>CM077502.1:33546989-34146989 GCA_039654745.1 Houttuynia cordata
GCGAGTCGGGATCATTATTGACTGACCTTTTCACTTAAGTAAAGTAAACCTTGTATTAAGTCCTGATGTTGTTAAGTATTCTATTTTCTTTGGCTAAACCTTTCTTCATGCCATCTATTATTATCTCCGGTGGGTTTTTACATCCTACTGAGTATTTCTATAAAGTACTCATACATCCTCTGATGCAGGCATGAAAAAGTAATAATTCAGGATGGATCGCGTTTGCTGGAAGGTGATGCATACTGCGTTGGAGATGAATAAGAGAATTATCTATTGCTTAACTTATATTGTTGAACTTTTGTGAATTTGTTGGCCAGTATGTGCCAAAGACTTAGATGTTTTAATATTGTTGACTATTTAAATTATCAGTTGTAATAAGACTATGGGATTATTTCATTTATATTGGTAATGTTTTGTTTGAGACTGAATGACTGAATTAGTGTTGTCGATTACACATCCTGTTGAGATGGCGTAATTGGCGGTTGTATCGACTGTTCGGTCGCGTGGCTGGGGTCTCGGCCTTAAAAATATTTGTATTATTGATGGCTTTCGCACTCTGATCGAGGTCGCAAATCTTGGGGAGTGACATAAATAAATAAATAAGATAAAAAATAAAGGTAGGTTACTTACATCTATTACTTCAATGTGAGGGGAGAAGGTCAAAGAGTCAACTAACGGAAGGTGTTGTAGGAGGTTCGTAATGGAAAGTGTAGGTTGGACAATGGAGATATGAGGTACTAATGACAGGTCTTTTGGTGGAGGTGACTATTTAGAAATAGTTAAAAGGGAATGGCAACCTTTGTCTGCAAAATTCTGCTCATCATAGTGTCTAGGAGTAATGGGGAATAGTGATAGGGGTTCTGGATTTGAGTCCCAGAGATTCTTCTTGCATAAGGGTTGAGTTAGGGTGAAGTTGATTGTGTGTCCAAGATCCACTGCATATTTGCTCTATAAAATAAACACATATATTTATGCAAAATGGCGGGAGCCTTGGAGTATACGAAGCCTCACAAAGTCCAGATAATTTGGAGATCACACGAGTATATGAAGCCTCGGATATCTATCATGGCTTATGAAGCATACTATGAAAGTTTCCCTTAGACAGGGGTTTTTGAGTATACAAAGCCTCGCCGATCCTTGTGGAAACTTAATCAGGGTGCCTCAAATTGGCGAAAACCTTGCAAGTATACATAGCCTAGCAAGGACGAGAATCTAATCAAATTGGAATGTAGAGATAACAAACTGACTCAACGATCATTATGCTAAAAAAGAAGTTGCAAGTATACAGAGCCTTGCAACTACACCGGAGGAGACTGACTCTCCTAATTCCAACTAACTCACAACGAATAGCTTCAGTAGAAGCATTCCAACAACAATGAGCTATTACTCATAATGAAAATCCCTTGAAATAGACACATGGTTGTTACAAGTCTTGACCTTAATAGCTATAATGATTGTAAAAACTTTTACAATAATCATTTTATAAGTATTAATCTCAGTACCCTACCTACTACTGGTTAACTTGTTTACAAGGTGGACACCAATAATGGTATTTAATGAAAATAGAATTATGTTCAAATAGAACAATTGGACTCCCAAGGACAGTACGGGAAGATTTTGAACTAGATATTTTACTGTGGTTATCCCTATGTGTCTAGAGTCCAACAAAAAAATGGCATACTTTTCTGATTTTTCTAGAATTAATTATGACTGATTAAGTGGTAGTCGTCAGCGCAGGAAATAGTTTTGGCCGAGAGTATTAATCTGACCCAAGGGTAACTATTAGGACTAATTAAGGTTTATACACTATTAGTTAGTATTTCTACTTAGGATTAAGCGGATATGGCTTATTCCCAGAAGAATCAGGGGCTGAAGTGTGACTTCACAAGAACAAGCCCTATAACTCATCAGTGGCAGTAGCCAATTCTGGTTGGCAAGTTTCAGCGGGATTGCTGACAACGCCTAGTCTCACTGTTAAAGTATGATATATTTCAATTTAGTACCTAGTAAATATCATAGTCCGTATGTGATACATATTATATATATAAATATGCTGTCCGGAGATAGGTATAACAAGCACAAAGGTTTCAAGTCGACAGATCTTCAAACTGGCATAGCTTCAGTCTATTTTAGATATATATCTAATTACTTACTCTCTTATAAATATATTAGCTTCACCAGACAAGACTATTAAAGGCAGATAGCAGGGTCGAGTATACGGTTAGAGCAACAACAAAGGGAATCACATGAATTCATTGTCACACCCCGAAATCCCATACCTCGATCGGAGTGCGGAAGCAATCAATGGAATACATTTCGAGGTAGAGATCCCGGGCGCGAGACCGAACAGTCGATTTACCCACCGATTACAATCATCTCAAAAGGACGTGTAACCGATTATGCCCGCAATCAGTGTAATACAATAATAGACACCAATGAATACTATGAAATGAATTTACTTAATATTAATCCCTTTAAAAAGGTCAAATAAAATAAACCTATAAGTCTATGGCACACAATTGCCAAAAATGTCATAAGCATCAATAAAAGCAAAGCAAATAAATAAATCGTTTTTTAAACTCTTCTTGGTGCCTTCAATCCGCCATTCCACTACTGCACTTCCTGATCTCAATTGCCACTTGCGCCTGCATCAGAGGATGCATGAGTATTTCATAGAAATACTCAGTAGGATGTAAACACCCACTGAATGAAAACGAGCAGTATGAAGAGAATAAGAATAACAAGGGATGGTGAACATCTCACAACATCTAAACTGAACTGAGGTCTATACACCTGCAAGGTTAGTCAACAACAATTCTAACTCGCAAGTAAGGAAAACATCAATAAGGCTCCTACTACACATATGAGTAAGGAGAGAATAATAATCATAATAAAGGCTCCAGACATCGAAAGTGAAAGGAGTTACAATTTCTGCTCGCTGAACCTGGTCGCTCGCAAGTGACTAAACATACCAGAACCACCCTAGGGGTTCTCTCTTTGGAACCCTGCCATGCGTCTAGGATGCTGGCCCCACCAGTGCTTATGGACACGATGGGAGGAGACTGAGGACCTTCCGTAATGTCCACAATCTAACGTACGTATAGTGCCTCCCTTCGGGCAGTATGGAATCGCAATTTCATAAATATAAGTGACCTCGCAAGATCTAGCAATGGCTTAATTGAGCATACTATGAAACCACCATGGGGAGAGTCTCGCAAGGTCTCCAGTGGAAGAAACAATCATGTAATTAATATGAGCAATATCTCAAAAGAATAGAGGTCTTAACACTCTAAGATCATAAGGTATCTCTTACCAGAATAGACTCTCTCAAGGAGTATGGATAGAAGCATCAAAGTCTTTGGTCAACACATAACTCACTCATTGGAGTAGCATAGAATAACAAGACATTTCACACAAGGAGTAACATATAATCAATACGTACCTTTCATGCTCAGCCCTAGATAGGAATTCTCCATTCGCATTAGAGTGTTATAATACCAATATCAAAGATAAGAAATCAAGGAATTATCCTTCATAAATGAATTATATCTAACCCAATTCTTACTGTGATATTGCTTAAGTATATAGTCCAATTACTGTTATTAACATATTAATTGTCATTATATCATATTACATGATGATATTTGTATACTTAGTATTTTCTCTCATATTCTGCTCACTATCTCCTGCACAACAGTCCTTTTCCGACGGCTACTGTGCTCTGTACAGTAAGACTTAACCTCTGAAATTTTTATTGATAATACCCTCGTGAGTCTAGTTTCTAACCCCACTGATTTTATATTTTTCCGATTTAATTTGAATTAGTTATGAATTATTTACCACCGACTGTCAGCACAGAAACAGTTCTGACCGAGATTAGGACTCTTAATTAAACTTGATTATCTTACTTAATAACACATTATAAATGATAATACATTAATAATGATCGATCGGTTTGGTAAGGCGTCGATCGGCTCAGCTTGCCGATCGATCGTCTCTTATGGCGATCGATCGCTGTCACGTTTAATCAAATTCAATTTCTCATATCTTTTTGCCCCGAACTCCAAATTGCACATAATAGGTGGCGTTGGAAAGCTCTTCTCACCAACTTTAATTTGCACAAGGCATAACACGATCAATTCAAATATTAAGAGGGTCAAATTTCGGTTTTAAGATACTTACTAATTTTCTGGATGTTACATCCTCCACTCCTAAAAGAATATTTCGTCCTCGAAATGCCGCTACTCATCTTCAAAAAGGTAAGGGTAGGATTTCCTCATTTCACTTTTTGTTTCCCAAGTCATTTCTTCAGCTAGCTGGTTTTGCCACAAAACTTTCACCAAATGAATAGTCTTTCGTCTAAGTACTTGATCTTTTCTGTCTAATATTTTAACAGGTTTTATCGGAAATGCCAAATCTGCTTCTAATTCCATCGTTGCAAAATCCAAACCATGTGATGGGTCTGGCACATACTTCCTCAGCATAGAGACATGGAAAGTATTATGTACTTCGTCCAACTGTGGTGGTAAAGCCAACCGATATGCAACTGGCCCAACTCGCTCCAAAATTTCAAATGGTTCAACAAACCTTGGACTCAACTTTCCTTTCTTACCAAATCTCATAATTCCTTTTGAAGGCGATACTTTCAGAAATACATGATCTCCTACTTGAAATTCTAGTTCTCTCCGCCTATTGTCCGCGTAATTCTTTTGGCGACTTTGAGCTGTTTGTAGTCTCTGTCTGATCTGTCTTACCTTTTCTGCACAGTATTGCACCAATTCTGATCTCAGCACTTGATTCTCTCCAACGTCTGTCCAACATGTAGGGGATCTACATGGTCTTCCATATAGTGCTTCAAACGGTGCCATTCCGATACTCGAATGATAACTGTTATTATATGCAAACTCTATCAATGGTAAATGATCATCCCAATTACCTTTCCAGTCAATCACACAGGCTCTTAGTATGTCTTCCAGGGTTTGAATTGTACGTTCTGATTGTCCGTCACTCTGAGGGTGAAATGTTGTACTAAAATTTAACTTGGTTCCCAACGCCTCTTGTATACTTTTCCAAGTTCTTGATGTAAACCGAGGGTCTCGGTCAGACACAATAGATAACGGCGTACCGTGTAACCTGACAATTTCTCTGATGTATAACTCAGCCAAGCTTTCCGGGTTTTGTTTCCATCTAATCGGAAGAAAGTGTGCTGATTTTGTGAGTCGATCCACTATAACCCAAATTGCATCTCGCTGTCTTTGCGTCTTTGGCAATGCCACAACAAAATCCATTGTAATGTGCTCCCATTTCCACTGTGGAATTTCTAGCGGTTGTAACATTCCAGCCGGTCTTTGATGTTCAGCCTTTACTTGTTGACAAGTCAAGCATCTCGATACAAACTTGCCAATATCTCTTTTCATCCCATTCCACCAAACTGTCCTCTTTAAATCTTGATACATCTTTGTACCTCCAGGATGAATGTTATATTGAGAGTGATGTGCTTCACGCAGAATTTTCTGTCTTAATTCCATGTCTTTAGGTACTACCAATCTTCCTCGGAATCGAATACTTCCGTCTGCTCCCTTGCCAAAATCCGTCCTGTCCAATAATTTCTGTATCTGAGGGTTCTTCTTTTGTGCTTCAAGGATTTTATCAATCACCACTGATCTTATAGAAAGATTCCCAATAAATGATATCCTCCTTGAAGTCGGCCATTCCAAATGACATTCTCCCATTTTCTGCATCAGTTTCCACTCTTGTACTAACATGTGAGCAATTATCCCAGTCTTTCTGCTTAATGCATCTGCTACCACATTCGCCTTGCCTGGATGGTAATGAATGGAAAAATCATAGTCCTTCAAATACTCTAACCACCTTCTCTGTCTCATATTCAGGTCCTTCTGGGAAAAGATATATTTCAAACTTTTGTGATCTGTGTATACTTCAAACTTTTCTCCATACAAATAATGTCTCCAAATCTTTAAAGCAAAAACTACTGCTGCTAATTCCAGGTCATGTGTTGGGTAATTCTGCTCATGAATTTTCAGTTGTCTTGATGCGTAAGCCACAACATGTCTGTGTTGCATTAGTACACACCCGAGTCCACTCTTTGAAGCATCACTGTATATAACGAATCCTCCAGTTCCCGACGGTAAAGTCAAGATTGGTGCTGATGTTAATCTCTTCTTCAATTCCTTGAAAATACTTTTGCTGATTGCAACTGGTCGAATAAGTCATCTATTCTAGGCAAAGGGTATTTATTCTTCACCGTAACTTGATTCAACATACGATAATCAATACACAATCTCATCGATCCATCCTTCTTCTTCACAAATAATACTGGTGCGCCCCAAGGGGAAACACTAGGCCGTATGAATTTCTTATCCAACAATTCTTGTAATTGCACTTTCAATTCTTTCAACTCAGCCGGCGCCATTCTATATGGTGCTTTTGAAATAGGTGCTGTTCCCGGTATCAATTCAATCGTAAAATCAATCTCTCTCTTTGGTGGCAAACCAGGTAACTCATCAGGAAAGACTTCGGGAAAATCCTTCACTACCTCAATATCCTCAACTCTCAGGGTAGGCATCTCAACAGGTGTCACATTAGCTAAATAGGCTCTACAACCTTTAGCCAGTAATTTCTGAGCTTTAACAGCTGATATCAAACAATCTCCTTTTCTATACCGGATTCCCTGAAACAATAGTTCTTTCTCTCCAGGAGTTTTAAAATAAACTCTCTTTTTAGTACAATCCACTAGTGCATTATATTTTGATAACCAATCCATTCCCAAGATTACATCAAAATCACACATATCAATCAGCACAAGATTAGCAAGCAAAATCCTATCTTCTATAAGCACAAGAGAGTTTTCAATATATTCGGTTGCTATCACCGAATCTCCCATAGGAGTAGAAATCACCAAATCATCACTCAGTCTAGACAATGACTTATCTAGACTTAAAGCAAACACCGAAGAAATAAAAGATCGCGACGCTCCCGGGTCTATTAACACTCTAGCAAAACGATTGAGGATAAGAAGAGTACCTTCAATAACCTCATCTGAACCACGCGCATCTTCGGATGATAAAGCAAAGATTCTCGCCTGAGTCTTCTTATTCATATCAGCTCCGGTCTTCTTTCCACGGTTAGGACAATAAGGAGAGATATGCCCAACCTCATTGCACAAGTAGCATCTCCGTGGATCCGTAGGACACGGTTTTCCTCTATGCGAATCCTGTCCACAAATCCTGCAATGACCTCCATTCATATTACCGTTGTCATTGCCTCTAAACTGTTGACGTGGTGCACCATTCATCCGGTTCTGCTACTGCTGCCTTTGCTGCTTAAAGGGACGCTGATTCCCACGATTAACATTATTGTTAAAACGCTTCTCCCCAGAACGTTTCAGCTTATTCTCTTGAGTTTTGACCTGATTGGTCCTCCTCTCCAAAGTTCTTTTAAAATCAACCTCCAAAATGGAAGCTAGCTCGACCGCCTTTGCTACTGTCGTCGGTTGGGAAACCAACACCCTCGACCTTAAGTCGTCCTTCAGTCCGTCCACAAAACGTTGCGCTTTAATCAATTCATTTGGGCAAGCATTAGTAGCAAATTGTTGAAGTTGTTCAAACTTCGTCTCATACTGAAGCACAGTCATCGATCCTTGCACTAACTCCAAGAATACTTTCTCCTTGCGTCGCTGAATATGGGAAGGAAAGTACTTGATATTGAACACTTCCTTAAATTCTTCCCAAGAGATCTCCTGATTCGCAGTAAAGTTGTTGCGCTCGACGGACTCCCACCAAAATACCGCCTCACCAACAAATAGGAAAGTAGCATAAATCACCCGATCAGCCTCGGGTACCTTCATGCCTTTGAATAGCTTCTCCACTTCAACTAACCAACGTTCCGCCTTTTCTGGGTCATCCTCACCAGAAAACTGAGGCCCAGCCCTCTTAAATCGCTCAAGTGTGAGCGCCTTAGCATTATTATTATTACTTCCACCATTTCGCAATTCAGCCGCCAATTGCCTAACCATATCAGACATGTTCTGACTGGCTCCCTCTTCCTGCGAAGGATTAGGGTTTGCATTGGTTCGACGTCCACGATTTCCTGAGTTCACCATTCTCGCGTATCTACAGTCAAAGAAAGGAGATGAATTAGAAATCTTACATGTAGCTCAATTTGTAATTCACCTCTCATTCCTTTGGCTCCTAGTCTTGGATTATAGTAATTTCTCTCCTTACACTTTGGATGTTTAGGAGTCTTCATTGATGATGTTATTTCCTCTTATAATGGAATTCTTGTTGCTCAGTTCAAATATTCTTGATTATTCAACTGTCTCATATTAAACCTTATTCTTTGTCCTATATTGTATATTCTGTTCTTGTGGGTTTTTGCATTCTACTGGGTATTTCTTTGGAATACTCATGCATCCTCTGATGCAGGCATGAAGAAAATATAGCTATGGCAAGTGCAGATAATGGAAGACTTAAAGACAGTTGTGGAAGATAAAGCTATCTTTATTATTTTAAATGTAGTGTTAATATTAGTGGCATGTTGGCCAAAGCATTTTAATGATTTTGATTTTTAATTATTTTAGATGACTTGTATTATGGATTAAATTAAGATTATTAAGTTCTCATTTCATATGTGTTAATGATGTTATTTAAAGACTCAGTTGTGTTATGTCGAGTACACATCTATTCATGGTGATGTATTAGACGGGATGTTCGAGTATTCGGTCATGTGTCAGGATTTCTGGCCTCAAACATACTCATGAAAGAAAAAAAAATGTCTTCCACACTCGGATGAGGCCGGAAATTTTGGGGCGTGACATTCATAGTTCTCATCAATTCATTATGAGGAATATGGACAAGAATCAAGTATCCAATCATAGTCGATTCAAGCAGGCACAATAATAGAGCACAAGTCTTTAATAATTAAAGGATCACAATCCAAGATATAAATCATCGACACATCATCAAGGATATAGCATTAACTGACTTCAAAATGACGGATTCTAGGTACACAACAAAACAGAAACCTAGACGATGCTATGTAAAATCACCCTACCTTTGCCGTCGAAAATCTTCTCGCTTTGAAATGATTCTAGCCACGTGCATGCTCCTCTTTACAAACTCCACCGGCAGCCAGCAAGATGAGGGAGAGAGAGAGGGGGGGAGGTTGTGGGAGAGAGACTAGATGAGAAAGAGAGAGACGAGAGAGTTGTGAGAGAAGATAAATGAAAGGGGGCGGCCAACTCTTTTTATGGGTGGCACCCTAGGGTTTCCCAATTCAAGTAGGAGTGTAACATACTTTTCCCAAATTTGAATCAATGACAATCAAAACAAGCCAATCAGGAACCTTCCAAAAACCAATCCTAGCGCCCAACTCCAAAAGGAAACCTAACCGCTTACTCTCTTTTGAGTTTATCTTAAATCAAATCAAACCAAGCACGAGCAATTCTGAACTACCAATTAAAGATCCCTGGTGCCCATTCCTATTTGGAGCACTATTCACATGGAAACTTAACCACTTTTCTAATTTGAATTAACCCTAAATCAAGGTAAGTTGGTAAATGAAAAGGATTCTACCAAAATTTACCTGGCGCCCAAACATGTGGTCTCATCTTCATCATCCATCTAGTTTCACCCTAATCCCTCTCTAGTCACTATAACAAAATTGGCTTTTAACGATGGCAAAAACTGTCGCTAAAAGTCCTATCACTACAGATCTACAGGGACAGATTTTTTCCGCCGCGTGCCCGGTCGTCGTTATAAGTGGCGCCGCTAATGTCATTTCGACGGAAAACTGGTAATCTGTTGATAATCTTTAAATACAGTTTTACCGACGCATTCGTTTGTGGCAAATGTATTTTAACGACGGTTATACGCCATCGGCATAAACGTTTAGCGACAGTTTTGAAGACGGACTCTAGTCTCCGTTAGGTACCTATTGCGATGGTTTTAGCTCATTTGTGACAGATTTTATTTGTCGGTACAGACTTCAAAAAAAAAAAATAGCAGCTTTATGCTGCTACTATTGTAAATATGGATAAGAAGCATTATTCATAAATGCAAAAGATATCCTCATATATATTATTTATATAATTAGTACCACATTATACACATATTTGCTTTATGCTGGTATTTGCTGCTCGATTTTCATATTTAAGCCTTCATAAAACTCTTGAATGTCAACCATCTATATGTCCAATTTTGAATTACTAATCCAGAGGAGTTGCATGAAGAAGACAGAAACCTCAATCCAGGAAGCCCGACCAAGAAAACTTGCTTGGCAAGTGCGGTCTGCAAGCCTAAAGCTTTGAGAAAATGTCCTTCCATCTGGTGAAGCTGCTGCCAAAGCATGCCTTCGAGATCACATCTGCATTGAAGTTCTTCAAGTCCTAATCCAGCGTAATTTCTGCACATCCTCTTGCACTTTGGACCCTCAGCTCCCATGACCTCAATATCGGCGAGAGGGACTCAACCATTAAACTCAGCATTCCCTATGGCATTTCAATCCATACTGTAATTGATACACAGAATGGACCCATGTAGAGGTTATTTAAAATTAAAATGCCTGCCTTAATCTTATCTATGAAGAGCGTTGGAGCTATGATTCTTCTTTGTTGTGCCCAAACGTCGCCATTTGATGTTATAACACTGAGGCCAAGCAATGCTGCTCTATTTTTTCTTAAGTAAGCAGGCTTCCAAAAATATGAGTACTTGCAGTAAAATTCTTTTAATAGAATGGGTTCACTGATGTAAAGAATGGGATGCTACCAATTGTGTTCATAAAATTTGGACCTGCAGTCACAACCCAAATATGTTCATAAACTCGGATGTTAATAACAGAAGTCTTTATATGGCTAGAAACAAACACATATTAACCTCCCTAACTTCAAGTTCCACATGTCATAACGGAGTAATTAGCACCAAGAGGTTGAAAGAGGTAGGGGGCAGTCATTAAAATGGTTTCATGTTAAGCAGCATAACACACAACTTAACCTGAAATTCCTTTCCCTGATTGTATGCATTGATCTCACCCAGGTCATGATCCCGTATCCCCATGCAAGAGTAGGTCGTGCCAAGATCGACATGCCCTTCGCCGTTTCTAGCAATTTTTTTATCAATCTACAAAAAATCAAAATAAAAAAAGGAAGAGTTATTAGAGAGGATAAAAAGTTAGGAAAAAGGAGCAGAAGAAACTTGGGTTTCAAAAAGAAGCAGCTTTCACCTGAAATCTACTTTGAGCTCATGCATTCTTGCAGCCAAACAACGAGAGGGACTTGAGGGAGGTGAATAGAGACCGGCGTTGAGTCCCATGCGCCAACAAAATGGCAACTTCATCCTCACTGAGAATGTGAAGATCAAAGCTTTTCATCAACATCACTAAAAGAACATAATTTATATCAATCTCACTAAGTGTCTTCTAGATGGCAGGAATTACAAGGGCCTTCCGAGCAGGTTTTCTTAGGCATTTCAAAAATTCCATCAGCAAGAGTTTACTCCAAGAGTCTGAAGAAGAAGTCATTATTAGGGGAAAGCAGAATGGAGAACACATTTCTGCAGCTACTACTCCCATTTACTAAAGGGCTCCCTCTTTGGCAAGCTTTGCAGCATATTGAAGGCAGGCCTTACTTCCTGCCAAAATATTAAGTGGAGAAAGAAACAAATATGCCGATCTTACTGATGCAGGAAAAAATGGTGACTCCAGCAGCGACTTTCCTGATGGCCTCCTAAAAGAAGGGAGAACATACCATACATTATGAAGATGTTATATAGGACAAGGATAAGCTCATGCAATCAACAGTCAGAGAATTATACTCCCTCCATCCTAATTTACATGTTCTATCGGGAAAAAATGTGTCCCCCAAAATTACATACTTCATGAGGCTCAATTTCAGTGGCTGGGTACTTAAAAGAGCCCCACCAAGCACCGTCGTGTTCTAATGTTTGTCATTTCGACTGTGGATCCCACTACTCAACAAAAAAGAACTTTTCTTCCCATGTAGCTATTAAATTAGTTGGACGGAGTATTATATCCAGTTAATCATAGTCTTTACACAATACGCCGATCATATACCATTTGATGGTCGATGTGAAAATCATGTCATAAGTTAAAGGGTAGAAACAATGCAAACGTTCGTACCTTCTCCAATCCCTTTGAAGTATTGTTTTCACAAGAAGTTCAGCATCAGGGGGAAGCTCTTGGGTCAATGTAGGTAAAACTCCACCTTCATGGTTACAGTGAAAGAGACTGGCTTGAAAAGAGGCTTCTTCATATACAATTCTACAAGGACGCAACCAATAGCAAATATGTCCCTAGCAGCATCCTCTGTAGACAGCCCAATACATGATTTTTCTCTCCAAAGAAGTAACTTGTGAAAGCATGTGGAGCGACTATCATCCCCTTCAAACCATTAAAAAATTTCCACTAAATCTATCATAGGCAACTTCAAAGGCCAACTTGAAACAATATTCAGTCATAAGGATGTCCAAGGACATCTCTTGAAACAATATTCAGTCATAAGGAGATCCAAACACACTCCAAAAATAAGTAATACGCCAACTTCCCTCTCAAACATTTTGCCGAATAGCAACCGTGCAATAAAAAAAATCATCAAGTAAACACAGAATCCAGCTATCAAGATATCAGCAAGACAAGGACATAACTGCATATATAGAGAGGTTTTATAAGTCCACTTAAGCCAGTCTAAGCGCACCTCAGTTGTAGATTATTGACGACAGATATAACAAAAGGATTTAGTTTATCATCATTGTCACTCCAACCTTCAAGATCATCTTCAGAAGTTGTCAATTCATCACAACTTTCCCAATCATTGACCTCCTTATCACCAGAATCTCAAAGAACGAGATGGGTGCCTTGAAAACACATTTGATCATAACAAAAAAGCCTCTATGAAGCTTCAAGTGCAATTGTTGCTAGCAAGACTGCCTGGCCCAAGATGAAGGTTGAGCTTCCAGCAGATAACAGTACGAA
This sequence comes from Houttuynia cordata, assembly GCA_039654745.1. Classification (NCBI taxonomy): domain Eukaryota; kingdom Viridiplantae; phylum Streptophyta; class Magnoliopsida; order Piperales; family Saururaceae; genus Houttuynia; species Houttuynia cordata. The sequence continues at coordinate 33,559,995 of CM077502.1, forward strand.
AATAGCAAAAAACAAAAACAAGGTGGACTAAAAGTATTTAAAATATCTGACCAAGCATATTATCTACTTAAAATCAATTTCAAAAATGCTCCTAAAACAATACATCAAGTGCCAATACAAGAACAGAGGAAATCACTCACTCCAAAATAGCTATTTCCAAGTCCATGCACAATATTCATCTACACTCACATGTCATGGTCAAATTCCAAAAATAGAGACTGTGCACCAGCATACAAACGAAGCAAAACATATGCTATATACTTTGAATCAACTGAATTCAGTCCAATCAGAACTACAAGTTAATAGTGACTGCAAGTGTATGCCTATATACATAACAAAAATCCGAGTCAAATCAAGTCTGTGCTCTTCATTAAAAATAGACAGGCAAGAGCACAAATATCTCAATGCACTTATGAGTATAAAATTCTGAAAAGCAACTGTACCTGAAAACAAGCTGAATGTATAAAATGGCCACAAGGAAGTGATCTAACTGCAGCACTTGAAGTGAAGAGAAAATCACAACATATGGTACAATTAGTCTCTAGGCTTTTCTCACGGCATGTGTGCTCAACTAGCTTCATTCCCAAGCAGCAATTACAGCCATTCCCACTAGCTTCAACCATTTTAATTAGTTTATAATCAATTGATAAAGAGAGTTTAGGTATACCAATATACCACAAAAAGGACTATTTGTCATTCTTTATATGCAGAACACATGTAGGGTAAGCACTACGAATGGGATCCTTTCGATCTGATCCTCATATGTAAGTGCATTAGAACTGAGGTGACTGGGAAAATGCCTTCATCACATTCCAGTGCACCGAAGAATGGTGAAACAATGGCGAAACAAATTGTTCAATAATCAATTAGTCTAGCACAGCTTCCCTTCCATCTCAAGGACAAAAACCACATCAAAAAACAGCTTCCACTACCCAGCACAGCTGTTCAATTGTCCCTCAATGCCAGGACTACGAAGAGATTATACATTCAATCTAAATACTACTATTATAACACCCAGTTGAACAACATTTCAAACTTAAATTGTTATCTAGAAAGTTCTCTCAATCTGAGAATTACTATATAGCTGAACCTTGTCTATTTGCAAAGCAGTCTAAGACCCAATTCTTAGAAAATTACATGGCAGTAAAGTGAAATTGAACATGACATAATTGATTGCTGATGCATTATGAGAGAACTACTTACCGAGAAGTTGTCAGAGATTGTCTGGCGATTGAGTGCCACCTCGATGGTGGTAGAGAAAATGTAGAGCAGAATGGCAATCACGCCAGCCGAGAGCCCATCAAGCAGAGCCTCAACGGGGGACGGCGGGGCACCGGGCTCCAGAGACGCCAACCTCATCGCCTTCAAATTACTCAAAGCTTCCTCCTTTATGCCCTTCTTTGTGACCCCGGACGACCTTACCGTCTAGCATCAAAACCCACAAACCCATGGACAGCGAATCAACAGATATTCAACACAATACAAACTAATGCTCAACAAAAGGAAGGAAAAAGAAAAACCAATTCTTTGGCGTGCTTGGCGCGACGGCGGAGGGAGCGGAAGAGGAAGACGCTGGTGGCGACCTGGAGCGGGGAGGCACCGTCGGGGTCGCCGAAGAATAGAGGGGAGGAGGAAGGGGGTAGCTCGACTGGGCCGTCTTCGGGAGCTGGCGCAGCCGTGTCGGGCAGCTGCTCCAGTGGCCATGGAGGGGCGCGAGCCAGAGGGGAGGGAGAGGGAAGCTGAGACGTAGCGTCTGCTCCTCTTCGACGACCGGGCCTGGCATTTTCGCCGGAGGGGTGGATCGACCAGAATAAGAAACGACAGGGCACAAAAAGCTCCCGGGAAACAGCAGGGCATAAAAAGCTGCCGAGAGGGTTTCGTTTTTTTCGACAGATTTTTTTTCTGCCGCAAACACATGTTGAAGTTTTCCACCGCTAATGTCATTCGTAATAAATCTCATCCGTTGCCTTTAATAGTCCTCTTGTTACGACAGATTTATTTCTGTCGCCAAGCCAATGATAGATATTATCAATTGAAAAAAATCCGTCATTAAAAGCCAAATTTGTTGTACTGAATTAGGAATGTATCACCAAAAATATTTGCATTAATCTACTACTCCTCTCACTTATCCCTGGCACCAGACCTGCCCAATCACTAGCGCCAATGAGTTATGGTTTAAAATAGAACCTATCTAATTGCCTTATTAATTTATATTTCAACTACAATTATGAAAGATTAAGAAAAATTTCAAATCAAATTCACTTTCTTAATTTAGGTCAACAAATAATTTTTTTGTACAATTTTGATGTCTTCAGACTCTCTCTCGCTAGGAGGTGGGGAGATAAGTGAGGTGGTCTCATAACCAAATTGGAAGAGTTTTTGTCCTCCTGGAGTCATCCTTTGGTATATCCTCTAGTTCACATAAGCTTTTTGCTCGAGTTGATCTTGATGTTCATTGGCTGCTGTGAAATGGAGAATATCCTGGAGGATAATTGGAAGGTAGGACGGAAAATTTTTCCAACTAATTGGGTATAAAAATACATACCCATAACACAGTGCCACAACAATGTAATAGTAATGAAGGGGTCCAGTTAGAGCTCCGATGTACCTGATTCTGGGACCCATATAATGTAGAATCCGATGTACGCCTCCGTCTTGTTTTAATAGCTCCATCCGGGAAAGAAAAACAAAAACCGACAGTCCGATAATAGATACCCCACCGGCTCAATTTTGGTGGATCTTGAACGACTTTTCCCCTGAACAGAGTCATTTTGTCGTGGTTTCAACCATTCAATGAAATCACTATTTCACATGATGGAACTATTAAAACCGGACGGAGGGAGTATACATTTCGGGCATATGCATTAATACTGATTGATGCCCAACATGCATGGCACACCTAGGGATATATCACTACTGTCCAATTCCAGTTGCCTAGAATTTAAAGAGGTAAAAGAACACCAATCATTTCAATTGCCTACACGAGCATGTCCACTAAATTCCATCCTTTCTGTCTGCACTGCGATAGCTCCGTCACGTCATTTCCTACACATAAAACCCACAAAAAAAGCCCTGGGGCCCATCTGAGGATAACTCTGTATTGTTCACTCCGTACACTCTCTCCAGCTCTTTCTCCCTCTAAAGCTCTCTGAGATGAATCCATGGATCGTTCCTGGTAGGGGCAAGGACTGGCACAAGAAGAAATGGTACTAAAGGGAAGAAGTAATGCCGGAGCCCCCACATGGGGTCTCTGGCTGCAGTAATACGCTTCCTTGTATTTTATGGTTGGTGTGTACTTTGTTCTCCTCCACAGTCCCTTCTACGTATAGCTCTTTCCTTCTTCAACCTTCTTCTGTCATGACTAGAGCTTCTCGGCTCGACCCCCTCCTTTGGTTTCTCTCCCAGCTAGCATCTCTTTAATCAAACTAGTACCACTATTTGACATTGTGGCTTTAGCCTACAAGGCATCTTAATGTCCCTAATTTAAAATTTAGGGAGACTTACCAACTTATTAGGAAAGGTTTGGCAAAATGGTCCATGCAACAAATCCAGTTGTAAATTGCTCACGCCTCTATTTTTTTCCTTTTGATAAGAGGTCAGTACACAATTAATCATGTTCTTAAGACATTTGTAGCAAAACACAAATTTCCTCAAGCTTTATTAATAGGCAAGACTTAATGTATGGCAGGTGGCATATGACTGAGGCACAAGCCGGCCTATCCCCTCACACTTAATTAAGGAACAGGCAGGGATTTAAATTACGGAAATGGCTCACTGCATTTTGCAAATTCATCAAACATTATTAATGGGTAAGGTGTATATGCTAAACGGCATTACTAAATATGTGTTCGGCTCCGCTCACATAAAATAGGAAAATGAGCGGGTAATTCAAAACCCGCCTACCCTGTTTAATGTCTGCCGCCAAATCACAAAGGTGCGGTTGAAACACGCTCAGCAGAGTGCACCGGGGGCAACTATTATTAATACTCCCTTTGTCCCTTATTAATAGGTCCATTTAGGAAAAGTTTATCCCAGCTCCATTTGGCTCAATTCAAGTTTTAGCAAATATGGAGAGCTTATATTTCTAGTATCAATTCAAGTGTTAGTAAATATGAGAGCTCAAATATTTATAATAGTGAAGGAGCGTCAATGAAAGTTGGTGAGTAAAATATTATAATTACCTTTTCCTAACAGCTTGAGCTTTCAAGAAATTGAGTTATTTAACATGGTAGTATTGTTTATGCAGTTATATATAACCCTTTTCTTATAGGCGCAGCTCGAGCTATTACGGGAGCTTAAATGTTTATGGTAGTAATTCAAGTGTTCGGAAATATGGGAGAATAAACATTTATAGTAGTGAAGAAGCTACAATAAAATGACTGTTTCTCTGAATGGAGTTATTACCATGGGTCGGAGGGAGTACCATTTGTAAGGTCTTAATCATTTGACTTTTCATCACCGTTTGTAATCGCCGGTTATGGGCAAATGAAAAGAGTTAGAAGTTTCTAACTCCGTACTGTCATCAATGGATGGTAGAAAACATTGTAACAGCCAAGCCGAGAGAAGTCCAGCCGGTGTGAGCCAGAGATATGACGGCATGAACAGTGAAGTTGGTCAGGAAGTAGCGAGAGGAAAAGACAAAGCAATAGGGAGAGAGAGAGGGTAGAAGAAAGTGAGAGGCAGAGAAAGAGATAAAAGCGCGAGAAGAGCCGACCAGAAGGCGCGGCCACCGAAGCAAATGCCGGGATAAAAAAGCAAACGCCTTGCTTCGGAAGCAAACAGGGAACAAGCATAGGGAGGGCAAAAACAAACCTCGTGAGTTACTAGACATTTGGACTACTCCCATACTATATAGTAGTACTTCTATTGGTGGACTACAAGATCAAAAGCAATGGGATGTTGGCCCTCTAAGTTGTAAGTTGTAACACAAAGGAGCACAGTCAAGCCCATGCAAACTCTCAGCTTCTTCCTTCATTCTGTCTGGGAGACAGCCTCCATCCAAACTCTCTTACCTGTCTTTTTTACTTCTGTTTTTTTACCTAATTTTGGTTACAAGATTTTTTTCACTTGCCTTCAACACCTTCAAGTTCCAAGACTAGCAATCCCCATCAACTCCCATAGCAATAAGTCCACCAATATTGTTCTTTGAGTTTTGTTAGTATATATGCGCCGCCCTACGCACGCAATTGTGGCCACCCAGGCGGGTTGTGCAGCGGAATTTATAATTCCGGCGGCTTGCGATGAATTATGTATGCCATTGGAACTCAATCGGACGGCTTGCGATGAGTCTCTACATGTCATATTAACTTTTTCCTTATTCTTATGCTAGTTACCATCTTGAATTATTTGGGGATTTATGTCTTGCCCCTACCCTTCTTCACTTTAATAATCTTTATTTATTGTGCCTTCAATACTTCCTTTTTTAGTGTATTTCATCCCCCTCGTTGTACTTTTGGGTTTCTTTCATATATTTAGGTCACTTTTTACCTTTTCCTTCTTATCTTTTTTTCTTGATCTTAGCAAATTTATTTTTATTTTTATAGTCCATTTGCACCCTTCCTTCTTCCCTCTGCATCCACATCTATATAATAGACCCTCTCTTCAACTCCCCACCTCCTCTCCCCCACACCCCATCAGCACTTAGCCATGGCAAATCCCTACTCCAATTTCTTCACAGGATGGTTCAACCACAACCCTTTCTTCCAAATCTGCACCTCCTCCTCTTCCACTTCATCTGCCCCAACCCCCACTCCTCCTTCCCCCCAATCTCTCTACTACAACTTGTATTCAAACACCGACTTGTACTCTATCCCATCCCACCCCTCTCCACCACCATCGCCACCGCTAAGAGAAGCTCTTCCACTTCTCAGCCTGAGCCCAATCAGGCATGACCAAGAAGATCAAGAACCATTTTGTGGTGCCATGGAGGAGGCCTCCACAAATGAGCATAGCAGCTACCACTCCACTGTGAGGAGGGATGATCATGAGGATGAAACTGTCACAGTTGCCCTTCACATAGGCCTCCCAAGCCACACTGATGCTGATCTCATGATCTCCAGTGTTTCCTCCTCCTCGGAGATGATGGTGGTGGACAAGGAGTACTCCACTAGTAATTCCACTGGAAGGCTCAACAAGGGCCAGTACTGGATCCCCACCCCAGCTCAGATCCTCATTGGTCCCACCCAGTTCTCATGTCCTGTTTGCTGCAAGACCTTCAACAGATACAACAACATGCAGGTAATGTTCAATCTCTCAAATCTGGTCCATCATCAACTGGTCCAAAGGAAAAGGTTTCCTATGAAAAAGATGAGGGTGAAACAAAAGAAAAGACCCATCTGTTTTTTTCTTTAGTTTCTAGCTAGCTTTTCCTTTTTTAGAACTTCTTTTACTGCACAATTTGGCTAGAAGAGGGGACTAGTCTAGTCTTGCTCCAATCAGCTTTCTTTCTTTTGGTTTTAATCCCAAAGAAATTTTCAATTTTGTTTTGCTTTTTTATTTTTGCATGGCCAGTGGGAGATGCGATGATGCATCAAAGATTGATTTTTAAAGTTGCATCTGCTGCTACATCTGAGGCCATCTGAGACCTTTTTTTATGTGATTTAACAACACGGGGGGGCAATGTTCCTTTTGGTACTTTGAAGTCTGTGTTTTTCCTGCATTGGCACGCGTGTTGAACTGAAAAAAAAAGTCTCTCTCTCTCAGACCTGCTGATCAGGTGACTTCAAACTACACGATTTCTCAATCTGCACTTCTCTGCCATCTTCACTCCCAGTTTTTGCATGAAATCCTGCACATGGATTTCTTTCCTCCCTCTGAGCCACCAGATCTGCCATCTCTCCTCCCATTTGTCGTCGTCATCAGCATGATCATAATCTTTCTCTTTATTCAACAGACTTCCTTCCTTTATCTGTCTTCGAATCTCAAATTAAAACTTTTTTCCCTATATCATGACTGGGATTTAAACTTTGTTACATTCAAACTGATTTGGAAATAGTCTAAGTTTTTGTTTCTCGAGAATAGGAAGTCCTCATCTTCACTGTATCCTTACTTGAGCTGGCTCTAGATTTCAAATCAATACCTTTTTTTCCTACTTACGTGGTTATTATCAATAGCATAAAGAAGATTCAAGCATGACAAGAAGAGTACTTAGATAAAATTGCCGTAGTATAGATAAAAAATGAAAATAAAATGACTACATAAAAATGCCATAGCAGAGAAACAATTTATGCTTACAACTTATAGCCTAGGAATCCTATATTTTTGTTTTTTGAAAAATTGGGTATTTTGGTACATAATGTGATGCATTTACTTGTTCTGGTTCTTGGCTGTATAGATGCATATGTGGGGTCCTAATTTTTTCTTCGTTGCTCGACTACATAATATTGTCATAGTAAAGAAAGAACATGTTATAACACTGAAGAAGAAAAGAATATCACATTTTCTTGTTTGTTGAGCAAGTGGGGATTTGGTTACATAATCTAATAACATTGTTGTATCTTCTTGTTCTTGGCTATATAGATGCACATGTGGGGACATGGCTCACAATACAGGAAAGGGCCGGAGTCCCTGAGAGGAACCCAGCCAACGGCCATGCTTAGGCTCCCATGCTACTGCTGTGCACCTGGGTGCAGGAACAACATAGATCACCCAAGGGCAAAGCAATTGAAGGACTTCAGGACCCTGCAGACACATTACAAGAGAAAGCATGGAATCAAGCCTTTCATGTGCAGGAAGTGTGGCAAAGCCTTTGCAGTGAGAGGGGACTGGAGGACACATGAGAAGAACTGTGGGAAACTATGGTATTGCATCTGTGGATCGGACTTCAAACACAAGAGGTCTCTCAAGGATCACATCAAGGCCTTCGGCCATGGCCATGCGGCATATGGGATCGACTGCTTCGATGAGGATGATGAGCCAGCATCCGAAGTTGAGCAAGATAATGAGTCCTCTTAGTGATTGAGAACTAGATGAGATCATCAGCTAGAGCAAAAATTATATAAAAAAAAGTCAGCTCGAGCAAAAGACCTTTTTTCTCATCAGCTGAACTCGATCGGTAGAGTATTTTTATTTTGTTCTTCTCCTGTAAGTGCAGTCTAGGAACAAGGTTTTGATGTAATGAAAATTATGTAGTATATTTCCTGCTTTATGATTATCAGAATTGTTATCGGTCGTTCACATGGAAGGATAATGATCCACAACGTGCCAAATAAGAAACTGAGAATACACCAAAGGACTGTTTTCTTTTCATCAAGTAGCCATAGTTAAAAAAGCAGGTGAGTGAAGGTGAGGAGCAATAAAGAAGTTCCTAACAAGATTAGGAATATCCAAAGCGAAGGACTGATTAGTGGTGAGGTTTGTGATTGATGCTGGAACTTTAATTCCAAGTGCTTCTGCCAAATAATTTTGCTTTGTCAAGTGATTATTTCATTAGTAGTTTTTTCGAAAGAGGAATTTCACTGAGTCATTTTCATGGCAATAGAAGAATTCTGAATTTAATCATGTTACTAAGAGAAAAGAAAAATACTTCAACTTATTTAGTGTTATTTTTATCATGAATATGGATGATTAGGGGTGGTTTGGATGAAGAATCTCATTAGGCTAGAATGTGAATTCTAGAAAAACTATTTATTCCCAAATCTTAAAAAAAAAAAAAGATTTCGTTCGCAAAGATTTTTAAGCAATTTTAAGATCTTCATAATCTGAAGTAAAAAAAAAATTGTTCCAGACAACCTCTTAGTCTAGAGATTCGTGGAATTCGTTTTGTGAATCAACATGCAAGATAATATATATGGAAGGCAATAGGTCTTACATTCATCTGCTTAGTTCCACCTTTTCCTTCCTTTCCACTCATCTCACCCGGCAAAGTGCTCTCCAGTCTCACATAGCCAAGAAACAAATGCCAAAGTATATCTCCTCACGAATAGGCTTTTCAGCCTGAAAATACATCAGCTTTTAGGTGCATAAGATGCCTTATAGCTTTGGGGTAGTGGGGGCTTGAAGATGTGTTTGCTGATGGATGGAACATATACCTTGTGAGATTCAATGCCATGGAAATTCAAATCAATGATTTGCCTGTAAGAAGAGAGAGAAGAATACAATAAAGTAGTAACAGTGAGGTGGTAACAATAATGATACTTTGTGGAAGGAATAAATGGATCCTGGTGGCAGTTTTTGGTTCAAAAGAACAGATGGTGTGATCAGTCAAAGGGGGTTTTCGAAACGTCTTGTCAACTACAATACATCCCATCACAAGATTATTGCAGGACTTGTGTATGTGTGTGTTGTTGTGTACGTGTCCTGTTAAGGAAGGGTATCAGTAGATGTCTCCAATTAGCCCACCACCGGTTGTTGGGCTCCACAACTGCCAACTTATTTCTTCAGCCTCTCCCTTTCTGACCTCACCTTAATGTTTTTTCCTTTTAAAAAATGGGTTTTCAACATTTCGGCCTTTACTCTGGAGATAAGGAAACACTGGCAGCATCATGGCCTGAGAATAGTGGTATAGCAAAAGTATAATACAAGTTCTTTTTCTCATAAAAGGAAAATGTTATTATTGCATATATTATCCAGTGTTCTAGCAAGATGTTTAAAGTAAGAATTTTTTTTACTTTTTTTGTCACAAGAGTATACATGAGAAAAGGGGCGTTATTGAACCTCACCTTACAATACATGAAAAAAGTCTCTATTACATAATGTACCGTTTCTATCTTACTTGGTTTTAATTTAGCCTTCCTTTTAATTTTGCACATTCGGGAATTTAAAAATGGTTTTTTGCTATTGTTTTTATCTTTTTGCTATTTTACTCAACTGAGAAAGATGAAGGAAGTTTGCAGTATTCTGAATTTTTTATTGACCCACTATTTTTTAAACAAATATACCATTTTCGGAAGACTTAGAAGTAATTATATGCAAACTGGCAGAGTGGCAGAATTGATGTTCAGCTTAGGAAATCACCTTATGAGCTATTATACCATCAATTCTCCAAAGAAAATAACTACTACACCACTAGATTATTTTTTCCTTCTCTTTTTTACTATATCACTGGTATGAAAAAATAAGCCATATAGAAACGAATATGAACGCACCTATAGGATGATTATCCTTGTAATAGATGTTTGCCTTAGAGTCATGGACTCATGGCAAGTGGGAGTATATACTATTTGTATTCTTCAGGCTTTTGTCTAAGGAAAATGCCATTCATATGTGCACAGGTAATGTAAACGGGTCAGGTAGTACATTCGTACTTTTGTTTTATATCAGGTTCAAACTTTATTGAGGTTCAAAGTTTATCTTTTAAAAAAAACTGAATAACCTGATTTCTTTTTACATCCCATGGCATAGTCCCAAAAAAACTAGTTCATCTTGAAAAATCAAACTGGATTATTAATATGGGAAGGAGGGAGTAATAGAAAGAGGGGGGAAAGAATACACACAAGAAAGATTACCGAAGGAATAAAGAAACATATCATAGATTCCATGCGGAAAGGCAAACATTGTGCTGGACATAGCTTCACAAGTGCCTAATCTTACTAAACTTAGGGAATAATTAATACTGAAGTCGCTTAGTGTTGATTATATAATTCCACAGGAGACATTTGACTGATTATTTTCTTTAGGACATTTGATTGATTATCTGAAAATGAAGAAGATTAACATCTTGGCTAAGCGAAGATGCTTCGATAGGGTGCATTTGGAAGCTGACAATTTGGGCCTTTCAACATTAAAATTGTGAAAAGTGTTCTGCTGAAAGGTGATAAATATGTCAATAAAATGAATCTTTTATAATTCATCACCTTTTAGCTTGAAAAATATAACAAGTAATATACACAAAGGTAAACATCACTCTTGAAAGCTTTTTTCATATCTAAAAGATGTTTACCACCAAACACTTTTCACCCAACCCTCATTTCAAGGTGACAATTTTCAAAACTGAAAGGAATCTTACACAAACCCATTTTAGCTTCCAAACACACCTATATTTTCTAACCTTTTTCGATAGAAATTTATTACTAAACTCAAAATCATATCTAAGGGAAAGTTATTGTATTAGAAGTTGACAATCCAACCTTGTTCAGGCAGTTGGGTGTCTCCTTGTTGTTGGACGTGGCCAAAGATCGAATCCTATTGGCACACATTGAGTAAAAGTGTGTGAGTCTTACATATAAACAAATGTATTAAGAAGTTACATATAATTTCACGGAAGAAAAATATGCATTCACACAGTGAGGATTCTATGACTTGCTGGTGAACTCTGGTATCACTATTTAAGACCAATCATTTTGGCATAACAGTTGTAGCAATACATACTTTACTATGTCCTTTTTAGGGTACGATTAGACGATTTAAAACTGATTCATGATTGTTAGCTCTTAGAGATCTCTTTGAGAGCATGAGTCCAAGCCACAAAGACCAAATTGGCAAGATCTTGAGAACATTAATTTACTAAGATATAAGCATGGGAGATGGGATTGGAGATTTACAAGAACTCATTGTCTCCACTGTCTTGTAGTTGATACACTTAAACTCCCAAGACCTCATATTGAACATTCTTCTATACATAATAAATATTGGACTTCATTATTTTATAAATGGTTTCTCTTTCATTCAATAGACTGCAGCCCAATGAAACCCATTGTCCAGGAGACCAACCTTCCATTGGAATGCAATAAATAATATTTACACTTTCTATTTGTATTCCAACACAAGGAGACAGCATTGTCTCCCTTAAGTCGTATCACGATACCTATTTTAGAAGTCACAGTCATGGCCCCATAAGAATTCCTCTCACCTTGATGAATTTTTTCGTCCTGCCCATAAGGTTGGTATGAGCGACTAATTTCACTGGGAACCACAGTAGCCTCAAGTTTATGGTGAGAACTGAGCACGGTATTTCTTGTGCAGATAGAAGTTGAAAGAGAGATTTGTGCTCGACCATTTCAAGAATTTAAGGAAAAATCAATTTGCGCAGCTCATTGAGCAAAGTCAGATCGAGATCCAACGGTCCAACAGGGGGTACGTGTTATTTAAGGGGGTGGGGGGTTATAATTATAGACTGAGCCCCCTGTATAACATGGCATGCGGCCGAAAATCGCTCATGTGCAAACACGAGTTAGTTGGCTGCCTCCTAATGTGATTTCTTTTATGCAATCTGATATGCAAAAAAGACTTATACCCACCCTTAAAAACTTATACCTCGCATTACACAACAATCTAATTAGAGTCCCTAGTCTACCTAAGATTGAGTAATACAGTATCAGTGGGATGGGCAGGACACGAAGCAGAGGTCCTAAGTTAAAACCCCTACTCCATTAGCCACTCAACCGAGATTACATCCCTGATTTATTCGGTGTGCACAATAGGTGGCTCTTGTTCGGGCCCAAGGGGGTTGGGAGTAGGATATAGAGCTCTGAGAGGCCAGTTGCCCTGCTTGTTTTACTCAGGGTCCAGAGGACTCGGACACCACTCGGTTACAAAAAATAAAAAAAGTCTTCCTCCGACCAAGTAGGCTTCTATGTCTTTACATAAAACTTCCATTTTCTTTTTTTTTTTTAAAATGGTTTACACATAATAAACTTTCCTGAGACACAACTTTGGTTAACTAATCAAAATTTCGCGTGCACTTCCATTAGTACCACTAGTTAGTTATGTCTGTTAAGCAAAAAAAAAGTTATGTTACCACTTAATAAGGCGCATACTTCTCGGCATTAGAATTTGTGGATGCATTAGGTATGCAATCAAAATTGTTATTCGAAAGTTAAGTACACTCCATAGTTGGGCTGATTATACGAAAAGAAACAGATGACTTTTTGTATCTCTCCCATTCTACCTCCAATTTTGTGGTTGGATCAATTTTACATAAGCAAGAGATGTCATGGGCAGCAAGCAGGGAGGACTTCCCCATATATTGATCGAAAAATGCTGGATAAAACAATCAAACAAGTCGGCTTGAGAACATTTCTCCTAAAATATTCAGGCAAATAGCCATGTTTAACAAGCAAAATATTTCTTGATCTCTTAAAATTGACCAACTTATAGGATTAGTAGTAGTTTAGTTTATACTTTGATCTGAAGAATATATTGCACAACAGATTTTAAGTAAGAATGTTAATGCCTAGGTCATTTCTTTATCCGTTTGTTCTGCTTGTAATTGGTATGTGGTTATATGGCTTGACTGTAACACCCGAAAAATTAGTAAGTATTTTAAAACTAAAATTTTACCCTCTTAATGTTTATTTTGGTCATGTTTTACCTTATGGGAATTAAATTTGGTGAGAAGAGCTTTCCAACGCTACCAACTATGCGCGATTTGGAGTTCGGAGTAAAAAGATATGAGAAATTGAATTTTGATTGAGCGTGGCTGCGATTGATCGCTATAAGAAACGATCGATCGGCAAGTTGAACCAATCGACGTCTTATCAAAACGATCGATCGTAGTTACTATGATTTTTAAATGTTTTGTTTCACGTAAAGTGTTCGATCGGCAATAATTGCGATCGATCGGCTGTAACGCGGTAGTGTAGAACAACGCATACGACGATCGATCGGCGTATAGCCGATCGATCGCCGGTTACGGTTTTGCGATTTCTAGCTTATTTTTGGGGTGGATTTGCATGGGAAAGATACCAAATCCTAATTTGACTTGTTTTGCACGTCTCTAGAAGGATCTTGAGGCCTTCCCATTGGTTAGAAATGTCCATGATTTGAAAAATTAGTTTAAGAAGGGATTCTCCCCCAATTCTATATAAACACTAGAGAGTTGGCATATGATAACCCTAGAACGTCGAGAGACCTTTTCCCCTCTCCTTCCCACGTTCACCCATCTCCTTTAAGGCTTTTTCTTATGGGAGTTTGTAAAAGCTTGGAGCGAGAGCTTTAGAGGAAGCGGAGGAGACGAGCAACGCATAAAAAAACGGAACCTTCGGTGAATTAAGTAGGATAGTTTTTCCCCTCTTTTCTCTTCTGATTATATGATATTGACAAGTGTTTTGATTCAGCACCTTAATTATTGTTTGGATTCTTGTGAGATGAATGAATTGTATCATTATTTCTATGCGTAGTGTATCATAATCATATTTGCATTTATGTTCCATTTCTAGATGGGAATTCGCACCTAAAGTCTAATGTTTAATTAATTTTCCAGAGACTAGAAGTTCTGATATTGCTTGGTTGATCATGATTCGCATTGAGTTTTGTTCCTTAAGGTGTGTCTTGCATTAAAGGTCTTATTTGAGAGGTATAAATAGTTAAAACTATATTATATGTAAAAGAACATAAGAAAATAGTGAACTTTAGTAATTCCAGATAATCCTAGGGTCTGTAATTGGTCTAGGAGGGGAGTTATGGTCTGTTAATGATATATTATCATCTATAATGTGATATTAAGTGAGGTAATCAAGTTTAATTAAGAGTCTTAATCTCGGTCGGAACTGTTTTTGTGCTGACAGTTGGTAGTAAATAATTCATAACTAATTCAAATAAAATCGAAAAAATATAAAATCAGTGGGGTTAGAAACTAGACTCACGAGAAGATTATCAGTAAAAATTTTAGAGGTTAAGTCTGACTGTACAGAGCACAGTACCCGTCGGAAAAAGACTGTTGTGCAGGAGACAGTGAGCTGAATCTAAGAGAAAATACTAAGTATACAAATAACATCATGTAATATAATATGATAACGATTAATATGTCAATACCAGTAATTGGACTATATACTTAGGGAATATCATAGTAAGAATTGGACTAGAAGTAATCTAACTAAGAGGAATAATCCTTTGATAAAGAGATTTATAATTATCTACCTTCAAGCGTTGATATCGGTTTGATAATTCACTTGGAATTCAAATCATCTAAGATTCATTAATTTTCTATCTCTGATATTTGTATTATAAAACTCTAATATGTATAAGGAATTCCTATCTAGGGCTGAGCATGAAAGGTATGTATTGATTGTATGGTACTCCTTGGGTGAGTTGTTATTATTCGAAGTGTTTGGTTTGTCTTGTTATTCTATGCTACTCCAATGAGTAAGTTATGTGTTGACCAAAGACTTTGACACTTCTATCCATACTCCGTGAGATGGTCTATTCTGGTAAAAGATACCTTATGATCTTAGAGTGTTGTGACCTCTATTCCTTTGAGATATTGCTCATATTGATTAGATGATTTTTTCTTCCACTGGAGATCTCGCGAGACTCTCCCCATGGTGGATTTATAGTATGCTCAATTAAGCCATTGCTAGATCTTGCGAGGTCACTTATATTTATGAAATTGTGATTCCATACTGCCCGAAGGGAGGCACTATACGTACGTTAGATTGTGGACATTTCGGAAGGTCCTCAGCCTCCGCCCATCGTGTCCGTAAGCACTGGTGGGGCCAGCATCCTAGACGCATGGCAGGTTTCCAAAGAGAGGACTCCTAGGGTGGTTCTGGTATATGATTTTAGTCACTTGCGAGCGACCAGGTTAGCGAATAGAAATTGTAACTCCTTTCACTTTAGATGTCTGGAGCCTTTGATATGATGGTTATTCTCTCCTTACACATATATTTATTTGGAGTCTTATTGATGTTTTTCCTATACTTGCGAGTTAGAATTGTTGTTGACTAACCTTGCAGGTGTATAGACCTCGGTTCAGTTTAGATGTTGTGGGATGTTCACAATCATTTGTTATTCTTATTCTCTTCGTACTGCTTGTTTTAATTCAGTGGGTTTTTACATCTTACTGAGTGTTTCTATGAAATACTCATGCATCCTCTGATGCAGGCACAAATGAAAAGTGAGATTAGGAAGTACAGTAGTTGATTGGCGGATTACAGGTGCCGAAAAGAGTTTAAAGACTATTTAGTTATTTGCTTTACTTTTATTAATGCTCATGACATTATTGGCAATTGTGTACCATAGACTTAAAGGTTTATTTTATTTGACTTTCTTAAATGGATTATTATTAAGTAAATTCATTTCATCTTATTTATTGATGTCTGTTAATGTATTACACTGATTGCGGGCATAATCGGTTATACGTCCTTTTGTGATGATTGTAATCAATTGGGAAATCGACTGTTCAGTCGCGTGTCCGGGATCTTTACCTCGAAATGTATCTCATTGGTTGGCTTCCGCACTCTGATCGAGGTATGGGATTTCGGGCCGTGACATTAGCACTATGCTAATTGCTATGTACTTCATATAAAATCCTCTGTTTTATTTTAGTAGTCTCATTTGAGAAAAATATTGCCCTGTATTAATTTCCCATTCCATATTATTTTTCTAGTAACAATTTTTAGGAGGAGTAATAAAAGGATAGTGTTGTGTAATTCTAGGTTTCCTTGCACAATTAGAATTGGATAAAGTATAATGTGCATTGGAGTTGTCTACCCAAAACACCTACATTGGAGAAACGCCTAGATCAATCAACAAAAGTTTGCAAGTACAGGAAATTTTATCTGAAAAACGATAAATTTTGGCCAATTCCAATTAAAAAGAAACAAATATATTAGGATGTTTCCTAGATAAGCATAATAATTCATAGTTGAGATGCAATTGGGAAAAGGGATTTTATTGATCGATACCCTTTCAGCTAAGATACAATCTATATGTAACTTGATTAATTTGAAGTATTTTAGCTGGCTATTTGTTTATATGACCATGCGATCATCTTATTTCAAAATATATCTAAAAAAAAGGAAACGTTTCCAATTATTTCCATCTATACATGATTCAATCTTTATTTGATAAAGAGCCCACATAAAGGTTAACAAGAAAAGCTTAAAGTAAATAACATAAACTATAATAACACATTGAGACACATACAACCTTTTTTCCTGTCAAAAGATAAAGGAAACACCTAGAGCTCTCTTTTTCATTGTCTTCCATGTCATATGCTTGGTTTCATTCATCTCTCTGCCAAAGCTAGAATGCTTTGGAAGGAGGAAAGATTCCCCAAGGTGCAATGGAGAATAAGTAGAGACTTGAATTAGAAGAAAGAAATCATACAAGCAAAGAAAGAGACAGCAATTAAATAAAGTAGAATGGCAAAGAGCATTTCCATCGCTTTATTTTTAGGTCCAATAAGATAAAGCTATGTTTGACGCTCTTTGGCATGATTCTAAGAGATCAAATCAGAGGGAGACATGGAATCAAGGTCTATTTACGAGTGTCTTTAAGGATAAGACCCAAACCAAAGTAATTGGATTCTATCACACAAAAAGAGCTTGCAGCATGTTTGTTGTGTTGGAATCGATGTTCATTATTGTCAACATAACGGCGTCCATTAACTTATGTCTTTGCAGATTCTGTCAACTAGACATTTGTATACTCAATGGAAAAGGGTAGACATTTATACGTTTGTTGTGGACAAATGCACTACAAATAAAGAGCGTTTATCGGCATTTCTTTAGTGGCATACCTGCCTAAGGTCCAAGGCAATGGACTCAAGAAAAGCCATTTACCGAATCCAGTTGTGGATCTGCCAAACCAAGTGGCATATGATGTTGTTCTTGCTGATGACAGTATGTGTCTTCATTTACCTTAAGGTCTGATGGCCTCCAGCCACTTAGGCTGCGTGTACAGATTGGGTGAGTTAAATGCACAACAGCCGCAGTTTCTATGTATTCTATTTGGAAGCTTTGATCACAAGGGAATGGGAGTTCTTTCATTGGCAATTTACACACAATTTAGATTGTATAAAAGTTGTTTAATGACAGATTTCACACTCTAGGATAACTTACACGCAATGCACACTGACATGCATAAGGGAGAGTCGATAAAGTTCGATAAAAAGAAGACTAAATGCCAGTCAGTAATTCCACTCACCTAAGAAGAAAATTAATGGAAAACGTATAAAGATACTATCATTTTCAAATACCGACCAAATTGGAGACGAGAAAAAAATTTATTTATCAAACAGGTGTATTGACAACTAGGGGGACCCATTATTTTTCTTCAGCCAAGGATTTATCATGGCACGTATGTTATTTGGTTTTCTTTTCATGCAAGTGAAGAAATAATTTAAAAAAACAAAATCATCACTCAAAGTAGCGACTTTTCTTAAGTGCCTCTGCGCACGACCAGGGGACGGAGCCAGGGAGCAGGGCCATGGCTCATAAAATATTACTACATGCTTGTTAATAACATTAATCTCAAATTCATATAGTGCATCCTGAAACTTTTATATATACTCTCTTCGTCCAGAATTATTATTAATACATGGTTTTTCAAAATGAACTAAAATTACTTCATTTTAATAATTACTTCTTTATTATTAACATAAGGTTGTCAACAACAATTCTAGACATAGGGAATCATTACTTCAGACCACAATCGTATTTTTCTGCCTCCACCCCTGTAATACTAGGGCAGCCGCACACCATGCTAATAGACCCATGCACCATGCTACGTCTGCTTGAAGTAATTTCGTCACTGCAAGTGATGAACTCACACTATTTGTTACAATTAACTAAATTTGTGCATCTAAGAATTTGATCGCTTAGAATGACAAATGCAACACCCGAAAAATTAGTAAGTATTTTAAAACCGAATTTTGACCCTATTAATGTTTGATTTGGTCGTATTTTTCCTTGTGAAAATTAAAGTTGTGAGAAGAGCTTTCCAATGCCACCAACTATGTACGATTTGGAGTTCAGAGTAAAAATATATGAGAAATTGAATTTTGATTGAGCATGGCTGTGATCGATCGCCATAAAAACCTATCGATCGGCAAGTTGAACTGATCGACGCCTTATCAAAATGATCGATCGTAGTTACTGTGATTTTTGAAAGCTTTGTTTCGCGTAAAATGATCGATCGGCATTAATTGCAATCGATCGGCTCTAACGTGGTAGTGTAGAATAACGCATACGATGATCGATCGCTGTACAGCCGATCGATTGCCGGTTGCGGTTTTGCGATTTCTAGCTTACCTTTGGGGTGGATTTGCTTAGAAAAGATACCAAATCCTATTTGGACTTGATTTGCATGTCTCTAGAAGGATCTTGAAGCCTTCCTATTGGTTGGAAGTGTCCATGATTTGGAAAATTAATTTAAGAAAGGATTCTCCCCCAACTCTATATAAACACTAGAGAGTTGGCATGTGCTAACCCTAGAACGTCCAGAAACCTTTTCTCCTCTCCTTCCCACGTTCACCCATCTCCTTTAAGGCTTCTTCTTGTGGGAGTTTGCAAAAGTTTGGAGCGGGAGCTTTGGAGGAAGCAGAGGAGACGAGCAACGCGTAAAAAAGCAAAATCTTTGGTGAATTAAGTAGGATGGTTTTTTCCCTCTTCTCTCTTCTGATTATATGCTTTTGACAAGTGTCTTGATTCAGCACCTTAGTGTATTGTGTGGATTCTTGTGAGATGAATGAATTGTGTCATTATTTCTATGCGTAGTGCATCATAATCATATGTGCATTCATGTTTTGTTTCTAGATGGGAATTCGTACCTAAAGTCTAATGCTTTATTAATTTTCCAGAGACTAGAAGTTCTTATATTGCTTGGTTGATCATGATCCACGTTGAGTTTGTGCCTTTAAGGTGTGTCTTGCATTAATTGTCTTATTTAGGATATATTAATGTTTAAAAACTGTGTTATATATAAAAGAACACAAGAAAGGAGTGAACTTTAGTAATTCCAGATAATCCTAGGTTCTGTAATTGGTCTAGGAGGGGAGTATATTGTCTGTTAATGATATATTATCATCTATAATGTGTTATTAAGTAAGATAATCAAGTTTAATTAAGAGTCTTAATCTCGGCTAGAACTGTTTCTGTGCTGACAGTCAGTAGTAAATAACTCATAACTAATTCAAATAAAATCGGAAAAATATAAAATCAGTGGAGTTAGAAACTAGACTCACGAGGGTATTATTAGTAAACATTTCAAAGGTTAAGTCTGACTGTACAGAGCACAGTAGCCGTCGGAAGAGGACTGAATTTGAGAGAAAATACTAAGTATACAAATAATATCATGAAATATAATATGATAATGATTAATATGTCAATACCAGTAATTAGACTATATACTTAGGGAATATCACAGTAAGAATTGGGTTAGAAGTAATCTAATTAAGAGGGATAATCCTTTGAACAAGTGATTCATAATCATCTACCTTGAAGCGTTGATGTCGGTTTGTGATTCCACTTAGAATTCAAATCATCTATGATTCTTTAAATTTCTATCTCTGATATTTGTATTATAAAACTCCAATGCGTATAAGGAATTCCTATCTAGGGCTGAGCATGAAAGGTAGGTATTGATTGTATGGTACTCCTTAGGTGAGTTGTTATTATTCAAAGTGTTTGGGTTGTCTTATTATTCTATGCTACTCCAATGAGTGAGTTATGTGTTGACCAAATACTTTGACACTTCTATCCATACTCCATGAGAGAGTCTATTCTGGTAAGAGATACCTTATGATCTTAGAGTGTTGTGACCTCTATTCTTTTGAGATATTGCTCATATTGATAACATGATTGTTTTCTTCCACTGGAGATCTTGTGAGACTCTCCCTATGGTGGATTCATAGTATGCTCAATTAAGTCATTGCTAGATCTTGCGAGGTCACTTATATTTATGAAATTGTGATTCCATACTGCCCGAAGGGAGGCACTATACGTACGTTAGATTGTGGACATTTCGGAAGGTCCTCAGCCTCCGCCCATCGTGTCCGTAAGCACTGGTGGGGCCAGCATCCTAGACGCATGGCAGGTTTCCAAAGAGAGGACTCCTAGGGTGGTTCTGGTATATGATTTTAGTCACTTGCGAGCGACCAGGTTAGCGAATAGAAATTGTAACTCCTTTCACTTTAGATGTCTGGAGCCTTTGATATGATGGTTATTCTCTCCTTACACATATATTTATTTGGAGTCTTATTGATATTTTTCCTATACTTGCGAGTTAGAATTGTTGTTGACTAACCTTGCAGGTGTATAGACCTCGGTTCAGTTTAGATGTTGTGGGATGTTCACAATCATTTGTTATTCTTATTCTCTTCATACTGCTTGTTTTAATTCAGTGGGTTTTTACATCTTACTGAGTGTTTCTATGAAATACTCATGCATCCTTTAATGTAGGCACATATGAAAAGTGAGATCAGGAAGTGCAGTAGTGGATTGGCGGATTGCAGGCCCCGAGAAGAGTTTAAAGATTATTTAGTTATTTATTTTATTTTTATTGATGCTTTTGACATTATTGGCAATTGTGTGTCATAGACTTATAGGTTTATTTTATTTGACTTTCTTAAATGGATCATTATTAAGTAAATTCATTTCATATTATTCATTGATGTCTATTATTGTATTACACTGATTGCGGGCATAATCGGTTACACGTCCTTTTGAGATGATTGTAATCGGTTTGGAAATCGACTATTCGGTCACGTGCCCGGGATCTCTACCTCGAATTGTATCTCTTTTGTTGGCTTCCGCACTCCGATCGAGGTATGGGATTTTGGGGCGTGACAACAAATATGTAAAAAACAAAGAAAAGCCACAGGTGCCATTTGCTACGCTAGTGCCTGCATGGCACAAACTTTGTAAAAAAAATTCTTTCACCTTTATTTGGTTGATATTTATGTAAACAATGTGTTTTGATAATTGTCTGAAAGTTTATTCATTGACAGAGAACACATTTACATGCCGAAGAATCCATTTAGTGTGGTTATATGTAAACAAAAAAATTCATTTAGTGTAGCAATAGCATTGTCGCTCCTATTTACATGCTAAGAATCCATTAAGGCTCCTTCTGAGGACCAAACAATTCCATTATTTTGGCTCTATGTAATCATCATGATGGCTTGGCCCACTGAATTAAACTCGGATATTCATTTTTGTAAACATAATTTAAGAAGATTTTGTTGAATTCTGGGGATATAGCTTTGAAGAGCAAATTTCAATTTTGGTGTTAGTTCTTGATTGATTGTATTTTTAGCTCTTTTTTAGTCGCAATCGCAAGAAACTGATTATAGTCTAGTAAAAACGAGGTCAAACCCAAAAGACTTGGAAGATTAATCTAATTGTAATGAAATATTTAAATTTTTATGATTTAATTAACTAAAGAACTAAACTTTACTGAAAAATCAAATTTATGAAAATATCAAAGCATCAAATCCACCACTAAACATGCAATTATTACTCTCAATTATTATTTTCACAAGACGATATGATATGGTAATTCGTGTTTTTTGGTCGGACACACGAATTACCAGTGAATGCACTACACATTCTTTGGTCGGACACGAAAAATTCATTCACTATAAATTATATAATTAACTCTATCCTTTGGTCGGGCATAGAATCAACAAAAACCTGTTCCTTGGTCAGATACAGGGAGTATAAAGATCTAATTTCATTCATCATCACTCAAGTCTATGGTCAAGCACTTAAAAGAAACTCATGAAATAACATTAAGCATGAATTATATCAACTTTTATTATATTAAACTATCAAGAGTAATAACACACATCTAAGGCTTCATCTAGCCTTGATAAGAAAGTTAGCTCCACATAGGATTGGAGAAAAGAAAAGCCTAATTTGGTGTATTCAAGGGCATGAATCACTTCTTCTTCTCTTCAAAAGACTTTTCTTCTTCTTTTCTCTACCCTCCTCTTTTAGGTCTCCAAATCTTCTATTTTTGAGCCCTCTCTGTGCTTATATAGTAGGGTAAGATAAGCCACGAAACCTCTCTTCAATTCCAACTTGAAATATGTCACTTTTGAAATTTGTGCATACGGCGATCGATCGCATTGTCTTGCCGATCGATCGCCTCCCGATCGTTCGCGTGTTTCCTTCGTTATTTCCTGCATCTCTGCCGATCGATCGCTTCACACTTGCATCTGTAGATCAATCGCGTTGATTGCCGATCAATTGCTGTTACTGTATCGTGAAATTTCAAAATTTTAGTAACGACGATCGATCGTATAAGGCAGCCGATCGATCGCTATTACTGTTCATCTACTTGCATAAAAAAAAACTTCAAATGGTAATAACTTTTTGCTCCTAACTCCGAATTGCGTGCGGTAGGTGGTGTTGGAAAGCTGACTTCTTGCCACATGAAGCTTGAATTACTCCCATCAGAAATAAGCACAAGAAGTTATAAAGAGTTAACAATTAAATCATATTTCACCACATTTGCAGTTTACTCTTATTTCCCTACAAAAACCAAAAATAACATTAGCAAACACTAATTATCTTCTAATACTAGTATAAACATAACTTTTAGAGTTGATGAAATACACAATTTGAATATATATCAGTTGTTAAAAGAGTGCTGTGAAATCAGCAAATGGATCAAATATGCTTCCCTTGGTTTGTGACCATCAATTACCATTTTTTACTCTTTTGTTTTTTAAAAAATGACATAAAATTTTATTCTTGCATCCTTCTTTATGGATGATTCCTTATGTGTATTATTTGTTTCGTTCCCATTCCTGTTGCTGAAAATTATATCTACGCTCGAGCTTTTTCTCATTGACCTTTGAGAATGTCATGTGCATTGAGCACCTTATGAAAACACTAGGCATAAGCCATTCAAGAGAATGGTGCATATGTAGCCTTGTCTGGCGGACATTCCGGCCTTGGTAGAATTTCTGGAGAGACATGTACACTAGGCATAAGCCATTCAAGAGAACGGTGCATATGTAGCCTTGTCAGGCGGACATTCCGGCCTTGGTAGAATGTCTGGAGAGACATGTACATCTATGATGTTTTTTGTTGGATAGATGCATCTCTCCAAATTTTCGTTGTTCTCGAAAGGTGCTAGCGAGTGGGCGATTCAAGGCTCCGGACCTATTTAGCAGTTGATTTGTGGAGCTTTTGTGAAGATTTGGCCAATCCATGTCTGGTTTCCACCAATGGAATGAATGATAGTTGGGGAATTTATATAATAAATAAAAAAAACTTTCAATTTTATGCACTGTTTTGAGTTAAAGAGAAAGGCGTCAGTTTGACACTCTAATGCGACCTCTCTGAGGCAGTGAATAGCTTTAAGGCTGGGCTTTGACGACCTCCTAATGCGTTTAATTTTGCCCATCATATGTTGGGCTTGGGCCACTTAGTCTCCCTCACTTTCTTGCTGGGAGAAAGTGACGGGGGCTATTTTGCCACTGAATGATTTTGTCCAACGTGTAATATGTAGACATATTTTTGGTTAGCGTAGAACACGCTTCGTGTTTAGCTCTAAAACTTGATGCTTACCTTGCGTAGTGTCCACCTATCTATACCAAAAGAGTAGTGTTTTCCTAAGTGTGCCTCTCGCATTTTTTTTTACCACTCAAATCTTAAACTACTCCTCAGTATTTCCTCTCATTTCATATTAGTTGTTTGGATATGAAAAGAGATTGTCTCATGCTAATTCTCCTATCTCATGGGATGAGGAGTTAGGCACCCCATGTTTTAGCCAGCCCACGCGTTTACATGGTGGGTGGATGGCCATTGTCCATATATTTTTTTTAGACGATTGACATCCACCATCGGTGTATAGGGGGAGTGGGCCGGCTAAAGCATGGGGTGGTGAACTCCTTATCTATTTCATGTTATCCTTCTCATACTAGTTAATCGATGGAGTAAAAAGAGGTCAATGGATAAAGCAAAAAGGTGAACAAATATAAGCAACTTATAATCTACGAAGCACGGATACGGAAAATTGGTTGTCATATCTGTATTCGATACATATCTGACATGGATACGGTAATGACACTACTACCTGCGTATCTTGCACGTATTCGGAATTAAAAAAAATAGATATGTTTCCGACACAAATGGATACGTGTCGGATACAGGTGGGATTCATGTCGGATACGGCTTGGTGAGCGAGGGACGCAGGGGGGGGGGGGGGGGGGGGGGGGGTGGAGATGAGAGGAGGGCGGTGGGGGACTGAGCGGAGAGGAGGGTGACGAGGGGGTGGGAAAACCGGGGGCGGAGAGGCAAGGATGGCGGAGTGAAGGAGATGAGGAAGGAGGTGGGGGCAAAAAATGTGGTCCTATAATACCTGCTTCCTACTTTATAATGATAGAGGGAGTGCTACATTGCATAGTGGTACTAGCACATCACATGGAATAATTAAATGATGAGGAACACACGACAGCCATTTATGTATCTTGCTTGTTTGTTTTTACAAGGATAACGTTCAGTGCCACAGAAGAATTTACGAAATTGAAGGTTACATTACTTACGTTATTTACTGACTGTCAATTTATCTTATTT
Source organism: Houttuynia cordata (assembly GCA_039654745.1). Lineage (NCBI taxonomy): Eukaryota > Viridiplantae > Streptophyta > Magnoliopsida > Piperales > Saururaceae > Houttuynia > Houttuynia cordata. The sequence goes on from CM077502.1 coordinate 33,585,182, forward strand.
GCTGGCAAGAAGAACTATTTTTCTTGTTGGTGACAAAAACATTACATCATTGGAAATACTATATCTAGGGTATTTTGGAACACAACATGAAATTGTCCATTCCGCCCCTTTTTTAATTTTTACTTTTAATAGTACTAAAGAAACACACAAGTGCACGTGCCACAAAAGAATTTTGGAAACTAGTTTTGACATTTTTTTAAGGGGATTTTATATAAAAAATCATCGAAAATTTTTTTTTACCAAAATAGCGCACTGTAGCAAATAATTCCCGGAATGGTGTTCTGACAAGCCACGCAGGCGCCAGCGTGGCCGCTGGCGCCTGCGTGGCTTTTTTTTTTAAAATTAACCCAAAAGGCGTCGGTTCAACCGACGTCTTTTACTACCTTAGCAAAATTTCTTTATAACAGAAAGGCGTCGGTTCAACCGACGCCTTTTATTTCGTATATAGCCGTCCCCCGCGCGGGCTCGGCCTCCTCCCCACCGAGCCCTAACTATCCGCCGTCGCCCTCTCTCGCTGCCGCCGTCGCCCTCGCCGCCGTCGCCATCTCTCTCCCTCGCCGCCGTCGCCCTCTCTCGCCCCACCGACTCCGTCGCCGCCGTTCTCTCCGCGGACACCTCGGCCAGTCGTGACCCCGCTCCGTCTCACCGGTAATATACGTTTAATATCCGTTTAAAATACATATTGATGTATTGATTTAGCTTTTGTATGATTTGAAAATAATTAGCTAGTGTTTGTTAATTGTTTTGTGAGAAAAGACGGCGGGAGAAATGGTTCTGTTTGTGTTGATGTATGGTGGTAGAATTGATAGAGGTGAATACGAAGGCGGTGAGAGCGTAGGATTATTGATTAATAAGCCAAGTACTTACGATGAACTAGAGATGCAAGTGGTCAATAAATTGGGATGGGATCAAAGATTGTGAAAAATTCGTATGAAGTACAAGATGCCTGTTTTGGGAACAAGGACTACCGTAATACCAATTGATGATGATAATTCTATGCATGTCATGCTCTATTTTGCGCCTCGTGTGTTTAGCTTCGAGCTATTTATAGAAAAAGAGGCGCGCATGCCTAGGTTTGCAAATGACGGCGAAGGCACAAGTAGGAGTGCTCGCATAAATAGGTCGAGAGAAAATTCTAGAGGAAGGCGTGTGGAAGATAATGAAGAAGATGATTTGTCTATATCACTAGCGTGCAACGAACCTCAACTTTCGCCGAGTTGGAGGTAAGTTTATTTACAAAATGTAGTTTGACCATTCAACTTACGACTAAGTGAATTGTTTATTTATGATATAAGTTCTGTTTTGAATAATTTAGGCACACATCTCAAGCTCATGAAGCGATGAATCTTGGCATGGCACGAGGTGGTGAATTGTTTGACACACAAACATCATTTCGTAACCCCTATACTTACCCTGGTTCAAGTGGTTGGCAAGAGGGAAATATTAATGAGGAAGAGGATGGGGAAAATGATGAGTGGGTGCCTAATTCCCTGACTGCCCATGGAGAGTACATGCATCACTGAGGAAGGGGAGTAATGATTTTAAAGTGAAGACATATGCTGGCGAACACACTTGTAGAAATTCCGAGCTAGACACAGGTCATCGACAATGTACTGCGGCGTTTGTCTGTCGGCATATATTACCCTCTATTAGAGCAGAAGTAGATATCCCACCAGTGCTTATTCAAGAGAGGATTAAGGAGATTTTTCATGTTGATATTTCATATAAAAAAGCATGAGCGGCAAGGAATATGGCCATTAAAGCAATGTATGGTGATTGGGTTGAGTCCTATCGATTGTTGCCAATGTACATGGAGGCAATAGTTAATGCCAATCCGAGAACCGTGTGTAGGTTGGTGATGACCGAAATGGAAGATGCTACATATCGACGGTTTGAGAAGGCGTTTTGGGCATTTGGGCCATGTATCGAGGGTTTTAAACATTGTCTCCCCGTCATAAGTGTTGATGCTACTTTCCTATCAGGTAAGTATGGAGGAGCTCTTTTGGCGGCGACTGCAAACGACGGGCACAAGGGTTTGTTCCCTCTTGCATTTGCCCTTGTTTCGGGTGAGGATTATCCTAACTGGAGATGGTTTTTACGTATGTTGAAGAAGCATGTTATCCTTGATAGGATATCTATCACTATCATATCCGATCGACATAAAGGGTTGCAAAAGGCTGTGCCAGAGGTGTTTCCAGAGCCGCATTTTTGTCACCGATATTGTATCCGCCACATCAAGGCAAATTTTCATAAGAAGTTTAAAAATGATGTATTGACGAGGTTGATAGGGGAAGCTGCATATGTGCTTACTGTAGACGAGTTTGATGAAAAGATGAAACTTATCGGTGCAGAAAGTCAAGAGGCAAAATGGCTACTCAGTGAGGAAGGTGGATTATCACCTCAATTGTGGTCGCTTGCTCATGATGGTTTTAGAAGATTTGGAATGACCACAACAAATATGGCTGAAAGTCTAAATAGCGTGTTGAAGGGAGCTCGATCATTACCTGTGCAAGCCTTAGTGTCGGCCACATTCTACAGAATTGTCAAATTCTTTGTGAAGCGACATTCGGCCGGGTTGGCTATGACAACCCCATACACCCCTACTATTGAATTGAAGATTAAAGAACAAACGCGCCTGATTGGCAGCATGTGGGCTGACCAAATCAATTCTCACTTGTATGAAGTGAAAACAATGCGTGGTAGAAAATATGCGGTGGATATAAACGATCGTACATGTTCTTGCAATTACCCTCAAGTGTACAAACACCCATGTCGTCATCTAATTGTTGTCCATGCGAGGCGAAGAAGACCCATCGGCGATTTAGTTGGATATTGTTATACATCTGATGCATATAGAAAGGTATATGCAGCCGAATTCTATCCGCCTCCAGATCGACGATTTTGGGAGGAAAAGTCACCTGAGTATGTGGTGAAGCCCCCAAGGGTAACACGAAAACCCGGTCGTCCACGCAGTAGGAGAATACATAATGCGATGGATAGTGCGGGCATGAGAGCAGATGGTCGAGCTCACTACCATTGTGGGAATTGCAACCAAGTTGGTCATAACAGGCGTCATTGCCAAAACACACCTTCTGCTGATTGGTACTTGCATACAATCATCTTAATATGTAACTTAACTTGTTGTCCATATTCTTTGAAGTTATGATTAATTATTCGTTTCTTTGTAGATATTATGGATCCAGGACCGATTGATCCCTCCGTCCTGACAGAGCAGAGCACTCACAGATCTGATGGCATATGGAGGGGAGAGGTATGTGCATAATCATTATCTCCTTAGTTTTACACTTGTACATATATTTAACAATTTTCCATCCATGTAAATTGTATAGGATCCCGGGTGCATTGAATGCTCCGAGCACTGGCAAAATGTGCGTCATTGGCTAGTTGATGCGCGCATTTTGCCATACATTGAGATGGCTGGATTTGGTGATTTCATACGATTACAGTACATCAGGATTGATAGGGCTCTCATCACCGCCCTAGTTGAGAGATGGCGGAGGGAGACACAAACATTCCACTTGCATTTGGGGGAGATGACGATCACATTACAGGATGTTGCAGTACTTCTCGGACTCCGAGTTGACGGCATTGCTGTGTGTTGCTCGACTGTGGGAATTGATTGGAATGAAGTGTACTTGCACCTTCTTGGACAAGTACCTCCACGCGAATCATTGAAAGGACGAACTAGGGTAAGTCTGTTGTGGTTGAGAGAGCTGTTCAGTCGCCTGTCGGAAGATGCCACAGAGATTGAAGTCGAGCAACACGCACGAGCATATTTACTTAGCACTATATTTGCCGATAGCAGCAGTAGCCATGTGCACCCGATGTATCTTCTTTTGTTAGAGGATTTATACACTGCGGGACAGTATGCATGGGGTAGTGCCACCCTCGCTTACCTGTATAGAGAGTTGGGAAAAGCTTGTCAATCAAGCACATCAGGGATTGCCGGGTGCGTCACCCTTGTCCAGGTAAACCATCAATTATCTTTGACTAGTATATTTTTTTCATAAGTATAACATTTGATTCATGTTGGGTGTGTATGTGGCAAACAGTTATGGTCGTGGGAGAGGCTGCATGTCGGTCGTCCAAACATTAGGAGCACTCCACTAGATGGTTTATCACCGTTAGGAGTTCGGTATGTGTTATTTCTTAAAGGTATTTGATGATGTTATATTTTAGATAATTTATTCCTCATCCTCGTTATGTTAGGTGGAATGCCAAGAAGACAAAAACTGTGAATCCTCACAATGTCTTGGCGTTGTATAGATCGGAGTTGGACTATCAACGATCCGGCCAGGTATTACTCCTTTATATTGCATGCGTTATGAATATGACAAATGTACATTTCACCAAAAAGTAAAGTATCATATTCATATGTTGTGTAGGCAATATGGCAACCATATCATGATGATGTGTTAGCACAGTTACCTGGAATTTGTACGGATGGAGCACATGTGTGGCTATCTAGGACGCCGCTTATATGTGTGGACATCGTCGAGATGCATGTTCCGGATCGGGTCATGTTACAATATGGATTTGAACAAGTTTTTCCCCCTCTTATGGTTGAGTTCATTGAACGAGTATCGCGCCGAGGCCGAGGTAGTTTTGATTGGAGGTCGCATCATGCGGCCTACATTACTAGATGGGACGACCGGGACGATCACTCTCGTTGAAGGGGAGCCTGCTATGACTGAGCGAGATGCATACATGAGATGGTATTTGAGCATCACTAGGAGACTTATCATGCCACCCATGCATGAGCCGGATATGTTATATCAACCAAGAGGCGACACTGAGCGGGCGTTGGTGAGTATCATTAACTTCATATTTGATTTTATTCACTAGTATTTTGTAGTGAGTAGATAACATACCTGTGTTTTTCTTTCTAGCTTACTCTTGCACGACAGACATTTGATCAGACGGGCGGAGCTTTGGTGGACCGATCATATGAGAGCTTGCTAGCGGCCTGTCAGACGCTACACGATCGCTCTGGACATGTTCTTGCGAGTTTGCCATTACTTCGACCAGTTGTTACTGAGATTCCAGGATTGGAGGTTGTTCCAGAACCCGATATTCTGACATCATCAGCTGACACGAGAAGTTTTACCCCATCACCTGTTGTTCCAGATGCCCCGCTGGAGCAAGTTGAGAGGCCTCTTTCTTCGAAAGTACATACTCGGCGACAGCGTGCGCTTCGTGCTCAACGTCAGGCAGCTTCGTCTTCAGATGCTTTACCTGACGTTGAGCCTGAGGATATTCCAGTTCGAGAACGAGGAGGGGGTAGGAATAGGTTGAGGAGAATTGAATAAACACTTCTTGTAATTTTATAAATACATTTGTAATACTTTGATGTCGTGTAATATATTTTGTATATATTTTGCGTCATGTTGTATTATTGGTTCAAAATTTATCTTGTTATTAGGTTGTGATGTTGTATTGTGATGTGTGTGTTTATCAGGTTTGAAAAATTGTAGATTTCGTCCTCAAGAGAAAGGCGATTTTGAAGGTGTCGGTTGGAAGGCGTCGGTTCAACCGACGCCTTTCTGTAACATGAAAGGCGTCGGTTGATCCGACGCTTTCCTTTATAACATAAAGGCGTCGGTGCAACCGACGCCTTACTTTATAAACTAAAGTCGTCGGTTCAACCGACGCCTTACTTTATAAACTAAAGTCGTCGGTTCAACCGACGCCTTTTGGGTTAATTTTAAAAAAAAAAGCCGCTGGCGCCTGCGTGGCTTGTCAGAACACCATTCCGGGAATTATTTGCTACAGTGCGTTATTTTGGTAAATTTTTTTTTCTATGATTTTTTATATAAAATCCCCTTTTTTTAATTTTCTGCCAATCAGTGTTTGAAAATGCTTGAATTGTTTTGAAATCGTCGCAAGCTTTATATCAAGGGTATTTCTGAAACATGGCATTAGATTGTCGGTTCCACAGCTTTTGCTTTTAATTTTTTTAATTCGATAAGAAAAATCCTTTAAGGACTTTTATGAAATGGCCACGTGCATAATAAAAATCAGCTCTCATGGTTTTGGGCGGAAGCCACGGAACAGTCCTATAGGCTCGAGGAAAATTAATTAGCCAGTTCATGATAGCAAAAAGATGCTATAGCCAATTATAAAAACGCAGGAACTTACAAGAGTTTGGATCTTACTAATCTTAACTTGCATTACTGTAAGAGTTACTAGTACTTCATGTGTGTTTGTATCATGTGAAATTAGAAGCATAATTCTGTTCAAGATGGAAATTTACTTGACCCTATAGATTCATTTCCTTCGGCAAGCTGATCTCCAAAAAGTATAAGCTGTGGAAATAAAAATTTAAACAAGGGGAATTTATTAAATAATACACACGCAAAAATTACCATTTGGGAACACTGTTCAAATTAATTCCCGAACAGGGTATCTGATGAGCCATGTGGTTTTTTTTTTTAAAACTGACCCGAAAGGGGTCGGTTCATGTTAAATTGAAAGGTGTCAGCCCCTTCTCCCATTTTGCTATTTTGCCTGAAAGGCGTCAGTTCTCCCATTTCATTTTGTTTATAGTCGGCATCGGGCTCGGCCACACCGAGCCCTAGCGTTCGTTCCCCTCTCTTCTCTAGATGTTCCCCTCTCTTCCCTGGTGGCAATGCATGTCTGGCAAGCCCTTCCTCTCCCCACGCTTGCCCCGGCCAGTTCCCTCTCCCTGTGCTCTCCCCGACCACCACCTTCCCCTCGGCTCGGCCAGCAGCTTCTCCGGCCATGTCCTCGCCACCTCCTCGCCCCGTCGTTCACCTCTTTACAGGTAATATATATTTAATATCCATTAGAAATACGTATTGATTTAGCTTTTGCATTGTATGAAATTGATTATGTCATATTTGTATAATATTTTATTAGTGTTTGTTAAATATTTTGTGAGTATAGATGGCGAGAGAAATAGTTTCGTTTGTGCTAAGGCATGATGGCAGAATTGATAGATGTGAATACGAAGGTGGTGAAATCATATGTTTATTTATTAATAAGCCAAGTACTTACGAGGAACTAGAGATGCAAATGGTCAAGAAAATAGGATGGGACCAAAGATTTTTGAAAATTTGTATGAAGTACAAGATGTCTATTTTTTGAATAATGACTATTGTACTACCAATTGATGATGACAACTCTATACAACAAATGCTCTATCTTGTGCCTCGTATGTATACCTTCGAGCTATTTGTAGAAAAAGAGGCGCGCATGCCCAGGTTTGTAAATGGTGGCAAAGGCGGAAGTAGGAGTTCCCACAGAAATAAGTCGAGTGGAAAGTCCAGAGGAAGGCGTGTGGAAGATAATGAAGAAGATGATTTGTCTATATCACTAGCGTGCAACAAATCCCAACTTTCGCCTAGTTGGAGGTAAGTTTATTTAAAATATGTAGTTTAACCATTCAACTTACAGTTAAAGGAATTGTTTATTCATGATGTTAGTTTTGTTTTGAATAATTTAGGCACACATCTCATGCTCATGAAGCGATGAATCTTGACATGGCACGAGGTGATGAATGGTTTGGCACACAAACACAATTTCATAACCCCTATACTTACATTGGTTCAAGTGGTCGGCAAGAGGGAAATGTGAATGATGAAGAAGACGAAGGGGAGAATGAGAATGAGGATGGGGTCAATGATGAACAGGTGCCTAATTCGTCGGCTAATGATGTTGAAGACGTACGAAGAGAGGATAGTGTGCAAGAGATGGTTTATAATGAGCGAGATGAATTGGTGGGCATCATAATTGCTATGGATAACTTAGATGACTTTGAGGAGGAGTTACCATATGAGGAGGAGCCGCCATGGGCCCGACTAACAGATGATGAAATAGATAGGGCAATTAATCGGGGTTTGCATGAGGAGATATGTTAAATGAAGCAATATATGTGGTGTAAATATTCCCTAATAAAGATGAATTTATACACACATTGAGGGAGTTTTCAACAACGCATGATGTTCGCTATAAAGTGTTGCGTACAAGTCCGACATAGTACACAGCAAGATGTCAATACTCTAATTGCCCATGGAGAGTACATGCATCATTGAGGAAGGGGATTAATGATTTTAAAGTGAAGACGTATGGTGGCGAACACACTTGTAGAAATGCTCAGCTAGATACTGGTCATAGATAATGTACTGTAGTATTTGTTTGTCGGTATATATTACCCTCTATTAGAGCAGAAGTAGATATCCCACCAGCGGTTATTCAAGAGAGGATTAAGGAGACTTTTCACGTAAATATTTCATACTAAAAAGCATGGATACAAGGAATATGACCTCAAAGCAGTGTATGGTAATTGAGTTGAGTCCTATCGATTGTTGCTAATGTACTTAAAGGCAATAGTTAGTACCAATCGGGGAACCATTTGTAAGTTGGTGACGAACCCAATGGAAGATGTCGAGTGTCAACAGTTTGACAAAGCATTTTGGGCCTTTGGGCCATTTATTGAGGGTTTTAAACATTGTCTCTCAGACATAAGTGTTGATGCTACTTTCCTATCTGGCAAGAATGGAGGAACCCTTTTGGCAGCGACTGCTAACGATGGGCACAAGGGTTTTGTTTCCTTTTGCATTTGGCCTTGTTTCGGGTGAGGATTATGCTAATTGGAGATGGTTCTTACCTATGTTGAAGGAGCGTATTGTCCTTGATAGGATATCCATCACTATCATATCTGATCGACATAAAGGGTTGCAAAAAACTGTGCCAGAGGTGTTTCCACTTTTGCATTTTTGTCAACGATATTGTATGTGATACATCAAGGCAAACTTTCATAAGAAATTTAAAAATGATGTATTGACGAGTTTGATAGGGGAAGCTACAACGGTGCTTACTGTAGACGAGTTTGATGAGAAGATGAAACTTATCAGTGCAGAAAGTAGAAAGTCTAAAAGCAAAATAGCTACATAGCTACTCAATGAGGAAGGTGGATTATCACCTCAATTATAGTCTCTTGCTCACGATGACATATGGAATAGAGAGGTTTGTGCACATCACATAGTTTTTTTTATATAGTTAAATACTTTTTTATTATAAACTACTTTTCATGTGTATAGGATCCCGGGTGTGGGTTGATTTGAATGCACCGAGCACCGGCAAAACATGCGACATTTGGGTGGTTGATGCACTCATGTTGCTGTATATAGAGTTGGTAGGCTTCACGCACTTCATATGTTTCCAATATATCAGGATTGACAGGGCTCTCATAACTGCCCTAGTTGAGAGATGGCGGAGGGAGACGCAGATTACCAGTCCAATAGTTATGATTATAATCACCTCATTTGCTTATTCTAGAAATCCAGCTCAACCTAGAAGGTCCACCATACCATACATGAACAACGCTTTAATTTTTGTGAAATTTGGAAATACAAGCTCATCGGAGAGAAAATTGGCAGGCCTTCCTGCACCAATCCAGCATGGCAGCAAGCTGATAAATCCCTAAGAAAGTGACCTGCTCAGGTGCTAAGACAAGGTTCATAATATTCCTAAGATAAGATCTTGCATCCCATGTGAATTATTATCAAGTTTTTTTTTTCACATGTGTGATTGTTTATGCATCGGCCAGCAGAAATCCTTGAGGCAATCCACAATCTGCTACAGAACAGTGTTATTATCCCCCCACCATTCTTGTGATGCACCTAGTCCATACACTATTTTGGTTCACAACAGCTGATAAATCCTTCGTTCACATGGAATTCAAATTGGATAATAAGGCATTCTCCACCTTCCAACACCTGCCTAAGGAAAACAGGTTTCATTCCTCATCTAGACTATTTCAGTTAATGATTCAAAGCCAAATGTTTGGTGTAATTGCAGTTCCACATAAGGGCATAAAACCAATTACTCGTCATATTTATTATGTAAGCATCCAATTATCTCTAACTGTCTGGCCAATTGCATCAAACATAGGTATATTTTCTTCTTTTTGGGGGTGCGAATTGTCTCGGACCACAAATTCACTGACAATGCCATTCACCTCAATTACACTGCAACCTGGAATCTTTTCCATCCCTTTCTTCTTCATCAGCTTCCTAACATTCCCAGCTTCCTTCCACATGTTAGCTTCAATGTACATGTTCGATAGCAGAACATACACAGCACTATCATTTGGGTCCAACTCAAGAAGTTGTGATGCGGCCCATTCCCCCATTGGAATTTTTCCATGAGTGGCACAAGCAAAGAACAAAGTTCCCCATATTACTGCATCCGGTTCAACAGGCATGGCTTTGATCATCTCAGCTGCTTCATCTAGAAGTCCGGCTCTACCCAGAAGGTCCACCATACATGAATAATGCTTCAATTTAGGTGAAATTTGGAAGTGTGAGCTCATCATAGAAAAAAAACTGGTGACCTTCCTGCACCAATCCAGCATGACAGCAAGCTGATAATACCTCCAAGAAGGTGACCTCGTCAGGTTGCTAAACCAAGGTTTATCATATTCCTGAAATAAGATAAGGCATCTCGACTATGGCCATGCAAAGCCAATCCACCAATTACAGCTGTCCATGTGTGAGAATTCCTCTCTGGCATTTCCTTAAAGACCTGTAGGGATTTCTCAATGTTCCCACACTTAGCATACATGTCAATTAAAGCAGTACCCACTTCAACATTTTTATGTAATTTGTGACTATCAATATAGTGATGTGCCCATAAACCTATGTCCAGAGCTCCTAATTGTGCACATGAGGACAACAAACTAACAATAGTTGCCTCATTTGGCCTCACTTGTGAATTTTGCATATCTTGAAATATTGTAAGAGCTTCCTTACCACGCCTATATTGGACATAGCCAGCAATCATGGCATTCCACATGATAATGTCTCTATCAGGCATTTCGTCAAACAGTTTTCTAGCCGTATCCAATTTCCCAACTGTCAGGTACCCCACAATTAAAGTTGTCCAGGAGACCACACTTCTTTGCGGCATCTCATCAAACAGCCTCCTCGCAGACACTAAGCTTCCACATTTAACATACATGTCCATAAGCACATTGTAAAGAGGAGGTGTGCAGTTTAACCCACTCTCTTTTATATACTGATGAAGCACCTCTCCCAACTCTAACTTCTTCAAATGAGCACAAGAAGATACTACCCCAATCATCGTTACATCATCGGGTCTCACACCTTCTGCCTCCATTCGGCGAAAGAGATTCAAAGCATCCTGAAACCGCCCGCATCGCACATACCCATTAATCATTGAATTCCAAGAAACCAAATAATTCAAACACCTGGCGCGCAACCTCTAAATCACAGAAAGACGCAAACATGTGTATGATGGCATTATGAACAAACAAATTTGAATCATGACCTAATTGCAGGACGTGCCCAAGCACTTGCCTGCCCGTCTCATTCAATTGCAAACGAGAACAGACCTTGAACAGCAAAGGGTAAGTGTAGTGATCCCCATTCTTGCCCATTTGCTTCAGCTTTTTATACAGAAAAAAGGATTTCCTGGGGTTATTGCCATCTGAACAGGCTCTCATTGTCATGTTATAAGCAAATATACTTGGGTTTTCCAACTGAGTCAAGATTTTGCAAGAGTGGTCAAGACCACCATTGGACAAACAGGAGGTGATAAGCTGACTGGAAGAGAAGGGGTGGGTGGCAAGATGGGATACGACCATTTGGGTATGGATTTGCTTCAGCTGGTTCATGGAAGTGCATTTGGGCAAGAGGGAGAGGAGGGGCTCCGGCGGGGAGGAAGAAGAGTACGTGTAGAAGAGGATCATGGAAGTGCAGTGAGCTGATTTTGAGGATAGGCGGGAAGCGGGGAAGAGAATGACCATGTGTGTGTGGTGATGTGGTGCAAGGATGGATGGATGCCCCTCTATTATATGCATCAGGAGGAATTCAACTCCTAAGAGCAAACTTGTCTTCAAGCTGAAGCTAATGGATTCGCAGCCTCCGCGCACGGTGCTGCGTGTGAGCTAGGATGCCTATAGCGGGGACTTCTAGCTCTAAGGGTCCAGTACATTCAAAATTTTGCAACTTATAATCTCTTGTTGCTACCATTTTGTATGAACTTTATGGCTACCAATATATGACATTATTGTTAAAAATCTTAACTTCAGGAAGCTTCATGAATTTATACCACAGAAATTGGATAACGATATTACTATAGAAAAGTGAAATTCTTATCCCAAAGATTAGGACGGTGGGTACACCATACACCAAAAACGGATTGGATAGGTTGGCGTGCTTCTCTTTTTTTTGGCAACAGGTGCAAACGCTCCGAACTTGCCTAACGTACAGCCATGCTTATCAGCATGTAGTAAGTTTACAATATGTTATGGCGCCTTGGAGAGCCAAGTACATGATGAAATAGCAAAATTGGCTTGTGCATTCGCAACTTCATTGCCTTCACGATAGATATGACTCAAGTGCACCCTATGAAGGGAAACGTATTTGTACAGCAGATTCCTACACATTTTCCGTACACAGCTGATGTGTATGGAAATGAGTGGGGTGTCACATCAGTTCACCCACTCATTTCCATACACATCAGCTGTGTATGGAAATGTGTAGGAATCTGTTGTAGGGTTATCACTGCCCCCCTCTGAAAGGATGAAAATGATTGTGATATTTGTGCTATGTGCCAAGGGGGTGGAGAGCATCTCTGTAAGATGGTGAGTAGCGCCAATGAGTCTCCTTGTAGTATAACATGTGTAAGACGAAGAAACCCTGCAAGATGAAGGACTTGTTGGAAAATTAATACGTTGATCTCCCAGTGCATGCGGAAGGATCGCTTGAGAGACTAGTGCAAGAACGCAAAGCACAATCAAGAACAAGACAAGAGACACAAGAATTTACTTGGTTTGGGGATGTGGCTACGTCCACGGGGACACACAAATCACTAATTCTTCATAGGGATTACAGAGGAGATGATTACAATCACTCTCAACTCTCAACAAGCCAAAGCTTACAAAGTCTCTCTTCAATGGAGATCACCCACATACATCTCATGCATCTCTTAGGGTTCCAAGAATGCCTTTTTATACTCTAGAGATGTGCAAGTCACTTTGGATAACAAAGGCCTCAACAAAGCACCGAAAACAGATGTCAAACTGTCCCGCACAAAACTATCCGAGCGAACTCGAGGGCACAAATTTTCAGCTTGCGGAAGCGAGTTGGAATAGTACTTCAGCAGCGCCTAGCTTGTGGGCGTGAGTTCGGACACAAGGCGAGCGACGAGCTCAAGCCTTCTCTCGCACGCAAGACTCCCTCTTCTTCTCCACTGAGTCTTCTTCCTTTGTTCCTTGTTCTTCTTCTTTCGCTTCCTCCGGTTCTCCTTATTCTTCCCCGATCAGAGCTCCCATCATCCAACAATCTCCCACTTGGGAGACTAATCCGATTTCACCTTCTCCAAACAATTCTCCCACTTGAACTGAACAATCTTCAATCAACCTCCGGCAAGAAACATAGCAATTTTGTGTACCCGCCATTGGTCCTCTAGTGGTTGAGGGGGATGGAAGTTGAGCAACTCCTCAACTTCTCCTTTTAGGCAACCTTTGTCAACATGTTTGTTGGGTTGTCCTTAGTGTAGATCTTTTCTAATTTCAAATTCCCTTCTTCCACCAATTCCCAAATAAAGTGATACTTTATATCAATATGTTTGGTTTTATAATGAAATGTCGGCTTCTTCGTCAAATGTATGACACTCTAATTGTATGAGTATAGCACACCATCATTATGTTCCTTCCCCCAACTCTTTCAAAAACGCTTTTAGCCAAATAAGCACCTTGTAAGCCTCTGTGGTTGCAATAGATTCTGCTTCAATAGAAAACAAAGTCACTATTTTCTGTAGTTATGACTGTCAGGCTACAACATCACTGCCAAGTGTGAAAACATATCCGATGGTGCTCCTCTTAGAATCTAAATCACCTGCGAGATCTGAGTCCACATATCTAACCAACCTTATGCTTGAACCACCAAAGCATAAACATACCTGATGTTTCCTTTATGTACCTAAGAATCCATTTAACTGCCTCCTAATGATCTTTCCTTGGGTTACCCATGTATCTTGCCATTGTCCTATTGCATGGGATATATCTGATCTAGTGCATGTCATGGCGTACATTAGGCTACCCATGTCGAGCCATAAGGTATATGCTCCATCTGTCTTCACCCTTCAGGTGTGCTAGGGGCCTGATCTTGTGAGAGTCTAAAGTATACCGCTAGAGGCGTGCTAACTAGCTTAGCACCCTTTATATTGTACATGTGCAAGACTTTTCAATGTATTCAGCCCTAACAACTTCAGTTCTTTGTTCTTTTTGTCCCTGAAAAACTTCATGCCAAGAATATGTCTGGACGGACATCCTTCATAGCAAATTCCTTGGATATTTTTTCTTGGGATTTTCAATTTCAATCATGTATGATCCTACAATAAGCATATGTAACGCCCCAAAATTTCAAGCCTCGACGGAGTGCGGAAGTCGACCCTTAGGAGAGAAATTCTTGAAGCCGAAATTCGGGCACGCAACTTAATACCCAATTACCAGTCAATTACAACATCTCAAAAGGACGTGTAATTGAAACCACTCAGTCTTATGAATCAATATCATTAAACCATATGAAATAAAATTCTTAATCTCAAATTATCCCAAAATAAAAGTCATTAAATTCTCTTAACAAAATCACTAAAATTTCTTGGCACACAGGCCATTAATGTCACAGCTATTTACTTCAAAAGCAACATAAACTTCATAACTTTCCGACTGCAATCCTTGAGCTTTTCCTTCTACTGCAACATTCTCCAAATCTACTCTTTATCCAAGCCTGCACCACAGGATGCATGAGTATTCCAAAGATATACCCAGTAGGATGCAAAACCCACACAAGCACAAAAGATACAATATATAACAATGCATAAGATTCCAACAATAACTGACAAATCAGCAATATCGATATCCAATATAAGGACTTGCATTACCAGAAATCATCATCAGTCACTAAGATTCCAAAATAGCTAGAATGTATGGAGAGAATATCATTAATCAATGATCCAAACATCGAGAGTGCATAAGAAAAACATCATTGATGGAGACTCCAACTATCACAAGCGTATGGAGCTACAATTCTCACTCTTAGATATCACCACTTCCACGTGGTTTCTTATCAGACTACCCTAGTTGTTCTCTCATTAGAACCTACTGTCATGTCTAGGATATTGGCCATATTAGTGCTCACAGAATGCCTCTCTTTGGGCGGGAACCTAACAAGGATCCAAAGATATACTCTCTTAACACATGGGCTTTTGAGCATCAAACCTCTCACCTCTTAACGCAGATACTTTTTGAGTATCATTAACTCTCACCCTGGCAGTATCCCTTAACACAAGTACTCTTGAGTATCATTAACTCTCACCCTGGCAGGGTCTCCTAATCCAAGTGCTTTTGAGTATCATGCCACTCTCAACTGGACGGAGTCTCTCCTAATCCAAGTGCTTTTGAGTATTCTCTAACTCTCAACTGGACGGAGTCTATTATGGCTTTCACCCGCACACTATGCACGTCTTCACTCAGGTACTTTTGAGACTTCACCTCCCTCATCCTGGGAAACTTATTTAACTACCTCTAATGGCGAAGACTCATCTGGTCCTTCTTAAAGAATCTCTGGAGCAACTACTTACTCAAAGACAGAGATATAGAAATCTATCCTCTGTGAAAATACATTCTTCTTAATAACTGACTCACTAAAGGAGTACCACATAGATCTCACCCATGGAGTACCAATGAGGTTATTTTATCTCTATTATTGCACGACTCACCATAGGAGTATCAAAATGAAGTTTCAACAATAAAGAGTGTTACACGATACTTTACCCTGAATGGAATAAATCCAATGCTCCAATTAATCATAACATTTATTGGTCCAGACTTCAAAGTTAAGACTTTGGATCATCATGAATCAAGTTAATATCAATTGGTGAAACACATAAGGCTTGTTGAATGCTAAGCCACCACCATTAGCCCATGATATTAAAGTATTATATTTGTATAATATATATTAAACTCTTAGTATACTTACTCCAGCATAAGGTAATGCTTTACTAAAGTTTTCCCAACTTTTACCCTGATTACAACATTCTGTCTTTGCATAACAGTTGGTTTCCGACGCTTCCCAGTGTCAGAAACGATTGAATTTAACTCTGAAATTTTTACTGTAGATATTCCTATGAGTCTAATTTTTAACCCAACAAACGGCATATTTTTATGATTTTTTTAATATTTAGTTATACACGTTTTATTATAGGTCATTGGCACAGGAACAGTCCAGGCCGGGAACACTATTTAAGTCTAATTTGATTAGTGAGCCTAATTAGTCATCTACCTTGTTTAATTCCCAACAATTAGTGATTCCATATACTTAATAATTGTATATTATTTCATTATTGCAGCACCTTGCTCATCCAAATCTTGGAAATCTTTAATTGAATTTGGTTACTTTTATCACAACCCTTTAAGCATTGAAATTATACTTGAATTAGACTCCATATACAATTGGATAATAATTCTTAGACACTCCAGAACGTACATTAAGGGTGTCATGACCCTTCTCTCTACTGATCAACACCCCCATGATAAATTCGCAACTTTAGGGTAACAACAAACCCGATATAACCTGATAATGGATGGTAGATCATATAACCAAAGCATTAGGTTAATAACCTTAACTTAAAACTCCCCAAAAATAGAATAATAAATTCTGGACAGAACTGATATCAGTCAAGAATGCATCAACAAGGCTTTAAATCAAGCAATTTCTCATATAGGATCCGCGTGTATAACACCAAGATCAAACAAGTACACAGTCATAGCATACATCAATTGATCCATACATCTTCACATATAAGAGCATGATCATTAATAAAACTCACATCAATTCCAGAACAAAGTCAACATATTTATCATCAAAATTTGAATCATAAGGCATTTATATGATTGAAATAAATCACAAAGAATAGTGGTAAAATTATCCTACTCTTAGTTTCACAAAAGTCTCGCCCTTTACGCGTCGTTCGCCTTCTTCACTTTGTAGCGATGCCTCCACTCCAAGCTTTGGATGAAGACTCACACCAAAAAGAGGCTTGAGAGAAGGGTGAACGTGGGAAGGAGAAAAGCACAAGCTTCTTAGAGCTAAGGTTTGATATGAATCGCACAAGCCCTCCCCTCTCATGGGTTTATATAGAGTTTAGGGTTTCCACCTCTTATGCAAATCCTTCCTTATCATGGACTCTTTCCTCCAATAGGAATCCTCCAAAATCTCCTCATGAACATCCTCTCCAAGTTTGATTAGGATTTGATATCTTTTTCTCAAGAAAATCCACTCAAAATGCAATTTCCGTATTCAATCCGCCGTTGCGATCTATCGCGTACCCCGCCAGATCAATTGCATACCCTGACTGCATACCAAAATTCAAACTAACATAACTTTATGCTCTGAACTCCGATTTACGCACCGTCAGTGGAGTTGGAAAGCTCTCTTCACATACTTTAACCCAAATTAAAAAATATAGCAAAAACAAGCATCAAAATTTAGTATTTTTAGATTAATCAATTTTAGTAAGCACACAAATTTTTCGGGTGTTACATCATATCATCGACATATAGCAAAATTATAACATAGGAGCTTTTCGGTTTCTTTACATAACAGTAGTGATATGTGTGACACCTTGAGAACTACATGAAATTATCAAACTTCCTATACCAATGTCTTTAAGCCTATTTCGGACCATATAGGCTCTTCTTCAACTCACAAACAAATTCTTCCTTTCTGGCCACCACATACCATTTCGGCTGATACATATATATCTCTTCCTCCAAACCCCTATGGAGAAAGGCAATCTTCACATCTAGCTGCTCTAAATGTAAATTTTCCACTACAACTATACTGAGGACTGTCCTATTGGTATAGATTTTGACCACATGAACAAAGCTCTCTGTAAAGTCTACCCCATGCTTCTGTTCAAAATTCTTCACCACAAGTCTCTTCTTTCACCTCCTACTACTATCCGCCTCTTCTTTCAGCATGTATACCCACTTATTATGTAGAGCCTTCTTCCCTTTGGGGCAACTTAACTAGTTCCAAGTTTTGTTTGAGTTCAAAGATTTCATCTCATCATACTAAGAATCCACTTCAGAGAGATCCTCGCAAGGTCTCTAGTGGATAGAACAGTCATGTAACAATACGAGAAAATTTCAAAGAAATAGAGGTCACAACACTCAAGGGTTTTAAGGTTCCTTTTACCGGAATAGACTCACTCTTTAAAGTACAAATACATCATCAATCAGAATGGACTCACTCTTTGGAGTATACATAAATCATACACAATAAGATACAATTCCTTGCAAGGACACCGGTGAGATTCCAAAGTCTTTGATCAACAGGTAACTCGCCAAAAGAGTAATAATAGATCACAATCATAAATCAAACAATATGCTTTAGTTAAGGTTAGCTTAGATAGGAACATCTCTGAAATCTAGGCTCTACTATTTATGAGACTGAATTTCAAGATGAAAGAATGATTGGAATGGTTTGATTTCCAAGTGGAACTCAAACCGACACAAAGTTAGAATTAGGTTCTTTGTATAATAAGATTCTAGGTTATAATGTCTTATTCATAATAATACCCCTTTTAGACCAACTAGTCTTACAATAGTAGTCCATATCATATCTTACAATATATATTAGATATATTTCAATCAAATTAAATTTTATCATTAAGTATTAGTATGCATTAGTGATTTGAACCTTAACTACAGTAAACTATTTTGATGATAATAGCCCCCATTCCAATTGTCCCTACAGTCATCACAATAGGAGTTTAAGTCTGAAATTTTAACAGTAGATAGACCTATGAGTCTAGTTTCCAACCCAACAAACAACATATTTTTATGATTTGTTTGTGATTAGTTATGATTTTTTACTGCAAGCCATTAGTGCAGGAATAGTCTTGGCCGAGTACCCTAAGACTTAATCATACATACTAATTACGTAATATTAATTCTTAATCATGATAATAGGATCTTATTAACCTTAAATACTCCCTATTAGTATTGTTATAGATCCTTATATTTTTTGGAACTTAGTTATTACATGCTTTTATACAACTTTCATTATATAAACCGATTTAAGATACTCCCCTTTGTACAATGAAGATTTTAATCCAAGAATTCTAACCTATAATCATATGATACAATTAAACTAGAACCTTTACATAATTAAATTATAACTTTTTAACATCCAAAAGATCAAGAGATGAATAATGTTCTCATCTAAAACTATCATGCAAGCCTTAGAAGAGATAACATTCAACGAACAATAATCATACTCACAGACCGTCAACATAATTGGCAAATGCAAATATGGAATCTCTCAACAAATTACGTATATATATATATATATATATATATATATATCTATATATATTCCCTACTACTGAGATGGAATCAAATAACTCACCATAGAATAGATAGAAAGAGTTTAGAATCAAACTTAGTAGGAAAAACCACCCTACCCCCTTTGTAGAACAAAAATTGCACGTCCAACGTAGCTCCTCTTCTTCTCTACGCCGCAAGACCTCTGCTCCTTCGAATATGTTGAGGCTTGAATGAAGAAAATGGTTGCTGGGGCAAGGGAGAAGGAGAGAGAAATAAGGCTGGGGCATTCACAAACTCTCTAGTGTGATAAAACACAGGTTAGCCCCCTTATAGGTGTTTATATAGACCTTATGCCTATACCAACAAGGATATTTTTCCTTTAGGATTCCTTCCCGATCCAATCTCTCTATTATTCAATTAGAAGCTTCCCCATAGGTAGAAGAGGCATCCCAAACTTAATCCTCTTTGATTAGTTAGGATTTTATGTCTACTTTAATTATGTTTCTCAAAAATAGCACTTTCCGGACTCAAAATCCGTCGGTTCGATCGATCGTTGCAACGATCGAATGATCGCTGCGTTACTTCACGCCATCCCAGTACCAGCAATCGATCATTCCATGCGGCGATCGATCGCTGCATGCGATACACAAAACTCTAATAGATACGATTGATCGTTCCCAAGGCGATCGATCGCTGCTCTCAAAATCACAAATCACAATAATTACGATCGATCGTCACCTCATGTGATCGATCACGTCTGCCTTATTCTACATTTACAACACTAGCCCAATCGATCGCGTATGTCTTGCGATTGATCGCTTACTATTTTTCTCAAGAAATTTTTCTACTAAATTTTTTAATTCAATCCGTATAATCACTATTCACATTAGGCTACGAAACTCATTCTATCTTAGAGTTTAAGTAAACTTACTGATTTTTTACGGGTGTTATACACATAGCCTGCACATCCCAATACTTGTAAGAAATCAAATTTCACCTCCTCGCCATTCCATGCCTCCACTGGTAAACCACCATTTAATGCATAATATGATGGCTTGTTGATGTAAATTTTAATATAGTACTCGCAAGCGCACGAATCTAATGCAGAATAATGGCTACGAGATCGATCCCTCAGAGACTTAATAGGATATTCAACCTAATTCTAAGAGTATGTAACAAGCAACAATGAAATGAAAAGTTTTAATTTTTATTTTCTAATTAAGCAATCAGATGTTCAACTAAACTTAAAACACAGAAATTGGCTAAATAAAAGATAAAATAATAAAAAGCCTGTTTGCTGCTTTCAGTGTGTCTGTAATCCCGTCCTGCTTTCCTCTTTCCTCCACCTTCTGCAACAATCTCTCGATTGCACGCCTCAACCGATCTGCTCTTTCTCTCGAATAGAACAGACAGTCAACAATTCCAGCCAAAGCAAAGCAACCCTTTTTTTTTCTCTCTGGCAACAATTCTTCTCAAATCCACGAACCCAGCAGTTCCTCTCCAAAACAGTCTCCTTTCTCAGCCCAAATCAGTCTGTCTCCTCTCCTGAGCAAGACAGTCTCCCACGAAATCAGCTCTGCTCTGTTCTGCCTCTCGAATCAATCTGAAACAGCTCTGTCTTCCTCTCTCGAGGAAAGGCAGCACCTTTTCTCCTCAATCGACCTCCAAGTCCTCTCAATTCCAGTCGACAGCCAGCCTCCCAAAAACAGTTCTCCTCTAGAACAGAGCCACTCCTCCGACCACCACAGCACAGCCGGCCTCCCTTCTCTATCCCTGCTCTGCCTCTCGACCTTCTCTGCCTCTCGACAGAGCCGCCTCCCACCTCTACACAGCCGACCTCCTTCTCTCCGACCCGCCGGTAAGAATAGCGCCGCCACCTTCAGCTTCTCCTCTGCCCAGCCTCGGTTTCCTCTTCCACAGACCGAACACCGCCACAGCACGAAGCCCCCCCCCTTCTCTCCAAAACCTCCCCTTTTACCTTCAAAACCCCTCCTTTATAACATTCCGGCCAGCCCTAATCTCCTTCCCAGTCGAACAAACTTTCCATTTGAAGAACGCCTCTGATCTTCCCGATTTGGACTTTCCCAATCGCGGCCCTTTTTTTTTTCTTTTTCTGTTTGCAGTCCTTACTTCTCCATTGCCGTTGCTCCGCCGTCTCAATCCGCTGCCATCGTAGCCTTGCCGCCAAGTCGTCGGAAGCAAGACCCACCGCCCATGGCCGCCGGATTTCAACCTCGCCCACCGGTGCTCGAACAGAGAGCTCGAGCTCTCTGTTCTGAGTAACGCCCGAGCCATCGGGCTCGGGTTGCTGTTTTTTTTTTATTATTTCCTCCGAACCGAACCATCGGCTAAACCGGTTCTCTTTTCATCATTTTTTTTTCTTTTCATTGGGTTAAAACCCGTCGTAGTAATCTCAGCCACGGGATATAATCTGAACGGATTTTCACTTAAAATCAAAACCCATCTTCTTCCTTAGATGTACGCCAACGGCTTAGATATTTTCTGTGCGTGATGTCACTATTTTAACTAAATAGGCTCTTCAAAACCCGCCAGCGTCTCTTTAATCATTGAATTTTCGATCTTTTCACAGAAGCTGTTTGACGTGCGTCACTTTTGGCGATGTGAATTTCGAACCTTAAAACCTGCATAAATAAAATTAAATCTTAATTAGACGCATAATAAAATATAAATCTGTTAAATCCAATTAATGCATCTAAATAACTCAATTAAGCGCATTTAATTACCAAACTCCTAATTATTCACTTAACACTAATAACCATTAGTTATCCTTATTCTAACTAAAAATACGACTAACATATAGGTAGAAAGGCATATAAAAATGTGTATATTTTGCATATATCAAATACCCCCAAACCTACATTTTGCTAGTCCTCGAGCAAAATAAAACAAAACAAAACAAAAAAACCTAACTAATCCACTTCCGCAGTAAATCGCGATTGTATTTAGCGTATGCAACAAGCCTTTTAAACCCCCAGGTGTCCCTGGCTGGATGAGTGAAGTCTCGTGAGGGTTTGCAGCCATGCTACCCACAAACATGTATTTATGAAATAAGCCTATTTAATCTAAGTGTAAAAAGAAAATAGAAAATCACTACAAAACAAACAATCCTAATATCCCTTCGAATGCACACCACAATGCTTAAGAAAATCAACCACATGTACTTGGATTGATAATCAACTGGAATATAGAAGCCCTCAAGTAAGTGGTTTTATTCTACACCTTCATCTTGGAAATTTATGCTCAATATGATATAGCATGATACTCTATAGATAGTAAAAGTGTAGAACATTGTAGCAATACATTCTGAATCTCTGTTTTATACAGATCCAGTGTGACCCCTTAACCAAAGAACATCAGAATCAACACAGTCGTCGTAATCTTTAGGTTCATGATAGCACAGATCCGCGCGCCTCCTTCGGGTCCAACATTCTAGATTTGAGAGGATAATACACCATAGACTTTTTTTTTCTTTTTTTCTCTTTTTTTTGTTTTTTTTTCGCTAGGACTGTTTAAGGCTTCAAGATGTTTAGATTTAGCAATGACTCAGGCCAATGACTCCCAGCCAGTTGGCTTAGGGCATTAGGTTTTAAGTAGACCGCTTCGGGCCTGAGCATCAGCCTAAGTTAATCCTATAATAGTCAAGCAGCCCCTTTCTTTCTTTCATTTTCATTTTCATATTTTTCTTTTCAGCATTCATATCTTCAAGCATCTTTATTCCGTCCAGGCTGTATTATACTCTCAACCTATTTCCGGTTCCAATCCCTTGCCATAGCCAAGTAAATGGTCTATCATGATCTTTTAAGCTCAATAGACAACCACATATCATCCAATGACTCTGACTAAAGACATCCCACTGAAAATTAGCATTCAACAAATCTCTAGACGGTATTACTTTATGTAACTAGTGTGTGTGAGTGAGTTTTATTAGCTCAAGTACATGTTCCAAGAGGACTATAACAGAAAGATACTGCTCAGTTAAGTTCTCTATCCTCCAGTATACTTACTCACACTTCCAATGTAAATTAATCTCTTAAAAATTGAAGTATGCATCATAAAGGGATAAACTATCAAAACCTAAGAAAAATACTAACAAACAACCTAAAACTAAGCAAATTTTTATAGTTTTTTTTCTTTTTTTAATTTTTTTAAAATGATAGAAACCAAAGGAATACTACTTTCCTTGAATACTACTTTCCTTTTCTACACCCCCAAACCTAAACGAAACATTGCCCTCAATGTTTACCAAAATAAATATCACAATGATGAGTAAAAGAAAAGGAGTGTAAGGAAAGAAATCACCTGAATGGAGATGCCTCCTGGTAGATGTAGAGCATTGAAACACACAAACTAAGAATGAGGAGCAAATACAAAATATGGAAACATAAAATACACCCCCAAACCTAGATTGTAGCATCCCCACACATGTATCAACAACCTAAATATTAAACAAATAAAAAGCTATCAAGAACAAAAAATTTGGGTTGCCTCCCAAGAGCGCTAAGTTTTACGTCTTCAGCCAGACGTAACCAAAAATCATGTAGGAGCATTAGGTTCATCCAAATCTAGAACAATCTCTTCCCTTGCAGTAAAACCTTCTAAATATGGTTTCAATCTTTGCCCATTAACTTTGAAAATAGTTCCATCTTTAGGGTTTTGAATGTCAACCGCCCCATGGGAAAATACTTTATGCACAATGAAAGGTCCAGACCATCGGGAACGGAGCTTTCCTGGAAAGAGATGTAACCTGGAGTTGTAAAGCAAAACCTTTTGACCGGGCTCAAATGACTTCCTCAGTATTGATTGATCATGAAAAACTTTGGTCCTCGCTTTGTAAATCTTCGCATTCTCATAAGCCTCATTACGAATTTCGTCTAATTCATTGAGTTGCAATTTGCGAAGTGATCCAGCCTTGTCCATATCAAAATTAAAAGTTTTTATGACCCAGTAAGCACGATGTTCTAATTCCACAGGTAAATGGCAAGGTTTCCCAAATACAAGTCTATAGGGAGACATTCCAATTGGTGTCTTAAATGCAGTACGGTAAGCCCACAATGCATCATTTAATCTTTCAAACCAATCCTTTCGGTCGGGACAAACCGTTTTCTCAAGAATGCATTTAATTTCCCTATTTGAAACTTCAACTTGCCTACAAGTCTGCGGATGATATGGAGTTGCAATTTTATGACTAATGGAGTACTTTTTCAGAAGTGATTCAAAAGCTTCATTTCAAAAATGTGTACCACCATCACTTATAATTGCACGAGGGGTTCCAAAAAGAGAAAATATGTTTTCTTTCAAGAAATGAACCACCACTTTGTGATCATTTGTTTTGCAGGGAATTGCCTCAACCCATTTGGAAACATAATCTACTGCAACAAGGATATAGAGATAACCAAACGATGGAGGAAATGGGCCCATGAAGTCAATACCCCAAACATCAAAAAGTTCAACAATCAGAATGTTAGTAAGAGGCATCATGGATTTACGTGATAGTGTACCCATACGTTGGCATCTGTCACATTTTGTGCCAAATTCATGAGTATCTTTGAATAAAGTAGGCCAATAGAAACCACTCTGCAAAATTTTTGCAGCAGTCTTTTTCGCACCGAAATGACCACCACATGCATGAGCATGGCAAAAAGAAATGATACTATCAACCTCATGCTCCGGCACACATCTCCTAATGATTTGATCTGGGCAATACTTGAACAGGTATGGATCATCCCAGAAAAAATGCTTAACCTCGGCAAAGAATTTGGATTTATCTTGTTTTGTCCAATGTTCATGAAGTTGAGTTGTGACAAGATAATTAACAATATTAGCATACCAAGGCAATTGAGAGACAACAAAAAGTTGTTCATCAGTGAATGACTCATTCAAAGGTAAGGGTTCCTCAGCAGACTCGTCAATAAGTCTAGACAAGTGACCAGCAACAACATTTTCAGAACCTTTCTTGTCTCTTATCTCAATATCAAATTCTTGAAGTAATAGGACCCAACGAATTAACCGAGGTTTAGTGTCTTTCTTTGAAAGAAGATATTTCAAAGCTGCATGATCTGAAAACACTATGACCTTGGATCCTAAGAGATATGATCGGAACTTGTCTAGAGCAAAAACTACAGCCAACAACTCTTTTTCTGTAGTAGAATAATTGAGCTGAGCATCATTGAGAGTTCTACTTGCATAATAGATGACATGAGGTATCTTATTCACCTGCTGCCCCAAGACAGCTCCAACCGCATAATCGGATGCATCACACATCAGCTCAAAAGGTAAATTCCAGTCCGGTGGTTGGATGATGGGTGCAGATGTGAGAAATTGCTTGAGTTGATCAAACACTTTAGAACAATCATCATCAAAGACAAAATGAGTTTCTTTGGCAAGTAAATTACACAAAGGTCTAGAAATTTTGCTAAAGTCTTTGATGAATCTTCTATAAAACCCAGCATGGCCAAGAAAAGATCGAACCTCCTTTAACGATTTTGGTGGAGGCAGACTTGAAATTAAGTCAACTTTGGCTTTATCAACTGCAATTCCTTTATTAGAAATAACATGCCCCAGAACTATCCCTTGACGAACCATAAAGTGACATTTCTCCCAATTTAGCACAAGATTTGTTTCTTTACACCTTGCCAAGACAAGAGACAAGTGGTGTAAACATTTATCAAAAGAAGATCCAAACACCGAGAAGTCATCTATGAAAATTTCAAGAAACCGCTCAACCATATCAGAAAATATGCTCATCATGCACCGCTGGAATGTGGCGGGTGCATTACACAACCCAAATGGCATGCGGCGATAGGCATATGTTCCAAAAGGACAAGTGAATGTGGTCTTTTCTTGATCCTCTGGAGTAATGGGAATTTGATTGTAGCCTGAATATCCATCTAAAAAGCAATAGTAGCTATGACTAGCAAGTCTCTCAAGCATCTGATCAATGAATGGCAAAGGAAAGTGATCTTTCCTTGTGACTGAGTTCAATTTTCTGTAGTCAATACAAACCCACCACCCAGTGGTCATTCGGGTGGGGACTAATTCATTATTATCATTTTTGACCACTGTGATTCCTGACTTCTTAGGAACAACCTGAACTGGGCTGACCCAAGTACTATCTGATATGTGGTAAATGATGCCAACATCTAACAATTTAAGCACCTCAGTTCTGACGACCTCCTTCATATTAGGGTTAAGTCTGCGTTGCATTTCACGGGAAGATTTTGCATGCTCCTCAAGGTAAATGTGATGCATACACAGAGCAGGACTCATACCCTTAATGTCTGCTATTGTCCGCCCCAAAGCTGTCTTATGTTCGCGAAGAACATCAAGCAACTTGCCTTCCTGTTCTGAATTAAGGTCTGAAGAGATGATAACAGGCAAGGTATCAGAAGAACCTAAAAACGCATATTTAAGTGTATCAGGTAATGGTTTTAGGTCAAGTTGAGGTGGTTTTTCAATAGATGGGACAAGTTTGGACTCGAGAACTGGAAGAGGTTCCACCCTGGCTGTCCATTTGGTCGGGTCCAATATAGGGGTAGAGTCAAGCAATGCATTGACGTCTCTAATGGACCCTTCGATGTCAAAGTCTAAGCCAAAATGAGTTAAACATGTCTGGAGGGGATCATCATTTAAAACAGTTTGCAGAGATTATTCTACTAAACTTTCAATCATATTCACTGCAAAAGAATCATCCGACTCCGGGGGTTGTTGTCTAACATTAAAGACATTGAGTTTGACCTTTAAATTGCCAAAAGACAACTTCATAACCCCATTTCTATAATTTATTATGGCATTGGATGTGGCTAAGAATGGCCTTCCCAAAATCACAAGAATCTGACTACGAGGATTCTGCACAGGGTGGGTATCTAAGACAATAAAGTCTAATGGGAAGTAAAATTTATCCACCTGAACCAGAACATCCTCAATAACACCGCGTGGGACTTTAACTGATCTGTCTGCAAGTTGCAGTGTTATGGTAGTCGGTTTCAACTCTCCTAATCCAAGTTGCTCATAAACAGAAAATGGTAGATAATCCAACGTGGATAATCCACTTTCAGGTGGATTTTTTGAAATTATCCACAATCCAGCTGAAACACCTCAGGAGGTGTTTCAGCTGGATAGTGGATAATTTCAGAAAATCCACCTGAAAGTGGATTATCCATAGTGGATATTTGGTTTTTATCACGCCCCAAACGGCCCCTAAATAGGCTCTTCAAAACCCGCCAGCATCTCCTTAATCATTGGATTTTTGATCTTTTCACAGAAGCTGTTTGACGTGCGTCACTTTTGGCGATGTGAATTTCGAACCTTAAAACCTGCATAAATAAAATTAAATCTTAATTAGACGCATAATAAAATATAAATCTGTTAAATCCAATTAATGCATCTAAATAACTCAATTAAGCGCATTTATTCATTAAACTCCAAATTATTCACTTAACACTAATAACCATTAATTATCCTTATTCTAACTAAAAATACGACTAACATATAGGTAGAAAGGCATATAAAAATGTGTATATATTTTGCATATATCAAATACCCCCAAACCTACATTTTGCTAGTCCTCGAGCAAAACAAAACAAAACAACAACAAAGAAATCTAACTAATCCACTTCCTCAGGAAATCGCGATTGCATTTAGCGTATGCAACAAGCCTTTTAAACCCCCAGGTGTCCCTGGCTGGACGAGTGAAATCTCGTGAGGGTTTGCAGCCATGCTACCCACAAACATGTATTTATGAAATAAGCCTATTTAATCTAAGTGTAAAAAGAAAATAGAAAATCACTACAAAACAAACAATCCTAATATCCCTTCGAATGCAAACTGCAATGTTTAAGAAAATCAACCACATGTTCTTGGATTTATAATCAACTGGAATATAGAAGCCCTCAAGTAAATGGTTTTATTCTACACTTTCATCTTGGAAATTTCTGCTCAATATGATATAGCATGATACTTTATAGATAGTAAAAGTGTAGAACATTGTAGTAATACATTCTAAATCTCTGTTTTATACAGATCCAGTGTGACCCATTAACCAAAGAACATCAGAATCAACACAGTCGTCGTAATCTTTAGGTTCATGATAGCACAAATCTGCGCGCCTCCTTCGGGTCCAACATTCTAGATTTGAGAGGATAATACACCATAGACCCTTTTTTTTCCACTAGGACTGTGTAAGGCCTGACTTCAAGATGTTTAGGTTTAGCAATGACTTAGGCCAATGACTCCCAACCAGTTGGCTTAGGGCATTAGGTTTTAAGTAGACCGCTTCGGGCCTAAGCATCAGCCTAAGTTAATCCTATAATAGTCAAGCAGCCCCTTTCTTTCTTTCATTTTCATTTTCACATTTTTCATTTTTTTTTCTTTTCAGCATTCATATCTTCAAGCATCTTTATTCCGTCCAGGCTATATTATACTCTCAACCTATTTCCGGTTCCAATCCCTTGCCATAGCCAAGTAAATGGTCTATCATGATCTTTTAAGCTCAACAGACAACCACATATCATCCAATGACTCTGACTAAAGACATCCAACTGAAAATTAGCATTCAACAAATCTCTAGACGGTATTACTTTATGTAACTAGTGTGTGTGAGTGAGTTTTATTAGCTCAAGCACATGTTCCAAGAGGATTGTAACAGAAAGATACTGCTCAGCTAAGTTCTCTATCCTCCAGTATACTTACTCACACTTCCAATGTAAATTAATCTCTTAAAAATTGTAGTATGCATCATAAAGGGATAAACTATCAAAACCTAAGAAAAATACTAACAAACAACCTAAAACTAAGTCAAATTTTTATAGTTTTTCTTTTCTTTTTTTAATTTTTTTAAAATGATAGAAACCAAAGGAATACTACTTTCCTTGAATACTACTTTTCTTTTTTTAATTTTTTTATGTTTGTGGAGGTTGCTCTGAGGAGAGGCAGAGCAGGGAAAGGAGAAGGGAAAGACGGCCGGCTGGGCAGACTTGTTGTAGCCAGCAGTCCAGACGAGGGAGGAAAGTTGTGGTGATCTGCTTTTGCTTGGGAGAGAAGAGCAGTGCTGCCGGAGAGAATTTCGTATCTTCTCTTACTCCTACAAAAAGACGAAACACTAATAAGCAACACAAATTAAACTAACTTAAATTGAAATTAAACTACTCTAAGAATTTGGTAAATTATCCTACGTAGTCCCCGGCAACGGCGCCAAAAACTTGATGTAAATTTTAATATAGTACTCGCAAGCGCACGAATCTAATGCAGAATAATGGCTACGAGGTCGATCCCTCAGAGACTTAATAGGATATTCAACCTAATTCTAAGAGTATGTAACAAGCAACAATGAAATGAAAAGTTTTAATTTTTATTTTCTAATTAAGCAATCAGATGTTCAACTAAACTTAAAACACAAAAATTGGCTAAATAAAAGATAAAATAATAAAAAGCATGTTTGCTGCTTTCAGTCTGTCTGTAATCCCGTCATGCTTTCCTCTTTCCTCAACCTTCTGCAACAATCTCTCGATTGCATGCCTCAACCGATCTGCTCTTTCTCTCGAATAGAACAGACAGTCCCCAATTCCAGCCAAAGCAAAGCAACCCTTTTTTTTTTCTCTCCGGCAGCAATTCTTCTTAAATCCACGAACCCAGCAGTTCCTCTCCAAAACAGCGCCATCAAAACAGTCTCCTTTCTTAGCTCAAATCAGTCTGTCTCCTCTCCTGAGCAAGACAGTCTCCCACGAAATCAGCTCTGCTCTGTTCTGCCTCTCGAATCAATCTGAAACAGCTCTGTCTTCCTCTCTCGAGGAAAGGCAACACCTTTTCTGCTCAGTCGACCTCCAAGTCCTCTCAATTCCAGTCGACAACCAGCCTCCCAAAAACAGTTCTCCTCTAGAACAGAGCCACTCCTCCGACCACCACAGCACAGCCGGCCTCCCTTCTCTCTCCCTGCTCTGCCTCTCGACCTTCTCTGCCTCTCGACAGAGCCGCCTCCCACCTCTACACAGCTGACCTCCTTCTCTCTGACCCGCCGGTAAGAACAGCGCCGCCACCTTCAGCTTCTCTTCTGCCCAGCCTCGGTTTCCTCTTCCACAGACCGAACACTGCCACAGCACGAAGCCGCCCCCCTTCTCTCCAAAACCTCCCCTTTTACCTTCAAAACCCCTCCTTTATAACATTCTGACCAGCCCTAATCTCCTTCCCAATCGAACAAACTTTCCATTTGAAGAACGCCTCTGATCTTCCCGATTTGCACTTTCCCAATCACGGCCCTTTTTTTTTTCTTTTTCTGTTTGCAGTCCTTACTTCGCCGTTGCCGTTGCTCCGCCGTCTCAATCCGCCGCCACCGTAGCCTTGCCGCCAAGTCGTCGGAAGCAAGACCCACAGCCCATGGCTGTCGGATTTCAACCTCGCCCACCGGTGCTCGAACAGAGAGCTCGAGCTCTCTGTTCTGAGTAATGCCCGAGCCATCGGGCTCGGGTTGCTGTTTTTTTTTTATTTCCTCCGAACCGAACCATCGGCTAAACCGGTTCTCTTTTCATCATTTTTTTTTCTTTTCATTGGGTTAAAACCCGTCGTAGTAATCTCAGCCACGGGATATAATCTGAACGGATCTTCACTTAAAATCAAAACCCGTCTTCTTCCTTAGATGTACGCCAACGGCTTAGATATTTTCTGTGCATGATGTCACTATTTTAACTAAATAGGCTCTTCAAAACCCGCCAGCGTCTCCTTAATCATTGAATTTTCGATCTTTTCACAGAAGCTGTTTGACGTGCGTCACTTTTGGCGATGTGAATTTCGAACCTTAAAACCTGCATAAATAAAATTAAATCTTAATTAGACGCATAATAAAATATAAATCTGTTAAATCCAATTAATGCATTTAAACAACTCAATTAAGCGCATTTAATTACCAAACTCCTAATTATTCACTTAACACTAATAACCATTAATTATCCTTATTCTAACTAAAAATACGACTAACATATAAGTAGAAAGGCATATAAAAATGTGTATATTTTGCATATATCACTTGTTAATCAAATACATAGTCATGTAAATGCCATTTGTCCAGAATGCCAAAGCTATCTCTGCGTGAACACGCATACTCCTAGCACACTCAAGAATCATCTTGTTCATCCATTCTGTCTGGGTTGACTAGGGGTAGTTATGAGTCTCCCAATACCATGTTATCACAATAAGATTGAAATTCCCTATGCAATACTCACACCATCATCAGATTTGAGACACATCAACTTTAAACCTGCTTCATTCTCAATCAAAGATTTCCACTTCAAACACCTCAGAATTATTCTGGCAGAAATACACCTACATTTTACGAGAAGCATCTCAATAAAACTAACATAATATGAAGCATTGCTAAGAGATAATACCTGAGTCGGCCCCCACAAATCACTGTGCGCCAACTACAACCACTCTGACTTCCTGGTGGGAACATGTGGAGTAAAAGTAACCTTATTATGCTTCCCAAAGAGAGTCTTCACATAAATTGAAATCCACTTCTTCCTTCAAACCAAGGGAATTAATTTTTTTTTACAATTCAGATGCTTTTAAGATTCTGATCTGAATAAGGCAATCACATGCTTTTAAAATTCACAATTAAAGAAGTATGTTAGATCTCTCAACTGACTGTGTCAGCTAATTAGACAGCAACGAAGAGAAGTAGGCCACACAAAGAGATTAGGCGGTCAGCTCTCTTTGGTGATGAGGAAGCAAGGAAGGAGCCTGGATGGAAAAACAGAACTGTGTTCGGCCTGTTCGTGGCAAAGGGGGTATTGGGGGGCAAGAAAAAAATTTGTGCCACTCGTACAGGGACTCCCATACGCATAGGTCTACTTGCATCATTACTTAATACCTGCAAACATTTTTGTAAAGACTTACAACCTCAGGTCTAGTTCTGTCTAATTCTGAAGAAATACATCAATGATTACTCCGTTCTCTTCACTCACATCAAAGCCTCATACACTGAACCATTAAGATAATCCAGCACATACAGATCCGTTGACAGCAAATCCAACTTCCTGAAGAATGTTGTATCTGTACTCTTTCCTGCAATATTTGTTTACCTAATGCCATACGTGAAAAAAACTGGAATTTTAAAACTGATGCACTATGTTCAAACCAATCGGAGTACTCAGCTCAAACCAAACTTGGAATTTTCTGGTATGATCGACCATACCAGAAATGTATATACAATCATATCAAACTATAAAAATAAAGGAAATGTATATACAATAGCATTCTCCCATAGTTATTATAACTTGTGTGAACTTCAACCTTTGCCACTTCACCTAATAAATATAAATTTGTCAATTTGACCACAAAACAATTTCCAAAAAATAAAATGCAAATTATATAAACATGGATCAAGAAACAAGTGATATGTTAACTGACTTTTAATCAAAAGCATGCATCATGAGGATGGTTCAGTTGTGCACCAGGTTTAAATCATGGGCATGTAAATAGAAGCTAGTGTAATCCACTTATTTCTTACTACTAGTAAAATTGCACAATCAGAATGCACGTGCTGCACTCTATATTTTAATATTCTAAGTACATAGTATAAATCCTTTTAGTCCCACAGTTTTACCAAAAGAGGGCCGGCAGTTTGCAAGCGATTGGAGAGAGGTCTTTCCAATCGGTTTTGAAGTGTCGGTACTATGTTTTACGAACTTTGCACACTCACTCATTCTTTTAGTTGATATGTAACAGGGAGTAAGAGGACTGACCCAAGGTCCCCTACTCATAGAACCTGATTTAAGGTTGGTGTGCAAAAGGGAGTGTCATTAAAATTTCAAAATGCTTGGGAAGCCTAAGAGGGGAACTAATGTAAGAGCATTTCCAGAAAATTTCATAATGCTTGTGCCCTACTCAGAAATAACACATTTCTCAACTGTAGTTCAGTACCATCACTTATGAGTATACATCATACAACACTTCAATTTACAAGTACTACATACTTCTCATCCATCACCCTTTGAACATAACTAACATCAAGCATATTATAAAAAAGGGGAATTTATTAAATAATACACATAAAAAATACTGATCGAGAACACTATTCAAAATATTTCCTGATCTGGGTATCTGACAACCCACGAAGGTGCCAACGTGGCTGCTGGCGACTGCATGGTTTTTTTTAACTCTGACCTTTCAACTTAAGAGAGAGGCGTCGGTTCAACCGATGCCTTCCCTTTACAAACTAAAAAGTGTCGGTTAAACCGACGCCTTTAGTTTAAATTAGAATGCGTCGATTCAATCGACGCCTTTCAGCCCCTTAGCACTTTCACCTCCATCGTCCTTCTTTAACCAACGCCTCTCTACTGCAGGCAAAGAGGCATCTGTTAAACCGACGCCTTCTCTTACGGCTTTCCACCGCTCCATACCAAAATGGGAAATATAAATTTTTTAACACCTGATAAGCATTCTAAAAATCTCAAATAATAATTAAACTTCCAAATAAATAAATGAATGCATCTATTACAAAGTTAAAATATAATATATAACAAAAATACTCATAAAATTACAAGTGTTCAGTCAACTCTCCTTCCCCTATTCCTACCCCGTCCTCGTACTCGAGCTGGAATCTGCTCAGGCTTGACATCAGGTATAGCATCTGAAGACGAAGGTGCCTGATGTAGAGCACAAAGTGCACGATGTCGCCTAGTATATACTTTCGAAGAAAGAGGCCTCTCAACTTGATCGAGCGAGGCATCTGGAACAACTGGTACTGGGGTAAAAGCCGTCGTGTAGGTTGATGATGTCATAACGTTGGGTGAAGTTGATAAAGGATGACAAGCCTCAAAATGATGATCAAAATGTGATATAAACTTGAAATATGCATTTTATTATCTCCTAAATTTATGTTTATGCTAGTGTTTGATTAGAATTACTACTACTTTAATATAGTTTTTGGTTTTTATAGGAAACAAGAGTAAGATATAGAATGAGGTGAAAAAGGAATTCAATGGTTAAATCATTATAACTTCGTGTGCATATCTTTGATTGGACTGATTCAAGCTTCATGTTCAAGAAGTCAGCTTTCCAACGCCACCGACCACGCGCAATTCAGAGTTCGGAGCAGAAAGTTATAGCTATTTGAAAATTATGAATA
Source organism: Houttuynia cordata (assembly GCA_039654745.1). Taxonomy (NCBI): domain Eukaryota; kingdom Viridiplantae; phylum Streptophyta; class Magnoliopsida; order Piperales; family Saururaceae; genus Houttuynia; species Houttuynia cordata. Next base: position 33,619,723 of record CM077502.1, read on the forward strand.
ATAACTACGATCGATCGGCATTTCATACACGATCGATCGCCAGAGCAGGAAAAATAGTGTATCGAAGGAAACGATCAATTGGCACGCAAAATGATCGATCGTATCTACTAGAGTTTTTGGATGCACACATTACAGTAAACACAATCGATCGGTAATAAAATGATCGATCGACTGATGAGACAAAACGGACGATCGGTGCGACAACGTTGAATTTAACGAAGGAAAGTGATCGAGCGATCGGCTATACGGAGCGATCGATCGGTTTGTGCGGCAAAACCTAAATCAAGCTTATTTCGACTCGGATTTAGAAGGGGACTTTGGTGTTTCTCTTCAAACATATAAATAGGCCTTAAGGGAGAACGTTTTCGGGGATCTTGAGCAGAATTGGAGGCTAGAGCAAAGGAGAGAAGAAGAATAAGAAGATGAAGAACACAATAGTGATTTCTCTATCAATGCGAGGCTAAACACTTTTCCAAGGCATAGATGAAGCCAATAATCTGGTTGTATAGTTTCTTTTCTCTCATCTCATATTAACTCTAGTTGGTGTATAGATTTTATTGTATAATCAATGTTAATTCATTAAGGTTTGTTCTTTGTACTCGAAAGAGACAAGCGTGAATTCTTGTGAGTTTCAATCCGAAGAATACTTGCATGTCCGAGAGGAACGTGAGTAGACTGGGGTGTTATATATCAATAAAGTTTCATTAGTTTATACTCGAGAGAGATAGATCACAATTCCATGATTTAATCGTTTTATGTGTTACGTCCGAGATGAGAGCACTATATTTTGAGTTGACAAATGTATGTCTGAGAGGAATATGCTAGCCAATTGGAAATCTTTATTCAAAAGAGAGAGAGAGAGAGAGAGAGAGAGACGATACACTAGATTATTGTGGTGGATTCGAAACCTTGGTCTTCTCCATATTGATTAAATCTCAGTTAGATTAGCTAAAGTTCATTGCTTTCTTTAGATTAATTAAAAACTACAATTTTCTCTTGAATTTGGTAAATTATTTAACCGTCCCTGAGGTTCGACAACCCTTCAATACTCACTGTAATACAATTGCCTTGTGCACTTGCAAGGGTTTAATTTTAAACGATCAACATGCAGTCCTGGAATCTCTGTCATAACTTGCTAAAGTAATGGCAAACTTGCAAGAACAAGTCAAGACATGCCGCTAACAAGCTCTCGTAGGATCGGTCCACCAAAGCTCCATGAGACTGAGTGAATGTCTGTCTCACACAAGTAAGTTAGAAAGAAAAAGAATATATTTTATCTACAAGCACACAACAATGGTGAATTAAATCAAATATGAAGTCGGAGATACTAACCAATGCCTGCTCAGTGTCGCCCCTCTGTTGATATAACATCTCCGCCTCATGCACAGATGGCAAGATAAATCTCCTAGTGATCCTCATGTACCACCTCATGTATGCATTATCAACATCTCGCTCTATCACGGCAGGCTCCCCCTAAACGAGAGTGGTCATCTGGTCGTCACATCTAGTAATATTGGCCACATGATGCGACCTCTAATCAAAACTCCCTCGGTCTTGACGCAAAAATCGTTCAATGAACTCCACAACAGAGGGGGGGACCTGCTCTAATCCAAATTGAAACATAACCTGATCCACAACATGCATCTCGACGATGTCAAAACATATAAGTGACCTCTTAGATAGCCACACTAGGGCGAGCGACGGGGGAAGAAGAGCTGGCCGAGGCGAGAGACGGGGAGGCAGAGCTGGCCTAGGTGATGAGACGGGGGGAAGAAGAGCCGCTGACGAGCAACGGGGTGAGGAGGTGGCCGAGAAGGTGACGGCCGAGCCAAGGCATGGCGAGGCGGTGGTCGGAGGAGCTGGACGGGGCAAGCGACGGGGGAAAAAGAGCTGGCCGGGGCGATGAGCTGGCCAGGGCGAGTGCGGGGAGAGGAAGGGCTCGCCAGACGTGGATTGCCACCGGAGAAGAGAGGGGAATGAAGGTCCGTGATGTTGTTTTAATTAATCTCTTAATTTTACTCACAAGTGTACGAATCGTATTTGGAGTACAGTTGCACAATTTAACGAGGTCGAACCCACAGGGACTTGTATGGCAGAAATGTAATCGAACCCTAACTAAACCCTTGAATAAATTATGGAAATGGTAGAGATTGATTAACTAACTAATGACTAATAAAATCAATTAACAAAATAAAAATTTGAAATTTATTAAATTAACAAAATACTAAAACTTTGGAATCGGCATGCAATAAATTATAGAGAACCCTAACCTTTCAATCATTCATCATTCTCCAAATACTCGTAACAATCTAGAATCCTATTCACGTTGTTGCGGAATATCTTTCTTTAACGCATAATTACTCATACAAAAATCACGTCCTTCATGCTATTTAAATTAATAACTCAAATCATTAGATGTATCCACTTTTAAGAGAATCACAAATAGTATCCAATTTGTTATTTAACCATAGCAATTCCAAATCATAGCAAGAACATGATTGATGCTATATCCGAAACTAGCTAAATAATTAACACAAGAACGCATAAACATTGTAGCATAATTATAGGAGAAAAATATCAAATTTCACATGTCAGGCATTCTCTACAACTACTACAGCCTCATCCTAGCCTTAGCAACAAATCTAGCTACACATATTAACTAGAACACATGTAAAATGCATAATTGAAGTGGGTCTTAGCTCTCTCAGACCTAATTGCACATACACAGAGTAGGGTAATAAATTCCCCCAGATCTAACAATGCTCACTCAATTTGATGTTTCTCTATCATGCATGAAATTGTGGGACAACCAGAGTCCTTATATTTGATAGGAAATTTACATTGAATGACAGAGCTGACTTGTTCAGCTAGGAATGCCTTTTTAGGAATATTGTTTTTCTTTTTGACAAAGACTAGATCTTTCAGAAATTTTGCATATGTGGACTTGCCTTTTGTTTATGAGGAACATTCCTTTTGTTTATTTGCACTTGTTTAAACACTTCTAGAATATCTCCATATTGTGCACCCTTTTTAGGATTGATCAATCTTTGTGGATAAGGTGCCCTAGGTACAAAATTCCTAGGTGGAGAATCACTTTCAATAACTGGAGAAGAATTAATTTCTTTAGTTTCTATTTCAGGCTTAGTGTTCTCACTTTCTTCTTTTTCATACACTTCAGTTTTATTATCAACTTGTTTTCCTGACCTAAGTGTAATAACTGATTAAACATGTTCTTCATTCTATGAAGAATTTGAGCTGCTACCAGTGGAGAATTGACCTTTTTGGTTAGACACAGGTTGACTAGGGAATCTCCCTCTCTCTCTTTCTGCTAATTGAGTAGTCAATTCACCAACCTGAGTCTCTAACTTAGCAATTGCTTGAGTATTCATGTGTGTAGAGTTTTTCATCTCAAGCATAGCTTAGTTGGTTGACTGAATAACTTGGCTTGTGGATTGGATGAAAGATTTGAGAGTGTCCTCTAATGATGATTGCTTTTGTGTAAGGGATGGAGATTGATTGGCTGGTTGTTGGTATTGGGAAGGAGGTTGAGACAAAGCTTGATGAGGTGGGTTGGTGTAAGGGATGGAGATTGATTGGCTGGTTGTTGGTATTAGGAATGCCTTTTTTAGGAACACTGTTTTTCTTTTTGACAGAGACTAGATCTTTCAGAAATTTTGCATATCAGAAATTTTTTAATTTTTTTTACTAAAATTAACTGCAAGGGTAAAATTAGTTTTAGAATTTGATTTGCTACAAGTCCCCGGCAACGGCGCCAAAAATTTGTTGTTGTTTTAATTAATCTCTTAATTTTACTTGCAAGTGTACGAATCGTATTTGGAGTACAATCACACAATTTAACGAGGTTGAACCCACAGGGACTTGTATGGGGGAAATCTAATCGAACCCTAACTAAACCCTTGAATAAATTATGGAATTGGTAGAGATTAATTAACTAACTAACGAGTAATAAAATTAATTAACGAAATAAAAATATAAAATTTATCAAATTAACAAAATACTAAGGCTTTGGAATCAGCATGCAATAAATTATAGAGAACCCTAACCTTTCAATCATTCATCATTCTCCAAATACTTGTAACAATCTAGAATCATATTCACGTTGTTACGGAATATCTTTCTTTAACGCATAATTACTCATACAAAAATCACGTCCTTCATGCTATTTAAATTAACAACTCAAATCATTAGATGTATCCACTTTTAAGAAAATCACAACTAGTATCCAATTTGTTATTTAACCAAGTAAAACAATGATGCATTGACAATAGCAATTCTAAATCATAGCAAGAACATGATTGATGCTATATCCGAAACTAGCTAAATAATTAACACAAGAACGCATAAACATTATAGCGCAATTATAGGAGAAAAATATCAACTTTCACATGTCAGGCATTCTCTACAACCATTACAGCCTCATCCTAGCCTTAACAACAAATCTAGCCACACATATTAACTAGAACATAGGTAAAATGCATAATGAAACTCATTTCAATAAAAAAAATTAACGTACAAAAATTTGATATTAAATGAAATATAGCATAATTGTTCTCTCGGTCGACTGTCCCCAGCGACAGTTTGAATCAGACTTCTTCTTCAAAGCAGTGCACAACCGGAACAGAAAAAAAATCACTTTAATTGAAATTAAAGTAACTTACAAGATTTTTCGAAATTAAGACACGCACTGTTCCTCTTCCCAACACTGGCCAGTACAAGTCGTTACAGCTTCAACGCATGAAAACAGCCGGGATAAAATGAAATAGAAGAAAAACTTTGAAATTGCAAAGAAAATAAAATCTACTGTTCTGGTCGTCTTCCCCAGTGGTCGGACGGCTCTCCTCTGTTTCTGGTAGTGCTCTGTTTTTATAGACTGTCGGACAGTCCTTTCATTCCCAAATCAGCAATCTTCCAAACTCAAACCATCAGTTCTTCCTAAATCCAGAAAGTTCCAGCTCTAATTTGCGTCCAAATTTATAAAAAAACCAACTTTACTCTTCTCGAACAGAACCAAGATCACCCAAAATGAAGTTTTCCAAATCTAGCACCAATCTGCCCCTTTTCAATCCTCAATTGAAACAGAAATTGTGGCAACTTACCTTTCTAAAATGGAGTTGCAATTCGTCTTTCCCGATTCAGCTCCCCCCGCAATGCAATTTTCTTTTCAAATCAAGAACTTTCCTTTTACTGTTTTTCTCCTCCTCGCGCCATCGTGACTACCGCCGTCTGCTCTCCCCATCGCCGTGACCATCGTCAGCTTCGATTCGCCGTTCTGGTTTCGCCATGGGCCATCACGCCGTCGTGATCCCATCGCCACCAAAACCCAGCCGTCGCCCATCGCCTCTGCTCTCGGACCACTGGCGCTCGGGCCCGAGCGCTGCTTCATTCTTCTGTTAGACACCCGAGCCTATTCCTATATTTTTTTCTTTCTTCAGACCGAACCGGTTTGGTTCATTTCAATTGCTTGATCAAAACCCGTTGTATCATCTTCATCCGCCAGATCGAATCTCTCGGGTCTCTTTGCACTTCAAAACATGCGTAATTGCTTCACTTTGGCTGCTCTGCAGTTCGAACACTTGAATCTATACAAAATAAAACATGTCCAAAATTAGACGCACCAAATATTTATAAAATGGCAGAACATATTTAAATTGAGGCATTTAGAGCACAATAATTATTTAATTCCTAATTACTCAACTAATTACTAAAACTCACTTTATTCCTTATTTTAACTAGAAATATGACTAAAAATTAGGTAAACAGGCATTTAAAAATGTGTATTTTTCATGCATAATAGCCCGAACGTGGATCGCCGTGGGAGAAGAGAGGGGAACGAAGGCTAGGGCTCGGTGCGGCCGAGCCCAAGCCTGATGCTGGTTATAAACGAAACAAAAGGCGTCGGTTGAACCGATGCCTTTTAGTTATAACGAAAGCCTTTCAGTTATAATGGAAAAATAGGACAAGGGACTTAAGACCGACGCCTCTCAATTAACATGAAAGGTGTCGGTTCAACCGATGCCTTTCAGGTCTTTCAGGTCAGTTTTTTTAAAAAAACCACGTGCTGGTGCCTACGTGGCTCGTCAGATACCCAGATCAGGAAATATGTTGAACAGTGTTCTCGATTGGTAATTTTTTTAGTAGTATTTAATGAATTCCCCTATAAAAAATATAAATGACATAATGGTCCTGGTGTTGTCCTTAATGTACTCTTCCGCCATAGTCGTTTGATTTCTTTGTTGATTAGGTATGTTGAAAGGCACTTGTGGATGAACTCTTGTAGCGGCTGGATGTTTTGGCGACTTGTTTAGCCACTTGAAGTACTCGCAGCCTGCCTGCCTGCCTCCTCCTCCTCCTGCTAATACCAAATAAAGTGTAAATATATAAATACATATAACATAGATTCAACTGAGGCTAGTAATAACTTACATAGCGATTCTGACATTTCAAAAATGGCCTTCCAGGGTTTTCATTGGTACAGGAAATGTAATATGTCATGCGATGGCCGAGATAATGAGGGCATAGTTCCCCCATTCTCCTGTTACTACTAAAATTGTTCAAAAAGTGCAGATCAAAATGTAACAAATAGTTATCGGATATTTGATTGATTATATGCAATCTGCATATTGACTTGCTAGAAAGTTAGCAGGGCAACAAAATTGTCTCAAAACCATAATGGCAATCATTTGCCTTCATCTAACAGGTTCAAATAGACAATTAGAAATATAGATGGACCAATAAGTTCACAAGGAGCATTTGAATAAATGTGAAGCAAATTGCAAACAAAGTCCAGATTTTGCCTGTTGGTTCAAGAATCTACATTAAATAACCATTCAAAATGGATCAAAGAAAGTGAAATAAGTCAACTTTTTAGAACAAAAGTGATGCTATGTGTGATGATCCTAGCCTGCTAAAAACCTAGCACATTCTGCCCTTTATGAAACAAGCTAACACACTCATAGAAATGAGGCACGAAAAGATGAAGTATCATAGAAAATAGCAAGCCAAACATAACACAATTAAACCACTCTAGCAATCACACAAATTACACAAAAGTCCCAAGTTTCTGCCCGTTGGTTGTACAATCTAGCCAAAACTATTATCTAAGCAGTGACTAACAAACCCACAAAAGCCAGCTCCAAAAACACTAAAAAATACCCAAATAAGTTCTATAGCAAAAATACAACTCCTAGAAAAATACACAAAAAGAGAGCTTTTGGTTCCCATGATAGAAATGAATCTAAAAAAATAACGTAACACAATGCATTCACAGAAGAAAAGTCACGCCTTTGTCATAGACTAACATCTCATATATACAATTCCACATAAAACAGACTAAACTCAGTTTCACATTAACTATCCTATTTGGTTTTCCAAAATGAACTTAAGAGCTCGGTTAATTTAAAAAAAAAAACAAATGGGACTGGAGGCGGAGTACTTGGGCGCATTACCTCAAAATTCTATCTTTCCATGGCAATGGATGGAAGGAGGCAAAGTTTTGGAGCGCGCCGGATCCGTTGACCATGGTGGCGGTGGTAATGGAGATGGGAGTGGTCAAGCCGACGATGGAGATGGAGTCAGGCACTTGTAGATGAAGACGAAGATGGATATAGCGGTGGAGACGGAGGTGGGTCAAACTAGAGTGGAGAGTTAGGGCTCCTTTTCTCTCTGAGGAACACGAGGAGGGTGAGGAAGAGGGCGGAGGAGGTGACATGGAGGGGCGGCATTGGGCGGTGAGGGAGGGAGCATGTTGAGGGATGGGGGGAGGAGGGTTCAGGAGTGAAGGGTAAGATATTGAGGGACGGGGAGAGAGGAGTGTCAAGGAGTGAAAGGTAACTAGGGTTAAAGAGGTGGGTTAAGGAGGAACCGTCAGATCATAATCCTAAGGCCACTAACAAAACCGACTGGAGAGACTGGAGAGAGAGCTCTCTCCAGTCGGTTGGAGACTACCTTTTTCCTTCACCAAAAGAAGGGAATTATTATATAGACAAAAATTTGTAATATTTCTTCTTAAAGGTTTTTAGAATTATGTAAAACATGAAACAGATTGTTATACTTAGACCAGGTTTAGAAGTACTCTTATATGTAGGGCTCCCTTCTTTATTTGATAACATTCACACAATAGGAGGGGTATTCTGGGCACAACACTTTTAATTGTTCGTTCCAACCCTTTCACTAATATTCTATTTCCGTTCTTTCCTTTTTTTACCAACTTCTACTTGAAACATGAAATTGATATAACTTTGAATCATGTTCTATCGCAAAGTTGACCTAATTATTTTAGTTGAGAACGCTTGAAAAAACTAATATTTTTTATTTTGACCAAAAAAAGCTACTATTGGAGTAAGATACATGTGCTTAGAGAAGTATCAGTTTCTCTTTTGTTGCATACAGGTGAAAAAGTAATGAACGACTCCAACGTGTCACAGGTGTGTTGTCTACAGTGGTTAGAAGTAGGGCTGTTCTCGGACTGGACAGACATCGGATAGAGGCTGTCACGCCCCGAAATTTCAAGCTTCGACGGAGTGCGGAAGTCGACCCTTAGGAGAGAAATTCTTGAAGCCGAATTTTGGGAACGCAACTGAATACCCATTCACCAGTCAACCACAACATCTCAAAAGGATGTGTAAGTGAAACCACTCAATCATATGAATCAACATTATTAAACCAAATGAAATAAAAATTCTTAAAATCTCAAATTATGCCAAAATAAAAGTTATTAAAATCTCTGAACAAAATCACTAAAACTTCTTGATACACAGGCCATTAATATCACAACTATTTATTTCAAAAGCAACATAAACTTCGTAACTTTCTGACTGCAATCCTTGAGTTTTTCCTTCTGCTGCAACATTCTCCAAATCTAATTTTTATCCAAGCCAGCATGATCGTTTAAATATAAACCCTTGCAAGTGCACAAGGCAATTGTACTACGGCGAGTATTAAAGGGTTGTCGAACCTCAGGGACGGATTAATCTTTTACCAAATTCAAGAGAAGAAAAAGATGTAGTTTAATTAATTCTAAAGAAAGCAATGGACTTTATCTAATCTAACTGAGATTTAATCAATATGGAGAAATATCAAGGCAGAGAATCCACCACTAGACATGCAATTACTACTCTCAATTATTATTAAGCATAAGTTAACATGATATGGTAATTCATGTTCTTGATCGGACACACGAATTAATAATGAATTCACTAACGTTCTTGATCGGACACGAAAGTTCATCCACTATTTTGTAATCAATCCTATCCTTGATCGGGCATAGAATCAATCACAACTCTATTATAATGCAATTAATCTTATCTTTGATTGGGCATAAAATCAATCACAATATCTAATTTCATTCATAATCAATCAAGTCTATGATCAAGCACTCAAAAGAATGCTCATGAAATTGCATTAAGCATAAATCAAAATCAACTTTATAAAATTAAACTATCAAGAGTAGCAATACACATCTAGGGCTTCATCAAGCCTTGACTGAAAGTTTAGTTACACATAGAAAGGAAGAAAAGAAAAGCTTGTTTATGTAGATCCATCGTCATGAAGCTTTGCGATCTATCACTTTTGTGCCGATCGATCGCTTTACTATTCATTTTGTAGCACGATTTTCCAATGGTCATAACTTTTTGCTCCGAACTCCGAATTATGCACGGTCGGTGACGTTGGAAAGATGACTTCTGGAACTTTAATATGAAACTTGAATCATTCCAATCATAAATATACACATGAAGTTATAAAGGTTTAACCATTGAAATCTTATTTCACCCTATTTTTGCATCTTTGCTCTCATTTTCCTACAAAACCAAAATCTATATTAAAGTAGCAATAATTCTAATCAAACACTAGCATAAATATAAGTTTAGGAGATAATAAAATGTATATTTCATGTGTAGATCACTCCCCCAAACCTATATTTTGCTAGTCCCTAGCAAAACAAAACAAAATAAAATCAAACAAACAACTAAAGGAACTAATGCATAAAAGTACACACCACTTTCGTAGGGAACACGATTGCATTGAGCGTATGCAACAAGCCGTTAAACCTCTAGGTGGCCCTGGTAGGACGAGTGTTATCTCGTGAGGGTTTGCAGCCATGCTACCCACAAACATGTATTTATTAATCTAATTAACCTAAGTGCAAAAACAAAACAAAAATTAAAACATTACAAAACAAGCAAACCTATTATCCCTTCAAATACACACTACAATCCTTAAGAAAAGCAACCACATGTACTTGGTTCATAATCAACAGGATTATAGATGCCCTCAAGTAAGTGGTTTTATTCCACACTTTCATCTTGGAAATTTCTGCTCAATATGATATAGCATGATAATGTAAATAGTAGAAAGTGTAGAACATTGTAGCAATACATTCTAAATTTCTGTTTATACAGATCCAGTGTTACCCATTAACCAAAGAACATCAGAATCTACATAGTCATCGTAATCTTTAGGTTCATGATAGCACAGATCTGCGCGCCTCCTTCGGGTCCAACATTCTAGATTTGAGAGGATAATACACCATAGACTTTTTTTTTCGCTAGGACTGTGTAAGGCCTGACTTCAAGATGCTTAGGTTTAGCAATGACTCAGGCCAATGACTCCCAACCAAATTGGCTTAGGGCATTAGGTTTTAAGAGACCGCTTCGGGCCCGAGCATCAGCCTAAGTTAATCCTATAAAGTCAAGCAGCCCCCTTTCTTTCATTTTGTTTTCATTTTTTCGCATATTCATTTTCAGCATTCATATTTTCAGCACATCTTTATTTTGTCCAGGCTGTATTATACTCTCAACCTATTTCCGGTTCCAATCCCTTGCCATAGCCAAGTAAATGGTCTATCATGATCTTTTAAGCTCAACAGACAACTACACATCATCCAATGACTATGACTAAAGACATCCCACTGTAAATTAGCATTCAACAAATCTTTAGATGGTATTACTTTATGTAACTAGTGTGTGTGAGTGAATTTTCTTAGTTCAAGCACTTGTTCCAAGAGGACTGTAATAGAAAGATATGCTCAGTTAAGTGTATCTATCCTCCAGTATACTTACTCACACTTCCAATGCAAATTAATCTCCTAAGAATTGTAACATGCATCATTACGGGATAAACTATCAAATCCTAACAAAAATACTAACAAACAACGTAAAAACTAATCAAATTTTTATGATTTTCTAATTTTTATGATTTTTTTATTATATAAGCACTATTCCCTCCCCCAAACCTATTATGAACATTGTCCTCAATGTGAACAAAATATAGCATGACAATGAGCATATAACAAAGAAAATCAAATAAAGGAGATAATACACCTGAATACGTGGGTTGCCTCCCACCAAGCGCTAAGTTTAACGTCTTCAGCCAGACGGAGCCATGATCCTCTGTAGCGGCCAGGTCATCAAGTCATCAACCTGGATCAATTAAATGATTGAACCACACACTCCTATCCTTGTTGCCTAAGTATGGAGCACATCAAAGGATGGAGTGGTGGGTAGGGAAGCTTTGGAAAGAGGGGTCCCTGCATTAACCATGAAAGAAGGTCATCAGAGAATTTTAATATAAAGGGAACCTCCTCCCCCACATCAACCATTTTGGCCTTAGGGGCCTCTTCTAGTAACCCAATTGGGAAAGCTTCTTCAATTAAGGACTCTACTAAACAATCTATGAAACAGTTTAAGTTACTTTCAATAACCAAAGGGTTAGATCGGTCAAGACATGGTATGAATAGTGTTTCAGGAATAGAAGGTTCTGCTGATAGTGCCGTAGAATGTGACTCCTCAAATATAGAAGAAGGTTGAAAGCTGGGTTCTATTAATGCACTCACTTCTTCTTTAATTTCTGCACCCTCTTGATCATTATGTAAAACCCACTCAAGCTCATTGTCAAACCTTTGGGCATTCTGAAGGGATGTAACATCACAGTCAGGGGAAAAATAGATCTCTTCATCAGAAAATTGACCCTTCGAATATTGGGGCTCGACAGGTAAAATGCATTCTTCGTTCATATTCATGGCCTGTGTTAGCTGTTCTACTTGTATTTCAATGTTGGCAAGAGCCTGTGTGTGGGAATGGACAATCTGGGCATGGGTACTCAGCTCACCTATCAGCTCTCTATATTTGGTGTCTATCATAGTGTCCATCTTGGCTTCTAGCGCACTAAAAGCTGAGAGGAGAGTGGATTGGGTGGCTAGCATTTGGCTCATTTGATCTTCGAGGGATGGTTTCTTATTGGTTTGGCCAAACTGAGGATTAGAGGCTGGTTGGTAAGGTAGTTGTTGGCTTAGAAAATCTTGTCTAAGGGCCTCATGAAGAGTGGGCCCAGGGTTGGGTTGCTCCCAAGGGTTGTTAGGATGATCCTCCACCTATGAAGACTTTGGGCCTCATTAACATACTTGCGTATAAAATCAGGGTACTCATGGGCCAAAGGGCACTCCACTGGGGTATGAATGGGACTTAAACAGAGGGCACATGGTTCCGACATATAAGGAGTTATATATTGTAGGGAAGATGTGCCACTCCCAAAATTAGAGTGATTATCCCACCCACGGTTGTAAGTATCAGCATATAAGGGACGTGGGTGGTAGGGTACTTCATAGGGAGGGGGATTAGGTGTGTGTGAAGAACAATAATCATTAAAGCTCCTGTATGGGTTCTCATGGCTAAATCCATAGAAAGGTGAAGACATTTCTTCACCATGCATTCATCAACTGAACCAAAATATCACACATCCACAAATCAAATAAACAACCCTAGATATCCACAACTAGCAATCATCAGTCCTAGATATCGACAACTAGCAGTCCTAATAGCCACAACTAGCACAATATGCAGTCACAGAGAAAAAAAAAAAGAAAAAAAATGAAAACACCAAACACACAAATTTATCTAAAAAGAGAAAGATAAGAGAATGCAAACAAGGGGAAGGGGTGGCCCTTCTACGTTGGCGAGAATTCCACGTCCTCTTTTAACCTTGCAAAAGAAAGCAAAACACAAATTAAGCTACTGACGAATAATCTAAGTTAAGACTCACTAAACTACTCTAAAACTAATTATGCTAAGAATCTGGTAATCTATTGTGCCGTCCCCGACAGCGGCGCCAAAAACTTGATCGTTTAAATATAAACCCTTGCAAGTGCACAAGGCAATTGTACTACGGCGAGTATTAAAGGGTTATCGAACCTCAGGGACGGATTAATCTTTTACCAAATTCAAGAGAAGAAAAAGATGTAGTTTAATTAATTCTAAAGAAAGCAATGGACTTTATCTAATCTAACTGAGATTTAATCAATATGGAGAAATATCAAGGCAGAGAATCCACCACTAGACATGCAATTACTACTCTCAATTATTATTAAGCATAAGTTAACATGATATGGTAATTCATGTTCTTGATCGGACACACGAATTAATAATGAATTCACTAATGTTCTTGATCGGACACGAAAGTTCATCCACTATTTTGTAATCAATCCTATCGTTGATCGGGCATAGAATCAATCACAACTCTATTATAATGCAATTAATCTTATCTTTGATCGGGCATAAAATCAATCACAATATCTAATTTCATTCATAATCAATCAAGTCTATGATCAAGCACTCAAAAAAATACTCATGAAATTGCATTAAGCATAAATCAAAATCAACTTTATAAAATTAAACTATCAAGAGTAGCAATACACATCTAGGGCTTCATCAAGCCTTGAATGAAAGTTTAGTTACACAAAGAAAGGGAGAAAAGAAAAGCCTGTTTATGTAGATCCATCGTCATGAATCTTTCTTCTTCTTTTTACTCCAAAAGCTCCTTCTTTTGCTCCACTCTAGCCTCCAAAGGGACTCAAAACTCTATTCTCTAATGCCCAATACGTTCTCCCTTAAGGCATATATATAGGGGTGAAGGAAAACCCTCAAATCCCCTTCCAAATCCAAGTCAAAATAGGCCTTATTTCAATTCTGCGTATACGGCGATCGATCACTTTTCTGGCCGATCGATCGCTTTGCGATCTATCACTTTTGTGCCAATCGATCGCTTTACTATTCATTTTGCAGCACGATTTTCCAATGGTCATAACTTTTTGCTCCAAACTCTGAATTATGCACGGTCGGTGGCGTTGGAAAGCTGACTTCTTGAAATTTAATATGAGACTTGAATCATTCCAATTGGAAATATACACATGAAGTTATGAAGGTTTAATCATTAAAGTCTTATTTCACCCTATTTTTGCATCTTTGCTCTCATTTTCCTACAAAACCAAAAACTATATTAAAGTAGCAATAATTCTAATCAAACACTAGCATAAATATAAGTTTAGGAGATAATAAAATGCATATTTCATGTGTAGATCACTGCATCACAGGTTGTATGAGTATTCCGAAGAAATACCCAGTAGGATGCAAAACCCACACAAACACAGAGGATACAATATATAACAATGCATAAGATTTCAACAACAACTGACAAATCAGCAATATCGATATCCAATATAAGGAATTGCATTACCAGAAATCATCATCAGTCACTAAGACTCCAAAAAAGCTAGAATGTATGGAGAGAATATAATTAATCAATGATCCAAACATTGAGAGTGCATAAGAAAAACATCATTCACAGAGACTTCAACTATCATAAGCGTATGGAGCTACAACTCTCACTCTCATATATCACCACTTCCATGTGGTTTCTTGCCAGACTATCCTTGAGGTTCTCTCCTTGGGACCCTCTATCATGTCTAGAATACTGGCTCTATCAGTACTTATGGAATGCCTCTCTTTGGGCGGGAACCTAACAAGGATCCAAAGATATACTCTCTTAACTCAGGGGCTTTTGAGTATTATTAACTCTCTCCCTAGCTGAATTTCTTAATTTAGGGGCTTTTGAGTATTATTAACTCTTACCCTAGCTGAATCTCCCTTAACGCAGGGGCTGTTGAGTATCATTAACTCTCACCCTGGCAAAGTTTTCCTTAACATAGGGGCTATTGAGTATCATTAGCTCTCACCCTGGCTGAGTTTCTCTTAACACAAGGGCTATTGAGTATCATTAGCTCTTACCCTGGCTGAGTTTATCTTAATCCAAGTGCTTTTGAGTATTCTACAACTCTCAACCGGACAGAGTCTCTCCAAATCCAAGTGCTTTTGAGTATTCTACAACTCTCAACTAGACGGAGTCTATTATGGCTTTTACCAGCATACTACGAATGTCTTCACTCAGGTACTATTGAGACTACCTATCTCTCATCCTGGGAAACTAATTTATCTCTCTTGGGCAAAATCTCACAAGGTTCTTATAACGAATCTCTGATGTAACTATTTACTCGAAGGAAAGGTATCCTCTATGAAGAACATATTTATTCTGGTAACTAGCTCACGAAAGAAGTACAACAAAGATTTTGATACTCTTTCAAAAGTCTGACTCACTAAAGGAGTACCAATGAGATTACTTAATCTCTATCGTCACACAACTAACCATAGAAGTATCAAAATAAAGTGTCAACAACAGAAGTGTCAAACCTTGCTTTAACATAGGTGGAACTATTCCAATACTCAACTCAGTCATAGAAACATTGATCCAAACTTCAAGATTTAAGACTTTAGTCAAAGGGGATGATGGTTCTGCTTCCAATTGAAAACGCAGTCTAGTCAATATCAACCATGAAACACATAGGACTTACTAAATACCAAACTACCCACCATTAGCCCATGATATTAAAGGATTATACTTAGTCTATTCTGCTGTAATTCTTTCTGGAAGATCTTGTATAACACATATTACTTTCATAGTATACTTATTTTAGCATAGGGTAATATTTTGCTAAAGTTTCTCCAACTTTTACCCTAATTACAGTATTCTATTTTTACATATCAGTTGACTTCTGGCTCTTCCCAGAGTTAGCACAGATTGAATTACTCTCTAAAATTTTACTGTATATAGTCCTTTGAGTCTAGTTTCTAACCCAATGGACTGCATATTTTTCTGAGCTTAGTTGAATTAGTTATAAATTATTTACTACATACTGTCAGCACAGAAATAGTTCTGGCCGAGACTAAGACTCTTCATTAAACTCGATTATCTTACTTAATAACACATTATAGGTGATAATATATTATTAACAGACAACCATACTCCCCTCCTAGATCAATTACAGACCCTCGGATTGTCTAAAATTACCAAAATATACCCTATTATCATATTACATATCATATATCAATTGACCCCTACATCTTCACATTAAAGAGCATGATCATATTCAACTCATGAATAGAAATACCACAAATATTCATTCCCAAACAAGGTCACATATTTGACATCAGAACTTGAATCATAAACATTCATATGATTGAAATAAATCACAAAGAATTGTGATTATGTCTCACCCTTTACGCGTTGTTCACCTTCTTTGCTTTGTAGCGATGCCTCCGCTCCAAGCTTTGGATGAAGACTCACACCAAGAAGAGGCTTTAGAGAAAGGTGAACATGGGAAGGAGAAAAGCACAAGCTAGGGTTTGATATGAATCACACAAGCCCTCCCTTCTCATGGGTTTATATAGAGTTTAGAGTTTCCACCTCTTATGCAAATCCTTCCTTATCATGGACTCTTTCCTCCAATAAGAATCCTCCAAAATCTCCTCATGAACGTCCTCTCCAAGTTTGGTTAGGATTTGGTATCTTTTTCTCAAGAAAATCCACTCAAAACGCAATTTCCGTATTCAATGCCGTTGCGATCTATCGCGTACCCCGACAATCGATCGCATACCCCGCCAGATCAATCGCAAATGCCGGCAATCAATCACATACCCCGACTGCATACCAAAATTCAAACTGACATAATTTTATACTCCGAACTCCGATTTGTGCACCGTTGGTGGCGTTGGAAAACTCTATTCAAGATCTTTAATACCAAAACAGAATAAAAACAAGCATCAAAATTTAATATTTTTAGATAAATTAATTTTAGTAAGCACACAAATTTTTCGGGTGTTACATAGGCTATCTGTGTCCGTGTCCATCAAGAAGTTGTATGCTATTATGCTGGCTGTGTCCGTGTCCGGCTGTCCAGTGAACATGGACATGGACAAAATACAAATATTTTTTTAGGAGGAGTACAACTTTATTGAAACGGACAAAACCTTACAGTTTTTAAGATCTTCACACAATTCTTAATTCATTTCCACAATTTTTATGATCTGATAACATTGTAACTGTGTGATTCATTGTTTCAAACCACTTAAAATTTAAGCTTTAAAGATGCATTCAATGATATGATCATTTTGAAGTTCCATTATGCTGATTTGTGAAAAACCTATTCGTCTTCACGCAGGTTTCAAAACACTTGATAAGGCAAGACCCATAAGAGCCACAAACCTTCAGTTTATGGGTGATGAATAAGGCAGATGATATAAGACAATAGTTCAACAAAATTAACAGGAGAATTAACTTTTGCTAGAAATACATCAAGAGATGAAGCAATAATTACTTGTTAAACAGAAATCAATGTTCCATCCTAAAATGATCAGCTACAACCTTCATTGAAGGTGGCCAACAAAGTGAATCAGATGGAGCTCGCATGTAAGGGACCGGTTCATCCCAATGGCACTCTATTTCCTCAGCCAACGGGGCAGACGTTGTGTCCCAAATAAACCCGATTTGCAAACAAAGAATGAAAAGGTTGAATACATATCAATGGCTACTACAGAAGAACATATATGAAACATTTGTTTGGTATAAATGAAGCCTCAGACATCCAAGGAAGGATAGATCACACCAATTGGGCTCGAGTACCTTACTCATATTCTCATTTGCTGCCTTGTACATTGTACATGTTAGCTTCAAGGTGAAAATCATTTCTCATACTGCAAACAGTTCCTTATTGTTTAGACTATGAAAGCTGAATCAACCAAAGTGATAATTCATGAGAAACCCTTTCAGACTATCTGATTGAATATTGGCAAACATGCCCTTCTCTGCATATTTGTAAACATATATTTTTATATACAACTGTAAACATTGGTCTCAACATCCTACTTCTACACTCCACATTCATCGTTGTAGAAAGTAACAAAATGAATGACATGAATCAAGAAATGGAAGAACATATACCCTATCTTTACAAAATTGGTGGCACATTACCTAAGAGACAGGTGAACAGGATAGAACAGGTGAGAGTTTGAATAATATCAGATGTAAAATGCTGTCACAATATTTTCGCACAAATTCTTTAATGAGACAAATTGAAAGACAACATAAAATAAGTACAATGCAATGTGAATTCAACAACAATTTTATGCACGAACAGTGAGTGTGTCCCCATTTTGCTCTCGTTACTCTGCCCATCTTTGTTACGAAGATTGAGGGTCAAGCTCAAATTGCTTTTCATCACTATCTGTGATGAACAAGAAAGGAAAATTAAGAAAAGAAATTTACTGAGAAAATCAAAATTTGTCAACTATAGAATGTAAAATTAGAGATATAAGAGAAAAAGACTTGTTTATGAAGGATCATTGAAGATGACAAATGTAAACAAAATGGCACAATTTTCTGATACCTAGATATAAAAACAAAAAATACAAAAGACAAACATGAATTCACATTTAATTGTTGCAAATCAATATGTTCTCAACAACAACAACAACAACAATATGTCAATACACCCATCACATACAAAATATGAAGCCATTGAACTGAGATAATCAGAGAGGTTCACTATAAAATGCAAAATTTGGATCTTGTCAACTACCGATATAGAAGGCAAGAGAAATAACATTATATAATATTCTCAAAAGATTAATAAATTTCAAAAAACCTATCTTGGTAGAACTTCTAAAACAAGAAAAGAACTTGTTTATGAAGGATCATTAAGTTTACACTAGCCTCCAATAGTAATAAGGAAGGGTCAGAGGATGAGCTCAAATCTAAAATACCCGCTAGTCTGAAGAGTAGGAGAGAGTTACCATTACAAAATTCGCCATCCAAATCCTCAATAGAGTAAATAGTTGTAAGAGAGTTTGAACCAGATTCGCCTTGGGTTACAATAACATGATCTTTTAGAAGCAATTAATAATTAGTATTAATGCAAAAGATTATAAAACATTTAGAGAACTACCTTCATATTCATTGCGAAGCCAATTTTGTGCACAAATCAAGGCTTCCATGGTCTCAACTTTCAAATTGCTTATATATTTGTCAATTACTCGTCCCCCTGTGCTAAATGCCTTCTCAGATGCAACAGTAGAAATAGGAAGCTTTAAAACTTTGCCAAATCTTGGAGAGTGAGATGATGTAAAAATTGTTCATCAATGTTTGGCTTATTTCTTAGAATTAACTGAGTTGTGGTCTGAGACAAAATATCCAACATCAAATCCTTTTTTTAACGTGGTGTGTGAGCTAAAAATAAGTTTAAAGGAATGGCTTTCTAGTGATAACATTTTACAATCTTCTTTAGCTATTAACATGATGGAGAAATATGACAAATATTGGCACGAGACATGCATTATTTTGGCAGTGGCATCGATTATGGATCCTAGGATTAAATTAATGTCGATGGAATATTATTTTCCAAGATTGTTTGATAATGGAATGAGAAAGATTGATAAGGTAAAGACTAGTTTGTTTGGTTTGTATGATGAATATAAAGAGAGTTGCAAGCATAAGACTTTTAACAATGGTTCATCCTCTAGCACCATTGTGAATGGGTCATGCTCTCTAGTTTCTACTTTTACTGGAAAAAATAATAGGCTTAAAAGTCTTAGCAAGTTTATTGCAGAATGTTCTTCAAGTCAACCTACCAAAAATGAGTTGGAACTATATTTAGAGGAAGTGGCAATACCATTTAGTGAGGACGTGGCACAAGAGTTTGATATTTTGTCTTAGTGGAGAGTGCTAAGTATCCTATTTTAGCAAAAATGGCTCACAACATATTAGCCATAATTAGTGTGTGATATTTTCTATGCTGGGTATGAGTATTGGCGTGGGCTAAGAAATCTTATCAGAATTCTTAATAAACAATCCTTATTAGATATTCCCTTTGTCCCATATTGGTTTTTCTATTTGATTTTTTAAAGGGTAAATTGCACTTGACCCTTATGTATTATGGTAAAATTGCACTTAACCACCGTGACTTATGAAAATATGCACTTAACCCTTATGATTTAGGATTGAGATAATTTTACCCTCCGTATTTACTAATAAATCCACATTCTTCTTCCATTCGCCATCGTCTTTTTTAAATTGGCAAATACAGTGCACACAGACCGTCAACATATTACTCGACAATGGTAATGTGATGGCCTTGTTTTCCCTATTGTAAGTAAAGTTAGTTACTTGCCATGGTCTCCATGGCTACCGCAGACCCTAAAATTGAAGTAAAGTTGATAGATGTCAAAGGTAAAATGGTGTGATAATTAAGTTACATATGGGTTAAGTGCATATTTTCATATTTTATAAGGGTTGAGTGTAATTTCACTATAATTCATAGGGATCAAGTGCAATTTACTATTTTTTAAAACGACTAAAGTGAGCTCATTTAAAAAAAAGGCTATTAATGTGGGATGGAGGGAGTACTAGATATAAGAAGCCAATTTCCCAAACACTAGCTGAAATTATATCTGTCCCCAAAAGATCCCAAATCCCACAGCCCCAAAGTAGTTATTCCAGATAACAATAGAGTTCCTAAGCTTATTAGTGTTATGGATACGTAAACTTCTAGCAAGGAAGCCATGCCCAATTATATTTCTCATTGGTCATCACCACATTCTTTGCAAACAAGACTTGGTCTTTCTTTCTTGTATAAAATAATTTGGCTCAATTTAGCAATAGTTGTATGGTTTAATTAATCAGGAGTCCCATTTATAGGACACTGCTCAAGTGTGTTTGCATGGGCCTCGAAATTCAATGGCTTAAGGGGCATTGACTCATGCAAACCACGTGACCCATGTCTCATATAGATGGGACTCATATATGTTTAAGCATATACTAAATTTATTATATACTCCCTCCATTCCAAAGTACTGTGTACATTCAAGAAAATTTTCATTTTTATTGGACTGTGAAGCCCACAAGGAAGTCGCATGACTTCTTCTCCCTGATATCCCGTCCAACTTGTATGCTCGATCATGAACCAAGTTCAAGTCAATCCTTCCAAGTTTCCTCCAATTTTGAAAAGAGGAAGTCACTTGATTTGTCAAATATACACAGTATTTTAGAACAGTAAATATTTCCAAATGTACATAGTATTTTGGAACTGAGGGAGTCTTTTTTATGTAAGAGTCAAGTTTCCATGAGATGGCTCATGCTGCCTCCATGAGCCGAATCACATTGAGCTATCAGAATTCAATCCGTTGGCCGGTGTTACATCAGGGGCAGTAAGTTTATCAGGATTTGACGGCTTGTTTAAACAGACTCATTTGCATGAGCCGTGTCTCATTAAAACATTTCTCTTTATATATAAACGGGACTCATATATATATATATATATATAATATATATATATATATATATATATATACACATTATATGGGTCTCGTTTCTATCAGACATAGATCACGCAATGGCTCCTTGACCCATCAGATTTTGATCCCATAACGTACATCAAATCAGCAGGCAGTTGATTTAGAATCACCCACCCACCCCTAGTTATGTTAGATTAAAACCCGATGGTTTTCATTGTCTTGGCTCACAAAGATGTGCATGAGCCGTATCTCATATAAACTTTTCCCTATATATCTTAGGGGAATTCAATAAATAATAATAAAAAAAATTACCGATCTGGAACACTATTAAAATATTTCCCGATCTGGGTATCTGACGAGCCATGCAGGCGCGCCAGCATGTTTTTTTTTAAACTGACCCGAAAGGCATCGGTTCCTTTCAGTTAAAGATAAAGACGTCAGTTGAACCGACACCTTTGACAGTCTTAGGCTGTTTTTAACTATTTTAGTGGGACAAACATCAACGATGCATATCCTCTCATTTCTGATCCGGTTTCGCCTATTTTTTTCATTCTTCCTTATTTTTAACGCTCTTTCTTATGATGATGATATCATAAAGATGTTGAGCTATCGCATGCTATTTATCGTAGTTTTTATAGTAGTTTTTTCCATAAGATATCAAAATCATTATGATATCATGATGACTAGAAAGAGCACTAACAATAATGAAGAATAAAAAAAATGGACGAAAACGGTTTAGAAATGAGAGAGATATCATCTTTGAAGTTTGTCCTACTAAAATATCTAAAAACAATAGTAATTTTATGAATGGACGTCTTTCTCTTTAAAAATTTCTCTCATTTTTAATCCATTTTTGCCCCTTTTTTTTCATTCTTCTTTAGAATGAATAATGAAAAAAATGGGTGAGAACGGATTAGAAATGAGAGAGATATTCATCGTTAAAGTTTGTCCCACTAAAATAGTCAAAAAACGCGGTCGTTTAAAGGTGTCAGTTTGAGGGTGACTTTAGTGTTTTTAACTATTTTAGCGGAACAAACTTCAATGATATATATCTCTCTAATTTCTTATCCATTTTCGCCCATTTTTTTATTCTTCCTTATTTATAGTGCTCTTTCTATAATGACGATATCATAAAAATGCTGAGCCATCACATGCTATTTATTATATTTTTATGGTATTTTTTTCATATGATATCAAGGTCATTATGATATCATAATGATAAAAAAGAGCATTAAAAATAACGAAGAATAAAAAAAATGGGCGAGAACGGATTAGAAATGAGAGAGATATGCATCGTTGAAGTTTGTAGTTAAAAATAATGAACTCTAACATTTGTAGTTAAAAATAGTGAACTCTAACACGTCGGCCTCTCTATTTGTATTGAAGAGAACCGATGCCTTTCGCTTTAAATAGAAGGCATCGGTTGAACCGATGTCTTTCACCTGAGTGGCGGATCAGATAACCAAATCGGGAAATATTTTGAACAGTGTTCCCTATCGGTATTTTTTTAAGGTATTATTTAATAAATCTATATATTATGACAATTATATCATAAAAAGAGGGTGGAAAAGTTCAGCTTAATTACATAATGGTATTCCTAAAAAAAGTACAGAAAGGTACCCTGTACTTATTTTCGGTCCTAACCTTCTTTGTGAAATCAACTGGCGTAAAAAAATGTACTGCCATGCGTGAGTCTCAAGTTCGCCCATGGCTTTTGTTATCAGCCCCTCATCGCCCCATCGTCCGCACACTACTTGTCACCACTCTGCTTAACGATACAAGAAATCGCCACTTCATAGGTTGCAAATATCTGTCCAAAAGAATCCTTTTGTTCAGCAATTGTCTCCATCGCCTCGCCTCCCTTCTCATTCGCAATTAAATCCAGTGCACAATTTCCCAAATCCATGGTCTGTATATCTTGTGTGCAAACTTCTACATCAACCTTTGAAGCATCACATATACGTGTGAGAGTTAGAGAATATGTTGAGGTTTTGCCTCGTACGGTGGAGTATATTTATAATGGTAGCAACCAAAATGGAGATTTACATGGAAGATCAACTAGCTAAGATGCAGAAGAATATTGAATCTCACAAATCACAACATAGATGCCCGGTTAAAATCAAGCAACCAATGGAGATTTACATGGAAGATCAACTAGCTAAGATGCAGAAGAATATTGAATCTCACTAATCTATTTTAGGCAGTATTAGTTTCTATAACTAAGACTTTCTCTATTACGACTACTTTACTTTTCAGTATAAATCAATAAATTATAATAAAACATGAATGAGAAATCATGTCGCTATAGTCAATCATGTCATCATAATTGTAATGAGAATCTTCCTCTCTTTTGGATTATGGAATAGAAAAGACTATATTCTTCCTCTTTCTTCTCCTTCTTCTTTTCCTTTCCCACGCATGACGCTTGGTACTTTTTGTATTCCCCATCGGGATACAACATTGGTATCAAAGCCTCAACAATCTACCGTGGCTAATACCACTGTGATTTCGTAATGTCCACCCAAATTCAGCATCCCACCCAAGCGATCACACAACCTCATGCAGCCCGTGCAGTGCCCCTTTTGGCCATGCCGCCCACAGCTCCGACAGAGATGGGCGCACCTTCCTTGCCCCTGAACACCACTTATCGTTTCCATGCCATTCATCCCGCCCCACTTTCTTCCGAAAAGAATTTCAAAAAACTCGGAGACGGTTGACATGGCCAAACAAGGTTCGGTTACGGTTTCCATGCAGAAAGCGAATGATGATAAAAACGGCGAGAGCAATGGTGAACTCTCCGATGATATTGGCAATGGAGGAGTCCGGTGCCAGAGCTATCTTCTTCTCCTGTTCCGGTTTTATCGGAGAAAGATGAAGATGAGGGTGATCCCAAAAGTTCCCATGTCCTTCCCCCAACCCTAGTTCCTCTGGCACCGCCCCAAATGGCCGTCACCACCATTCAGCT
Organism: Houttuynia cordata; assembly: GCA_039654745.1. Classification (NCBI taxonomy): domain Eukaryota; kingdom Viridiplantae; phylum Streptophyta; class Magnoliopsida; order Piperales; family Saururaceae; genus Houttuynia; species Houttuynia cordata. The sequence continues at coordinate 33,644,158 of CM077502.1, forward strand.
GCTGGTCTCTGTCTAGCCCCTCAAGGGCGACATGGCCACCAACGGATCCAACAACTCCAAGTCTACGAGCAGTTCGGATCAGGTTCTGGCCTCAGCCCAGGTTCCAGTACGTGCATCCTCAAAGCGACGCTGTCCCCGCCCCCTTCATCAAGTCCCCCTTCCGCGCCTGAGCTGCCCTCTACCGCATCGAAACCTGGAAGCGCCTCTGCCCCGCGCACCTCCTCGGCGTTCGCGTCGGCAAGGACTCCGACTGGGCCAGCAAGCACCAGCCTTTTCGCTTCGCCCAGTTTATTGGAGGCGACGGCGGAGATCTCGGCTTCCTCTTATTTCGCTCCCACCAGGACGCCGAGCGGGCGACTCCACCGGGCTCCCTCGCCACCCTCCGCCTCCCCAATTTGGAAGTTCTCCGGATTACATTTGAACCGGAGTCGCTCGTCTACGCCTCCAATCGCCACATGATCCGCTCCCTCTCTCTCGCGTCGTCTGGTCCCGACTGCTACCCGATCGTAGACATCGCCCGCTACTCCGCTGCTGGCAGGGCCCTGCGCTTCCGGAACCCCACCATGGAGGAGCTCAAGTTCGTGTTCACATTCGTGAAGGCGGTGCTGCTAATTCACCCTTTGTTTGAGGAGTCCAAAGAACGAGTAGCCAAGTGGACTCGATCCTCCGGGTTTGAGCCGTTCATCGAGACGTTGGATGTGCAATGGCCGCCGAATTGGTCAAGGGCGGCTGGGATGCGGTTGTGGTGACGATTTCGCACCCTTCTGGCTAGGTCTACGAGGGTAAATCGACTCCTTCTCTGACGAAACACACGGCTGAGCCACTGCTAGCTCTGCTGTCTAAGGAGGACGCAAACGGACTTGGCGATGCGAGGTCGACCTGGTCTGTCACCAGGCAATGCGTGATGTGTGAGAAGGAGACTTTAGGGGAGCAGTCCATCTGCTACGGCAAGTGCAGGGCAGTGGTTTACTGCGGCCCTGTTTGCCAGAAGCAGCACTGGAAGGAGACGCACAAGGCAAGGTGCGGACTTTACAAGCCGATGATGGACAAAGAGGAGGAATTGGCAATGAAAGTGTTCGTCTTTCCCTGTTTGGTGGAGCACCCTTGCGGGTGGCTCGAATTGGTGGGGCTCCATCAGAAGGGTATGTGGAAGAGGGAATGCGGCTGCTATTCCCACTCTCCCTTTGGCCTGCTACATGTGAAAGGGGTATTTGCAGAGTCATGGGGCGGGCTCGGGGAAGGGGAGTACCCACGCAATTCTCCTATCCCAATTGACGATGGCATTGCCAATCCAATCCTTCTCTCCAGTTGGCCGGAGTACTACAACCTTCGATCACTGCCGATGGTGAAATACGAGGATCTCCAACCGGAGATTCAGCGCATTGCTAACAGTGACAAGTCGCCAATCTTGTCGTCGCAATCCATATCGAAGTTTCTGACGAGCTCTGGCACGACGGCCGCGAAACGGAAGCTGATGACTACCATTCAGGAAGAGCTCGACCGCCGCCAACTCCTTTACAACCTCCTCATGCCAATCATGAATTTGTACATGCCGGGGCTGGACAAGGGGAAGAGCCTCTACTTCCTCTTCATCAAGTCAGAGTCGAAGACTCCGGGAGGGCTTTTGGCGAGGCCAGCGTTGACGAGCTACTACAAGAGTGACCACTTCAAGAACAGGCCATATGACCCATTCCAAAGCATGTACACCATGGAATGTCGTATCGGATATCGGTAAAATATCGGTCGGCCTAAGAGACGAAATATCGGAGATATATCGGAGATATTGCGTAAAAAAATATCGGTCGTCAAAAACTAGTTTTTATCATATATTTTCAAAATCTAACTTCTAAAATGAGTTATACTAATTTAAACAAAGAATAGATTTCAAAATATGCATAAAAGGATAGAAAACAAACATGAAAGTTTTTTTTTCCCAAAAAAAAATAAAAAATTTTTTTTCAAAAATTTTTTTTTTTAACAAAATATTTTTTTTTCAAAAAAGGCCGATATATCGGTCCGAAACCGATATATCGGCGATATATATCGGCGATGTTTGGAAAAAATGCAAAAAACGATACTTAATGGTATCGGAGTATCGGTTTGTGTCCGATACCGATATATCGGCGATATATCGCCGATATATCGGCGAGCTGGCATTCCATGATGTACACTCAGATGATTTGTGGCATGCTCCTCTCCGTCCTCCGCGTCGGTGCGGTCTTCGCATCCGGTCTGTTATGCGCCTTCCGCTGCCTCCAGCTCCACTGGGCCCAGCTGGCCCAAGACATCGCATCTGGAGTTCCCTCGCCGGCCATCACCGATCTGTCCATCCAGGAGGCCATGTCTAAGAGCCTCAAACCGGACACAGAGCTGGCCAAGTTCATCAAAGAGGAATGCTGGTCCGAGAACTGGCAGGGGATTGTGACACATATCCGAGCCAAGTATCTGAACGTGATCGTGACCGGGGCCAGGGCCCAGTGCATCTCAACACTTGAATACTACAACGGTGGGCTTCATATGGCATGCACCATGTACGCCTCCTCTAAGTGCTACTTTGGGCTCAACCTTAGGCCCATGTGCAAGCCCTCCGAGGTGACCTATACTATAGTCCCAACCATGGCCTACTTTGAATTCATTACCCACGGCCCGTCCTCCGATGAGGATGTCATGTCTGGCTGCCTTGTTGACCTTGCCAATGTCGAGGTTGGTCGCGCGTACGAGCTTGTCATCACCACATACTCAGGCCTCAACAATGCATGCATTCGGTCTCTTGAAGACCCTACCTGAATGCTAGAAGATGAGTTTTTGGATCGCTTACCTACTTGATTGCTTTGAGGATAAGGCGAATTGCGGAGCGTGGTGGAGTGTTGTGTACGCCAGCACAACTAAGGAGCATGATCTATTTTAGGCAGTATTAGTTTCTATTACTAAGACTTTCTCTATTATGACTAGTCTACTTTTTAGTATAAATTAATAAATTGTAATAAGGCATGAGTGAAAAATCATGTCATTATTATGTCGTCATATGAAATCATGTCGTCATTATGTCATCATATTTGTAATAAAGTCCTCTTTATAAGGGGTCTTCCTCTCTTGTTTGGATTATAGAATAGAAAAGACTATATATCTTCTTCCTCTTTCTTCTCTTTCTTCTTCCCCTTTCTCATGCATGACACTTGGTACTGTTCATGTTCCCCATCTGGACACAACAGCAATACAACTTGTTACAAAGAAGCAAAAACAGTGGTTGAGCAAGTGCTTTGGTAAGAAGATCATGTAAGTAATTCCCTAATTACCCTTAAGTGGTCCCACATGATAACTAATGAAATTACAAGACTAATTATCCTAATTCTAATTGGTTAAGGGTATGAAAGTAATAACTATTTGATGGACGTGGTTACTTAAGTATAAATAGAGGAGTTGGTCCTCTCTCCGCCTACGATCAATTACCAGACGATAGAAATTCCATCTAAAGAAGGAGATCGTCAGAAAGATTAGGGCAAGGGAGAGAATCCTCTCCTCATCGTTTTTGCTATGGATTCATGTATGCTCTATTACTAATGATGATGTTATATGTTAATTAAGATTATTTACAATTGGTATCGAGCCAACATGGTCGACGGCCGGATGTAGGCCGACGGCCATGGCGATGACACTTTTGTATCTACCTTTTCGTTCGCCGCCATGGCCATCCCGGACACGAACGGACTGCCCGGCATGCCCGCGACCGCCGTCATGACAGAATAAAAGGACGGCCTTTTGGCCGCCGCCGGCCTCGCCGTTAAGGAAAAGGCGGCCCTTTCGGCCGCCATGGCAACCGCGACGATGACTGCTGGCGACGGATCGGAACGCATAAAAAAAAAGGGTACCTTTTGGCCGCGCCTACGGCATCGCTGTCAAAGGGAAGAGAGGACGACCGCCGCGACCGAATACTCGATCAAACCACATTCTCATTCCAGAATGCTTAACCAACGCCCGTTTACAAAAATCTTAAATAATAAAACTACGCTATTATAATAATTCAATTATCATAATTCATCAAACATAAATGCAATTCAGCACGTAGGCTGATTAGTTCTCCATGAACAAGAAAGTAAAAACGATAAATAAATCTACTGTTATCAACTTTCCACCATCGAGCTCCTTCGCACGTACCATGTTAATTCCTTTCCACTTTGAGTCCTGCATCGAGAGATGCATGAGTATTTCGAAAGAAATACCCAGTAGGAGCCAAGAAAAACCCACAACAGAATAATAATAAAGGAAATGCTGATAACATGGTATAAAGACACGTTTAGAAAGATCAAGTTGAGCAAATACGGAGTTCATTTACCTGGACAATAATCAACATCAAAGACCATCAATGGTCGAGAATAAATAAACATTAACTCAAATCCCAAAAGTACAGAGCGTCGGGAGAAAATAATAATGAATACTGACTCCAAACATACAGAGTGTCGGAGATAACAATTTCTGCTCTCTGTTCAGTCCACTTCCCCTATGGATATCAATACCAGATCATCTTAGAGGTTCTACAGAGGAACCCAGCCATGCGTCTAGAGATGCTGGCCCCATCGGTGCTTACGGGTACAATGGGCTGAGACTGCAGACCTTCCGTAATATCATACAGTCTAAAGCGCACGCGTTGCCGTCATCGGATGAACTACAAAGGTTCAATAATATAATCTGAGATCTCGCAAGATCTAGCAATGGCTCATGAGCATACTATGATTCCAATCTAAGAGTGTTCATCAAAACTCTTAGTGGAGAAACAGTTTACATAGAACTGAATCAATCTAGAAATATCAAGAGCTCTCTTATCTAGAGACTCGAACATCAATCTTCCAAAATCTGACTCACAGAGGAGTAAAGTAACAATCTCATTAATACAATCTGAATTGACCCACGTAGGAGTATTCAAGAACTACAATCTGAATTGACTCACATAGGAGTAATCGAAGAATTCTCGATGTTCAATCACAGGATGACTCAAGACTGAGACTCATCAGAAATAACTTCTTAAACACCTTCACCATGCATAGCTCTAATCAAGACATCATCGATTCTGACAATATTGAGGATTATATGATGTTGGTATAAGATGATAGGGTCTAGGAAACTAAACCCTAACTGAGAATCTAAGATTTCAAGTTCGATGTCAAAGATAGTATATTGGTAGAACAATGCCCCACGAAGGAATGACTCGGTCTGACATGACTCACTCTCTGGATTGGATCAATTACAAGACCTTACTAACTTCATCTCTCTGGATTTTATATAGTTACTACAATTTATCATTAGGTATATTACATAGTTTTAATATAAGGTATAGTTCAAACAACCTGGAAATATACTATTATCTGCACAACACCCCCATTCTCTGGCTCACCACGGTCTGCACAGAATATATTTAGTCTGAGATTTTTATGACAGACAGATCCATGTCTCTAGTTTCTAATCCAATTGACGGCATAATTTTCCGAGTTTTCTACATTTAGTTATAATTTTTCTATTACAGTCTATCGGCACAGAACTAAGTCTTGCCGAGATCATTAATTATAAACTTACTTAATCAATACAGTCTATTACTCAATTAAACACTTATTAATGCATTCTATACTTATTACATTATTCTCCTGGGCATTTACTAACTCCCAATTGTTCTGCAATTAATTAGATTCTTACCTACATTGTTAATCCCAAAACTAATTGTACATATTCATATGGTTTAGATATGTAGACTGCAATTAGGACTGTTAATTCAGGACATACCCCATACTGAATCATGAAATAATTAGAGTACAGTAAATCTCGAACTCCAGTAACTCTTTTTCACAAAAATTGTTACTTTAATAATTAGTATCATAAGGTATGTATCATTATGCCAAAACAGTTTTGAACAAATACTTCCCTTTATCGGCTGATATGACCCAAAATAGACAATTAACGTGAGACACGAAAACTGACGACCCAAAGCTAATCTTGGAGGCTGAAACATCTGAATACCAGTACGCATTAACCACAAGTTTCAAACTTTAAGGATTAATCACAGCATATGATTGAAATCTGGAATCCGGTATGACACCACATGATCATCGATGACATATAACAACGAAACTAAGGAATGAAGACGTCCATATAAGGACATACAATTGTACAACGTCCAACAGAATGTACTCATCTTGACCAACGCAACAAGCATATGGTGAGAGCTAAGTGGAGCCATGCATGAGAAGTATTTAATTTACTAGGATCCGGTGTAATAGTCATCATGTTCAAAATACAAATGGTAAACCATTGAATTGAACGACACCAATATCAAACGGGTCATCATTCATAAAGGTATTCACATCAGTGCTCAAGTATCATATTCATCACGAAATATCATAATTTATAGTATGGAATTGTGGGAAAAAGAGCACCTACCTCGCAAGACAAAAAAAAATTCGATTTTTCTTTTACGCGAGTTGTCTCATTCTAATCACTTCTCTTGCTTTCGTGATCCAAGCACTACGACTCGCACTACCACCCCTTAGGTCACTGTAGAAGACTGAAAGGAGAATGGACGAGACCCCCTTTATTGGTTTGCACGTCTCTCAAAGTCTCAAAGGGATGGCGGTCTCTCACTTTGTGAGTTTAAATAGCAAGTGTCCTATTCTCCTAGGACACATCTCCACCGTCGATTTTCTCTTAATCCAAAGGCCACAAATGATCACCAAAACAAGCCTTCCACTTGCCCAAGACGTGTCCCCAAATTAACTCCTCATTTAGTTAGGATTTCCTTTAATTAAGGAGTTTCAAAACTCTAATTCGGTTACACATAATTAAGACAATTTTTTTCCCAAATTGGATTCAACCTTCCACCATTGATTGCTACCTAATCTAAGGCCACGATCTGCCCCAAATCAAGGCACGATCTCCCTCTTGAATGTGGTCAATCCATTATCTCAATCGGTTACAAATCTCCTTTAATTAGGGAATTAAGTGAATTTAAATTGGTTCCCAAAACTACTTCAATAACCTCCTTTAAATTGATTTCAAAGCACGATCATTGCTCTTTGCCACATGGCAACTCTAAATTAGATTGGTAACTGATTCCATCACATCCATAAACCTCTCTTTGATTGCCTTAACTTCCTTTAATTAGGGATTCCCCAAAAACAGTCCAATTCAAACCGGATTTGCAATTAATTCAAAATTCTCTCTCCTCCTTGATTCTCTCTCCACTACGACTAACCAAACCTTATCATGCCAACCACGTGCATAGTGCCCAGGGTGCGGTGTCCACATGGCTCTAGCTCTCAGCTGCTCCTGCGTCTGGGGCGTGGCACACAGATGGACGGCTCGATATCCCGCGAATGGAGTGTGCCGTATTGCACTGTACAACTCTAGTACCACATCACTAACTCAATTTAATAACTCAAAATACTCAAATGAGTCTCTACACACTGGTCTCACACCCTGGCGCCTGGCCTCCACTCCTGGCGTCAAGTGCACTTAGCCCCTGGCGTCAGGCCAGCCTCAGCACCAAGTTGAGCCCAGCGCCAGGGCTAGTCCTCTCGTCCTAGTGTACTGCCTAATCAGGTTTATCAATTCCACTCTTCTATAAGTATCACAAATCCAAATCAACACACCAAATTATAAGGTTTCAAAACAGGCAGCAAAACTTTCCTATTTTAGAATAGTTTCCTAAAATAGCAGTTTTGGTAAACTTACAGAATTTTCGGGTGTTACAGTTTGTGTCATCTACTGTTACATGATTGTTGTGATGATGAAGCTTAAAGTTACATGCTGGAACATTGTACTTTGCTGTGATTTTCATTATTTTCTTTGGTTTTCAGGTACAATGCCTCAGAAGACTGTCACCCAAAAATGCCATAGGGGTGAGGCATCTACGTCACGCCATGTCCCGTCCAATCCTGCACCTGAGACTCCTCCACCGCCTCGACCGATTCAGCATTTGAGGCAGGTCAGCCTTAACCCCTACATTCCCGATCTTCCGACGCAAAGATGGATCGAGGAGCGGCCGGACTGGGTGCAGTATTTCACCCACATCGCTGAGAAGAGACAGAATGTACATCCAATGTTGCATGAGGATCTGGTCCGGGAATTTTATGCGAATGGCACCATTGAAGATAGCAAGGATCCAGAACGGGTGGCCATTCGGAGCGTAGTATGTGACACTCCCGTCCGGGTCCGAGTCGCCGAGATTGCGAGTGCCATGGGGTGCAAATAAGTAGGGCCCATAATCACGACATACCTCTCTGCCATCAGCATGTTACCTGATTCTACCGCATGATGTATGGTCGGCCCGGAAGGAGAAAGTCGACCTAACATGACTGATTTGCTATATGTATTCGACGATGACACCATGGAATGTCGTCTCGACGATATATAAGTATCGGACCCCACCCGATACATCGATATGAGTAAATCTTGTTTTCCAGTTTTTTTCCAAATTTCGCCGATATATCGCCAATATATCGGTTTCGGACAAATATCGGCCGATATATTGCTATTTTTTTTATAAAAAATAAAAAAAATTTAATTTTGTTGATTTGACTTTTCTGTTTGTTTCCCAACATAATATGCGTTTTTATGCATATTTTGAAACCTATGCTTTGTCTAAATTAGTGTAACTCATTTTAGAAGTTAGATTGTGAAAATATATGGTAAAAACTAGTTTTCGACCACCGATATTTTTTTACACGATATCTGCGTTATTTTGTCTCTTTGGCCGACCGATATTTTACCGATATCCGATTCGACATTCCATGGATGACACCAGGCGCCGTAATCTTGACTTACCTTCATTCATCTTTGGACGGATGAAATAGATGTTGGTGGGGCGCAAAGATGAGAGGTTACCATATCCGTACATTCTAGAGCAGGTATTTCGGGCCCATGGGGTACGATTTCCAGATCATTCTAGAGTAGCTCGTGGACTTGGGCCCATTGGAATCGATGCTTACAACCGGATGATGGGCCATACTCGACGCCCAGCTTGGCCACGGGTACACCGTCTTGAAGAACATGCCGAGATACCAGAGGGTCAACTAGTTCAACAACCACCTTGGGCAACTATGTAGCAGCATATCACCGATCTCACTGGACATGTGCAGGAGATTCGCCAATCCCAGCAGGAGATTTGTGCATCATAGTAGGAGCTTAGGGATTCTCAGCATGCTATTACGGAATGCCTTGACTCCATAGTCGATTTTCTTCATGCATGGCGTTTTCCTCTAGGCGGTACTGATGGTGATGACCAGGATTTCTAGTCCACTTCCTCTGGTGTTTTCCTTCCTCTTTCTCCTTTACTTTTATGTGATCATTGTATTTTTATCTTTTGTTGTGCATTGAGGACAATGCTTATATTAGGTTTGGGGGAGAGGATGTGCTTCATTGTAAAAATCAGAAAAGGAAAATAAAAATAAAAATTTGAGTAGTTTTTAAGTTGTTTATTACTATTTTGTTAGGTTTTGATAGTTTATCCCATGATAATGCATGCTTCAATTCTTAAGAGATTAATTTACATTGGAAGTGTGAGTAAGTATACTGAAGGATAGATACACTTAATTGAGCATATCTTTATGTTACAGTCCTCTTGGAACATGTGCTTGAATTAAGAAAACTCACTCACACACACTAGTACATAAAGTAATACCATCTAGAGATTTGTTGAATGCTAATTTATAGTAGGATGTCTTTGATCAGAGTCATTGGGTGATATGTGGTTGTCTGTTGAGCTTAAAAGATCATGATAGATCATTTACTTGGCTATGGCAAAGGCTTGAAACCGGAAATAGGTTGAGAGTATAATACAGCCTGGACAGAATAAAGATGTGCTGGAAAATATGAATGCTAAAAAAAAATGATGAAATAAAATGAGAAAAACAAAAAAAGGGGCTGCTTAACTATTATAGGATTAACTTAGGCTGATGCTCAGGCCCGAAGCGGTCTATACTTAAAACCTAATCCCCTAAGCCAAACTGGTTGGGAGTCATTGGCCTGAGTCATTGCTAATCCTAAGCATCTTGTAGTCAGATGATGTTAATTTTAATAAAGTACTCGCAAGCGCACGAATCTAATGCAGAATAATGGCTATGAGGTCGATCCCTCAGAGACTTAATAGGATATTCAACCTAATTCTAAGAGCATGTGTAACAAGCAGTAATGAAATAAAAAGTTCTAATTTTTAATTTCTAATTAAGCAATCAAATGTTCATCTAATCTTAAAACACAGAAATTGATTAAATAAAAGATAAAAGAAAGAAAAATCCTGATATCTGCTTTTAGTTCATTTGCAATCCCGTCCTGCTTTGGTCTCTCCACCACCTTATGCAACGGTCTCTCGACTGCACGCCTCAACCGTTCTACTCTTTCTCTCGAACAGAGTAGAACAGTCTCCAATTCCAGCCCAAAGCAAAGCTTCTTCTTCCTCTTGACTCTGCACCTTTTCTCTCTCTCGAGCAGAAACGGCAAATGGTTCTGCTTTGCTCTCTCGAGCCAAAGCAATTACTCTGTTCTGATTTCTTGAGCCAAATAGGACCACTTCTTTGTCTCTCGACCAAAGCAGCAATCCTCCTCCTTCTCTACCGATCAGCCAAAACAGCCTTTCCCGATCATATGCAGTATGTCAACAGCCACCAGAAACTGAGCCACTCCTCTCAAATCCGCCGCCAGAACAACAGTTCTCCTCTCCCGTTTGCCCAGCCTCTCGACTGCAACAACTCCACCTACATAGCGGCCTTCCCTTCTCCACAGACGGAACACTTTCCCCAGAAACAAAGCCGCCTTCTTCTCTCCCTGCTCTGCCTCTCGACAGATCCAGCCTCCAACAAACAGTCCTCTCCCTTCAGCACATACCAGTACAACTCCGGCCTCTTCCAAAACAGTCGGCTATCAGTCTCCTTATATTGACGATCGCCCACCTTCAAATTGTGATGATTCCCGTCCAATTTGTAGAAAGTATTCCAATTTTAACTCCTCTCGAAACAAGGCGAAGCACCAAAAAAAATTGGAATTTTCTGAGTTGAGCCAAATCCAACCTCGTTTTCCTTTCCAATCGAACTGAAATGAGTTACTTACCATTCTGAAGACACAGCAAAAACTCATCTCTCCCGATTTGGCTCTCTCGCATGCAATCTTTCTAAATCGAGCTCTCCAAAAATCGGAACCTTCCTTCCTCTATTCACCATCACTTCCTCGCCACCGGCTTCTTCTCCGTCGTCGAACATGTCGCCGTTGCCTCACCGTCGAGCTTATCTACCGACGTGACCCATCCATCGGACTCAGCGCTCGGACCGATTCTCCCCATCGCCGTCTGATTTCAAACCCATCCGACACCGACGGCCGTCATCAGATTCCTCGCCGTCGTCGTCATGAACCCATCGCCCAAGGTCTTGCCGTCGCCATCGCATCACCGCAATCGAGACCCATAGGCCGCAATCGCCGGCGTTCGCCTCCTCCTCCACCGGTGCTCGAGTAGAGAGCTAGAGCTCTCTAATCTGGGTAACGCCCGAGCCATCGGCTCGAGCCGTTTTTTTTTTAATTTCAATTTCCTGGCTGAACCAAACTGTTGAACCGGTTCGGTTCTCCTTTTCTTTTTCTTTTTTTTTCTTTTCATTGGCTAGCACCCGTTGATACAACCTCATCCGTCGATCTTCAATCACTTCACAAAACCTGATTGACGTGCATTTGCTTTTGGCGATCTGAATGTGGAGCTCTAAAGCCTGCATAAATAAAATTAAATCGTAATTAGACGCATAATAAAATATAAATCTATTAAAACCAATTAATGCATCTAAATAACTCAATTAAACTCATTTAATTACCAAACTCCTAATTATTCACTTAACACTAATAACAATTAATTATCCTTATTTTAATTGAAATTACGACTAACATATAGGTAGAAAGGCATATAAAAATGTGTATATTTTGCATATATCAAATACCCCAAAACCTACATTTTGCTAGTCCTCGAGCAAAACAAAACAAAACAACAACAAAGAAATCTAACTAATCCACTTCCGCAGGAAATCGCGATTGCATTTAGCGTATGCAACAAGCCTTTTAAACCCCCAGGTGTCCCTGGCTGGACGAGTGAAGTCTCGTGAGGGTTTGCAGCCATGCTACCCACAAATATGTATTTATGAAATAAACCTATTTAATCTAAGTGCAAAAAGAAATAGAAAATCACTACAAAACAAACAATCCTAATATCCCTTCGAATGCAAACTGCAATGTTTAAAAAAATCAACCACATGTACTTGGATTTATAATCAACTGGAATATAGAAGCCGTCAAGTAAGTGGTTTTATTCTACACCTTCATCTTGGAGATTTCTGCTCAATATGATATAGCATGATACTTTATAGATAGTAAAAGTGTTGAACATTGTAGCAATACATTCTAAATTTTTGTTTTACATAGATCCAATGTTACCCATTAACCAAAGAACATCAGAATCAACACAGTCGTCGTAATCTTTAGGTTCATGATAGCACAAATCTGCGCGCCTCCTTCGGGTCCAACATTCTAGATTTGAGAGGATAATACACCATAGACTCTTTTCTTTTTTTTCTTTCGAGACTGTGTAAGGCCTGACTTCAAGATGCTTAGGTTTAGCAATGACTCAGGCCAATGACTCCCAGCCAGTTTAGCTTAGGGCATTAGGTTTTAAGTAGACCGCTTAGGGCCCGAGCATCAGCCTAAGTTAATCCTATAAAGTCAAGCAGCCCCTTTCTTTCTTTCATTTTTCATTTTTTATTTTTTATTTTCTCATTTTTCATTTTTTTTCTTTTCAGCATTCATATTTTCAAACATCTTTATTCCGTCCGGGCTGTATTATACTTTCAACCTATTTCCGGTTCCAATCCCTTGCCATAGCCAAGTAAATGGTCTATCATGATCTTTTAAGCTCAACAGACAACCACATATCATCCAATGAGTCTGACTAAAGACATCCCACTGAAAATTAGCATTCAACAAATCTCTAGATGGTATTACTTTATGTGCTAATGTGTGTGAGTGAGTTTTCTCAGTTGAAGCACCTGTTCCAAGAGGACTGTAACAGAAAGATACTGCTCAGTTAAGTTCTCTATCCTCCAGTATACTTACTCACACTTCCAATGAAAATTAATCTCTTAAAAATTGAAGTATGCATCATAAAGGGATAAATTATCAAAACCTAAGAAAAATACTAACAAACAACCTAAAACTAAGCAAATTTTTTTTTCATTTTTTTTTTAAATAATAGAAACCAAAGGAATACTACATTTATTTTCTACACCCCCAAACCTAAACTAAACATTGCCCTCAATGTTTACCAAGAATAAATACCACAATGACTAGTAAAAGAAAAGGAGTGTAAGGAAAGAAATCACCTGAATGGAGAAGCCTCATGATAGAAGTAGAGCATTGAAACACACAAATGAAGAATGAAGAGTGAGTACAAAACATAGAAAAATAAAATACACCCCCAAACCTAGATTGTAACATCCCCACACAGGTAATAAACAACCTAAATACTAAACAAATAAGAAACAATCAAGAAACAAAAATTTGGGTTGCCTCCCAACAATCAAGAAGTTTTACGTCTTCAGCCAGACGTAACCAAAAATCATGCAGGAGAATTAGGTTCATCCAAATCTAGAACAATCTCCTCCCTTTCAGTAAAACCTTATAAATATGGTTTCAATCTTTGACCATTAACTTTGAAAACAGTTCCATCTTTAGGGTTTTGAATGTCAACCGTCCCATGGGAAAATACTTTGTGCACAATGAAAGGTCCAGACCATCGGGAACGGAGCTTTCCTGGGAAGAGATGTAACCTGGAGTTATAGAGCAAAACTTTGTGACCGGGCTCAAATGACTTCCTCAGTATTGACCGATCATGAAAAACTTTGGTCCTCGCTTTGTAAATCTTTGCATTCTCATAAGCCTCATTACGAATTTCATGTAATTCATTGAGTTGCAATTTGTGAAGTGTTCCAGCCTTGTCCATATCAAAATTAAAAGTTTTGATGGCCCAGTAAGCACGATGTTCCAATTCCACAGGTAAATGGCAAGGTTTTCCAAATACAAGTCTATAGGGAGACATTCCAATCGGTGTTTTAAATGCAGTACGGTAAACTCACAATGCATCATTCAATTTTTCAGACCAATCCTTTCGGTCAGGACGAACCGTTTTCTCAAGAATGCGTTTAATTTCCCTATTTGAAACTTCAACTTTCCCACATGTCTGTGGATGATATGGGGTAGCAATTTTATGAGTAATGGAGTACTTTTTCAGAAGTGATTCAAAAGCTCTATTACAAAAATATGTACCACCATTACTTATAATTGCACGTGGGGTTCCAAAATGAGAAAATATGTTTTCTTTCAAGAAACGAACCACCACTTTGTGATCATTTATTTTGCAGGGAATTACCTCCACCCATTTGAAAACATAATCTACTGCAACCAGGATATAGAGATAACCAAACGATGGAGGAAATGGGCCCATGAAGTCAATACCCCAAACATCAAAAAGTTCAACAATCAGAATGTTTGTAAGAGGCATCATGGACCTACGTGATAGTGTACCCATACGTTGGCATCTGTCACATTTTGTGCAAAATTCATGAGTGCCTTTAAATAAAGTAGGCCAATAGAAACTACTCTGTAAAATTTTTGCAGCAGTCTTTTTCGCACCGAAATGGCCACCACATGCATGAGCATGGCAAAAAGAAATGACACTAACAACCTCATGCTCTGGCACACATCTCCTAATGATTTGATCTGGGCAATACTTGAACAAGTATGGATCATCCCAGAAAAAATGCTTAACCTCGGTGAAGAATTTGGATTTATCTTGTTTTGTCTAATGTTCAAGAAGTTGAGTTGTGACAAGATAATTAACAATATCAGCATACCAAGGCAATTGAGAGACAACAAAAAGTTGTTCATCAGGGAATGACTCATTCAAAGGTAAGGGTTCCTCAGCAGACTCGTCAATAAGTCTAGACAAGTGATCAGCAATAACATTTTCAGAACCTTTCTTGTCTCTTATCTCAATATCAAACTCTTGAAGTAATAGGACCCAACGGATTAAACGTGGTTTAGTGTCTTTCTTTGAAAGAAGATATTTCAAAGCTGCATGATCGGGAAACACTATGACCTTGGATCCTAAGAGATATGATCGGAACTTGTCTAGAGCAAAAACGACAGCCAACAACTCTTTTTCTGTCGTAGAGTAATTGAGCTGAGCATCATTGAGAGTTCTACTTGCATAATAGATGACATGGGGTATCTTATTCACCCGCTGCCCCAAGACAGCTCCAACCGCATAATCGGATGCATCACACAAGCTCAAAAGGTAAATTCCAGTCCGGTGGTTGGATGATGGGTGCAGATGTGATGAATTGCTTGAGTTGATCAAACGCTTTAGAATAATCATCATCAAAGACAAAAGGAGTTTCTTTGGCAAGCAAATTGCACAAAGGTCTAGAAATTTTGCTGAAGTCTTTGATGAATCTTCTGTAAAACCCTGCATGGCCAAGAAAAGATCGAACCTCCTTTACTGATTTTGGTGGAGGCAGACTTGAAATTAAGTCAACTTTGGCCTTATCAACTGCAATTCCTTTATTAGAAATAACATGCCCCAGCACTATCCCATGACGAACCATAAAGTGACATTTCTCCCAATTTAGCACAAGATTTGTTTCTTTACACCTTGCCAAGACAAGAGACAAATGGTGTAAACATTCATCAAAAGAGGATCCAAACACTGAGAAGTCATCCATGAAAATTTCAAGAAACCGCTCAACCATATCAGAGAATATGCTCATCATGCACCGCTGGAATGTGGCGGGTGCATTACATAACCCAAATAGCATGCGGCGATAGGCATATGTTCAAAAAGGACAAGTGAATGTGGTCTTTTTTTGATCCTCTGGAGCAATGGGAATTTGAATGTAGCCTGAATAGCCATCTAAAAAGCAATAGTAGCTATGACCAGCAAGTCTCTCAAGCATCTGATCAGTGAATAGCAAAGGAAAGTGATCTTTCCTTGTGACCGAGTTCAATTTTCTGTAGTCAATACAAACCCGCCACCCAGTGGTCATTCGGGTGGGGACTAATTCATTATTACATTTTTGACTACTGTGATTCCTGACTTCTTAGGAACAACCTGAACTGGGCTGACCCAAGTACTATCTGATATGGGGTAAATGATGCCAACATCTAACAATTTTAGCACCTCGGCTCTGACCACCTCCTTCATATTAGGGTTAAGTCTGCGTTGCATTTCACGGGAAGATTTTGCATGCTCCTCAAGGTAAATGTGATGCATACACAGAGCAGGACTTATACCCTTAATGTCTGCTATTGTCCACCCTAAAGTTGTCTTATGTTCGCGAAGAATATGAAGCAACTTTCCTTCCTGGTCTGAATTAAGGTCTGAAGAGATGATAACAGGCAAGGTATCAGAAGAACCTAAAAACGCATATTTAAGTGTTTTTGGTAATGGTTTTAGGTCAAGTTGGGGTGGTTTTTCAATAGATGGGACAAGTTTAGATTCGGGAACTGGAAGAGGTTCCACCATGGCTATCCAATTGGTTGGGTCCAATATAGGGGTAGAGTCAAGCAATGCATTGACTTCTCTAATGGATCCTTCGATGTCAAAGTCTAAGCCAAAACAGTTTGCAGAGATTCTTCTACTAAACTTTCAATCATATTCACTGTATAAGAATCATCTGACTCTAAGGGTTGTTGTCTAACATTAAAGACATTGAGTTTGACCTTTAAATTGCCAAAAGACAATATCATAACCCCATTTCGACAATTTATTATGGCATTGGATGTGGCTAAGAATGGCCTTCCAAAAATCACAGGAATCTGACTACCAGGATTCTGCACAGGGTGGGTATCTAAGACAATAAAGTCTACAGGGAAGTAAAATTTATCCACCTGTACCAGAACATCCTCAATAACACCGCGTGCGACTTTAATTGATCTGTCTGCAAGTTGCAGTATTATGGTAGTCAGTTTCAACTCTCCTAATCCAAGTTGCTCATAAACAGAAAATGGTAGCAAATTTACACTAGCTCCTAAGTCCAACAATGCCCTCTCCACATTATGGTCTCCTATAACGCATGAAATTGTGGGACATCCTGGATCTTTGAACTTAGGAGGAGTGTTATGTTTAAGAATTGAGCTAACTTGTTCAGTGAGAAACACTTTCTTGTGTACATTTAATTTTCTTTTCTGGGTGCACATGTCTTTCAGGACATTTAAGCGGGAACTTGCTTAATAGCATCGAGTAATGGAATATTGATTTGCACTTTCTTAAAAATTTCCATTGTCTCATCGAGTTTGTTCCCTTGAGATGTTTTTGCAAGTCTTTGAGGAAAAGGTGCCTTGGGTATATAGGGTGGTATATGGCTAGACTCAGGACATGAAGAAGCTTCTAGGCTCTTCTTCGATGTAACAGGATTCACGTCTGATCTAGTAGTGTTCTCTTGTTCCTCACCCTTTCTAACGGTTGTTTCTATGGCCGTCTTAGGTGGTTCAACTTGGTTGTCAATTTGTTTGCCACTCCTAAGTGTAGTGATGGCTATAACTTGCGCTGGAGATTGGTCTTGACAAGAATTAGATCTCACTTCAAATTGTCCTTTGGGATTTACTACAGGTTGACTAGGGAACCTACCTTTTTCCCTCTCATTTAATGCAGAAGCCAATTGACCCATTTGAAGTTCCAGCTTCGCAATTGCTTGCGAGTTGGCATGTAAAGAATGTTGGGTATCTTTTTGAAATTGTAGAGCGCTTTGCATGAACAAATTCAAAGTATCCTCAAGAGATGGTTTTTTGGGTTGTGTAGGGAATGTTTGAACTTGTTGAGGGTAAGATTGATTGGGAGGGTACTCTGGTGGTCCTCCTTGATGTGGTCCTTTGGACCATGAAAAATTAGGATGCCTAGCCCAACCTGGGTTATAAGTTTCTGAATATGGGTTATTGCCAGGTCGAGGGAAGGCATTTATAGCATTAGCCTGATCACTTTTGTATTCCACTCCAGAGGTGTTAGAGGGACAGTTTTGTGTGACATGGGAAGGGTTAGAGCAAATAGCACACACATTGACATGTGATGGTATTTGGGGCCCACCTGTAGACATCAACGCATCAAAACGTTGTGTCAGGCCGTCTATCTTGGAAATCAAATGTGCACTATTGTCTACCTCATATACGCCTCCTTTCTTTTGAAAAGGAAACGTTCTGTCAACTCTACTTGAGCAATCCCATTGCTGAGAATTCTCGCATAGAGTCTCAATAAAATCCCACGCTTCTTCTGCACTCTTCATCATAACTGACCCACCACTAGCGGCATCAACCATTTGACGGTTATGAGGTGTTAAACCGTCATAGAAGAATTGAACTTGTTGCCACTTTAAAAATCTATGGTGTGGACACTTAAGAAGCAAATTCTTCCATCTTTCCCAACACTCATAAAAGTGTTCACCCTCCTTCTGCATAGAATTTGTAATTTCTCTACGAAGGGCATGAGTTTTATGAACAGGGAAGAATTTATTCAAGAATTTTTCAGCTAATTGATCCCAACTCCTAATTGTTCCAACTTCTAAAGAGTTCAACCATACTTTCGCTTTTTCTTTCAAAGAAAAGGGAAAGAGGCACAACCTAACAAATTCATCAGAGAAATTTTGGAATTTAAATGTAGCACAAATGTCAAGGAACTCTTTAACATGATTATAGGGATCTTCTTTATTGGAACCATAGAATGTGGGCAAAAGTTGCATCACCCCTGGTTTCAACTCAAAGTGGTGTGTCGTGGTGAGCGGCAACACTATGCAGGAAGGTGAGTTGAATTGAATGGGGGATGAATAATCTTTTAATGTCTTCCTCACGTTGTCATTTTCCATGTTACCTAATTGATTTGCAATATCCATTGTATGTTTTAGTCTTGCTTTGAAAGTTCTTTCAATTTCTAGTTCAAGAGGTGCAAGCTTTTCACCCAGTGACCGACGACCAAGCATACACTAATTAACACCACTAAAAATTAAATACCTACAACAATCCTAAAAATCGCAACTAACACAAGCATGCAATCACAGAAAGAAATATAAAAATACCAAGCACCTAGAAAAATTAAAAGAGAAGGAAAAAGAAAGCAAATAAGGGGAAGGGGTGGCCCTTCCAACGTTGGCGAGAATTTCGCGACTTCTCTTACTCCTACAAATGGGCAAAACTCTAATAAGCAACAAAAATTAAACTCAATTAAATTGAAACGAAACTACTCTAAGAATTTGGTAAATTATCCTACGTAGTCCCCGGCAACGGCGCCAAAAACTTGATGTAAATTTTAATATAGTACTCGCAAGCGCACAAATCTAATGCAGAATAAAGGCTACGAGGTCGATCCCTCAGAGACTTAATTGGATATTCAACCTAATTCTAAGAGCATGTGTAACAAGCAGCAATGAAATGAAAAGTTCTAATTTTTAATTTCTAATTAAGCAATCAAATGTTCATCTAATCTTAAAACACAGAAATTGATTAAATAAAAGATAAAAGAAAGAAAAATCATGATATCTGCTTTAGTTCATTTGCAATCCCGTCCTGCTTTGGTCTCTCCTCCACCTTATGCAACTGTCTCTCGACTGCACGCCTCAACCGTTCTACTCTTTCTCTCGAACAGAGTAGAACAGTCCCCAATTCCAGCCCAAAGCAAAGCTTTGTCTTCCTCTTGACTCAGCACCTTTTCTCTCTCTCGAGCAGAAACGGCAAATGGTTCTGCTTTGCTCTCTCGAGCCAAAGCAATTACTCTGTTCTGATCAGCCAAAACAGCCTTTCCCGATCATATGCAGTATGTCAATAGCCACCAGAAACTGAGCCACTCCTCTCAAATCCGCCGCCAGAACAATAGTTCTCCTCTCCCGTTTGCCCAGCCTCTCGACTGCAACAACTCCACCTACATAGCCGGCTTCCCTTCTCCACAGATGGAACACTTTCCCCATAAACAAAGCCGCCTTCTTCTCTCCTTGCTCTGCCTCTCGACAGATCCAGCCTCCACCAAACAGTCCTCTCCCTTCAGCACATACCAGTACAACTCCGGCCTCTTCCAAAACAGCCGGCTATCAGTCTCCTTATATTGACGATCGCCCACCTTCAAATTGTGATGATTCCCGTCCAATTTGTAGAAAGTATTCCAATTTTAACTCCTCTCGAAACAAGGCGAAGCACCAAAAAAAATTGGAATTTTCTGAGCTGAGCCAAATCCAACCTCGTCTTCCTTTCCAATCGAACTGAAATGAGTTACTTACCATTCTGAAGACACAGCAAAAACTCATCTCTCCCGATTTGGCTCTCTCGCATGCAATCTTTCTAAATCGAGCTCTCCAAAAATCGGAACCTTCCTTCCTCTGTTCACCATCACTTCCTCGCCACCGGCTTCTTCTCCGTCGTCGAACATGTCGCCGTCGCCTCACCGTCGAGCTTCTCTACCGACGTCAGACCTCGCTGCCGTGACCCATCCATCGGACTCATCGCTCGGACCGATTCTCCCCGTCGCCGTCTGATTTCAAACCCAGCTGACACCGATGGCCGTCATCAGATTCCTCGCCGTCGTCATCGTAACCCATCGCCCAAGGTCTTGTCGTCGCCGTCGTATCACCGCAATCGAGACCCATTGGCCGCAATCGCCGGCGTTCGCCTCCTCCTCCACCAGTGCTCGAGCAGAGAGCTAGAGCTCTCTGTTCTGGGTAACGCCCGAGCCATCGGCTCGGGCCGGTTTTTTTTTTAATTTCAATTTCCTGGCTGAACCAAACTGCTGAACCGGTTCGGTTCTCCTTTTCTTTTTCTTTTTTTTTCTTTTCATTGGCTAGCACCCGTTGATGCAACCTCATCCATCGATCTTCAATCTCTTCACAAAACCTGATTGACGTGCATTTGCTTTTGGCGATCTGAATGTGGTGCTCTAAAGCCTGCATAAATAAAATTAAATCGTAATTAGACGCATAATAAAATATAAATCTATTAAAACCAATTAATGCATCTAAATAACTCAATTAAACTTATTTAATTACCAAACTTCTAATTATTCACTTAACACTAATAAGAATTAATTATCCTTATTTTAATTGAAATTACGACTAACATATAGGTAGAAAGGCATATAAAAATGTGTATATTTTGCATATATCATCAGACCTTACACAGTCCTATTGAAAAAAAAGAAAAAGAAAAAAAAAGTCTATGGTGTATTATCCTCTGAAGTCATGCTGCTGGATCCGAATGAGGTGCGCAGGCATTTATGCTATCATGAACCTAAAAAATACGATGACTATGTAGATTCTGATGTTCTTTGGTTAATGGGTAACACTGGATCTATGTGAAACAGAGATTTAGAATGTATGAATACAATGTTTTACACTTTACTATTTATATTATCATGCTATATCATATTTGAGCAAAAATTTCCAAGATGAAAGTGTAGAATAAAATCACTTACTTGAGGGCTTCTATATTCTCGTTGATTATGAACCAAGTGTGTGGGGTTGATTTCCTTAAGCATTGTAGTTTGCATTTGTTGGGATAATAGGTTTGCTTGTTTTGCAATGTTTTATTTTGTTTTGTTTGCACTTAGATTAATTAGGTTAATAAATACATGTTTGTGGGTAGCATGGCTGCAAACCCTCATGAGACATAACTCGTCCTATTAGGGACACTTAGAAGTTTAACGGCTTGTTGCATACGCTCAATGCAATTGTGTTCCCTACGAAAGTAGCGTTTTATGATTAGTTCCTTTTGTTTATTTGATTTTTTTTTGTTTTGCTAGGGATTAGCAAAATGTAAGTTTGAGGGTGTGATCTACACATGAAATATGCATTTTATTATCTCCTAAGCTTATGTTTATGTTAGTGTTTAATTAGAATTAATGCTACTTTAATTCAGTTTTTGGTTTTTGTAAGAAACAAGAGTAAGACGCATAAATGAGGTGAAAAGTGACTGAAATAGTTAAATCACCATGACTTTGTATGCATAACTCTGATTGGACTGATTCAAGCTTAATGTTAAAGTTCAAAAATTCAGCTTTACAACTCCACTGACCGCACGCAATTCGGAGTTCAGAGCAAAAAATTATAACCAGTTGAAAATTATGAACATTACTTATGATCGATCAGGATTTCATACGCGATCGATCGCCAGAGCCGGAAACAATGCTATCGAAGAAAACGATCAATCGGCACTCAACACAATCGATCGTATCTACTGGAGTTTTTGAGTTTTTGGATGTGCGAAATACAGTAAACACGATTGATCGGGAAAATAAACGATCGATCGGAAGTCGAGATGAAACGGACGATCGGTGCGGCAGCGCGGGAAATTGTGAAGGAAAGTGATCGATCGGTAAGCGATCGATCGGCTATATGGAGCGATCGATCGATTTGTGCGGAAAAACTTAAATTAGGCCTATTTCGACTTCGAGGTTTCTCTTCAATTATATAAATAAGCCTTAAGGGAGAACGTATTGGGCATTAGATAATAGATCTTGAGCTATTTTGGAGGCTAGAGCAAAGGAAAGAAGAAAAAGAAGATGATGATGAAGAATATGATGATGGATTCTCTTCCAATGCAAGGCTAAACTCTCTTCCAAGGCATAGATGAAGCCCAATAGACTTGTTGTATAGTTTCTTTTCTCTCATCTTATGTTTATTCTAGTTGGTGTATGACTCTTTATTATGCAATTAATGTTAATTCATTGAAGTTTGTTCTTTGTGCTCGAGAGAGACAAGAGTGAATTAATTGGATTTCAATCTGAAAGAGCACTTGCGTGTCTGAGAGGAACGTGAGCAATCTGAAGTGTTATATACTAATAAAGTTTCATTGGTTTATACTCGAGAGAGATAGATCACAATTCTATGTTTTAATCATTTTATGTGTTACGTCTGAGAGGAGAGCACTATATTTTAAGTTGACAAGTGTACGTCCGAGAGGACTATGCTAGCCAATTAGAATTCTTTATTCAAAAGAGAGAGAGAGAGAGAGAAACGATACACTAGTTTATTGTGGTGGATTCGGAGCCTCGGTATCTTCCATATTGATTAATTTCAGCTTAGTTTAGATAAAGTTCACTGCTTTCCTTAGATTAATTAAAAATTGTTGCTTTCTCTTAAATTTGGTAGATTGTTTAACCGTCTCTGAGGTTCGACAACCCTTTCTATACTTGCCATAGTAGAATTGCCTTGTGCACTTGCAAGGGTTTAATTATTAATTGATCACAAGTACACAAGGCAATTGTACTACAGTGAGTATTTAGGGTTGTCGAACCTGAGGGACAGATGAATAATCTACCAAACTCAAGAGAAAAGTTGTAATTTTGATTTAATCTATAAAAAATAATTAACTTTAACTACTCTAATTGATTTGTACTTAATATGGAGAAGTACCAAGGTTTCGAATCCATAATGAAATAAACTAGCTTAATCGTCTCTCTCTCTCTCTCTTTTGTATAAATTCTTCTATCGGTTCTCCTCATACACCAATCAATCCCTTGGATGCCGATCGATCGCCCACTGTTCATTCAAAAACTCTAGTAGATACGACCGATCGATGAGGTGATGATCGATCGCTTCCTTCATTCGGCTCATTCTTTTGGATCAGGTGATCAATCGCATAAGTCTGGCGATCGATCGGCTACTGTTCATTTGCCAAGTATTTTACTTCTTTCTCTCTTCTTAAGCCAAAAAGAGTGTATGTCTTCTTTTTCCTACAAAAGATCAAAAACTTATTAAAGTATCACTAAATCTAATCAAATACTAACATAAACATAAGTTTATGAGCTAATAAAATGCGTAATTCAAGTATAGATCACTAGCTACCAGATGGAAAACTTAATTCGTCTTGATACTTCTTTGTTGCCTTATGGGTTCTGTTATTTGTTGTCCGATTCGTGTTGTCTTGATTTATTGATAAATCATGACAATTGCATAGTCATAAGACTCTAATAATTGGTTATTGTCACTAATTGAGGTTAAAGTGGACTATTAATAGAGAACATATCATACATTGGTATCATGTCAGCCTTCGAATGTCCATGTGTCCCATAATAATTGTCTAGTTCATTACCTATACCTAATATGAGAGATATGATGGTACGATTAGACAATGATAAGGAAGCAAACCCTAATCATTCACAATTTCTAAACATTTAGAACTAGTAAGGTTCTGTAAGAAGTACAAGATATCGTGTAATTAAGGTTATGAAGATATTAGTGGTCATAACAGAGAGTAATTATACTCCTTAATCAAATAGAACTAGGATTAGTGCTCTCGGCCAGAACTATTTCTGTACCAATAACTTACACTAAATTAAATATAATTAATTATAAAAAAATCAAAAAAATATGCCGTATGTTGAGTTGGAAACTAGACTCATGGGGGTAACCACAGTAAAAAATTTAGAGTCTAATTAAAATTGTAGTGGTGGTAGGAGCCGTTGGAAGTCAACTGATGTGCAGAAAATAATACACTATAATTAGGTTAAAAAGCCCTAATACCCACTAATACATGAGTGTAAGTTAAGATAAGTGTATAATGTAATTTATTTATACATTACAACACCTTCCGATGACTATTACAGTAAGAGTGAATAAGTTATAAGAATTAGTGTTGCGGGGTAATCCAAGGTGTTTTGGTATTCAATATGTCTTCAGTGCTTTGCTTACAGCGTTGATTCGGTTTGAGCCTCCAATTATTCAAACCCTCACACTCTATTATTCTCTATTCTGATCTTTTGAGTCCAGACAAATGTTTCTTGAAATCAGTTGGTTCTTGGGGTGTTCTTATCTAGGGCTACGCATGTGTAACATATCAGATACATTGAAATCTTTATTGAACTCTTTTCGTGAGTCAGATATTGAAAGAGGTATTGAAATCTCTATTGAACTCATTTCGTGAGTCAGATGTTGAAAGAGTATTGAAATCTTCGTTGAACTCCTTTTGTGAGTCATATGTTGGAAAGAGATATTGAGATCTATGTCTTACTCTTTTTGTGAGTCTGATGTTGAAAAGATGCATTGAATTCGAGAGTGTTGCGACCTCTGTCTTGAGAAGTATTGCTCATAATATGTTTATTGTTTTTCCACGAGAGTCCTTGCGATGATCTCTCTGAGGTAGAATCATAGTATGCTCAGAGAGCCATTGCTAGATCTTGTGAGATCTCCAATATTTTTGGAACCTAGCTAGTTCCCGCCCAAAGAGAGGCATATATGCATGTTTTAGAGTGTGAGACATTATGGAAGGTCTTGCAATCTCCGCCCATTGTGTCCGTAAACACTGATGGGGCTAGTATCCTAGACACATGGCCAGATTCCAAAGAGAGAACCTCTAGGGTAATCTCGCAAGTAGCCACTTACTAGTGGTAAGATCTGAGAGCAGAAATTGGACCTCCTTACACTTTCGATGTTTGGAGTCAATGATTGAATGGTAATTTCTCCCTACACTTTTGATGTTCAGAGTCTTGATGAATTATGATATTTTTCGGGTAAGATACCCTGATGTTCAGTTATGTTGATGATGATTGTCATTTGTGAAATCATATTCCTATTCCACATATTGTATATTATATTCTGTTGGGATTTTGCATCCTATTGGGTATTTCTGCGGAATACTAATGCATCATCTGAAGCAGGCATGAAAGAGGAATGAATCAAGTTAGGTTGCAGTTCCAGGAAAAGTTGAAGACTGCATTCGGAAAAGATTTAAAGTTATTTTTTATTTTATCTATTATTGAACAATTGTGGAATTATGGCATGTGTGCCTAAAGCATTAATGATTTTGGTTATTATTGGATATTTAATGATTCTATTCGAGATTGATATGGGATTATGTACTTTTATTTTATATTAATTAATGATGTTGATTCATAAGACTAACTTCAATTGCGCATACTTTCATGATGTTGTAATTGATTGGATGATCGAGTATTCAGTCACGTGTCCAAGTTTCCGGCTTCAAGACTATTCGCTCAAGAATTTCGGGGCATGACAAATATAATGCGAATGAAGGCAAATGATTTGTGAAATGGTGAATACCTAGCGTGGCAAAGTTGTTGATAGGTGTCCCTAGTAGGACGAGTGTTGTCTCATAAGGGTTTGCAGCCATGCTACCCACAAACATGTACTTATGGAATTAACCTAATTAACCTAAATGTAAAAACAAATCAAAACACTGCAAAACAAATAAACCTATTATCCCTTCAAATGCAGACTGCAATGCTTAAGAGAATCAACCACACGTACTTGGTTCATAATCAACAGGAATATAGAAGCCCTCAAGTAAGTGGTTTTATTCCACACTTTCATCTTGGAATTTTCTGCTCAATATGATATAACATGATAATGTAAATAGTAAAAGTGTAGAACATTGTAGCAATACATTCTAAATTTCTGTTTTACACATATTCAGTGTTACCCACTAACCAAAGAACATCAGAATCTACATAGTCATCCCAATCTTTAGGTTCATGATAGCACAGATCTGCGCGCCTCCTTCGGGTCCAACATTCTAGATTTGAGAGGATAATACACCATAGACTTTTTTTTTACGAGACTGTGTAAGGCCTGACTTCAAGATGCGTAGGTTTAGCAATGACTCAGGCCAATGACTCCCAGCCAGTTGGCTTAGGGCATTAGGTTTTAAGAGACCGCTTCGGGCCCGAGCATCAGCCTAAGTTAATCCTATAAAGTCAAGCAGCCCCTTTCTTTCTTTTGTTTTCATTTTTTTTTTCATTTTCAGCACATATTTTTCAGTCCAGGTTGTATTATACTCTCAACTTATTTCCGGTTCCAATCCCTTGCCATAGCCAAGTAAATAGTCTATCATGAACTTTTAAGCTCAAAGAACAACCACATATCACCCAATGACTCTGACTAAAGACATCCCACTGAAGATTATTATTCAACAAATCTCTAGAGGGTATTACTTTATGTAACTAGTGTGTGTGAGTGAGTTTTATTAGCTCAAGCACCTGATCCAAGAGGACTGTAACAGAAAGATACTGCTCAGTTAAGTTCTCTATCCTCTAGTATACTTACTCACACTTCCAATGTAAATTAAACTCTTAAGAATTGTAGATGCATCATCACGGGATAAACTATAAAAACCTAGTAAAAATACTAATAAACAACCTAAAAACTATTTTTTTCAATTTTTTTTCTAATTTTTTAATAATTTTTTTTGAATAAACGAAAACAGATGATAATAAAACAAAAGAACACTTCTTTTCTGCACCCCCAAACCTAAACTAAACATTGTCCTCAATGTTTACCAAAATAATACTACAATGAATAGTAAAAGAAAAGGAGTGAGGAAAGAAATCACCTGAATGGAGAGCCTCATTGTAGATGTAAAGCATGAAACACATAAGCGAAGAATGAAGAGATAATATAAATATGGAAAAATTAAATACACCCCCAAACCTCGACTGTAGCATCCCCACACAGGTAAGAAATAACCTACAATAACAAAAACAAATAGAAAACACGCAAGAACATAAAATTTGGGTTGCCTCCCAAGAGCGCTAAGTTTTACGTCTTCAGCCAGACCATGACCTTCAATTCACTCAAGGGTCTTTGGGTTGTCCAAGGGATAGATGATCTCCTGGTCAAAATTGTCTTCTAAGTACGGTTTTAATCGTTGACCATTAACTTTGAAGGTACTGTCATCCTTCGGGTTTTGAATTTCTACTGCGCCATAGGGGAATACTTGTTTCACAATGAATGGTCCAGACCATCGAGAACGGAGTTTCCCAAGAAATAGATGCAATCGTGTATTGTAGAGCAAAACTTTCTGATCAGGCTGAAAAGATTTTCTTAAAATAGATTTGTCATGAAAAAGCTTAGTCTATTCTTTATAAAGTTTTGCACTCTCATAAGCATCGAGACGCATCTCCTCCAATTCATTGAGTTGCAATTTGTGTTCGGACCCTGCTTTATGCATATCAAAATTCAAAGCCTTGATTGCCCAATATGCACGATGCTCTAACTCCACTGGTAAGTGACAAGCTTTTCCATAAACGAGTCGATAAGGTGACATACCAATGGGAGTTTTGTATGCAGTCCTGTAAGCCCACAAAGCATCATTTAAGCGCAAGGGCCAATCTTTCCTATCGGGTCTAACAGTTTTCTCAAGAATCTTTTTAATCTCCCGATTAGACAATTCCACCTGACCACTTGTTTGTGGATGATATGGAGTAGCAACCTTATGTGTAACAGAGTACTTCCTCAACAGGGCTTTAAAAGGTCTATTACAAAAGTGACTCCCTCCATCACTGATAATTGCTCTAGGGATCCCGAAACGACAAAAAATGTTATCTTTCAGAAATTTCACCACAACCTTATGATCATTTGTCTTAGTGGCAATTGCTTCAATCCATTTAGAAACATAATCCACTGCAACCAGAATGTAAAGGTAACCAAAGGATTGTGGGAAGGGTCCCATGAAATCAATTCCCCAAACATCAAAGAGGTCTACCACAAGAATGGGTTGGAGAGGCATCATATCTCGTCGAGAGATAGATCCTAAACTTTGACATCTATCACAAGATTTACAAAACTCATGAGCATCCTTAAACAAGGTTGGACCTAGAAAAACATACTTGAGTGAACTCGGAAGTGGTTTTAACTCAAGTTGAGGAGGAGACTTAATAGAAGGTTGGAGTGATGGACTGGGAGATATTGGTAAAGGTTCTACTCTATTTCTAAAAGGAAAGGAGCCATGATAGGGAGGAGAAGCTGACATCGCATGAATTTCTTCAACGGGTGGTTCTATGTCAGAATCCTCTATCCCTAAATAGAGTAGAGTAGGATCTTGAGCGTCAGACATGAGCTCATTCAAGAGTGTCTCTTCCATAAGGTCATCAATTTCATCAACCAAAGAACACTCTTGTTCACTTTCAGTGGCTCCTTGGTTTGAAGCTTGGAACACATTAAGTATGATCTTCAAATTTCCAAAAGACATCTCCATCATTCCAGATCGACATTGGATACATGCATTGGCAGTCGCTAGGAAAGGGCGGCCTAAAATGACTGGAATGGTGTGAGAAGCATGAGACATAAGTTCCATGTCCAAAACCAAGAAATCAACTGGAAAGAAGAATTTTTCAACCCCAACTAAAACATCTTCGAGAAGACCTCGGGGTTTTCTAACAGATCTATCGGCCAATTGCAAAGTTGCCGATGTTGGTTGCAAGTCTCCCAATCCTAATTTCTCATATACTGAGTAGGGTAGAAGGTTAACACTAGCACCCAAATCTAAAAGAGCCATGTTAATGATATGGTCGCCAATGACACATGAAATAGTAGGTGTGCCAGGGTCTTTAAATTTTGGTGGTGTGTCATGTTTCAGAATGGAACTGACCTGCTCAGCAAGAAAGACCTTTTTAGAAATGTGTGTCCTTGACTTCCGTTTTTGCGTGCACAGGTCTTTAAGAAATTTTGCATAGGCGGGCACTTGCTGAATGGCTTCTAGGAGTGGAAGATTTATCTTAACTTGTTTGAAGGTTTCTAGCACTTCATCCATCCTAGCTTTGTTCTTATTAAAAAGAGAAGGCATGTCTAAGCACTGAGGAAATGGAGCACGGGGTACATAAGGTACCTCATGATTGGCATGAGACTTGGTTCCTGAAGAAGATTCAGAAGGAGAAACAGTGTCCTTCTGTTTTGGTTGACTTGAATTAGGTGGTGTCTCTACAGTTTCATCAGAGTTTGGATTGCTTACTTTTCCCTGATCCTTATCTTCTCTCACATTAACACTAACCCGGTTTTCAAATTGTTTTCCACTCCGTAGGGATGTTATAGCTTGCACATGTTCATTGGAAGTAGTTTGTTGTTCAAGCATAAACTGACCCTTTGGATTGTTCATTGGTTGACTAGGCAACCGTCCCTCTTCTCTCTTACTCATTGAATTAGCTAATTGGCCAATCTAAGATTCTAGTTTGGCTATGGATTGAGTATGAGAATGCACAAGTTGAGCTTGTGATTGTGCCTGGGCTTAAATACTCTGTAGAGCAGACAAGACTTTGTCCTCAAATTCTGAATTTCTAGAGGGTTGTGAAAATTGGGAAGGCATGGTAGGTTGTTGAAAACCTGGTGGGTTATTTTGAAAGTTGGCTCTTTGGGGTGGAGTAAAAGGAACACCCTGGTTCTGTGGACGCTAAGAAAAATTTGGGTGATTCCTCCACCCCGGGTTATATGTGTTGGAGAATGGATCATTGCCTGTTCGAGCAAAAGTCTGGGAAGCATTGACATGCTCCTAAACAAGCTCTGGGAATTGTGGGGTAGATGGGCACTCTAGGATAGAATGCATGGGACTTAAGCATAGAACGCATGCTTCTTGAGTGTGTGCAAGAGTTTGTGACTTTAGGCTCAAGATTTGATCTATCTTCCTAGATAATGTAGCAACTTGGTTAGAAAGATCATCTGTTTGTTTCACTTCATACATACCACCTTTAGAGAGGGTAGAAGAAGAAGAATCATTAAAACTCCTATTAGTCATCGTATGTTGCAACGAATTTTCACTCAAGTTTTCAAAAAGTTCCCACGCTTCATTTTTGTTTTTTAACAGGAAAGTGCCTCCACAGGAAGCATCTACAAGATGACGATTCTGATCTGTCAATCCTCTATAAAATCTCTGCACTAATTGCCAACGAGGTACGGCATGATGAAGACACTTCCGCAGAAGGTCCTTGAGTCTATCCCAGCTCTCATGGAACTGTTCAAAAGGCTGTTGGGTAAAGGTAGTGATGGCATCTCTCATTTGCTTGGTTTTACCTATGGGAAAGTATTTTTTTAGGAAATCCTGTTGCATTTTCGCCCAAGAGGTAATGGATTCGGGTTCTAGAGAGTAGAGCCATTCTTTAGCCTTATCCTTAAGGGAGAATGGGAATAGTCTTATTCTTACTGCATCATCTGTAAGATTGTTCAATTTAAATGCAGATTTCTAAAAACTCATCCACATGCCTATATGGATCTTCGTGATTTCGCCCATGAAATGATGGTAGCATCTGTATTATGTTGGACTTAATCTCGAAGTTACCAGCTGTTGCAGCCGATACTCGAATGTAGGACGGAGATATATAGGCATTTGGAGTGTAGTACTCTTTCAGAATTTTCATGTTTTCTTCTGCCATTTCAAGCAAAGGGTGGGTGATACTTAATTGGCCTCTTTGGTTTTGTCTAAAAGTTCTCTCAATTTCAGTGTCGAAGGCGGCTAAGTCTTCACCCAATGACCTTTGCCCTTGCATAAACTAATCACGCAAACAAAAATAACAAAAACAACCCTAGATGTTGACAACTAGCACTGCATGCTATCACAAAAATAAAAGAAAAATCACGCAACACTCAAATTAAACTAAAGGGAGAGGTAATAGATGGCAAACGGTGGGAAAGGATGGCCTTTCCACGTTGGCGAGAAATCCACGTGTCACTTTTACCTCTGCAATGTGATTCCTACAAAGACAAGAAAACAAACTATTAAAATTCTAAAAAGAGAAATGTTTAAACTAAATAGAATTAAATCAAACCGTTACCAAGTCCCCGGCAATGGCGCCAATTGATTGATTGAATTTTTAACTATTTTACTCGCAATCGCACGAGACTACATATAGACTAGTGGTAACGAGGTCGAACCCAAAGGACTTGGACTGATTCAACTTAATTCTAATGAAAGATTTGATTTTTTTTACGTAACTAGTTATAACAGAATGAATAGTTCTAATTTAACAAGGCAATGAAATTTATGTGAAAATAATATGATGAGAAATATACTAAGACTTCGAATCCACCCAAACCAAATAGCTTCCCTCTCTTTGAAAATCTGACGAGATAACTCATATTATATGAATGATATTGAATGATTCAAAGGTGAATCTATGCGGTGTTCATATGTGTTTTGTTTCATAACATTTATTGAGATTATATGCGAGTCACACTTGAATGTTGCACTAGTTTAAGTGCATATTCTACTCTTCATGCGTCCTAGTGCTTAGATTGACATCCCCACATGTTTTGACACGTAAAGTCATGTCTTTTATTATCCTTAGACATCATGTGATGATTTGTTCATATGGTTTGATACAATCCTTGTTCAATTCATACCGATTCGGTGGTAAGTTCTTGCTCAATTCTAAGTCATTCCCCTAATTGATGATATCATATGAGATACCTTATTAAATCATTGGTATTCGCCTTAAACACGTCTTTGTTATTAAAAGACAAATTCTTGGATTCATGCTACAGTATCGTTGTTTATTTCAGTGTCCAATTTTAGGTGTCTTCTTTGGGTATTGGGAAGTGTATGGAGTTACTTAGCATATTAAGCAATTGGGTAATATAAAACACATTATATGATAAGAGAATCTAAGAATTCCAGAACCAATTAGGTTCTGTAAATAACTTAAACGATGACTAACCAATGTCAGTAAGTGTAATTAAATAGTTAATTAGGTTTAAACTATTAATTAATTGAAGTATATGATGATAATTGCTACCGGCCAGGACTGTACCTTGCTCAAAGCAGTAATCAGAAAATAATTATTAATTATAAAAAATCAAAAAATTATGCCATCTGTTGGATTAAAAACTAGACATTTAGAGCTATGTGTGATAAAAATATGGGAAAATAACATAATAAATCATAAAAAAAAATTATGAAAATGACACACTGTAGCAAATATTTGTAAAATAGGGTATCTGACAAGCCACGCAAGCGCCTGTGTGGCGCGGGCGCTTGCGTGGCTTTTTTTTTTAAACCAAACCAAAAGGCGTCGGTTGACCTCTCGGTTAAAAGAGAAACCAACACCTTTTACTGCCTTGTCATTTTCTGTCCCATTTTAAATAGGCAGTCACTTCACTTCAACGATACATATCTCTCTCATTTCTAACCCACTTTCACTCATTTTCTTTCATTCTTCCTTATTTTTAGTGCTCTTTCTAGTCATTATGATATCATCTTTGAGCCATCACATACTATTTATCGTAGTTTTTGTACTATTTTTTTTAATAAATAGTATGTAATGGATCAACATCTTTGCGATATCATTATGACCAGAAAGACCACTAAAAATAAGGAAGAATGAAAAAAAATGGGCAAAAATTGATGAAGAATGAAAGAGATATGCATCATTGAAATTTGTCCCACTAAAATAAATCTGTCCCATTTTAAAGGGGTGATAACTTCAATGATGCATATCTCTCTCATTCTTTATCCATTTTTGCCCATTTTTTTCATTCTTCCTTATTTTTAGTAGTTTTTCCGGTCATAATGATATCGCAAAGATGTTGATCCATCGCATGCTATTTATCAAAAAAATACTATAAAAACTACAATAAATGGTATGTGATGGCTCAACATCTTTGTGATATCATAATGACTAGAAAGAGCACTAAAAATAAGGAAGAATGAAAAAAAATGAGTGAAAATGGGTTAGAAATGAGAGAGATATGTATCGTTGAAGTGACTGCCTATTTAAAATGGGACATAAAATGACAAGGCAGGCATCGGTTCAACCGATGCCTTTTGGTTTGGTTTAAAAAAAAGCCACGCAAGCGCCCGCGCCATGCGGGTGCCTGCGTGGCTTGTCAGATACCCTATTTTGCAAATATTTGCTACAGTGTATCATTTTCATAATTTTTTTGATGATTTATTATATAAATTCCCCTAAAAATATCAGAAATAAATTCGTACTGTGTGCATCGTGGTGGTTGAGGGAAGTTGTCTGATCTGCATGAGGCAGAATACAATATTATGTACTAAAACCCAAATTCGTATTATTACTATATGTTATGGGTAAATTTGGTATAAATGACCCAATTTTATAATGTAAGACTATGAGGGTATTGGGTACAGTAATATCTAATTACGAGTACGGGATGTGGAGCTGAGATCTTCTGTCTGAAATTAATTATCTTAATTATCAAGATTCTTGAACAGGTTCATGTCCAAAGAGTTTCCTGTTAAAAATTCTACACTTTGTATTCGTGACTTGTCCTATTTCTGAAAATGTGGATCTTCCGTCAGCATTCTTAGGGATTATCATATCTAAGGCTAGGTACGGTGATGATGTTCATTGTTTGGATCTTTGATGAGTCTCAATTTGAGTTCTCTGATGTTGATTACTCTAAATTCTTGAGTACTCCGATGTGAGTCTATTCTGATTGTATCAATGAGATTATTGTCTTACTCCTCTGTGAGTCAGATTGGGAAAGATTGTAGTCTGAGTCTCTAGATGAGAGAGCTCTTGTTATTTCTAAATTGATTTAGTTCGACGTAAACTGTTTCTCCACTAAGAGTCATTGATGAACACTCTTAGAGTGAAATCATAGTATGCTCACAAGCCATTGCTAGATCCTTTGTGATCTCAGATTACTTATTGAACCTCTGTAGTTCAGCCAATGACGGCAACGCGTGTACTTTTAAACTGTATGATATTACGGAAGTTCTGCAGTCTCCGTCCATTGTGCCCATAAGCATTGATGGGGCCAGCATCCCTAGACGCATGGCCTTGTTGCTCTGAAGAACCTCTAGGATGTTTTGGTATTGATGTTCATACGGGAAGTGGACTCAGCTGAGAGCTCATGACACATGGCATCCTCTCGTGAATGAGATCATGTCAAGCTAGTCTTTCCATTGGTGTCCAATTGTAATTCCTTCCAATTGATTCAATTTCCAAAATTGCAACTTCCTAATTCAACTCAATTTAAAATTCAAATCGGTTTGAATTAGGGATCTTCATTGCGCCACGATTTGCTCTCCTTGCCACAACTGACCAATTCACATCAAATTACTTATGTGCACATGCCCCTAGGCATGTGTCCATGTGGCTCTGGAACCCTGCTCTGCTTTCGCGCCCAGGTGACCCTGGCGCCCAACACATCTGGTATCCAATGCTTCTCCGACTTCTGGTATGCGCGTAATTACTTATCATAAATAAATTCTCATTTACAAAGGTCCAACTTAATAAATCAAAATAATTCAAATAAGTCACAACAATTCGTACTCGCACCCTAGCGCCTGGCCCTCACTCATGGCATCAGGTACACCTAGCCCCTAGAGCCAAGTTGAGCCCAGTGCCAGGGCTAGTCCTCGCGCTTTGGTATACTGCCTAATCTAGTTTATCAATTCCACACTTTTAAAAGCATCAAAATAATAATTCAACACACCAAATCATAATACATCACCAAAAATTAAAACAGGCAGCAAAACTTTCCTATTTTAGACCATTTTTCTAAAATAGCAACTTTAGTAAACATACCGATTTTTCGGGTGTTACAGTAACCAACTGCACCGCAAGTTTTTTTATGTTCATTGTGTACAAAAAAATGTTTATTGCATATTTGAAGTGGGCTTCACTAATGACATTTTTTTTATAACGAGGGGTGTCCGAGTCCTTAGGACCCGAGTAGAAGGGGCAAGGAAACTGACCTCTTAGAGCACCACATCCCGCCACCAATCCCCATGGGTGCATACAAGGTCCACCCATCATACGCACTAGGTAAATTAGGATATCATCCCGGGTGGGTGGCCAACGGAGTGGGGGTTCGAGCTCAGAACCTCTGCTCAAGGGAAGCGTGTTTTATCCATCACACAAACACCTCATTGGTCAACTTCACTAATGTTGCCTCCTAATATCAACCAAACCTGCCAATTTGCCATCAATCGTGGTCGATGTCAAATTTTCTATGCGCTTTGGGGTAGTTTGGTTGTGAGCATTTACTACATAACACAATAAACTAAAAAAATACAGAGAAAATAAACATAGAGAAGCCCAATAACTCATTTGATTATTGGCTAAGACAAGTCTCCTTAAACTTTCGAATGTATTACAAATATTGTTTAATATACTGATCTATACATGAAATATGCATTTTATTATCTCCTAAACTTATGTTTATGCTAGTGTTTGATTAGAATAACAACTACTTTAATATAGTTTTTGGTTTTTGTAGGAAACAAGAGTAATACACAGAAATGAGGTGAAAAGTAACTTGAATGGTTAAATTATCATAACTTCGTGTACAAATGTCGGATTGGACTGATTCAAGTCTCATGTTAAATTCAAGAAGTCAGCTTTCCAACGTCACCAACCACGTGCAATTCGGAGTTCGGGACACAAAGTTATAGCCATTTGAAGTTTATGAACAGTAACTACGATCGATCGGAAATCACTGCGATCGATCGCCAGAGCCGCAAAAGCACTGTATTGAAGGACACGATTGATCGGCATAAAAATGATCGATCGTATCTACTAGAATTTTTCAATCACGTAAGACAGTAACTACGATCGATCGGTATCATACGGCGTCGATCGGCACGCGATCGATCGGAGGAAAATAGCGAAGGAATAGCGATCGATCGGATAGCGAACGATCGGCAATACGGACGATCGATCGCCGTATGCGGCAAACCGGAATTAAGACCTATTTCGACTTGGATTTGGAAGGGGACTTCGTGGTTCCTCTTCACTATTATAAATAGGCCTTATGGGAGAACGTTTTGGGCACCACATATCCAACCTAGAGAGCAATTTGAGACCTTGGAGGCTAGAGCAAAGGAAGAAGAAGATGATGAAGATGAAGATGATGGATTCTCTTCCCATGCTTGGCTAAACCCCTATCCAAGGCGTAGATGAAGCCCAATAATCTGGTTGTGTAGTTTCTTTTCTCTCATCTTATGTTTTTACTCTAGTTGGTGTATGAACCTTTGTTATGCAATTAAAGTTAATTCATTGAATTTATTCTTTGTGCTTGAGAGAGACAAGAGTGGATTTTATAAATTTCAATCTGAAAGATTACTTGCATGTTTGAGAGGAATGTGAGTGTTCTGATTTGTCATATGTTAATAAAGTTTCATTGATTTATGCTTGAGAGAGATAGATCACAATTCCATATGCTTAATTGATTTATGTATTACGTCCGAGAGGAGAGCACTATGATTTCCAATTGGCTGGTGTATTCCTCTCAGACATACACCTGTCAATTCAAATTATAGTGCTCTCCTCTCGGACGTAACATTGTAGCAATACATTCTAAATTTCTGTTTTATACAGATCCAGTGTTACCCATTAACCAAAGAACATCAGAATCTACATAGTCATCGTAATCTTTAGGTTCATGATAGAACAGATCTGCGCGCCTCCTTCGGGTCCAACATTCTAGATTTGAGAGGATAATACACCACAGACTTTTTTTTTCTTTTTTTTTTTTCGCTAGGACTGTGTAAGGCCTGACTTCAAGATGCTTAGGTTTAGCAATGACTCAGGCCAATGACTCCCAGCCAAATTAGCTTAGGGCATTAGGTTTTAAGTAGACCGCTTCGGGCCCGAGCATCAGCCTAAGTTAATCCTATAAAGTCAAGCAGCTCCTTTTCTTTCATTTTGTTTTCATTTTTTTATTTTTTCATTTTTAGCATATATATTTTCAAGCACATCTTTATTTTGTCCAGGCTGTATTATACTCTCAACCTATTTCCGGTTCCAATCCCTTGCCATAGCCAAGTAAATGGTCTATCATGATCTTTTAAGCTCAACAGACAACTACACATCATCCAATGACTATGACTAAAGACATCCCACTGTAGATTAGCATTCAACAAATCTCTAGATGGTATTACTTTATGTAACTAGTGTGTGTGAGTGAGTTTTATTAGCTCAAGCACCTGTTCCAAGAGGACTGTAACAGAAAAGTATACTCACACTTCCAATGTAAATTAATCTCCTAAGAATTGTAACATGCATTATTACGGGATAAACTATCAAAACCTAACAGAAATACTAACAAACAACTTAAAACTACTAAAATAAATTTAACTCTTTTTTTTATATATATATTTTCCTTTTCTGATTTTACAATGAAGCACATCCTCTCCCCCAAACCTAATATAAGCATTGTCCTCAATGCACAATGAAAGACAAAATACAATGATCATAAAAAGGGAAAAGAGAAGGAGGAAGGAAAACACCAGAGAAAGAGCGGACTAAGAGTCCTGGTCATCGCCGTCTGCACCATCGCCTGGAGAAAAACGCCATGCATGAAGAAAATCGACTATGGAGTCGAGGCGTTCCGTAATAGCATGCTGGGAGTCCATAAGCACCTGCTGGGACTGGCGAATCTCCTGCACATAGCCAGTGAGATCGCTGATCTGCTGCTGCATCGTCGCCCATGGTGGTTGAGCAGGCTCATCCTCAGGTATCTCAGCATGATCCTCAAGACGGGGAGCTCGTGGCCACCCGCGTCGTGTATGGCCCATCATACGGTTATACGCATCCATGCCAATGGGCCCCAGTCCATGAGATACACGAGAATGCTCAGGAAAATGCACCCCATGAGTCAGAAATATTCGCTCTAAAATGTAGGGGTAGGGTATCCTCTCATCTTTACGGCCCACCATCATTTGCTTCATCCGGCCAAAGACGAATGATGGCAAGTCAAGATCACGGCGCCGAGTATCATCGCCGAATACATAGAGTAGATTAGCCATGGTTCGGTCGACTTTCTCTTTCCGGGCCGACCATACATCATGCTGTAGAATTAAAAAAATAAAGCAAAACTCTGATCGCATGCTAATAGCGGCCAGCCAAGTAGAGGTCCCTGGTCCTACTGCAGACCCCGTCAATCGCCCTGTGATATTCCGGTACGGAGGAAACTGATATCCATTAAAATCAGGGTGATGAATCGTACCTCGGTCACAACCCATAGCACTAGCAATATCTGCAACTCGAACTCGGTTAGGAACACCACATACTACACTCTGAATAGTCACCTGTTCTGGATCATCACTGTCTTCTATGGTGCCAGTTGCATAAAATTCACGAACCGGGTCCTCATGGACCATTGCGAATGCATTCTGCCTTTTGGCAGCGATATAGGTGAAATAGTTCACCCAATCCGCCCTGTCCTCAATCCATCGCTGAGTTGGAAGATCGGGAATAATCGGGTTGAGGACCACCTGCCTCTCATACTGGATGGGCTGTGGCGGTGCAGCAGGTTCAGGTGGAGGGGTGGAAGGAACAGGACGTGATGAAGAAGCCTCACCCCTATGGCGTTTGTGCGCGACGGATTTCTGAGGCATTGTACCTGAAAACCAAAGATAATAGTGAAAATTCAATCAAGGTACAAGAATATGCAGCAGGTAATTGCAATACTTAACATCACAGCAAGTATATAGTAACAGATCCACTTCACAATTTTTCGGATTTTTTTTTTGCAAGTAATAATAAATTTCCTAAAAATAATAAAAATAAAAAATAAAAATTTTATGAAAACTTAGGAAATTAAAAGGAATCATCGTGCATAACATAAATCACAATCATCAATATAGAAGTATGCATTAAAGGGATTCAAAATCAGATTCGAAATTTTTTTTTTTTAAGAAAAAAAATAGAAAACACTGTTCACCGCAAGAACACAAATCCTAAAAACACCTAAAATTGAAGAATCAAAAGCTGAAAGTCACGCATAAGCATCGCAATAGTCATTAAAAGAGAATGCATAAGATTAATCACAACAATATCCACCGAAAACTAAGAAAAATTGAGTTTTTAAGTTTCGGCTTACCGGAAGAAAAATGAGTGATTGCGATGAAATGAGTGGGAAATCCCGGAAACAGACACCGGATCTGGAATCTACGTGCAAAAATCCTTCAGGGGCCGGAGTTTCAGCTCAAACAATGGTCGGAAACGGCGGCAGCGAGCGGAAATAGATTTCTCTCGCCGCGGCCGTTCGGGCTTTATGCGCGAAGAAGACGACTCGCGATCGATCGCGCTTTTAGCCGATCGATCGTTTTATAAATCAAGAAACAGTACCCGTTAGATTGAAGATGAACGGTGTCGATGTACCCCATGGCGATCGATCGCAAAGATAAGGCGTCGATCGGATAGCGATCGATCGTATATATACGATCGATCGTATCTACTGTTCTTCGAATTTTTTTTTTTTTAACATATCCTCTCCCCCAAACCTAATGAAAATGGTATTAAAAATAAGACAATAAGAAGAAGAAAAGGAGAGAATACACCTGAATACGTGGGTTGCCTCCCACCAAGCACTAAGTTTAACGTCTTCAGCCAGACTGGGCCACGATCATTCTGTAATCGTCGGATCATCCAAGTAAACAATCATCACATCAATATCTGTCACAGCCTCGAGATATGGTTTCAATCGGTGACCATTGACTTTGAATGTAGTCCCATCCTTTGGATTATAAATCTCAACAGCACCATGTGGAAATACTTCTTTGACAATAAAAGGCCCAGACCACCGAGATCGGAGCTTCCCAGGAAATATGTGTAGCCTAGAGTTGTAAAGTAGTACCTTCTGATCAAGCTGAAATGACTTTCTGAATATCATCTTGTCATGTATGGCTTTGGTCCTCATCTTATAGAGTTTGGCATTCTCATATGCATCAAAGCGCATCTCCTCTAACTCACTCAGTTGGAGTTTTCGCTGCTCCCCGGCTTTATCCATATCAAAGTTGTATGCCTTAATAGCCCAATATGCTCGATGTTCCAACTCAACAGGTAAATGATAAGCGTTTCCATATACCAATCGGTAGGGAGACATACCAATCGGGGTTTTGAAAGCTGTCCGGTAGGCCCATAATGCATCATTCAGTCGCAAGGACCAATCCTTTCTATCGGGGCGAACCGTCTTTTCAAGAATCTGCTTGATTTGGCGATTTGAAACCTCCACTTGGCCACTCGTCTGAGGATGATATGGTGTTGCAACCTTGTGGGTGACAGAATATTTCTTGAGAAGAGCTTCAAAAGACCTGTTACAAAAATGAGAACCACTGTCACTAATAATAGCGCGAGGAGTTCCAAACCTGCTAAAAATGTTAGATTTAAGAAATTCCAGCACAACTTTATGATCATTGGTCCTAGTGGCAACAGCTTCAATCCACTTAGACACATAATCCACAGCAACAAGAATATATGTATGACCAAAAGATGGCGGAAAAGGTCCCATAAAATCGATACCCCAAACATCAAACATTTCAAGAATCAATATGGGTTGTAGGGGCATCATATTCCTCTTAGACAAAGCTCCTAGTTTTTGACACCTATCGCAAGATTGACAATAAGCATGGGCGTCTTTAAATAGAGTTGGCCAATAAAAACCGCTTTGAAGTACTTTGGCCGCAGTTTTCTTACCACCGAAGTGTCCACCACAGGCCTGAGAGTGACAAAAAGATAAGATGCTATGAAACTCACTCTCAGGGACGCATCGTCTTATGACCTGGTCAGCACATATCTTAAATAGGTCAGGGTCATCCCAATAGTAATGTTTGACTCGAGAGAAAAATAAGTCTTTGTCATGTTTAGACCAAAAGGTTGGAATTTGACCCACAGCAAGATAATTCACAATATGTGCAAACCAAGGTGGAGATGTAGTGGAGACAGCAAAGAGCTGCTCATCAGGGAATGAATCTCTTAGAGGGTCATGGCTGTGCAAATCAGGAATAGGAATTCTGGATAGATGATCAGCCACGACATTCTCAGAACCCTTTTTATCTTTAATTTCAAAGTCAAATTCCTGGAGAAGTAAAATCCAACGGATCAGCCTCGGCTTAGCGTCCTTCTTGGAAAGAAGGTACCTCAAGGCTGCATGATCAGAGAAGAATATGATCTTACTCCCCAGGAGATATGACCTGAACTTATCTAATGCAAACACAACAGCAACCAACTCTTTTTCTGTGGTAGTATAATTCAATTGAGCATCAGTGAGTGTCTTGCTAGCATAGTATATGACATGAGGAATTTTATTGATGCGTTGGCCTAACACTGCCCCTACAGCAAAATTTGATGCATCACACATTATCTCGAAGGGCAGTGTATAGTCAGGGGGCTTAATGATAGGGGAGCTAGAGAGGAGGGTTTTTAATGTGGTAAAAGCTTCTTTGCACGATTCATCAAATTCAAATTGCACATCCTCACCGAGAAGGTGACATAATGGACGTGATATCTTGCTAAAATCTTTGATAAATCGGCGATAAAACCCTGCATGGCCAAGGAAAGACCGTATTTGCTTAACTGATGTAGGTGGTGGTAAATTAGCAATCAGGTCAACCTTGGCCTTGTCAACCTCTATACCCCTCTTTGATATAGCATGTCCAAGCACAATCCCCTGTTGAACCATGAAGTGGCTCTTTTCCCAACTTAACACTAAATTTGTTTCCTCACAACGTTTTAAAACCAAAGTAAGATTGTGTAAGCAATCATCAAAACAAGTGCCGAACACTGAAAAATCGTCCATGAAAACTTCCAAAAATTTATCAATCATGTCGAAAAATATGGACATCATGCATCGCTGAAATGTAGCAGGGGCATTACAAAGACCGAAAGGCATTCTTCGATACGCAAATGTACCGAAGGGGCATGTAAAAGTCGTCTTTTCCTGATCCCCTGGAAAAACTGGCACTTGATTATATCCTGAGTACCCATCTAAAAAGCAATAAAACTCTTGGTCCGCTAGTTTCTCCAGGATTTGGTCAATGAATGGGAGAGGGAAATGATCCTTACGGGTATTGAAGTTCAGTTTCCTATAATCAATGCATACCCGCCAGCCCGTGGTTTCTCTTATTGGCACAAGTTCACCCTCTGAGTTTGGTTTCACCGTGATGCCCGATTTCTTAGGGACAACTTGGATAGGACTCACCCACTCGCTGTCAGAGATAGGGTATATGATACCTGCGTCTAAGAGTTTCACTATCTCTTTCATCACTACTTCTCTCATGTGTGGGTTCAACCGTCTCTGCCCCTCCCTAGAAGATTTGGCCTGGTCCTCCAGGTTTATGCGATGCATGCACACAGAGGGGTCTATACCCCGGAGGTCGGCTACTGTCCATCCTATAGCTCGCCGGTGTGTGGTAATGATCTCCAACAACTGGGCTTCCTGGTCAATAGATAGGCTAGATGAGATAATTACAGGAAGGGTGTTGTTGGGTCCTAGGAAGACGTATTTGAGGGAGCTAGGAAGGGTTTTGAGTTCAAGTGTGGGTGGGGCTTCGATGGAAGGTTTTAGAGGTGGGGCGGTAGACACAGGGAGAGAGTCAGGATGGGGTCGCCATGGGATATGTCCAGGGTACAGGGCAGCCACTAAATGGTGATGGACCTCCTCAAGGTCAGGTATGCCCTCATATTGATCGATCCAGTCATAGAAAAGGGTGTGCTCGAGGGCATCCTTAAGCACAGCAAAGGGAAGGTATTCCTAGACGAGGTCATCTAAGGCGTCAACCACAAGGCACTCAGCTTCACTCGAGGGTTGTTGGGAAGCACTAAAAATGTTTAATTTAACTTTCATGTTCCCAAAGGAGACGTTCATGAGCCCTGACCTACAGTTAATGGTGGCATCGGCTGTGGCTAGGAAAGGGCGGCCAAGGATAACAGGAATTTGGGATTTGGAGTTGGCAACAGGGTCCATGTCTAAGACAACAAAATCAACAGGAAAGTAGAACCGGTCAACTCCAACAAGAACGTCTTCTATAACACCTCTAGGTCTGCGAATGGATCGGTCTGCTAATTGAAGAGTGACTGAGGTGGGCTGCAACTCTCCTAAGCCAAGTTGTTCATACACGGAGTAAGGGAGAAGGTTGACACTGGCCCCTAAGTCCAAGAGAGCTCGGCTAATGGTATGGTCACCTATGACAATGGATATAACAGGGACACCTGGGTCCTTAAATTTAGGTGGCATATCACTGGTCAGTAAAGAGTTTACTTGGTTGGTCAAGAAGACCTTTTGGGTGACATGGGATTTGGTTTTCCTCTTTTGGGTACACAGGTCTTTCAGGAATTTGGCATAGGCAGGTACTTGTTTGATGGCATCTAAGAGGGGAAGATTGATCTTAACCTGCTTGAACACCTCTAACATTTCCTCCATTCGTTGGTGGGACTTACTAAAATGGGAGGGTTGGTTGAGGCATTGAGGGAAAGGAGCCCTAGGGATATAGGATGTTTCATTGGTGGGCTCAGCTGGGACATCCTTTTGTGGTGGAAGACTAACAGGATCAGGCATAGTAGGAGTGGGTTGGTTCTGTTTCTCAAGGAGAGTGTCCTCACT
Source organism: Houttuynia cordata (assembly GCA_039654745.1). Lineage (NCBI taxonomy): Eukaryota > Viridiplantae > Streptophyta > Magnoliopsida > Piperales > Saururaceae > Houttuynia > Houttuynia cordata. Next base: position 33,688,266 of record CM077502.1, read on the forward strand.
CGCAATGGTTGGGTCCCTAACCTGATTGTCAACTTGTTTTCCATTTCTTAGGGTAGTAACAGCTTGCACCTGCTCATTTGGATAATGGGAACCTTCAACGGCGAACTGGCCTCTAGGGTTCTGCTGTGGTTGGTTGGGTAAGGTTCCTACTTCCCGACGGTTCATAGATTGGGCCAGCTGTCCTAATTGGGTTTCTATTTTGGCAATGGATTGTGTATGGGAATGGACAAGCAGGGCCTGGGTTCTTAGCTCTGCTCTTGTCCCCTTCTGTTCAGTTTTAATCTCGGTTAAGTGTGAGAGGAGCATTTGGCTCATTTGGCTCATCTGGTCTTCTAAGGAAGGTCGCCTATTGGATTGGCCAAAGGGAGCCGGTGCAGGTTGGTTAGACTGGGGCCGGCTTTGGAATTCTGGTCGTAGGGCTAGATTGAAAGCTGGTCCCTGGTCAGGTTGTTTCCATGCGAAATTTGGATGATTTCGCCACCCCGGATTATAGGTATTTGAGTAGGGGTTATTGGCTCTAGGGTATCCTTGTGCAAAGTTGACATGCTCCTGTACAAGGTCTGGATACTGGGAGGCTGAGGGGCAGTTAACAATAGTGTGCATAGGGTTGGCACAGATGGCACAGGCATCTTGAGAGGTTGGGGTATAAGGTGGGGTATCTGAGAAAAACCTGTCAAACCTCTCAGTTAGGGATGCCACTTGGTGTTCTAGGTTCGTGATAGCTTTAACATCATACATGCCTCCCCTTGAGGCACTCCTGCCGGGCATATGGCCATCCGATCTATAGAGGGTGGCACTGTGTAGAGAGTTTTCGCTCAGGTCCTCTAGGAGATCCCAAGCATCATCCGGTGTCGTTTTCATGAATGTGCCTCCACAGGAGGCCTCTATTAAGGTCTTATGCTGATCGCACACACCCTCATGAAATCTCTGTACTAATTGCCACTTGGGCACATCATGGTGGGGACAGGACCGGAGTAAGGATTTCATCCTCTCCCAGCTTTCATGGAATTGTTCATTAGGTGTCTGGGTAAAGGTGATGATTTCATGGCGGATCTTATTGGTCCGCCCCACAGGAAAGTATTTCTTGAGGAATTCGGCTTGAAGTTCCTCCCAAGTGGAAATAGAGTTATGCTCAAGGGAGTATAGCCATTCCTTGGCCCTATCTTTTAAGGTGAAGGGGAACAACCTAAGGCACACCTGGTCATCAGATAGTTTAAGTTTAAAGGTTGTGTTAACCTCTAGGAAATTTTATAGGTGCCTATAGGGGTTCTCATTTAATTGGCCAAGGTATGTGGGCAGCATCTGGATGATGTTTGGCTTAATTTCAAAATTAGCCACGGTTGCAGGAAGTAGGATACAGGATGGGGAGGTGTAGGCAGTGGGACGGTAGTAGTCTTGCAGGGTACGGGCATGAGGCATTAGTGGATTCTGGTTTAGGCCATTCCCACCCCCAAGGTTCATGTTGTCCGCCATTGGATGAATTTCAGGGATTTGTTTGCTAGGAGTTCTATAGATTCTATATAGGCGCTCAGGATCAGGATCAAAGGCAAGGTCGGGGTTCAGGGAGCGACGACCATGCATGCACAATAAAAATCAAACAAAACCTGTGCAATCCTAATAGCGACAACTAGCAAGCATTAGTCCTAGATAGCGACAACTAGCAACCTAATAGCGACAACTAGCACGTCATGCAATCCCACAAAGAAAAGAAAAACACCAAGCACCCAAATTTACTCTAAAAGAGGGTTAAGAGAGTGCAAACAGTGGGAAGGGATGGCCCTTCCAACGATGACGAAAATCAGCATCCTCTCTTAATCCTGCAAAAGAAGAAGAACAAAATTAAGCGACTGAAAATAAATTTAAATTAAACTAAACTACTCTAAAACTAACTATGCTAAGAATTTAGTAAACTATTATGCCGTCCCCGGAATTGACAGGTGTATGTCTGAGAGGAATACACCAGCCAATTGGAAATCTTTATTTAAAAAGAGAGAGAGAGACTTTACACTAGTTTATTGTGGTGGATTCGAAGCCTTGGTATTCCACATATTGATTAAATCTCAGCTTAGTTTAGTTTAAAGTTCATTGCTTTCTTAGTCTAAAATCAACACTGCTATTTTCTCTTGAAATTTGGTAAAGTATTCACCGTCCCTGAGGTTCGACAACCCTTATCAATACTCACCGTAGTACAATTGCCTTGTGCACTTGGAAGGGTTTTATATTTAAACGATCATATACCATGGTCCCTTCAACTCTTTGTTATTTATGAGTGAGATAACAACCTTGGAATCCTTGTAAATATGAATCTTCTGAATATTGGGATATGAAACTAAGTAAATGCTAATATAACCTAACTAACCAAGTACAAGTATGACAATAATACGGCTAGGGTAAGTGATGTCAAAAGACAGAAGATACAGGAAAGTAATGTGAAAATTACAGTAGTTGATGAAAGGATAAACTATAAAATAATTATGTCACACCACAAAATTTTTGAATATGTCAGAGTGCAGAAGAAGTCCTCTTATACGAGTATACTTAAAGTTAGAAACTTAGAACATGACCGAATACTCAATCATCCATTTAATTACACTATCACGAAATGATGTATAATTGACACCACTCAGTCTTGGAAATTACCATAATTAATATTATAAAATAGAAATCCATAAGTCTAAAATTACTCTTACAATAAAAGTCATTAAAATATCCAACAATAAAAATCATTATAAGTTTTCGACACACATGTCGTTAATACCACCACTGTTTAATGCAAATAGAGCAAAGATCTATGTCTCTCTAACTGCAGTCTACAAGCTTTTTCCTTTAAGTGCAACTTGCCTAGGACTATTCCTCTTTCACACCTGCATCAGAGGATACATGAGTATTTTGAAGAAATACCCAGTAGGATGCACAGTATATTGAAAGGAATAGGATTTCACAAATGGCAATAGAGTAATCATCAGCAATTTAACTGAACATCAAGGTTTCTTACCTGAGGATTATTATAATTCATCAAGACTCCGAACATCGAAAGTGTAAGGAGAAATTATCATTCATCATTGACTCAAAACAATGAAAGTGTAAGGAGAGATCATCACTCATCAAGACTCCAAATATCAAAAGTTTGAGAGAATTTCACTCATCAAGACTCCAAACATCAAAAGTGTAATGAGCTCCAATTTCTGCTCTCAGACATCACCACTCGCAAGTGTCTACTTACTAGATTATCCTAGAGGTTCTATTACTGGAACCCAGCCATGCGTCTAGGATACTGACACCATCAGTGCTTACGGACACAATGGCGGGAGATTGCTAGACCTTCTCTAATGCCTCACTAGCCTAAAATGTACATACATGCCTCTCTTTGGGCAGAAACCTCGTCTGGTTTCAAAATATCGAAGATCACTCTGGATCTAGCAATAACTCTCTGAGCATACTATGAGTCCACCTCGGAGAGATCTTTGCAAGGTCTCTTGCGGAGAAATAATAAATAAATAAATAAATAAAAATATATATATAGTACTTCTCATGACAGAGGTATCACAACCTCTAGAACCAATACACATTTTCCAACAACTGACTCACAAAAGGAATACAACTGGGATATACAACACCAGATATGTTACACATGCATAGCCCTAGATAAGAACATCATATGACTCAACCGCGTTTAAGAGACACTTGTCCAGACTCCAACGATCAGAAGTTGGGATAATAAGAATTGAAGATTCGGAATCCAAATGGAAGCTCAAATCGAATTAATACCACAAGGCGAGTACAAAAGACTCATTCGAATACTAAGACATTCTTGATTAACCCATGATGATAGTTATTAAAACTTAGTCAATTCCACCGTAATCTTTATTGATAAGTCTTGTAATCTCCTCCCTCAAATCAGCACCTTCTCACCCCCTTTCAACATCCAAAAACCCATTGTTTGGAGTGCTAGAGGGCGGCAACATGTCGGGGAGGTGACAATCATTGTGGTGAAGCAAAAAAGCACATCGACCGGACAAGTAGGATGATTTTTCCCCTTGATTTTGATTTGAACCGGACAAGTATGATGATTTTTCTCCTTGATTTTGATTTGAATTTCATTCTTCCTATCTATCTTGTGATATCTTGTTGACATAAATATGGTCTCTTTATTAGAATTAAGGGTAGAATTCCATAGTCTTGAAACCGTTGACAATTTTTCTCGTAGCGTAGCCCTGCTTCATCGTCTAGCACGTCGTTTGTTCAGGTAAGTTTTTTTGCATTAAATGAGATTAGATAGTGAAGTGATGCTGCTTAACCAAAGTAGGAAACAGATGACGTATAAATGAGATCAGCCAAAAGCACACCCACTCAATTGACTTCTACGAGAAAGCATTCATTGCACTTCACAAGCGTCGATTCCTTGGCACGCAGAGATGGAATGGAAACATTCTCAAATCCATCCATATCTCTCTACTTTCTTCCTCCATTAAAATCGTACTATTAACGTAAATCAATGCTTCAGAGGCGTACATCGTTGTAAAGTCACACAAAGGTGACACCACTGCTGGTGGGAGCTATTCGCATGGATTTCACGTAGCTTGGAGTTGCAATGAGTCTTTTCGTTTGATTGTGCTTGGACGAGTGTGTGTGAATGCACCCACGCCGACGCCAGGGCCCTTATAAGATGTCGCCTTCGCTCCACCTTCCTCCCAAGAGGGCATCAAGGCGGAGGCGGGGGCTGACCTGACCAGCCCCCCAACAGTTGAGCTATTCTGTCTTCGCAACGAGCTGGGCACATATTTTTTATTATGCTTTTACTACTTCCCTACCTCCCACAATAAAATTGTCTGAATTAGAAATCCAAAATGAAAATTAGTTTCCAATCCAGACAACTAATATGGTACAAAAGATATTCCCAAAGTTGAAGTTATAATTTCTGTTGATTGTGTAGCCCTATATACATCACGTTCACGACCAGTGTGTACATTGGCATCTAGATTGAGGAAAAGATTTAAGAATTCGTAATAATTTGTGAAGCCCTATGTATACGCGCCCCACGTAGCTGCGTGATTTCCATCACAATAAGCCAGGCAAGTAGGGCTACACCAAAAACCCCCAATCCGGATGGAACCAACCCAACATTGACCCGGATCAGGTCGGGTCCTATTTCGGGTAGGGTCGGTTCCAAGATTTAAAAACCCGATTCTATCTCGGGTCGGGTTTGGCATTAAAATACCCATGAATCGAGATATACCATTTAAATCCCTAAATATATAATTTTTGTATTCTTATTATAATTATATAAATTATTTTATTAAAATTTTTTATAAAATAAAAATTTCGATTCCTATCTCGGGTTTTCAGGTATTGCGGGTTTTATCTCAAGTAGGGTCGGGTTTAGGATTCTCAGGTCCTATCTCGGGTAGGGTCATTCTTGGGTATTGCGGGTTTTATCTCGAGTAAGGTTGGGCTTAGGGTTCTCTGGTCCTATCTCGGGTGTGGTCGGGTATAGTAAAACCCCATCTTACCCGACCCAAGATGTAGCCCTACATGCAAGATGGTTTAAAATCACCTACCCCCCACACCTTATACAAACGAGCTGGCAGTTCGCAATGAGCTAGGCACATATTTTTTTATTATGTTTTTCCTGCTTCCCTACCTCCCACAATAAAATTGTCTGAACTAGAAATCCAAGATGAAAATTAGTTTCCAATCCAGACAACTACTATGGTACAAAAGATATTTCCAAAATTGTGTAGCCCTATATACCTTCCTCATGTCACGTTCATGACCAGTGTGTGTACCCCACATAGCCACACTGGCACAACCCATATGCTTCAACCTGCGTTGGTGATTTCCAACGCACTACGCCAAGAAAGTAGTCGGGTCGGGTCGGGTCCTATCTCGGGTAGGGTCAGTTCCAAGATTTAAAAACTCACTTCTATCTCATGTCGGATCAGATTTGGTTTTAAAATACCAACCGAAATACCTGAGATATATTATATTTATATAAATTATTTTATTAAAAAATTTATAATTATATTAATTATTTTATTAAAATCTCGATTCCTATCTCAGGTTCTCGGGTATTGCGGGTTTCATCTCAGGTAGGGTCGAATTTAAGATTCTCAAGTCCTATCTCGGGTATGGTCGGGTTTAGGGTTATCGGGTCCTATCTCGGGTAAGGCCCCCAGTGTAGCAAAACCCGATCCTACCCGACCCAAGATGTAGCCCTATAGGCAAGATGCTACCCCCCAACCCTGATACACACGAGCTGTCAGATAATGATTTTATGTCATCGCAATGAGCTGAGCACAGATTTTTCATTATGCGTTTACTGCTTCCCTACCTCGTATAATAAAATTGTATAAACTAGAAATCCAAAATGAAAATTAGTTTCCAATCCAAACAACTAATATACAAAAGATATTTCCAAAGTTGAAGTTATAATTTATGTTGATTGTGTAGCCCTATATACCTTCCTTAACTATTACATGGACATCAGATTGAGGAAAAGCTTTAAGAATTCATAATAATTTGTGATGCCCTGTTAATACATGCCCCGCATAGCCGAACAACCCAATGCTTCAAGCTGTGTGATTTCTATCGCACTACGCCACGCAAGTAGGGCTGCACCCCGGACCCAACCCGACATTGCCCTGAATCGGGTTGGGTCCTATCTCGGATAAGCCAAGATTTAAAAACCCGATTCTATCTCGGATCGGGTAAGGTTGGGCTTTAAACTACCCAAGAACCGAGATACCCAAGATATACTATTTAAATCCCTTATTTTTAATATATATAATTTTTGTGAACTAGAAATCCAAAATGAAAATTAGTTTCCAATCTAAACAACTAATATGGTACAAAAGATATTTCCAAAGGTTGAAGTTATAATTTCTGTTGATTGTGCAGCCCTTCACGACCAGTGTTGCCTCAAATAACATGGAAAATTGGGGAAAGGCTTTAAGAATTCGTAATAATTTGTGAAGCCCTGTGTATACATGCCCCACGTAGCCACACAGCTAAGGGTGTAAACGAGCCGAGCCGGCTCGCGAGCTTTATTGGCTCAGCTCGGCTCGGCTCGACTTTAAGCTCGGCTCGGGCCGGGCTCGGCTCGACTCGGCTCGTCCCAATATGAGCCGAGCCCGAGCCCAGTGATACTCGACTCGGCTCGGCTCGTTTAAATTCGGCTCGAATAAGCTCGCGAGCTGGCTCACGAGCCGGCTCGAGCTCGACTCATTATGTTATATATATACAAATATAAAATAGATATATTAGTATGTGCGAAGTTTTTGAAGAGAAATACAAAGGCTCTAGGCTCAATATGCGCTTAGAACCATTTATCAGAAATGTGGAATAACTAGAGATAATTAGATTATTTTACTATTTCGTCATTAATTAAGTGCCCTTATCAAGACAATTTGTGCCTTCTATTTAAAATTTTGAAGTCGAGCTATTTGAAATTTTGAAGTTTTGGAGGTTGAGTCAACCTCCTCTCTGCCATCTAATTCTGGAATGTTGCAAAGAGAAGAGAAAGAGTTCATGTTTTCTCTCGCTCGATTTAGTTTAGGGGCTCTCTCTAGGATTGACACCATTGGTAATTAGCTTTTATGGTTGCAGACTCGTGAATTAAGTAAGAAATGATCACTGTTATTTCATTATTAGCTATTTTGTTTTAAAATAATTCATCTCCGATCCACCTTACTCATTTTAGCCAGCAATCTACAGGTTTAAAAGAAAATTAAAAAATTCCTCCTTGAGGAAGGTGGAGGGATTGTAACATAAGACTGTCAGGTATTTGAGTCGTACATATGTTGGGCTCACATCACATGTCTATGTTGTCCCTCTGATATCACGCAATATATTCGAAAGATCCTCGACTAAAGCACAAAAAAACACCAGAGAGCAAGTGAGTGGTATAGAAAAGTCTGTCATTTATGAGAGATCGTCAGATTACAAAGCTCCACTGTTTAGTCTAGGCTTCAGTAATGATTTAAAAACCGGACCGGTGACTCGAAATTCTTGTCGGATAAGTCCAACCAGGGGTCAACCAGGGTTGACTGATTGCTGAGGTGATGTAAAAAAATAGAGAAAAAGAAATCCATCTGTCCCATTTTCAACACCGGATTGCTGAAAGATGAAAAATCGTCAAGGTGAAAGAAGTGCCTTTTACAACTTAGTGTGAAAATTTTTCAGGCCTAAAATGTACATAGGGTGTGTTTATTTAAAATTATCCAAACATATTTCACTTTTTACAAAGTTTTGGCACTTCTTTCACCTTGACGATTTTTCATCTTTCAGTAAACAAACACACCATAAAAGACCAATGCCCGTGTGGGCATGGGCGTTGGAATTGGGCATGGGGCCCACATGGGCTTCGGTCCATGTGGCATTGAAAACTCCCAAAGGGCAGGGGGGGTGTGCTGGCGCACGAGGGGGGGGGGGTGGCACGCAAGGGGGAGGGGAAAAGGGGGGGCTGCGACTGAGCCGCCGGGGGGGTGGGTGTGGCACGCGAGGGGGAGGAGGGGAAAGGGGGGGCGGCGATTGAGCCGTCGGGGGGGTGGTGTGGCACGTGAAGGGGAGGGGAAAGGGGGTCGGCGACTGAGCTGCCGAGGGGGCACGCGAGGGGGAGGGGAAAGGGGGCGGAGACTAAGCAGTCGCAGGGGGGTGTGGCACGCGAGGAGGAGAAAGGGGGGCGACAACTGGTCTTCCGGGGGGGTCGACGGGACTGGCGAGGGGGGGTGGTGCTGGTGAGGGGAGGGGGGGGCCGCGACGGCGGCCAGGAACAAAGGAAGGATGGGGCGCTGGAGGCGGCGGCGAGGAGCGAGGCGACGGCGGCAGCGGCGCGGAGCGGGGTGTCAGGTGAGGCTCTGCCATCCAAAAAAATTATTTTTTTTTTCTGGCGAGGCCGACGAGTGGGCAATCCTCCGCCGTCGGCGGTACATCCGACCGTCGGTGGTACATCCGACCGTCGGCCGGTGATGCGCCGGCAAGTTTGTACCTCACGAGCCAACTCGAGCTTGAGCCGAGGTTTCCTGTATAAGGCACTCGAGCTCGAGCTCGAGCCGAGCTCCAGATTTCTGAACGAGCCAAGCTCGAGCCTAGAGGGTCCGAGCTAGAAACGAGCCGAGCCGAGCTCGAGTTTGATTGTGAAATTTCGAGCTCGAGCTGAGCCATGCCCAAGCTCGGCTCAGCTCGGCTCGTTTACACCCCTACACACAGCCCATATGCATCAAGCTGCATGATTTCCATCACACTACGCCAATCAAGTAGGGCTCCACCAAAAACCCGAACCCGACCCAACGGATTGGGTCGGGTCCTATATCCAGTTCCAAGATTTAAAAATCCAATTCTATCTCGGGTCAAATTTGGCTTAAAAATACCCAAGAACCGAGATACCGGAAATATACCATTTAAATCCCTGGTTCTTGGATATTTTAAAGCCAAACCCAACCCGAGATAGAAGCCGAACCCTACCCGAGATAAGACCCGACCCGATCCGGGTCAATGTCGAGTCGGGTCGGAATCAGATAACAAATGGAGAGACAACTTGCATCTGCCATACATTGCTTCTCAACACTCCTCAAATTCTCCTCTCATTTTTCACCTTTAGAAAAGGCAATTAAATAAGAAGCTTGGTTACGTTTAAACTCTCCTGGCCTTCATCCAGATGCTGCATGTGCTTCTCAAACTTCACCATCCATTCTTACTTCTCAATCAAAAGAAGTCCCATATTATATTGGTCGTCATAGAGCTGTTCACAAAAGCAAGAAACAAATAAATAGTTATACATACTAAAAAATTTAAATTAGATATAGCTGCAAAGAAAATCCAAAATAAATGTAGTTGTACCACTCTCAAAATTATCCGCGAAGGACAAACAGTATCTTCCAGAAAAGGTTGGTCAACATAAACCTGCTGGAATCGGCGCTAAACACACTATACAACTTTTAACTTAGATGGTAATTTTATTAGTTGTGGAATTCGCGATGGAAAAAGGCATCTTTGTCTGTGTCATTTTCAAATGACAAGAAATCATAAGAATCTGCATCAATCAAACAATCAGTTTAGAGAGAGCACAAGGTGGCCCCAATAAGCAAGACGGTTTCGAAGCTGTTGATGTGGTGGAGACCAGAGCTGTAACCAGTCAAGACATCAACTACAACTTCCGAGGATTTTAAGAGGCAAACACAAAGGCCAAAAACAATGGTTGACTCTATGAGAGAAGACCTAAAAATGATGAATTTAAACACTACTACAGCTCACAGTCAAGTGAGAAGGCAAAACAAGGAGAGTAATACCTGGTAAGAGTAAAATACTGAAATGGATGAAACCCATGGGGTTCATCGTCCGCCCCTGATCTCGGGTATCTCGGTTCTTGGGTATTTTAAAGCCAAACCCGACCTGAAATAGAACCCGATTTTTAAATCTTGGAACCGACCCTACCCGATATAGGACCCGATCCGGGTCAATGTCGGGTCGGGTCGGGTCGGAATCAGATAACAAATGGAGAGACAACTTGCATCTGCTACACATTGCTTCTCAACACAACGCTCTCCTCAAATTCTCCTCTCATTTTTTACCTTCAAAAAAGGCAATTAAATAAGCAGCTTGGTCACGTTTAACTATCTCCTAGCCTTCATCCAGATGCTGCATGCGCTTCTCATACTTCACCATCCATTCTTACTTCTCAATCAAAAGAAGTCCTATATTATACGTCGTAGAGCTGTTCACAAAAGCACACAAACAAATAAATAGTTTTGAAAATTTAAATTAGATATAACTGCAAGGAAAACCCAAAATAAATGTAGTAGCACACGAACAAATAAATAGTTTTGAAAATTTAAATTAGATATAACTGCAAGGAAAATCCAAAATAAATGTAGTTGTACCACTCTCAAAATTATCTGCAAAGGACAGAAATTGTATCTTCCACAAAAGGTTGGTCAACATAAACCTGCTGGAATCAACGCTCAGTGCTGGATCTTTTTAAATGTATTTGTGGTATTCATCTAGTGATGTTGCTCCATTACATTGCATCTCATCACGACCAAGCATGGGTTTCAACAAATTTCCAGCATCCATGGCATTGTTAGTTGCAGCTGAAACACAGTTGTTTTAAAAAAAAACACACTTTAAAACCTGTCATGTACAACTTTTAACTTAATGGTAATTTTATTAGTTGTGGAATTCGTGATGGAAAATGGCATGTTTATCTATGTCATTTTCAAATGACAAGAAATGATAAGAAACTGCATCAATCAAACAATCAGTTTAGAGAGAGCACAAGGTGGCCCCAATAAGCAAGACAGTTTAGAAGCTGTTGATGTGGTAGAGACCGGAGCTGTAACCAGTCAAGACATCAACTACAGCTTCAGGGGATTTTAAAAGGAAGACAAAGGCCAAAAACATTGGGTTGACTCTATGAGAGAAGACCTGAAAATGATGAATTTAAACACTACTACAGCTCACAGTCAAGTGGGAAGGCAAAACAAGGAAGGTAACACCTAGTAAGAGTAAAATACAAAATACATAGTAAAAAAATTGTATAGATAGTCTAACATAATAAAGAATATAAAAATTCTTTATTAAGTTACGTGCAGGCATCACCTACTCCAACCACATAATTTAAGCCCTACTCGGGCTTGAAGTATGTCTTTTGGTATGTCGAATGAAGTCCTAATATAGAGCGTTTGATTATAGTATTGCTTGGAACTTTCAATTCCTGGCATCCTTTCTTGCTCAGGAAATCAACATGGAGACCATGATTCAGTCACCCAACATTGCAACCCCAGCAATAAACACCATGAAAACTCCATATTTTTGGCGTTCACAACTTCAGCTACAATTGTGAATACCATAGAAAACGTGGTGTTTTCAAGCGTTCACTACTGGCTTTGAGTCACACAGGCTGGGGCGACTCTTCCCTGCTTCACCAAGGAACTACAGGCATTAGGATACTACTGATTTAGTCATTTAATGCAACATCCGAATTTGCATGTTGCGGACACAACAAAATGCCCACTTGCCATTCCCTTAACAGGGGCATCTCGTTCACTCTGATTGCAAAAATTCACTTGTGGACGACCATAATAGCCATCGTATGGTGGCATAGGGTACCTGACTGGCATCACAGGATGACTCGGAACAGGATAAGATTCAGGCATATTAGTTCGACAAGAAGCTCCCTTCGATGGGCCATATCCACCAGCCCCAAATCCACGCCCTGGAGATGTCTGCTGGTTAAGCACAAGCCTCACAGGGATCTGGGACTGAGGTCGATAATAACCATATGGTGGAGGATCAACTGAATAACTCCCAGGAGCACTCCAGAAAAGACAAGTAGATACTTGTACAAGTAGTAAATAAAAAGTCAAATTCGGCAAAAAGCCATGCCACTTCAATAGCTGAATGCAAACAATTAAGTACCCTTCAGCTCTGCCCTGTGTTGCAGCTTTACTAGAGGATGAGGAAGGACGCCCATGAGAACTGTGACCTGGTGTGAAAACCAGTACAAAAGTTCAATGCAAGTTAATAATGAACACTCCACTGCATAATAAGTATCATAATTAGCGATTATATTTTTTTATATAGAAACTTCCTGGCGCGTGTAAACAGAATAAACACTTAACCATCCAAAAAAAAGTATAATATTACGAATTTTAAAAAGAGAAAGGTTACTGATGCCAACAAGAAAGAAAGTCCATCCAATGTATCTATTTTAAAGAAAATTTTCAACAGTGTGAACAGATATGACAATAACGAGAAGAAGAAAACAAATCAAATAACATAAACGTAGAAAAGCTTTATGGAAAATATCTAGAATGAGAAAAAAAAAACCTTTGCATGAATAATATCACTGTTGGAGTACATGCTAAAAGAAGTATACTTAATAATTAGGCAAATTTCAATACTGTCAAAGTATGGGAAACTGGAAATTAACATATATCAAATTTTATATTATTAACCATAACTGATAGAACTAAAGAGCAAAGGGATGTGCCAAATTAGTTAAATAATAAAAAAAGGACAAGCGAAATTGGAAAACATAAACTCCAGAGATAACCCTTAACCCAAAAGAAACAAGGGGTAAAAGAGGAAAGTCTCAACCATATACCAGAGCTAAGGAATATCTATCAGTGAATTAACAAGCATTAATGCTCCCCAATAGCATATTGTCGTATTGTATCTACCACCTTATCCACATATCTGGGCTGGAAGCATGAACTTTCCACCATTTAGCTCCATTATAAGCTATTGCTAACCTAAAAACATATCCAGGTATCAAATTAGTGAGCCTGTTTTTACTCTCTAATACATCCAAACAATATGTGAAGTATCAGCTCCTTCCTAATATTAGGATGGAGTACACAGCACGCAATGGTGCTGTTTGTCACGCTTCATGAATATGTAAAATCAAAGAAGACAAGTAAGCATATACAAAATCAAAGAAGAAAAGCATTACTTGTCTCATGTGAGATCCTCCAGATGTAACCATATCATGTGATGAGCGTTAGACACGAACTAATGGTGTCATGTAAGGATCAAACAAGTTCTTCTGGACTTCTGGTAAAGTCTTCACAATAAACAGAGCAAAACATATCATTGAATTGGCAGAGCTAGCTTCAAGTGTTATATGATGTGCCATCACCGCTGCCGGATGCTTCTGTATAAGATCCTCAAGTTTCTGGTAGAGTATCTTTATATCTGGTGAAGTATTGGGAGCCTCCAAGGGAAAAGCTGAGAATATCATTTTGAATAGAAAACAGTGTGATTTTCCAGCATCCAACATTTTACTATTGAAGCAGGGCTCAAGTATCTAAACAAGATGACAACATGTAAAAAACTGATAAAAAATAATTTCTTTACACAAAAAATATGTGGGGAAGCATACTTGAGATATCTGGTTAATGTTGTTGCGGATAAATAAATGTGGTTGCTTCTCCAAGACCTTGTTCATGACATCAAGACCCTGAGTGAGAGCTGTGGCAGGGTCTTCTGATTGAGAAGATTGAAGGCTACTCAGCAATTTTTCAAGATAGTTGAACTTAATATTAGCATTTGGCTAAACCTCTAAACCTTGTGAGAGGAGTTCCAGGGCATGCATGTCCATAGAACTTGCTTCCTTATCTTTTGGTTCAATGACCAAGGCAACCTGTATTTAGTCACAGCCGCAATACCAATTAAGATCATTCTGCAGCTAGGAAATAGTAGTTCAAATAAAACTAGTGAATATATTGGATATTGCCACATCAGCTCGTTCAGCCAACTGGCATCAATGACAAGTTATATCAGTTCAATTCCACAAGCTCAGGTAGGATAAAAGGCTTGTATTATGCATAAACAATAATATTCCACAGGGAGTTATAACAATTATCAAATTTCTTCGTATCTAAGGAAACACTATTGAATGAAATGACAAAAGCGTTGCTAAAAAAAGACGGAATTAAAATGAAACAAGTTGTCTATGTGCCAAGAAATCCCACATATTTTCACCGATTGCTCTTATCTTTGCTTTCATCTGCACAAAGCCGGTAGTATTGAATACTATTGAAAGTACCCAGAACTTACTCCAATACATTACGGCAAGATCATATATTCATCTCCCCACACGTCCACTTGACACTGTCTTAATAGATTCCCATTTCATATGAACTATATAATTGCGTTCTCTACCCACGACCAATTAACACTAAGAACATGGCCTTACAAATATGACAGCAAATCAAAACATAGTAGACTAATTCAATATGTATATGGAAATAGAATGCATTGACCAATTAGATTCAATAGAAGGGTAAGGTAAAGTGTTCTTAAAACAAAAGATGATATTGGATCCGCTCTTCTGTTAGCATGAACATGAATTATAACTTTCATTTATATAGGTGTAATGGTCTAATGGCCTTTTATAATGACATGAATAACATAATTTTAGTTTAATTGGGTTTTGTTTGGCTGACATCCATTGTTGGTCCGTGTCCTAACAGCTCAGGCTTTTAGGAAGATTTGGTTTAACATGGTATCAGAGCCAGGAGCCTTAATCCGCTTGCTTAAATCATCAGCAAATGCAGAGCCATCTCAAGGGCGCTTCTCAAGGGTTCATCATATTCTGACCTACAAATAACGTGAAAGCACTTGACTTGTTTCATCCTCCTCTTTGTTTGCATGGATAGGAAGTCTTCGAAGGACATAGACTAGCCCACGGACTACTCTAACTTGGAACAAGCACAAAGTCTCAACTGTTACCTTAATGTACTTCCATAGCAACATTGTAAAAGGCAAGGCAAAAGCTGCTCAAATATTGGTATTCGAGGAGGTGACTACAAGGATTAACTAATACACCATCATCGGCGTAGGAGGCCCACTTCGTGAACTTAAAACAGTGGATTGCTTTGCACTGGGCCAAAAAGAGAAGTGTTTGAGAAATATATTTAACACATTAAGAGCAGCTTTTGCATGAAGCCTGGTCTATATTGAAAATAAAATTTGTCAAAAGTCAAACAAAACACAGATCAAAATCCTTATACACACGCAAACACCTAATAAAATATCTTCCTCTTAAGAATCTTGCCAAACATAAATATTTTAATAAAAAAACCTATGTATATAAGACAACTTCTTAATCAATAAATTTAAAAACCTCAAATCACTTGGGGATAATCTCTATCTGCATCATTCTCCCATGTGGGAAAGACTCAAACATGTATGATGATCCACCCAAACCATTTAGTCAGTTTAATGAATTAGGAAGCCTAGGGCTACCCTGACATTTATCAAGTACAATGATCCACCCAAACTTGGAACTCCAAAGATCACCTGCCTCTGTCCACATTCTCCTTTATGTGTTAAACTACCTTAGAGGCAGTCTCATGTCCCCTCCATGAGCACCCTTTGAAGTTGATAGTTGGAAGAATACTTCTTGCCAATGTGGTTCAAGGTAAAATCATTCAGAGGAGTTTTTGTCCCATCGCCAACTAAAAGGGTCTGAGTCTTGTTTTGCAGCAATATTGTTCAATCTCCAACAGATCCACCCAATGATGCTGATTTGCAATAATGCAATGCCTCAAATACTCCTCCAATATAGTCATCACAGTTGTGACTGCCCATCCGAATGGTTTCCCCTAAATTGGATAAGTTGTTTGCCTAAAATCTCAAAGAGTTAAATCCAGAAACACCCTGTCAACCTCGTCTCTCGGTTCACAGGCAAGCTCAGAAATAATGTGCCTCTGCTCTACCTAGCCCCCCACCCTGCCCATTCCCTGGCCTAGCATCCACACCGACCCGGCCTGCTCACCCCTGGACTCCAGCAAGAGGTCACGACTAAATTAATTCTCTTCAATATCTTGGGTAGCGCGCGAGAGCCGGCCTGATGGGCCAGACATCTCTCAGTAACATGGGGTGAGAAATAGTGTAACATGAACATCATTCACAATTCTCACTCGACAACGGATCTTAGCAAAAGCCAAGTAGAACAAACAATGGGATTCCTACTTTACTATGAGCATTTATATTCAGAATATTCAGATAAGTGTCTCATTCAAGCAGGTGCACTGCACCAATAATTGAACTACATCAGTAGACTTCAGTTGTCTGACCACAGCGAACAAAGAATTAACAGCTCGCAGGTTTAATGCTAATATAAAGTTCATAAATAAACCACACAAATAAAAAATCATGATGAAAAATATAAAAACCTGAACTGGGATTTCAAGCTTCGCAATGAAACTCGATCACACCCTTCTTCTCCCTCCTCCAGTAGCTGGGTTACAAAAAACCATAAGTGAAATTTTTAACAAAATCAGAGTCTGATACTATATTGCAAAATTTGATCCAACTTTGATTTAAGCAGCAATCAGCTCTATCCAATTAATTTTCAACTCAGAAAGCATGGGGGTATGTAAAATATGATTGTTCGTGCCGTCAAGTGCTATCTTGATTTAATTTCAATTGTTTTTTATTAGATGACATCCACGGTTTAACGCTCAATAGTTCAGCAAGAAAGAGTGTTTACCTACTGAGATTGACCTGTACATAAATATTAGCAAACGGTTAAAGGATCTTAGAAAAACACATTATCACCCAGTGATGTTATCGCTAACCCTTACTCTTCGTAGAAAGTTGATGATCATTTACAGCATTTGGCTTGTACTCTTCATCAGGTGCATGTCCAGCTGAACCAGGAGTCTCAATATTTGGCATTGAAGATCCACCAGGTGACATAACCCAAAGAGGCTGGAGGCCAGGCTCCACCTTAACCCGCTTGCTTAAATCATCAGCAAATGCAGAGCCATCTAAAGCGCGCGACGCTTTTTATCCACAATACCGGAGCTTCTCATCAATCCATCACTCGACTGACTATGAGTCCCATCTGTTTCAGGTGGAATGATTTTCATTTCATTCCGTCTTTGTCTTTCCCAAGCAACCACCAGGCCAGCAAGTTCAATTGCAAGCCTCTTTTTTCTGCAGTAGTGTTATATGGCAATCCAAGGCGATTAAGAGAGTTCGCCATCTGAGGAACAAACTGAGTCCCGCAACTATAGAAAAGATCCGAATGTCAGACGATAAGCTGAAAAATATGGATCAGAGTAGGGACAGAGTGTCCTTCCTCAACAAGAATCATTTTTGTGTGCGAAAAGTGCGCATCAAATAAAAAAAGTGGAGACCCCTGTATCACAGACAAACCATGGATATCTCAAATTTTTTTCCAGCTCAAAGGAACTACCTGTATTAAGCTTAGTTCTTCCTCATTCTGCAGCCGAGCTACTCTTGTAGGTGACTTCCAAACCATCACGGGAATGTCAAAAACTGCAAGATTTTGGTGCAACCATTCGGGCATCAATTTAACCATCCTTGAAAAAAGGGCTAAACCCTGATAAGCAACATTAGCATCTGTATGAGCCAATTCTCTCACTGGAAACACAAGGTCAGCTACCCACAAGTTGTAACATGTCAGTTTCCAGAAAGATGAAAACAAACAGAATCTCAATGCAGAAAAAGTCATAAAGCAATTGAAACAATAACTCAAGTAAAACGACAGATAATCTCATTCCTATCACTAGTAAGTTTACTAAATAAATATGAGCAGTCTGACACACAATACCCATAAAAATCTACATCAAATTCACTAATAAATTTCAATGCTGATTCCCAAAATTTAAAGGGTGTTTAGCATGATAGCCTTACAGATTTATAATAAACATTTTGCAGTTAAAAAAGTCATGAAGGCAACAAGAAAGATAAATTAGTCATGCAAAAAATGAGATGACCTTAAATTAAAAAACTGCGTCTTTGGACACAAGAGCATCAAAAGTGAGAGAAGTGCCTTCATTGTTAACTTGCTCACTGGAGCTTGACAGCTGTGGAAGCCCAGACCGCTCTAGGAGAGTTCCACAAGCCATAAGGGGAGGTACTAGGTAAACAGAATTGAAGCTCACCTTCAGGATACGTGACATGAATGATGTACCATTGAGTGACAATGCAAGCTTTGTTGCTTCTTTGCGCACAAACTCAACATATGCTGATCTGGTTATGGCGATATAGAAGTCATAAATCATGAAGCGCTATCCAATGAGATCAATTTGGAAGTGATAAAAAGTAAAACAGAAAATGTTTGCATACCCTTTTGGTTGCCCAGTTATAGGATCTGTCAAAATAATCATTTTTAGCACTTCCCCACATTTATTGAAATGCCGAGAAAGACTGTCTTTGGAAGAATGAAATACATATTGTAGGGTTCACAGATACTCCCTCTGTCAGCATTATCTTGATTGTTTTTTCAAAATGAACTAAATTTGGGAAGAAAACCCAACCAGGACTATTAAAGTGCGAATGGAGTACTAAAATTGGGTCATCTCTTTCTTTCATTGTTCAGTTTTATTTCCTGCTTCAGTCTTCTTAAATTTTGGTTTCTTTCTTTGTTCGTTTACTTTTACTTCCTGCTGCTCATGCCAGATAAAAAATTTTAAAAATTCTGACTACAAAGCCTTTCACATAAAATCATAAGGAAGAAAAAGAAAATGTGCAGTCTTAAAGCTTCAGTCTACAAAATATACACAGATCAGTGTAATTAATGCATTTTATCTGAATCATTCTAGAATCAAGATAAAACTGAATCTTAATCATGTCAAAATTCCATGCAAAACACAAAGGAAAACAAATTATAGAGAAATGGATTAAGCTGCTTATCGCAACTAGCTTTATCTTGGAAAACACAATTTGTGAAAAGGGATTACTAACCATACCAAATGATGATGATCCACTTTTATGTATGTTATTTGCAGTACCTGCAGGACGCATCCCCTGTTTCAGCAACAGAAAATGTTAAATAAGCAATATACAGTCAGACATGAGAGCCAATTTTGTATTTAACATTACACTATATATAATATCCGAGTGAATTCACAGATAAAAAATGAAAAGATACACAAGTTGCTTTCCATAATGGAAGAGTACATACATCACTAGCAGCAATAGCTTTAGTAATTTCACGCACAGGTCTAAGAACAGTGTTATCTGGAATTACTTCACTTTCCCTTGCGGCTTGGCTGTCATGGACTTCTTTAATCTCCCGAGGAGGTTCTTTTGACACCTCATAATGAGGTGGTTTCCATGCATTCACATTCACAGAGATATTTGCAATCTTATGAGAAGTATTCAGTGGGTCCTGATCTTTTGCATTTGTTTTCTGCGGAAGATTGTTTGTACTTTGAGCAACACGATACTGCATCTTAACGGAATCATCTTGGACAGGGCTGCAAGAAACCTTAACCTCTTCTCATCACGATGCCTGACAAAATCCAACTCCGCATATCCATCAATATCTGATGCTGAATCAGAGGCCGGTCCTGCTTCCCTATCTAGCATTGTGATATTGCCTTCAAAGTCATCGCAGTCAGTTACAGTACAATATTTGCCATACCCACCTTCATCTAGAGAGGGCATTTCAACAAAATCTTCAGATGATATATTAACGGTCTCAGACCTGCCCTCTTCACGATCTAATCGATCAAAAATATTTGCAGAAACTCTAACCTTTCCTGCATCTTGAGCAGCAGAAGCAGCAGCTTTAATTGCAGTATTCATGGCCTTGCAGTTCTTCCCAATAATGGATCTAGTCTGGAAGGAGTGCTCTTCAGTGGAAGCATCCCCTCCAGGTTTAGAGACCACCGATTGCAGCTGCTGATTCATCTTTGACTCTAACCTTGAATTTGATGGCAGCAGGGACATCACTGCATCCCTGACAGCAAATTGTAGCAAATGGCGAGGACCACACCTGCCAGATGGGGAGACTGCACTTCCCTCTAAGAAAAATAAAAAATGGATCAGCAATTGTAGAAAATACAGCACGAAATTAAACAGGACAGAACAGTCAACAGACTCTTTGCAATTCATTTTTCACCCAACCCAGAAGGTTATGATTCATCTCAACCAGAAAGGTCAATAACTGGATTGTTTTTTTTTCTTTCTTCAAATAAAACTTAATCCCCAATGCCTCCAACCAGAGAATCATCTATACCACCCATGCTCATTTTTTTAACTAATGTCAACAAGAAATAGATATGCAAGCCATACTACACAAAATAAAGATATACTCCATCCAGAATTAATATTGACACAACCAAAAGTAGTTCTTTTTAAGCAAATGGGGCCCACAGGACTCCATGTCTCCTCTTACGATTTCCGTTAACCTTTCCTGCAAAATCCGTCTCTAGTTTTCTCCTCTGAGAATCCCAATGTCAAAGGACAACACATATCAATCAAGGTCATCACCCTGAGAAAGAGGGAGAGGGGATGCAATTTGAGAATCCAGGGGCGAAGGAAGGGGTGAAGATAGTAAGACACCTTTTTAAGGCATAGGTTAATATCATTTTCGGACCCGGTTTTTTTTTGCTAACGTTAATACGAAATTCGGACGAAGGGAGTACCAGCTAAAATCTTTACAAAAATTCAAATGATTTTTTTTTACATGTGGTTGCACAACAATGTAGAATAAAAACTCTATAACTTAGCTGGCTGTCCCACATTGTGTCGACTTCGCTTTTTCTGAGCAAATGATTTAGGAGAACAAGAGCGCTTACTGGGGCCTCTCTCCCGAGGTTTTTTCTCCACTAACTGAATATTATCAACACCAGAGCTTAGAAAGGGTGGAGGTTCTACCTCATCCCTAACTGATCTATCCCATCCCCTAAGTTACCTACTTTTTGGCTCTTTGATAGACCCATTTGGATCAAAGTCATTATCTCTCCTGAACTCTCTGTTTAATGTTTTTGTTTCCGAAGAGCCTTTCATTGACATCTGTGTCTCCAAGACAGATTTTATCTTTACCAGATTTTCTTGAAAGGACTCCAGAGGTTGGACATAAAGGTGCATGTTTGAAGATAAATGGTTCCACAACCTGGATGATACATTATCAAGATAAAAAATTAAAAAGTAAGAACTACTTACATCAGTCAATCCAGCTGCAAAATAAATCCATTGACAGAGAAATAGATTAGTTACCACAGCACAAATGCGTGACTGTCATCTTCCAGAAACACCTTTAGCTCTTGTACAGCCTCACCTTTGCACCGGCCATTCTTGAGCAAAACAATAATACATTCCGGTGGAACAGAAAGATCAGGAATAAGCATAAGCTCTAATTATCAAAGATCCTGAAGATTATCAAACTTCGACTGTAATTTATGCAACCTTGGCAAAGCATCAATATACAAAGCAAAGCACTCAGATATAAGGAATGTTGACTATAATCACAACCCTCTTGAATTTTAGATAAAAAATCAACTATACTTCAAAATCAAGAATCATGGTTGAAATTAAACAACATACACCAAATCTTGCCAGAGATTTTTGTGCCATTTTACTGGGGCAGGTCCTTCTAAAACTAAGCCGTTATCAATACTGAAAAATATTTAGTCTGACATACTCAAAACACATGATTTAAACTGCCAATACAACTTACATTGGACCTATTTGCACTCAAACAATGGACTAAATGATCAAAATCTGGCCCCTGATAGAAATAATCACTAAGAGCCAAAGCTTTGCATGAATAATATCACCGTCGGAGTACATGCTAAAAGATGGTCATTTAAACTAGTTAGAGACAATAACTCAGAGGTAATTTTCAATACTGTTCAAGTATAGGAAACTGGAAATTAACATATATTAAATTTTATATAGTTAAGCATAACTGACAGAACCAAAGAGCAAAGGGATCTACCAAATTAGTTAAACAATAAAAAAGGATAAGATAAATTGGAAAAGAAAAATTCAAGAGATAACCCAAAAGAAATAAGGGGGTAAAAGAGGGAACTCTCCACCATAAACCAGAGGTAAGGAATATCTACCAGTGAATTAACATGCATTATTAGCATATAACAGTATTGTATGCTACCACCATACCCACATATCAGTGGCTGGAAGCGTGAACTTTCCACCATTCTACTCCATTATAAGCTATTGCTAACCTTAAACATATCCAGGTATCTAATTAGTAAGCCAGTTTTTACTCTCTAATACGTCCAAACAATATGTGAAGTATCAGCTCCTTCCTAATATTAGGATGGAGTACACAGCACAGAAGGGTGCCTTTTGTCCCTCTTCATGCATATGCAAAATCAAAGAAGACAAGTACGCATATGCAAAATCAAAGAAGAAAAGCATTACTTTCTCTTGTGAGATCCTCCAGATGTAACCATATCACGTGATAAGCGTGCGTTGGAGGACACGAACTAGTGGTGTCATGTAGGACTAATCAAGTTCTTCTAGAACTTATCATAAACAGAGCAAAACTTATCATTGAATTGGCAGAGCTAGCTTCAAGTGTTATCTGATATGCCATCACACCACTGCCAGATTCTTGTGTATGAGATCCTCAAGTTTCTGGTAGAGCATCTTTACATCCGATGGAGTATTGGGAGCCTCCAAGGGAAAAGATGAGAATACCATTTTCAATAGCAAACAGAGTGATTTTCCAGCATCCAACATTTTACTATTGAAGCAGGGCTCAAGTATCCAATATTATGATATGGCTCTTATTTACCTCAATAATGTACAACTCCTTCAAAAAAGTATAATCAATCCGGGTGTGATCTAAGAATATGGATAACATATCAAATAGGGCACTGACTTCTGATTTATCACGCCTCAAGTAATTCAAAAAGCATTTAACAAGCCATTTGCTTTGTTTGACCTGAATTAGACTAATTTAGTTTATTTTGAACAACCAAATCAAACTATTAATTTGAAATGGAGGAAATACATAGTAATATCATAATTTTCTAAAAAGGAAGATAAGAAGAAAATTTAGAAATTATAGATAGCAATAGACCTAAAAGCTAATAATGTAGGGAGTTAAGCCTCCTAACCAATCTATGTCATGACACAGACCTCAATGTTAGTCACCAATTTAGTAATTACGAATCCATTAGTTAAAACACCCACCAGCTCAGCAGCCACCACAGAAACAGAAACTGGTATGTTAATGAAACAGTATAAACCATTGTGCATACCTAAAACAAAAAACCATCATCACCATCTCATGCACTTTGGACTAAATAAACAATCTAGGGTCATCACGGTATATATTGTCTTTTTCATGGGCAGACCATCTGTATGGAATGAGTAAGGTAGCATATTTTCCCACAACGAACTAGCTGTCGATATTATTGTTATCATTTTATTAAGTTACTAACAGACAACACTGATTTCTTACTTGTGGATATACAGAGGCGACTTTTAGCAGAACAAGCTTCGCATGAGGTGCCTCCGTTCTCTGTAAAGAAAGCAATAACTGAGGGATCCAAGAAAGCCATACCCAATGAGGTATCAAAACTA
Source organism: Houttuynia cordata (assembly GCA_039654745.1). NCBI lineage: Eukaryota > Viridiplantae > Streptophyta > Magnoliopsida > Piperales > Saururaceae > Houttuynia > Houttuynia cordata. Next base: position 33,712,086 of record CM077502.1, read on the forward strand.
TGAAGGTATAGAACATGAGCTATATGGCTCCTAGAGTCTGATACACAATATTTGATGTCTTACTTCATCACGTGTTTCTAAACATATTTCATCACGTGTTTCTTTATAAACCTGCATAAAGAAAAGTCCGCCTACTTTGTAAGAGAAAGAAAAAAGTGTATCAGCAGCAACTGTTGTGACAGTGATAAAGTCAACAAGGATTTTCTCATTAAATAAAAGAAAAATACCAGGTCACAATAATTTCCCCAGCTTATCCAGCCTTTTGGGAGATGCTTATAGAGGCTGATAGCATTTGAATAAGTGACATTAGCATTTTCACTGTCATTTTGCCTCAGCAGAAAATTTCCATTGAGCCGAAAAATCTCTGCTCCGTGCTTTGAAGTACAGTATTCAAGATTAGTACTGTCGATAAGGTTGAGGCCGCAAGTCAATTCCCCTTTCATTTCAAGATAAGCCTTCGCCTGCTCCCGTATCTTCATAAAAGCTTCCTGCAAGAAAGAATCTCATAGCATGACTTGTGGAAACTAGCTATAGAAAAGATTACGCTGGTGATCTAAGCAAATCTATTAAAGGAAGCTCGAAATGGTTAACAGGATCGTCACAAGTGAGAACTTAGACACCAGTATGACTCCAACAAAAAGTAAAAATAACTTTCCGATGTAAAATAATGCACAAGAGAAATGGCCACCTGGAACTATATTATATATGGCCCCACATTCATTAAAAATTCTAAAATCAGGAAAGAACTTTTTATTTAGAAACTCAGAACATTATCATACAAGCAATTACAGAAACATGAGATTACCTGAACTTCCATTTGGGGATGGCCATACATCATTTCCAGTATGGAGAAGCAAACATCGGACAAACCCAGCTTGCACAATATATGAGAAAGCTTATTAGCATTCCATGCTTTGCCACGAAAACCAAGGTGATAAAGTTGCACATTAGTTGTAGTGAAATCTCGAAAAGCCTCTATAATGGTACTGTATATTCATTCCACCAAACTGACATGTTATCCCAATCATTAGGAATTCTCAGTCTCCAAGTCTCAAGGATGTCCTTCATATCCACATAAACATGCATTCCCACAACCGGGTTCCCAGAAAGTTGTTTATTCCCATTAGCTATGTCCACAAGAATTCTAACCGATTCATGAACTTCAACTAACTGCTGAAATTACTGCAGAATTGGAGTACACGACTGAACAGACAATTAGGTAACTGCCACCACTGTTCCAAACAAAGCACAACACCTTTCTGCACAATATTCCCTATATCAGAACACCATTTGCATTTCCATCATGGAAGGCAAACAAGGCTTGAATGAGACGAAGCTTAGGTGTATCTTCTACTTGAGCCTTTGGATATACATTTTCCTTCATATAAGCCCAGTTTGGCATCTTCCAATGGCAGTCACGTAGAAGTTCATAATTCTCAACGCTTTTTCCAAAATCAGCCAAAGCAACCCACTGGCCGAGTTGACCAGCACAGTCAAGCCACTGCTCTTCCCAGAAACACATTTCGGCCTTGGGGATCAATTTATTGTAAGTGCCTTGTGTGGCCTTAATCATGGCCTAGTAAGAGAGTGTCTGAGCTCGCTGCCAGTATCCATGCACAACCAGTGAAAGTCCAGCCAGCGTTTCAACAGTAACTGATCATTTTTTCTGCAATCCACATCACACGTCTTCTTCATTCAGTAGGCCATATAGCTTAGCAAGTGATTCAGAACACATATTATCATTCATAAACAACATGACAGGACTCTCTAGCAAAGCCAGGGATATATGCCACGCATTGTAAGTCTTTCCAATATATCTGATGAGCACACTTGGCATCCGTGGCTGAGGATAGCTTAAGTGAAGGCCCCCCGGAAGTGCTTGCACAACAGTTGGCCTAATTGCTTGCTGCCTTTTATGGCAGTCCTTTGGTAAATAATGAAAGGCCCACCCCTCTTATGGAGGATCAAGCAGCTTATCGACAATATTTTTTATAATAGACGGGGTAAAAACCTCCAAACTTTGACCATTCTAAAAAGCATGAGCTAACATTGGTAAAATTAGCATTCGCATGCAAACAACCAAATGGATCTTAACGATGCCCCTTTTTACAGGAAGTCCCAGCCTTCCTCCAATTGGATGGGATCTCTGGTCTAGAGATAACAAATGCAGAGACAACTTGCATCTGCCACACATTACTTCTCAACGCCCAATGTCCTCCTAAAATTCTCCTCTCATTTTTCACCTTCAGAAAAGACAATTAAATACGCAGCTTAGTCACGTTTAACTATCTCCTGGCCTTCATCCAGACGCAGCAAGTGCTCCTCATACTTCACCATCCATTCTTTCTTCTCAATCAAAAGAAGTCACATATTATACTGGTCGTCGTAGAGCTGTCCACAAAAGCACGTGAACAAATAAAAAGTTAATCCATACTAGGAAATTTTAAATTCGAAGTACCTGAAAGGACAATCCAAAATAAATGTAGTTGTACCACTCTCAAAACTATCCGTGCAGGACAGAAATTGTATCTTCCCCAAAAGGTTGGTCAACATAAACCTGCTGGAATCGGCGCTCAGTGCTGGATCTTATACAATGTATTTGTGGTATTCATCTAGTGATGGTATTGATCTAGTGATGTTGCTCCATTACATTGCATCTCACCACGACCAAGAATGGGTTTCAACAAATTTCAAGCATCCATGTCACTGTTAGTTGCACCTGAAACACAGTTTTTTTAAAAACACACTTTAGATGCTTGTCATATATAACTTTTAACTTAGATGGTAATTTTATTAGTTGTGGAATTCGTGAAGGAAAGTGGAATGTTTGTTTATGTCATTTTCAAATTACAAGAAATCATAAGAAACTGCATCAATCAAATCATCATTTTAGAGAGAGCACAAGGTGGCCCCAATAATCAAGAAGGTTTAGGAGCTATTAATTTGGTGGAGACCAAAGCTTGACACCAGTCAAGGCATCAACTCCAACTTCAGGGGATTTTAAGAGGAAGACAAAGGCCAAAACAACGGGTTGACTCTATGAGAGAAAACCTGAAAATGTTGAATTCAAACACTAGTACAGCTCAGAGTCAAGTGGGAAGGCAAAACAAGGAGGGTAACACCTGGTAAGAGTAAAATACAAAATACATAGTAAAAAAATTGTATAGATAGTCTAACATAACAAAGAATACAAAAATAGCCTGTATGGTATACAGGAGTTGACAAGATGCTGCAAATACAAAGGTGTGAGACTGAAGAAAGTTGCAGTAAACAAAGATAGGACTGAAGTAAACTCTACATGTTATGAATGGCGGTTCATTTTAACTTAAAAACCACAAGATAAACATCAGTTGTGGTAACAATCCAGATGAATCTGGCACTTAAAATATAATCATTCACATCAAGCCGCAAACAAGTAAGAGAATTGCACTAGATGTGAGCATTCCATTAAAAATGACAAAACAGAAAGGAAAGCCTCATCGCAGTTCACAACCCATGCAAAGCACTACACTAATTGGCTGCGTTAATATTACAACAATGAGTTAGATGATATTTAACTATAAGATTCACAACTATATATTAAGCTCATAAGATCAAATCTCTACACATACCAATTTCCTTGAGATTCCAAATAATCAATGCTAAATTTACATAAGCTAGGAAATGCATAAAAAAATAAAATGGAATCCCAACCTTGACTAGAGAAGGTAGTCCTTGATAATAACAGCATAACGATCATACAGCTGTTGAGTATAGTCATGAGGAGGTTTCCGCTTCTATACGCTGTACCGATTCTGTGAAGCAAGCCAAAAATGAACACTAAAATTTCAACAATCATTACCACAACAAAATCTGAAGAATTTCAAAGAACATATCTCCTAGAACTTTTTATTAGAAACTCAAAACATTCTCATACAAGCAATTACAGAAACATGAGATTACCTGAACTTCCATTTGTGGATGGCCAAACATCTTTTCCAGTATGGTAACGTAAACATCGGACAAACACTGCTTGCACAATATATGAGCAAGCAGATTAGTATTCCACGCTTCGCCACAGAAACCAAGGTGATAAAGTTGTGGTTTAGTTGTAGTGAAATCCTGAAAAGCCTCTAGGACGTAATTGTTTATTTCATTCCACCAAACTGACATGTTATCACAATCATTAGGAATTCTCAGTCTCCAAGTGTAAAGGATGTCCTTCATAACCACATAAACATGCATTCCCAAAACCGGGTTCCCAGAAAGTTGTTTATTCCCATTAGCTATGTCCACAAGAATTCTAACTGATTCATGAACTTCAACTAACTGCTAAAATTGCAGCAGCAGAGGAGTACACGACTGAACAGACAATTAGGTAACTGCCACCACTGTTCCAAACCAAGCTCAACACCTTTCTGCACAATATTCTGTATATCAGCAACACCACTTGCATTTTCGATCATGGACAGCAAAGAAGGCTTGAATGAAACGAAGCTTAGGTGTTTCTTCTACTTGAGCCTTTGGAAATACATTTTCCTTCATATAAACCCAGTTAGGCAGCTTCCAATGGCAGTCAAGTAGAAGTACATAGTTCTCAATGCTTTTTCCAAAATCAGCCAAACCATCCCACTGGCGGACTTAACCAACACAGTGAAGCCACTGCTCTTCCTAGAAACACATTTCGGCCTTGGGGACCAAGTTATAGTAAGTGGCTTGTCTGGCCTTAATCACGGCTTGGTAAGAGAGTGTCTTAGCTCGCAGCCAGTATCCATACAGAACCCATGAAAGTCCAACCCGTGTTTCAGTAATAATTGATCTTTTTTTCTGCAATCCACATCACACGTCTACTTCATTCAGTAGGTGATATAGCTAAGCAAGTGATCAGAACATTCATTATCATTCATAAACAACATCGCATGACTCTCTAGCAAAGCCAGGGATATATGCCATGCATTGTAAGTCTTTCCAATATATTTGATGAACTCACTTGGCATCTGTGGCTTAGGATAAGCTTAAATAAAGGCCCTCCGCAACTGCTCGCACAAAAGTTGCCCAATTGCTTGCTGTCTTTTATGGCAGTCCTTTGGTAAATAATGAAAGGTCCACCTCTTCTGGAGGATCAAGCAGCTTATCCACAATATTTTTTATAATACACGGCAACAACCTCCCAACTCTGACAATTCCGAAAAGCATGAGCGAACAATGGTAAAATAAGCATTTACATGCAAACAACCAAATGGATCTTGGCGATGCCCCTTTTTGCAGGAAGTCCCAGCCTTCCTCCAATTGGATGGGCTCTCTGGTCTAGAGATAACAAATGGATAGACATCATGCAGCTGCCACACATTGCTTCTCAACACCCAATGCTCTCCACAAATTCTCCTCTCATTTTTCAACTTCAAAAAAAGCAATTAAATAAACAGCTTGGTCACGTTTAACTATATCCTGGCCTTCATCCAGACGCAGCATATGCTCCTCATACTTCACCATCCATTGCTTCTTCTCAATCAAAACAAGTCCCATATTATACTGGTCGTCGTAGAGCTGTTCACAAAAGCACACAAACAAATAAAAAGTTAATGCATACTAGGAAAATTTAAATTAGATGAAGCTGAAAGAAAAATCCAAAATAAATGTAGGTGTACCACTCTCAAAATTTTCCATGCAGGACAGAAATTGTATCTTCCACAAAAGGTTGGTCAACATAAACCTGCTGGAATCAGCGCTCAATGCTGGATCTTTTTCAATGTATTTGTGGTATTCATCTAGTGATTTTGCTCCATTACATTGCATCTCACCACGACCAAGCAAGGGTCTCAACAAATTTCCAGCATCCATGTCACTGTTAGTTGCACCTGAAACACAGTTTTTTTAAAAACACACTTTAGATGCTTGTAATATATAACTTTTAACTTAGATGGTAATTTTATTAGTTGTGGAATTCGTGAAGGAAACAGGCATGTTTGTTTATGTCATTTTCAAATTACAAGAAATCATAAGAAACTGCATCAATCAAATCATCATTTTAGAGAGAGCACAAGGTGGCCCCAATAAGCAAGAAGCTTTAGAAGCTGTTTATTTGGTGGAGACCAAAGCTTGACACTTGTCAAGACATCAACTACAACTTCAGGGGATTTTAAGAGGAAGACAAAGGCCAAAACAATGGGTTGACTCTACGAGAGAAGACCTGAAAATGATGAATTTAAACACTATTACAGCTGACAGTCAAGTGGGCAGGCAAAACAAGGAGGGTAACACCTGGTAAGAGTAAAATACAAAATACATAGTAAAAAAATTGTTTAGATAGTCTAACATAATAAAGAATACAAAAATAGCCGTATGGTATACAGAAGTTATCAAGATGCTGCAAATACACAGGTGTGAGACTGAACAAAGTTGCAGTAAGCAAAGATATGGACTGAAGTAAACTCTGCATGTTATGAATCGCGGTTCATTTTAACTTAAAAACCACAAAATAAACATCAGTTGCGGCAACAATCCAGATGAATCTGGCACTTAAAATACAATCATTCACATCAAGCCGCAAACAAGTAAGAGAATTGCACTTGATGTGAGCATTCCATTAAAAATGACAAAACAGAAAGGAAAGCCTCATCGCAGTTCACAACCCATGCAAAGCACTCCACTAATTGCCTGCATTAATATTACGACAATGACTTAGATGATATTTAACTATAAGATTCACAACTATATATTAAGCTCATAAGAACAAATCTCTACACATACCAATTTCCTTGAGATTCCAAATAATCAATGTAAAATTTAAATAAGCGAGGAAATGCATAAAAAAATAAAATGGAATCCCGACCTTGACTAGAGAAGGTAGTCCTCAATAATAACAGCATAACGATCATACAGCTGTTGAGTATAGTCATGAGGGGGTTTCCGCTTCTATATGCTGTACGCAATTCTGTGAAGCAAGCCAAAATGAACACTAAAATTTCAACAAACATTACCACAACAAAATCCAAAGAAATTCGAAGAACACATCTAAGAGAACAACTAACAAGTGTCTAATTTATAAAACAACATGGCGCCGCCGGAATTCATCGTCACAAAAAATTACCAAAACAAAAACCCAATCAGACGAAAAACAAAGACTAAATTCAAAAGGGGAAGCAGTTGGCAACAAAAACTAGAAATCGGGGGAAGGAAAAAGAAGGATACCTGAAAAGAATCATGTAATCAGCACCAGAAAGTAATGCCTCTCTCTTGTTCTTGTTCCATCCAATCCAAAGTAGCAGTTCCCTCATGTACCTTCCAGTGTACTGAAGTACCCACTCAGATGATGCAGTCTTTCCTGCATCTATGTGGGCCATACTTGGAATATTGCGGTAATTTGTCAATGGAACCTCCCGGTTTCCATCTAGAGAAGAAATGGCAGAAAAAAATTATTTCACTGTGCACAAGAAACAGAGTTGTGAAGATATAATTCAGTAGCATTAGGATTTCCAATCATTATAAACTGGAAAAAAGTCCACACATAATTTATGTTTGGATCATTCAGCAACATCTCCACTTTCGACTCATCCTATGCAGAATGCTTTTACCTGTAGCATCAGACATTAGATGAAGGGAAGAGCCGAGGCTTCTGAGGCCAAGCAAGCGGCTGGAGAGGGGAGGGAGGAGCCTCCGGGCAGAAGACGCGATGTTCCTTAAGGATGTACCCACGAGGCAGATACTAATAGATCATGACGATGTTCCTTAAGGGGCCATGTTTCTAATGGATCTCGAGGATGCCCCTTTTTGCAGAAAGTCCCAGCTTTCCCCCAATTGGATGAGCTCTCTTGTGGACGGCCAAAGGCAAGAAACCTCTACATGTTATCAATGGCGGTTCATTTTAACTTACATGATATTTAACTATAACATTCACAACTATATATCAAGCTCATAAGAACAAATCTCTACACATACCGATTTCCTTGAGATTCCAAATAAACAATGTAAAATTTACAGAATCAAGGAAATGAATAAAAAAATAAAATGGAATCCCAACCTTGACTAGAGAAGGTACTCCATGCTAATAACAGCATAACGATCATACAGCTGTTGTGTATAGTCAGGAGGAGGTTTCAGCGTCTATATGCTGTACACAATTCTGTGAACCAAGCAAAAATGAACACTAAATTTCAGTAATCATTACCCCATAAAAATCAAAAGAATTTCGAAGAACACATCTGCTACAAATTTTTGTTTTGACACTCAGAACATACTCATACAAGCAATTACAGAAACAAGAGATTACCTGAACTTCCAATTGTGGATGGCCATATATCTTTTCTAGTATGGGAACGCAAACATTGGACAAACCCTGCCTGCGCAATGTATGAGCAAGCTTATTAGCATTCCACGCTTTGCCACTGAAACCAAGGGGGTAAAGTTGCGGATAAGTTGTAGTGCAATCCATAAAAGCCTCCCTAACAGTATTGTATATTCCATTCCACCAAACTGACATGTTATCCCAATCATTAGGAATTCCTAATCTCCAAGTCTCAAGGATGTCCTTCATATCCACATAAACATGCATTCCCACAACCGGGTTCCCAGAAAGTTGTTTATTCCCATTAGCTATGTCCACAAGAATTCTAACTGATTCATGAACTTCAACTAACTGCTGAAATTGCAGCAGAAGTGGAGTACACGACTGAACAGACAATAAGTAACTGCCACCACTGTTCCAAACCAAGCTCAGCACCTTTCTGCACAATATTCTCTATATCAGCAACACCATTTGCATTTCGATCATGGAGAGAAAAGAAGGCTTGAATGAGATGAAGCTTAGGTGTTTCTTCTACTTGAACCTTTGCAAATACACTTTCCTTCATATAAGCCCACTTAGGCATCTTCCAATAGCAGTCATAGTTCTCAACGCTCTTTCCAAAATCAGCCAAAGCAACCCACTGGCAGAGTTGGCCAGCACAGTCAAGCCACTGCTCTTCCCAGAAACACATTTCGGCCTTGGGGACCATGTTATTGTAAGTGCCTTGTGTGGCCTTAATCATGGCCTAGTAAGAGAGTGTCTGAGCTCGCTGCCGGTATCCATGCACAACCAGTGAAAGTCCAGCCAGCGTTTCAGCAGTAACTGATCATTTTTTCTGCAATCCACATCACACGTCTTCTTCATTCAGTAGGCCATATAGCTTAGCAAGTGATTCAGAACACATATTATCATTCATAAACAACATGACAGGACTCTCTAGCAAAGCCAGGGATATATGCCACGCATTGTAAGTCTTTCCAATATATCTGATGAGCACACTTGGCATCCGTGGCTGAGGATAGCTTAAGTGAAGGCCCTCCGGAAGTGCTTGCACAACAGTTGGCCTAATTGCTTGCTGCCTTTTATGGCAGTCCTTTGGTAAATAATGAAAGGCCCACCCCTCTTATGGAGGATCAAGCAGCTTATCGACAATATTTTTTATAATAGACGGGGTAAAAACCTCCAAACTTTGACCATTCTAAAAAGCAAGAGCTAACATTGGTAAAATTAGCATTTGCATGCAAACAACCAAATGGATCTTAACGATGCCCCTTTTTACAGGAAGTCCCAGCCTTCCTCCAATTGGATGGGCTCTCTGGTCTAGAGATCACAAATAGAGAGACAACTTGCATCTGCCACACATTGCTTCTCAACGCCCAATGCTCTCCTCCAATTCTCCTCTCATTTTTCACGTTCAGAAAAGACAATTAAATAAGCAGCTTGGCCACGTTTAACTATCTCCTGGCCTTCATCCAGATGCAGCATGTGCTCCTCATACTTCACCATCCATTCTTTCTTCTCAATCAAAACAAGTACCATATTATACTGGTCGTCGTAGAGCTGTTCACAAAAGCACCGAACAAATAAAAAGTTAATGCATACTAGGAAAATTTAAATTAGATGTAGCTGAAAGGAAAATCCAAAATAAATGTAGTTGTACCACTCTCAAAATTATCCGTGCAGGACAGAAATTGTATCTTCCACAAAAGATTGGTCAACATAAACCTGCTGGAATCGGAGCTCAGTGCTGGATCTTTTTCAATGTATTTGTGGTATTCATCTAGTGATGTTGCTCCATTACATTGCATCTCACCACCACCAAGCAAGGGTTTCCACAAATTTCCAGCATCCATGGCACTGTTAGTTGCTCCTGAAACACAGTTTTTCAAAAAAATACACTTTAGAAGCCTGTCATATAAAACTTTTAACTTACATGGTAATTTTAGAGAGAGCACATGGTGGCCCCAGTAAGCAAGAAGCTTTAGAAGCTGTTGATTTGGTGGAGACCAAAGATTGACATCAGTCAAGACATCAACTACAACTTCAGGGGATTTTAAGAGGAAGACAAAGGCCAAAACAACGGGTTCACTCTATGAGAGAAGACCTGAAAATGATGAATTTAAACACTACTACAGCTCACAGTTAAGTGGGCAGGCAAAACAAGGAGGGTAAAACCTGGTAAGAGTATAGTCTAACATAATAAAGAATACAAAAAAAGCCGGTATGGTGTACAGAAGTTAACAAGACGCTGCAAATACAGAGGTGTGAGACTGAACAAAGTTGCAGTAAACAAAGATATGGACTGAAGTAAACTCTACATGTTATGAATGGCGGTTCATTTTAACTTAAAAACCACAAGATAAACATCAGTTGTGGTAACAATCAAGATGAATCTGGCACTAAAAATATAATCATCACATCAACCCGCAAACAAGTAAGAGAATTGCACAGGATGTGAACATTCCATTAAAAATGACAAAACAGAAATGAAAGCCTCAACGCAATTCACGAACCATGCAAAGCACTACACTAATTGCATGTGTTAATACTACAACAATGAGTTACATGATATTTAACGATAACATTCACAACTCTATATTAAGCTCATAAGAACAAATCTCTACACATACCAATTTCCATGAGATTCCAAATAATCAAAGTTAAATTTACGTAAGCAAGGAAATGCATAAAAAAATAAAACGGAATCCCCACCTCAACTAGAGAAGGTACTCCTTGATAATAACAGCATAACGATCATACAGCTGTTGTGTATAGTCATGAGGAGGTTCCGCGTCTATATGTTGTACACAATTCTGTGAAGCAAGCCAAAAAATGAACACTAGAATTTCAGCAACCATTACCACAGAAAAATCAAAAGAATTTCGAAGAACACATCTGCTAGAACTTTTTGTTTTGAAACTCAGAACATACTCATACAAGCAGTTACAGAAACATGAGATTACCTGAACTTCCATTTGTGGATGGCCATATATCTTTTCCAGTATGGTAACGCAAACATCGGACAAACCCTGCCTGCGCGATGTACGAGCAAGCTTATTAGCAGATGGCCATATATCTTTTCCAGTATGGTAACGCAAACATCGGACAAACCCTGCCTGCGCGATGTACGAGCGTCTATATATTAGAATACACGGACGAGTTCGAGCCTATTCGCGTCCCCCATCTCGATATCGAGCTGCCCCCCTGCTGGATTTCGACGACATAACTGAGGGAGAGTGGACAAAGGCGGCGATTTGAAGCGCATCCGTCGGGATTTCTGATCTTCAACCTTGAGAAGACCCCCGCGGCTCCCTCCGCCTGCATGCAACAGGCGGATTGACCGGATTGAGCTTCGGTGCACGGCGAGGAAGACTGTGAAGGCACCTGCGAGGAAATACAGACATACAGACGACTAAACTACGGTAAGTTACAACTATCCTACCTGATTTTAGTTTCATAAGGTCGGACATTTGAATTTTTAATTTTTACTATGAACTATAAAGTCGTGTCTAGAGTAGACACGACGTTGTATTTAGTCGTGTCCGCGACGACACGACTTTTATATTTTCGTGTTGCACCGAGGACACTTTTGTACTGACCACTATACCTCACTCCTTGCAGATGGATAAAAAAAGAGATGAGTCTATGGAGGAAATACCACCAGAAGAGGAGGAGGATCATGATTTTGTCTTCGCACCTCGGCAGCGAAATCAGAGGGGCAGGAAAAGGAAGGCTCCGATGGACCGACCAGAGAAGAGAACATATAATGCGCGACCGGCGCTGAAGACGTGTTGTCAACCGGGGGCGATGAAAAAGTGTGCGGCCCTCCTACAGCGTCACCAAAGATGTGCCCAAGTGATGAACGAGGCTGGTTTCGCTGTCATTTTTGAAGGTGAGGACGTTGTTGTATCTCGGAACCTCCTCGACCATTTGGTCAGGTACTGGGATGAGTCGGCGAAGGTCTTCAATATCAAGGGTAGGACGCTACATTTCACAGAGGAAGATGTTGCCCTTATCACCGGATTGCCCGCAAAGGGCGACAGAGTTGAGGTCCTCCCCTCTTTGACACGCCGACCGGAAGGTCAATTCTTCAGAAAGTACTTCGCCGCGAGGAGAGCAGACATTCCACACATTGAGGAAATGATAGACAAGCTTAGCGCGGGCGAACTGAAGATGGAAGAGGAGGACATTGCGAGGATGATCATCTGCCTCCTCTTCTCCACGGTGTTGTTTCCACACAGCACTAGAGCGGTTCATCCCTCTTTGTACCGTTACATTGACGACCTCCCAAGATTGAGGTCATACAATTGGGCTGGGGCTATACATAAGATGAAAAAAACAAGACAATAACTGCCAAACATCCAGATTAAAGACAGCACGCAGGCTGCTAAAATCTCAGCACACAGAAAATAAAAACTGATAAAGAAAATCCACTTTTAGGAACTTCCATCATCGAGCTTCCAACACGAACCCTGTCAATTCTTCTCCACTTTCAAACCTGCATCGAGAGATGCATGAGTATTTCGAAAGAAATACCCAGTAGGTGCCAAGAAAAACCCACAACAGATAATAGGAAACTGACGAGATGGTATAAATATCAAGACACATTAATCAATGACAGGATGAGTAAATACAGAGTTTACCTTACTGAAACAATCATCATTATCAAGGATCATCAACGATAAAGAATAGTCAATTGATAACTCAAACTCCAAGGACAACCAACGGTAAGAATTGATGAACAATAACTCAACTCCACACGAACAGAGCAACGGAGGAAGATAATCAAGAATTCTGATTCGAAGATAACAATTCCTGCTCTCTGATCAGTCCACTTCTTCTATGGACATCAAATACCAGATCATCCTAGAGGTTCTACAGAGGAACCCGGCCATGCGTCTAGGGATGCTGGCCCCATCGGTGCTTACGGGCACAATGGGCGGAGATTGCAGACCTTCCGTAATGTCATACAATCTAAAGCGCACGCGTTGCCGTCATCGACTGAACTACAGAGGTTCATATATCATCGGAGATCTCGCAAGATCTAGCAATGGCTCGTGGGCATACTATGATTACACACAAAGAGCATTCATCAAAACTCTTGGTGGAGAAGCAGTTTACATGGAACTGAATCAATCTGAAATAATATGGGTTCTCCTATTCTAAAGATCTATCATCTCTTAATATCGGACTCACAGAAGAGTATCATTCAATATCTGACTCTCAAAGGAGTAATCTGACTCACAAAGGAGTAATATTCAACATCGGACTTACAAAGGAGTAATATTCAATATCTGACTCACATAAGAGTGATTAAGAAATTTCTGAATTCAATCATCGGAAGACTCATAATCGAGACTCAACAGAATGACACCTTCATCATGCATAACTCCAATCAAGACATCTGGTTTTCTAACAATACTGAGGGTTATATGTCATGAATACTGGATGGTAGGGTTTAAGGGAATAAACCCTAACCGAGAGCTTAAGATTCCAAGTTTGGTTCCAAAGAATATCAGGTTTGTAGTGCGATGCACCACAAAAGAATGACTCAATCTGACATAACTCAATTTCTGAATTTGATTAATTCAGTGACATCACAGACTCCTTTCTTCAGAGTTTTAATGAGATTATTACAATTTGTTAATAGGTATATATAGTTTTGATATAAGGTATAGTGTAAATCTTCCCGAAGTTATACCGTTATCTGCACATTAGCCCACTTCACTTGTTCACCACAGTTTGCACAGAACAAATTTTAATCCGAAATTTTTATGCCAAATAGTCTTCTGACTCTAGTTTCTAAATCATTTTACGTCATAATTTTTTGAAATTTCTTCATTTAGTTACAATTTTTTTAATACAGTCTACTGGCGCAGGACTATGTCTGGCCGAGAGTATTACTTTTAAACTTACTTAATCAATACAGTATATTAATTAATTAATCACTTATTAATGCATTCTATATTTATTACATTACTCTCCTGGATTTTGATAACTCCCAATAGTTCTGTAATTATTTAGTTTCTTACCCAAGTTGTTATCCCAAATCCGGTTGTACATATACATACGGTTTAAACTAATAACTACAAGTTGAACAATTAATTAGGGACACAATCCACTCTGACCCATGAGAGACTAAGTAAAGCAATCTTCTAACTCCGGTAACTCATTTCCCTAATTATTACTTTATTAATCTTAAGATATGTGTTAGTATACAAAACAGTTTTGTCAAACACATTCATTTTTAACTCGAAATCTGCAAGTGGAACAATTAATTCGGGACACAGTCAACACTGACGCATGAGACAACTAGGGTGCATTAGCCTTTGAGTTCTAGTGATTCTTTTTCACTAAAGTTATTATTTTACACTTAGTGTCATAAGGTATATATCTCATTATAACAATAACCCAAAATAGACAATTATCTTGGGACAGGAAAATCTGACGACCCAAAGCTAATCTGGAAGATTGGAACATCTGATCAACAGCAAGTATTAACATCAAAGATTCAAACTTTAGGGATTGAACACAACACATTTGGAATCCGGGATGACACCATATCATCATCGATTGGTTTTAATATAGAAACAAGGAAAAAGGACAGCTTTAGATGGACAGCAAATTGTACCATACAGAACAAAGTGGGATCAACTCGATTAAATCAGTGAGCATACCATATGGTCTAGTTGGAGCCATGCATGATTATGGTTTACAACATTGAAGATCATTCAAAAATTGGATATACTCATATACCGAATATCAAAAGTGATTCATAATCTAGAACATTACCCAAAATTCATAGATCAGCATCAACACATGCACATATATATCAATCGCAGCATGATCAAAGGACACTTTCGATCTGAGGTATCAAACATTGCATCAAGGATAAGTGGGAAAAAGAAAAGCACCTACCTTGTAGACGAAAATCCAATCTCTTCCTATGCGGGTAACTCTTCTTGCACCACCACGCCGGTCGACCTTGCTTGCACCACTACGAACACCACTAGAGATGGGCTGCCGTCGGTCGGAAAAGGTAGAGGGAGAGGTCGAGGTATGAGGTGCTCATAAGCTGATTTGAATGGCTTAAGCACTCAAGCAAAAACCACCCCTACTAGAGCCCTATTTATAGACATTTTAAATAATTCTCCACCGTTGATCATTTCCCCAACTCAATGGCCCAGATTGCAACAGAAAATTCTGGAATTTCTCTTTCCCATATGTCTCTTCGGTTTTCTACTAATTGAGTTAATGGAGTCAATTGCATGGAATTAGTGTTAACTCTCAACTAACTCCACTAACTCATCTTGGTCTTTGCTCTTATTAAATTGTTTAGAGTTTCACCACAACTACCACCTACCCCTCTTGATTACCAAATACTAATTCCCAAATTGATTTCTAAAAAGGTAAACCATTAATGAAATTTCCAAATAGAAAGGGTCCCCACCACATGGCGCCCAAGGGTGTCCACGTCACTCATAAGGTGGCGCACCACTACAGGGTCCACGTGGCCCTCTAAAGGTTCTCACAAATTCTTAGATGAACGGTTAAGATGACTTACACGTGTGATGTGCAGTTCCACCGTACACGAGTCCTACACCTGGTAGCACGCCTATTAGGCTCCGCCACACGCAAGACTAGCCCTAGCCCTGGCACTCGAGTGGTCCTGGCGTCAGGTGTATCAAACCCCTAACGTCAGACGGGTTACAGCGCCAGGCCTAGTCCTCGCGCTCGGAAAAACCTGCCTATTTTAGACCGGTTTCCTAAAATAGCAGTTTTCATAGACATACCGATTTTTCGGGCGTTACATCCTCCCCTTCTAAAAAGAACAATTCGTCCTCGAAATGCCGAAAATCAAACAAATCAATCAGCACCAAAAAGCAATCAACACAACAATCACAAACACCACAGAAGAATCCTCCAGATGCTCAGTTGTTATTACTGAGTCTCCAACAGGAATAGAAATAGAGAGATCACACACTCTAGTCTAGAAGGTTTCTTTTCTAGACCTACGGCACACACCACAAATGTGAAAGCTCTCGATGATCCAAAGTCAATCAAAACTCTAACCAATCTATCAAAGATGAGTAGAGTACCTTCAAACACGTCATCTGAAGCTTGAGCCTCCTCAGCTGAAGTCAAGGCAAAGACTCTTGCCTGAGCCTTCTTGCTCGTCTCCCCTCCTGTCTTCTTGTCACGGTTGGAACAGTATGGGGCTATATGCCCAACCTCGTTGCAACTATAGCATCTTCTGGTATCCCGAGGACACGGCTCTCTGGCATGCGACTGTTGTCCGCAAAACCTGCATTTGCCTCCAGCGTCAGTACTGTTGTTGTGCTGAGGTTGACGGTAAGGAGCCATCGTTCGACTCTGGCCAAATCCACTGTTTATCTGTGGTTGATGCTTCTGTCGCTTATCCGGTCGATCATTGGAATGACCATTGCTTCTTTTGAATCCGGTACGCTTGAAGTTACCATCAAGGCCTTCACTAGAATTCCCTTTCTTCTCCTGTGTCTTCTTATGGTCGTCCTCAAGAATAGAGGCTAACTCCACTGCTTTAGCTACCGTCGCTAACTGTGAAACCAGAACCTTCGATCTAAGCCGATCATGCAGTCCATCAACAAACCTCCTAGCTTTCACGAGCTCATTAGGACACGCATCAGTTGCAAACCGCTGCAGCTGCTCGAACTTTGTTTCATACTGCAGTACCGACATGGAACCTTGCACCAGTTCCAGGAACTCCTTCTCCTTCCTGCGCTGAACATGAGGGGGAAAGTACTTTTTGTTAAATACCTCCTTGAACTCCTCCCATGAGATATCATGTCCCGCTTCCAAGTTATTCCTCTCCGCAGATTCCCACCAGAAAACAGCTTCTCCAACGAAAAGGAATGTCGCAAAAATTACTCGCTCACCAGCTGGAACTTTCATTCCCTTAAACAGACGCTCAACCTCTGCCATCCAGCGCTCTGCCTTTTCAGGGTTGTCATCACCAGAGAAAGCTGGTCCCACTCTCTTGAACCGCTCTAGGGTAGGCGCCTTCACTTTGGGCGTATTGCCGCTGCTTTCGCCATTCCGCAGTTCCCTTGCCAGCTCACGCACCATGTCTGACAGGTTTTGGCTTGAGGCCTCCTCCTGCAAAGGATTCGGTGCAGTACCAGATCGCTTACCACGAGCTCCCGCTGTCTCCATCTCCGATTAACTATAGCCAAGGAAAGAGATGAATTAGAATTAAACACACGGTTTCATTATAATTCATCATCTGTTCCATTGACTCCTAATCGCAACAATACAACAGATCACAAAAAAAAACACCACAAGACACTCAAATCAATAACTTTTATTCATTTCAAAGGAAAAGTACACTTAGTACCCTGGCGTATAGATCAGGGTTTTAAAGTCTGGACAAACTAAGGTTTTCTAACAATCATTCTCTCGAACTAAGTCTTCAAAGATATTCGCTCAAAATCTCCCAAGCTCTCCCGACAGGTGCAAATACCAACTGAGAGTTCCCCTCGATCTCCCAATCCATCATATGCGGCCACCTATAACCCAAGGATTTAAATCTAAAGTACAGTGTGATAAAGAGATCTGCATCCTCCTTAGCCCGCATATAAACCGGATGATCTTTCACAACTTGCGCTTCCTGCTTTCGATGAACTGGAAAGAACTCCTCCAGAAAGTCCACTTGATGTTCAGGGGTTCCTGGTCCCACACCATCTACCCACTCGACTGGAAAGTAAAACTCCTCAGCTAGTGGATGGATGCCTGCTACTGGGTTGGGCTCAGGTTCAGGCTCAATCAGGTAAGGCTCTTCCTTGGTTCCCGATCCTATATTACCATGTATCCAGTTGGCTAGCCACTGCTGGGTTGCCTCCTGTTGGTCCTTCTCGTAAATCCTACCACTTCGAGTTTTCACCATTTAACCTAATTCACAACACCAAAAGTTCCAAGGTCAGATTACTACTCCTATAAGTCTGCTAGAGTTCTACACCCACAACTAATACTATTATCTAAAATTCCTGTAAAACAAATAATTATCTAAGTTATTCTAGAAATGCTCTGATACCAAGCTGTCACGCCCCGAATTTCAAAACCTCGAAAAATGCGCGGAAGCACTAACTCAATAAAGGTTTTGAGGTTGAAACCCGGGCCATGACCGAATACTCAATCACAACTTCCTCTCTGTCCAGAATGCTTAAACAATATCTGTTGTACAAGAATCTTAAATAATACAAACCTTAAGAGATTCACTACTCTGATACAAAACAAAAAAAACAAGACAATAACTGCCAAACATCCAGATTAAAGACAGCACGCAGGCTGCTAAAATCTCAGCACACAGAAAATAAAAACTGATAAAGAAAATCTACTTCTAGGAACTTCCATCATCGAGCTTCCAACACGAACCCTGTCAATTCTTCTCCATTTTCAAACCTGCATCGAGAGATGCATGAGTATTTCGAAAGAAATACCCAGTAGGTGCCAAGAAAAACCCACAACAGATAATAGGAAACTGACGAGATGGTATAAATATCAAGACACATTAATCAATGGCAGGATGAGTAAATACAGAGTTTACCTTACTGAAACAATCATCATTATCAAGGATCATCAACGATAAAGAATAGTCAATTGATAACTCAAACTCCAAGGACCACCAACGGTAAGAATTGATGAACAACAATAACTTAACTCCACACGAACAGAGCAACGGAGGAAGATAATCAAGAATTCTGATTCGAAGATAACAATTTCTGCTCTCTGATCAGTCCACTTCTTCTATGGACATCAAATACCAGATCATCCTAGAGGTTCTACAGAGGAACCTGACCATGCGTCTAGGGATGCTGGCCCCATCGGTGCTTACGGGCACAATGGGCGGAGATTGCAGACCTTCCGTACTGTCATACAATCTAAAGCGCACACGTTGCCGTCATCGGCTGAACTACAGAGGTTCATATATCATCGGAGATCTCGCAAGATCTAGCAATGGCTCGTGAGCATACTATGATTCCACACAAAGAGCATTCATCAAAACTCTTGGTGGAGAAGCAGTTTACATGGAACTGAATCAATCTGAAATAATATGGGTTCTCCTATTCTAAAGATCTATCATCTCTTAATATCGGACTCACAAAAGAGTATCATTCAATATCTGACTCTCAAAGGAGTAATCTGACTCACAAAGGAGTAATATTCAACATCAGACTTACAAAGGAGTAATATTCAACATCGGACTTACAAAGGAGTAATATTCAATATCTGACTCACATGAGAGTGATTAAGGAATTTCTGAATTCAATCATCGGAAGACTCATAATTGAGACTCAACAGAATGACACCTTCATCATGCATAACTCCATTCAAGACATCTGGTTTTCTAACAATACTGAGGGTTATATGTCATGAATACTGGATGGTAGGGTTTAAGGGAATAAACCCTAACCGAGAGCTTAAGATTCCAAGTTTGGTTCCAAAGAATATCAGGTTTGTAGTGCGATGCACCACAAAAGAATGACTCAATCTGACATAACTCAATTTCTGAATTTGATTAATTCAGTGACATCACAGACTCCTTTCTTCAGAGTTTTAATGAGATTATTACAATTTGTTAATAGGTATATATAGTTTTGATATAAGGTATAGTGTAAATCTTCCCGAAGTTATACCGTTATCTGCACATTAGCCCACTTCACTTGTTCACCACAGTTTGCACAGAATAAATTTTAATCCGAAATTTTTATGCCAAATAGTCTTCTGACTCTAGTTTCTAAATCATTTTACGGCATAATTTTTTGAAATTTCTTCATTTAGTTACAATTTTTCGAATACAGTCTACTGGCGCAGGACTATGTCTGGCCGAGAGTATTACTTTTAAACTTACTTAATCAATACAGTATATTAATTAATTAATCACTTATTAATGCATTCTATATTTATTACATTACTCTCCTGGATTTTGATAACTCCCAATAGTTCTGTAATTATTTAGTTTCTTACCCAAGTTGTTATCCCAAATCCGGTTGTACATATACATACGGTTTAAACTAATAACTACAAGTTGAACAATTAATTAGGGACACAATCCACTCTGACCCATGAGAGACTAAGTACAGCAATCTTCTAACTCCGGTAACTCATTTCCCTAATTATTACTTTATTAATCTTAAGATATGTGTTAGTATACAAAACAGTTTTGTACAACACATTCATTTTTAACTCGAAATCTGCAAGTGGAACAATTAATTCGGGACACAGTCAACACTGACGCATGAGACAACTAGGGTACATTAGCCTTTGAGTTATAGTGACTCTTTTTCATTAAAGTTATTATTTTACACTTAGTATCATAAGGTATATATCTCATTATAACAAAACAGTTTTGCACTCATAACTCCTTCTCGGCTAACGTAACCCAAAATAGACAATTATCTTGAGACAAGAAAATCTGACGACCCAAAGCTAATCTGGAAGATTGGAACATCTGATCAACAGCAAGTATTAACATCAAAGATTCAAACTTTAGGGATTGAACACAACACATTTGGAATCCGGGATGACACCATATCATCATCGATTGGTTTTAATATAGAAACAAGGAAAAAGGACAGCTTTAGATGGACAGCAAATTGTACCATATAGAACAAAGTGGGATCAGCTCGATTCAATCAGTGAGAATACCATATGGTCTAGTTGGAGCCATGCATGATTATGGTTTACAACATTGAAGATCATTCAAAAATTGGATATACTCATATACCGAATATCAAAAGTGATTCATAATCTAGAACATTACCCAAAATTCATAGATCAGCATAAACACATGCACATATATATCAATCGCAGCATGATCAAAGGACACTTTCGATCTGAGGTATCAAACATTGCATCAAGGATAAGTGGGAAAAAGAAAAGCACCTACCTTGTAGACGAAAATCCAATCTCTTCCTATGCGGGTAACTCTTCTTGCACCACCACGCCGGTCGACCTTGCTTGGACCACTACGAACACCACTAGAGATGGGCTGCCGTCGGTCGAAAAAGGTAGAGGGAGAGGTCGAGCTATGAGGTGCTCATAAGCTGATTTGAATGGCTTAAGCACTCAAGCAAAAACCGCCCCCTACTAGAGCCCTATTTATAGACATTTTAAATAATTCTCCACCGTTGATCATTTCCCCAACTCAATGGCCCAGATTGCAATAGAAAATTCTGGAATTTCTCTTTCCCATATGTCTCTTCGGTTTTCTACTAATTGAGTTAATGGAGTCAATTGCATGGAATTAGTGTTAACTCTCAACTAACTCCACTAACTCATCTTGGTCTTTGCTCTTATTAAATTGTTTAGAGTTTCACCACAACTACCACCTACCCCTCTTGATTACCAAATACTAATTCCCAAATTGATTTCTAAAAAGGTAAACCATTAATGAAATTTCCAAATAGAAAGGGTCCCCACCACATGGCGCCCAAGCGTGTCCACGTCACCCATAAGGTGGCGCACCACTACAGGGTCCACGTGGCCCTCTAAAGGTTCTCACAAATTCTTAGATGAACGGTTAAGATGACTTACACGTGTGATGTGCAGTTCCACTGTACACGAGTCCTACACCTGGTAGCACGCCCATTAGGCTCCGCCACACGCAAGACTAGCCCTAGCCCTGGCACTCGAGTGGTCCTGGCGTCAGGTGTATCAAACCCCTAACGTCAGACGGGTTACAGTGCCAGGCCTAGTCCTCGCGCTCGGAAAAACCTGCCTATTTTAGACCGGTTTCCTAAAATAGCAGTTTTCATAGACATACTGATTTTTCCGGCGTTACAGGAAGCTCCGAAATCCCTGGAGGTATACGCTTCAAATCGCCGTCTTTGCGCACTCTCCATCAGTCGTGTCGTCGACAGCTCCAAATCGAGCTGGGGGACATGAATCGGATCGTCGAAATCTGCAAGGGTTGCCGGTGGAATCGCCGGTCGAACTCGCCGGTGTGCCAATGGAGTCGTCGATGGAAATCGCCAGAGAAGTCCTTGTGTTTTTCGTGTTGTATACAACATGATTCTTCGCACAGTATTAGAATGAAAAAGATAAAAGAAGGGTATTTTTGGTATTCTAAGTCTAGATTCCAGGTCATATGAGATTTCACAGGAAAAACCAGGTAAAGATGTGTCAGTGCTCATTAAAATTCTTGAAGGGACAAGACAATTCCTGTGGAATTACACAAAATTGCTGCATATGGTGGTGGAGATCGATCTAGCCGCCAATGGGGCTCTGGATGTGGTGGTGGTAGAAGCGGCGAGTTGTATGGTGGTGGTGGTCGCAATAATTCCACCTTTGGAAGTTGGATAAGCCAAGCCTCTTCGGGTGGCTGGTCGGGTGGAGGGAATAATTCAAGGTCTTCGGTGGACTTTTTCCTGCATTTTTTCACTCAATGCATTTAGTTTTGACTGAGAACTCATCTGTTTCTTGGGAAAGATGTACTGCTACGTATTCTGTCAGTTGAAGAGCTAATGAAAGCTACCACTTCAAAGAAAAAAGGAGTCCTTACAATGTGATAGTTCCTTGAGGTGGTATACTACGAAAATGTTCCAAAACTTGTGGCTTCTTGGACACTAGGTAGAAATGCAAGTTCCTGAAGGAAAAATGATTTATATTTGTCTTCAGAATGCAGAATCTTGAAAATATATGAATTTGTAACTAATCTTGCTTTTAACTTTATCCATGGAAGATATTTGTAACTATTGGCAAAGAGAGAAAGTACATCTGAGTATCTTGGGAAAGGCATTCAATTTATTCTCCCATTTGAGAAGCTAAAGAACCGCTACTTCAGGGTAAGGTATAATATGATACTTCATTGAGGTGATATGTTTGGGATATCTTCTGATGTGGCAAGTGTTCTGAAACTTGATAGATTCCCAAGTTCTTAAGAGCAAATGATTTACGTTTGTCTATAAAATTTACTTAGAATTTAGCTGAAGGTTTTTTTAGATTCTATTGCCTCAGAATTGAGATTACTAAAGCCGAAGAAGTCCTCTAAACCCTTATACAATTGTAACGGCGTTAACAATATTCCCTGGAGCTTCCTGTGCTTGAGAGTTCTGAAGATAATTCTGTAGTTTTTTGCAAACAAGAATGAATAAGATGGCAGCAATGTCATTACATCTGCAGTTACACGAGTCGCTTATCTTGAAACAGACGATTTTGCTTTTTTAGTACAAGTGTGACAAAAATACTTGAACTCGGTCTTCTGTCAAATAACTTACTCCTAATTTGTGTTAACAAGACGATTTTTCTGCATTAAATCGACATTAGTTTAACCAATTCATTATTTGCTATGGTAGGCGCAGCTGTACAAAGCTGCTTATTAAATTATCACGTCAGTTCATCCACTGAACCTTTCTATCTGTCCCAACTTTGAAGAACTCAATGGCCGTTCCTTGGTGAGTTTTACGAGCTCACAGGTTTTCAATGTAATATGGTATTACGAGCCTACAATCTCATATATAATCAAGTGATTAAACTCAATAGCTTGAATTGACAATGTTATCAGCCAAGCATGTATGCACCTGATTATCCAAAACCACAATTGCGTAAAAAGTTGACGCAAACATTAACTTCATGAGGCCCGCATTTTTTGGAGACGCAATCAGCTGCTGGGACCAGCAATAGCATAATCACTGCTGAAATTTCAGCCGCCCGTATGAGGGAAATCGATGGCACACACATTAGCATAGAGTCCGTTACACAGTGTTTCGCATTAAGTGTGTGCGAAAGCGAATGGTGCTAGGTCATCATAAGGGAAGCTCCCAAAAATTTGAACTGGTATGGCTTCGTAGTCTCCGGTACCTGAAACCTTGTTGGGTCCACTGATTGGGTTTTATATAGGTCCAGAGTCCAGACCCCTTATACAGCTATGTGATTTTTTTTGGTGCTAAATGCTATGTGATTCTTCTTCAAGCTTTACAATTGAGTCATCCTTGCAAATCAATATGGACTTTGAAAGTTCTCGTACTCCCTCCATCCCATGTCAACTGCCCTATTTGGTTTTGCAAAATGAACTAACTTAAGACTTGATATTGGACAGAGCGAGAATTGTACCCCTCCTGGTGACTTCTAGCATTTTGTACCAGAGACCCATTGGCACCGGAGACCCATATGGAGGGTGGGTTAGTCACCATGGCCAAGACACTCAAACCAGCCTTTGAACGTCCTGAAAATACCATGGTACACCCTTGCACGAGAAGGCGATGACAGTCAAAAATGCTGGCAGCCTTCCAAAAAGGGCTCAGCATAAATAGGAAAAGGTGATATAATTCTTATACATGCTCATGAACAAACCCGTTGAAAGACAATTGTCGTCATCTTCATCTTATGCCTTATCCCAGCTAGCTATCTAGTGTCGGCAGCATGGATTATATACCGCGTTTGACTCTTATCGTAATCCGTTGAAAGATAATACATGTATTAGATGAAAATAGTTTTTTCACTGGAGGCCTGTTTGGCACACCCTTTTCTTTTCCTTTAGGGTTTAAAGTATAAGCTAAAATGTCACATCCCTTTCTTTCCGTTGAGGAGGTTTGGCCCTTAAAGGATGGAAAGTTCGTAGGGGGAGCCAAATAGGCCCTAGGTTAGGGCTTAAAGAAAAATAGGGCTATGAAAATTTACTTTTCTGGAAGGCCCAAAAATGGCCTTGAAAATGCCCAAAAATTTCACACCTCAAAGGGTACGAAAGTCCTTTTACAGACTAAAAAAAAGGTCCAGGGCTTGCACAAATCAACCTCCCTCCATTCTCTCGGCTCCCGTCTCTCTCTATCTTCTGAGTGAACCTCTCTCTTCTCTTATCTATCCTCTTCATGGGTTTTCGGATTCATGGCGTTTCATCCTCAGTTCGTCGGGTCGTACTCGTCGACTCAGCGGAAGCAGTGGGAGACAACGGAGTGGCTCTAGGTGGGGAATTTGGGGCGGTGGGAAGAGGAGTCAGCGGAGTAGGGGTTGTGCGGCCAGCGGTGGTAGGGAGGGTACCCTAGAAATCGCTCCATCTCTCTTTTCCAGATGGTGGGTATATCTCTAATCATCAGTATTCATCTTTAAAATATGATTTTTCTTGAAGACAGTACTGACATACTGAATTTTTGTATTGGCTTATTTATTTTGTGTCTTATGTGACTAAGTTGATTCAGAAACAGGTTTAAGAAATACTTATATGCTCCACTTATGTGAATCTTTAGTAGAAAAAATAAAGTTGATTCAGAAGCAGTTGTATGACTTCCTTCTATGATCTATGTCTGTGAATTTTTCGTAGAAAAAAAGGTTAGAGAAGGACCCATATATCCTATCGAAGGAGTGAAGGTCAATTGTTTGGACATGCTTTGGTAATAATGTTTCACAACCGTGCCTCTTGAGGGAACTAATTATATTCCCTGCTTATCTTGTTGCTGGAAAGCGTCATGCTGACCCTGTAGGGTAATCCAGCCGGAGCTGCAGCGGATCTAATGTCTGTTTTGGTGTTGAATTCTCCAAATTCTGATTATCCTTGGAATTCCCTTGCACTCACAAACTCAAATACAATCGAGTACAAGGATTTTAGCAATATAAACGAACGAGAATTTATATCATGAGCAATCAAATTAAAACCAAGAATGTGCACTACTAACCTGCGGCCTTTGTACCCAAGATTACACCGTTCTTCATAGAAAAATATAATATATCTGAGATCACCTTTTCTTGAACCGTTCGTGTGTGAATCTACTAATTTGCTATTCTCCCAGAGATAGTAATATCATTCAAGTGCTTTCTCCCTTATCTTAGCTTTGATTCAATCTCCAAGATGAATCCCAATTAGCCAAGATCACCAAAATGAGAAAGGAGAAGAATATGGCCAATTGAGAGAGAGAGACGATGGAGATAAGACCTGGTCAAAGCCAAACCGACAAGACCCTTAGAGGAGGAGGGCATCCCCTCATATCTCCACTAAAAATTTCGGTTACCACAAATTAGGGAGTTATTTGTCCCTTAATTGCACGTCCTCCCTGAATGGGATAACTTTCCAATTTCTCTCTCTTGATTTAATCAAATTTCATTAAATCATGGCCCAATCAAAACCGTTCCAATCAAAGATGTCTCTTCCAATTAGGTGTGGGCCCACGGAAGCCTAACCATCTCCTCAAGTCCACACAAACAAGAGAGAGCCGACTTCTCTCAAACAAGGCAAATAATATGGGACAAGAACCCATATTTGCTTACAGACCCGACG
Source organism: Houttuynia cordata (assembly GCA_039654745.1). Lineage (NCBI taxonomy): Eukaryota > Viridiplantae > Streptophyta > Magnoliopsida > Piperales > Saururaceae > Houttuynia > Houttuynia cordata. Next base: position 33,738,593 of record CM077502.1, read on the forward strand.
ATTTCGCAGAATGCACTACAACAAAAATGGGTTTTAGAGACGGTTTCATTTCAATCGCTAATAAATCCGTTGAGAAAGATTAATTGTTTCCACGAAAATAGTTAGGTGGAGAAAAAGTTAACAATACCGACGGTTTATAGGGAGTCTCTAAAAGTATACACATTCCACGGTTTTGTTCCGTCACTAGAAAATCTGTCGTTGATATTGTATAGTCTCCACAGTTTTTTCCGCGGTTAAAAGATCTGTCGATAAAAAAAAAGAGAAAAAAGATCATGACCGTTGATTTGAAAGGTCAAGATTAAAAACCCTAATTTCTATCATTTTTCTCCTCCATTTTCCCCGACGCCCATCTGCCTACAGTTCGCCGACACCATCCCCGGCCTTTGGTCTCCGTCCCCACACCCCCGGCCGTTGTCGACAACTCACTGATCTCTCTCTCCCTCCCTCAGCTCCTCCCTTATTCGAGTTCTCTTTCTCTCTCAACCGCCAGGAAAACTTCTTCTCCAAGTCTCCTTCTCTCCAACAGTAACTCCGAGACCGAGAGTACGAACCTCCGACGAGTGACGAGTTTGACGAGCGTCAGGGGACCGAGGTTCAGCTCAACCTTCCGCCGCCCGCCCAAATTTTTGGCGCCGCCGCTGTGGCCAGATTCTCGCAGAAGTTTATTTAGTTCCAGAGCTCTGTTGAACTAACACAAGGTCCTAGATGTAAAGGTATCAAATTACGAATTAATAATGATATCAAGGGGCTAAATTTTTCGTTCTATATATGGGCTTGTGTGTTTGAGTGAATATTCTGTTACTGCCTTGTAAATTTGACCATAATTTAGTTTGTGATTGGGATTCTGATGATTGAATGTTCAATTTCTGACGGTTGTTGAACATCAACGGTCTAGATCTTCTCTACCATATCAGAGAAAATGCTCAACAAACACCTTTGAAAGGTAGCAGGTGCATTGCATAGCCCAAAGGGCATGCGACGGTAGGCAAAGGTACCAAAAGGACATGTGAAAGTGGTCTTTTCTTGGTCTTCAGGGGCTATGGGAATTTGGTTATAACCAGAATAACCATCAAGGAAGCAATAATATTCATGTCCCGCTAACCTTTCCAGCATTTGGTCAATGAAAGGAAGGGGAAAATGATCTTTTCTTGTCACTTGTCAAAGCATTCAACTTCCTATAATCAATACAGACACGCCAGCCCGTTTGAACTCGAGTTGGCACTAACTCATCAGCATCGTTTTTCACAATAGTTATGCCAGACTTTTTCGGCACAACTTGAACAGGACTTACCCATTTACTATCAGAGATCGGGTAGATAACTCCTACATCTAAAAGCTTAAGGATTTCAGCTCGAACAACTTCTTGCATTACAGGGTTAAGACGCCTTTGGGATTCACGAGAAGGCTTGGCATCATCCTCCAAATGAATTCTATGCATAACAACAGAGGGACTGATGCCTTTAATATCTGCAATGGTCCACCCTATGGCTTCTTTGTGCTTTACAAGAACATCAAGTAATTTACGCTCTTGAGCCACATCTAGGTCAGATGCAATAATGACAGGTAAGGACTCAGCAGGACCTAAATAAGCATATTTCAGAGTATCAGGTAATGGTTTCAGGTCTAATTTAGGTGGCTCAACACTAGATGGAACTACTGGTGATGATGATAAAGCAAGAGGCTCCATTTTTGGTTGCCACCGTTCAGTACTCATCAGAGGTACAGACTCAAGCAATGAGTTTACTTGTTCAATTGACTGATCGATATCAAATTCACAACCAAAATGTGTTAAGCATGCCTCTAAAGGATCTTGGGAATGTGTTTGAAGAAATGTTTCATGGACAAGTGTTTCAATCAGGTTTATTTTGTTAAGCATGAAAAATACACATTTTTTATATGCCTTTTTACCTGTTTGTTAGTCATAATTTCTAGTTAAAATAAGGAATAAAGTAAGTTTTAGTAATTAGTTGAGTAATTAGGAATTGAATAAGTATTTTGCTTTAAATGACTCCATTTAGACATGTTATATAATTTTATATTGGGTACGTCTAATGTGGGACATGTTTTATTTTTGTAGGTTCAAGTGCCCATACTGCTGAATAGCCAAAAGTGAAGCCATTAGACGGACCCAGGAGCTGATATCACTCGCAGAAAAGATCTGATCCATTGATGAGTCAGTCAAGAGAAGACGGGCGTGGAATTAGAGTACAGAGTCGTTCAGATTTAATCCGGTGGTCGACATTGATACAACGGGTTTTAACCCAAGCAATTGAACAAGCAAAATATGAGCGGGTCGTTGGGCCGGTTCGGTTCACTGAAAAAAAAGAAAGAGAGAAAAACAAAACCCGAGCGAAAGGCTCGGGTGTTCAGTCGGGTTCTAACAGACGAGCTCTGTCGAGCTCTGTTCGAGTGGCCGACAGAGGCGAAGATGGAGGCTCATGGCGAAATCAGACCATGGGCAAGGCTTTGGGTTCCGACGGAGATGACTCCACAGCAAGATTCCGGCGATGAGGGGCCCTGGTCTGAGGTGCGGTGGCGGCAGTCGAGGTTGACGGATGGGTTCGAGAAAGAGAGAAACGGCGATGAGGGGCCCTGGTCTGAGGCGAGAGAGGCGGCGTGATGAGAAGCAGAAGATGGAAAGATTTAGATTTGGAAACTCGTTGCAACAAAGCTGAATCGAGAATGTTGCAAGGCGTCAAGGAAGCTTCAGATTCGGGTCTGTTTCAGCTATGGTAAGCTGCTATTTTCAAATCCATTGAAAAGTTCAAGAAGGGTGGAATTGGATCAGCAAAAGGAAAACTTTATTTTTCGGTGCTTTTTCGGTTTTGTTTTGTGGAGTAAGAATGGGATTTTTACTGCGATTGGAGGAGAAATTGAAGGGCGAATTGACTAATTTGGAAGGCAGCTATTTGGAGGGTATTTTCACACGAGATTGGTTTTGGAATACTTACTGATTTGAGGAGATTGGGTGGACTATGGCAGTCGATAAAAAACAGAGCAGAGAGCAAGAACGGAGAGTCGAGACAGTTTCTTCAACAAGTTTTTACAGTTTCAAATTTTAGTTTCAGTTTGTTTTTTTTTTACTTTGGATTTCATCTGCTGCTGTGTTGGTGTTGATTTGAAGATCGAGTTTGTAACGACTATTGCTGGACAGTCGACTGAGAACAGAAAGAACAGTACGGTGTATTTTCGTTTTACCTCATCAGTTTTTTTTGTAAGTGAATTCTATTGTTAATGGAGATGAATTTTATGAATTATGCATGTGTTATATTTAATATGGTTGGCTAGATTAATTGCTAAGGTTAGGATGAGGCTGTAGTAATTGTAGGGATTCCCATATTCATGAAAGTTGATATTTTTTATTATAGAATTGTGCTATAATGTTTATGCGTTCCTGTTGTTAATTGCGTAGTTATTTTCGGATATAGCATTAATCATGTTTTTGCTATGATTTGGAATTAATATTGTCAATGCATGCTTATTTTAATTGGTTAAATAACAAATCGGATACTAGTTGTGATTTACTCGTAAGTGGATACATCTAGTAATTTGAGCTGTTAATTTAAATAGCATGAAGGACGTGATTTTTGTATGAGTAATTGTGCATTAAAGTAAAATCTTCCGTAACAACGTGAATAGGATTCTAGATTGTTACGAGTATTTGGAGAATGATAAATGATTGAAGGGTTAGGGTTCTCTATAATTTATTGCATGCCGATTCCAAAGCCTTAGTATTTTGTTAATTTGATAAAGTTTAGTTTTTTTATTCCGTTAATTGATTTTAATTAGTCGTTAGTTAGTTAATCAATTTCTACAAGTTTCATAGTTTAGTCAAGGGTTTAGTTAGGATTCGATTAGATTTCCGCTACACAAGTCCCTATGGGTTCGACCTCGTAAAAATTGTGCGATTATACTGCAAACACGATTCGTACACTTGCGAGTAAAATTAAGAGATTAATTAAAACAACAACAAGTTTTTGGCGTCGTTGCCGGGGACTTGTAGGAAATCAAATTCTAAGACTAATTTTACCCTTGCAGTTAATTTTAGGTAAAAAAAAATTAAAATTAAAAAATAAAAAATATATAAAAAATAAAAAAATAAAAATTTTATAATTTTAAACACATGAGAGTTGATTGACAGTGGATGACCAGGTGGACACGTGATCACACACTGCGTCTGGTTAGCAACAATTCTAATCCTTTAGAGAATAGTGAAACAAAAATTGATCTTTCATTCAAAATGGAAGATCAACCTGAGAAATCTCTGAGGGAGTTATTTTCTCCGATCACAATCAACCCTCCATCTTACATAATGTTGCCTGCAACCTCTGCAAAGCATTTTGAACTAAAACCCCAGATAATTCAACTTTTGCCAAATTATCATGGTCTTAACAGAGAGGATCCTTACATGCATGTAAAGGATTTTCTAGAAATTTGTGCAACTTTTAGATTCACAGACTTCTCTGATGAGTCTGTTCGTCTGCGCCTTTTCCCCTTCTCTTTGAAGGACAAGGCCAAGGCATGGTTAAATTCTCTTCCCGCTGACTCTGTCACAACATGGGATATGTTGGTGAGCAAATTCTTGTCCAAATTCTTCCCAATGGCTAAAACCAACGAATTAAAGAGAGAAATCACTGACTTCATGGAAGATGAAAATGAAAAATTTTATGAGAGTTGGGAAAGATTTAAAGACCTTTTACTAAAATGTCCACATCATGGGTTTGAAACATGGAGGTTAATACAACACTTTTACAATGGTTTAACTCAAACACACCGCAACATGATTGAATCAATGAATGACGGTGCTTTCTTAGACTTAGGAGGTGAAGCAGCTTATAACTTCTTAGAGTGATTAGCTGAAAGGTCCCAACAGTGGGATTTTGCAGGTCATAGGGAGAGACAACATCAAGCTCCTAAGAAAGGAGGTCTCTACGAGATTAAAGAGGACGTAGATGTTAAGGTCAAACTTGATGCGTTAACCAAGAAAATAGATGCCCTGAATTTGAACCGAAGCATCAATGCTCTCAACATGAATGAAGCATGCTCTGTGTGTGCTAGCCCGATGCATACATCTCTGAACTGCCCTTCCATGAATACTTATCCAGAGTGTTATGCAGAACAAGTAAATGTTCTAAACAATTATGGGAAGCCGACAGGCAATCCTTTCTCTGAAACCTACAATTCAGGTTGGAGAAATCATCCAAATTTCTCCTGGAGACAAAGTCAACCACCTATGAATGTAGGTGGGCAGCCTATGCAACCCATGCATAATCAGTTTAGGCAGAGCAACCCACCTTATCCAGCTTTGTCTCAACCTCCTACCCAATATCAACAACCTATCACTCAATCTCAGGGTCTTACACAAAAACAGTCCTCGTTAGAGGACACTGTCAAATCTTTCATCCAATCCACAAGTCAAGTTATTCAGTCAACTAACCAAGCTATGCTTGAGATGAAAAACTCTACACACATGAATACTCAAGCAATTGCTAAGTTAGAGACTCAAGTTGGTCAATTGGCTACTCAATTAGCAGAAGGGCCAATTTTCCATTGGTAGTAGCTCTAATTCTTCACAGAATGAGGAACATGTTCAATCAGTTATTACCCTTAGGTCTGGAAAGCAAATTGATAATAAAATTGAAACTCCTGAAAAAAAAGAAAGTGAGAACACTAAGACTGAAATAGAGACTAAAGAAATTAATTCTTCTCCAACTGTCGACAGTGATTCTCCACCTAGAAATTTTGTACCTAGGGCACCTTATCCGCAAAGACTAGTTAATCCTAAAAAAGGAGCACAATATGGAGATATTCTAGAAGTGTTTAAACAAGTGCAAATAAACATTCCTTTTCTAGATGCAATCCAACAAGTGCCTTCATATGCAAAATTTTTGAAAGATCTAATCTCTGTCAAAAAGAAAAATAATGTTCCTAAAAAGGCATTTCTAGCAGAACAAGTAAGCTCTGTCATTCAATGTAAATTTCCTATCAAATATAAGGACCCTGGTTGTCCCACAATTTCATGCATGATAGGGAAACATCAGATTGAGCGAGCCTTGCTAGATCTGGGGGCAAGTGTGAATTTATTGCCCTCTGTGTATGTGCAATTAGGTCTGGGAGAGCTAAAACCCACGACAATGACACTTCAATTAGCTGATCGTTCGGTTAAAATTCCTCGAGGTGTTGTTGAGGATGTTTTGATAAAGGTTGATACATTTTATTTCCCTGTGGACTTTGTTGTCCTTGATACTCAACCTGTTCCGAACATAAGTGGGCAAATACCTGTCATTTTGGGTCGTCCATTTCTAGCTACATCTAATGCTATCATTAATTGCAGAAATGGAGTGATGCAAATTTCGTTTGGGAATATGAAGGTGGAATTGAACATCTTTGACATCAGTAAACAACCACCTGACATGGATGATGTGAATGAAATAAACCTGATTGAAACACTTGTCCATGAAACATTTCTTCAAACACATTCCCAAGATCCTTTAGAGGCATGCTTAACACATTTTGGTTGTGAATTTGATATCGATCAGTCAATTGAACAAGTAAACTCATTGCTTGAGTCTGTACCTCTGATGAGTACTGAACGGTGGCAACCAAAAGTGGAGCCTCTTGCCTTATCATCATCACCAGTAGTTCCATCTAGTGTTGAGCCACCTAAATTGGACCTGAAACCATTACCTGATACTCTGAAATATGCTTATTTAGGTCCTGCTGAGTCCTTACCTGTCATTATTGCATCTGGCCTAGATGTGGCTCAAGAGCATAAACTACTTGAGGTTCTTGTAAAGCACAAAGAAGCCATAGGGTGGACCATTGCAGATATTAAAGGCATCAGTCCCTCTGTTGTTATGCATAGAATTCATTTGGAGGATGATGCCAAGCCTTCTCGTGAATCCCAAAGGCGTCTTAACCCTGTAATGCAAGAAGTTGTTCGAGCTGAAATCCTTAAGCTTTAAGATGTGGGAGTTATCTACCCAATCTCTGATAGTAAATGGGTAAGTCCTGTTCAAGTTGTGCCGAAAAAGTCTGGCATAACTGTTGTGAAAAACGATGCTGATGAGTTAGTGCCAACTCGAGTTCAAACGGGCTGGCGTGTCTGTATTGATTATAGGAAGTTGAATGCTTTGACAAGAAAAGATCATTTTCCCCTTCCTTTCATTGACCAAATGCTGGAAAGGTTAGCGGGACATGAATATTATTGCTTCCTTGATGGTTATTCTGGTTATAACCAAATTCCCATAGCCCCTAAAGACCAAGAAAAGACCACTTTCACGTGTCCTTTTGGTACCTTTGCCTACCGCCGCATGCCCTTTGGGCTATGCAATGCACCTGCTACCTTTCAAAGGTGCATGTTGAGCATTTTCTCTGATATGGTAGAGCGATTTTTAGAGGTATTCATGGACGATTTTTCTGTCTTTGGGTCTACTATCGATAGTTGATTCTTGTCTGTCATTTTTGAGCAGTTGCAACACGACCTTTTTTTATGGATTGAGCGACAGAAAATATCTGTCTTTAATTATCTTTAACGACGGATTATGTGCATTTAGCAACAGATTTTCTCATCTCTAAAGCCCTTTTTTTTGTTGTAGTGATGACTGCTATCTGTAAATTGTTCAATCATGTTAATCAGCCAGGTCTTCCAGCTGTTACTCTTGAGAAAGCAGTTACTTTGCAAAAGAATCGATCTTTGATATTGTGGAGAAGCCCATCTATATGTTCTACTGCTAGATCATATACCTCATTTGCTAGCACTTCTGTTGCTTGCACAAACCTGTCATCAGATTCTCAGTCTGTGACCCGGATATCTCAGAGTTGCACGGAATGAAGCCCAAGATGCGCTGTTTGATTATCTTAACTGTACTAGAGGCCTCAATCCTCCTGATGCCGAGCACATTAGTAAGAATGCACCAACTTTCCTGCAGTATCTTATGTCAAAGGTTGAGAAAGAGCAGGACAAAAACTGGTCGCTGAGCCGGTATTTTCGTTACCACCCCCATAAATGAATTTGAGCCGTTCTTTGAGAGCCTGGGCTTGCAACCTTTTGAGGCTATGGTCCTTCCTGTGATTTGGTGTTTCTAAGTGATGACACTCCGATGCTTGAGAATTTTCATGTTTTGTGTAACTTTGGTGTCACGCCCCAAAATTCCTGACCTCGATCGGAGTGCGGAAGCCTTTAAGTAAACTAAATAAAAGCCGAGGTAGGAACCTTGGGACGCGACCGAATACTCGATCACTCGGGTCAATTACATCGTTACAAAAGTACGTGTAATCGACATCACCAGGAACTCATAACGAAACTTAGAAATTGAGAACTAAGAACTTCTTCATCAAATTTTAAGTAACATTGTCAATGTAACAAATGGATCCTACTGAAATTATTACAGCAGATTAAATAAAAACTATCAAATAAAGCAAACATCAAATTTAGGCACACACTGGCCAACACTAAAGAAGTTCTAACAAAATGCAATAGAGTAAATAAAGCAATTCTTCAAGACATCTCCCACGCATCTGCTACGCCTTTCTGAACTGCAAAATCCTGACTTACTGATCTTTGAGGCCTGCATCAGAGGATGCGTGAGTATTTCGTAGAAATACCCAGTAGGATGTAAAAACCCACCAGGAAGATAAAATAGGTTATGAAGAATAGATCACTCGGATAAACAGGAATAAACACTCTCTGAAAGACCACTCATAGGTTTATATTGCAAGAATAGCAAGGTCAGATGATAACAGTTCCAATGGAAAAGTTATCGGAAAGAATAATCTCAATATGACTCCAAACAAATATCGGTGTAAGGAGAGAATGGTCAAAATACCAAAGGCTCCAGGCATCTAAAGTGCAAGGAGTTACAATTTCTGCTCGCTGAATTTACCGATCACCCGCAAGTGATTATACCAGAACATCCTAGAGGTTCTCTTTTTGGAACCCGGCCACGCGTCTAGGCATGCTGGCCCCATCGGTGCTTACGGGCACAATGGGCGGAGACTGCAGACCTTCCGTAATATCATACAGCCTAAACGTACGTATTTGCCTCCTTTCGGGCAATAGGGAACCCATGTTCCATAAATATCGGAGGTCACTCATGACCTAGCAATGGCTCGTGAGCATACTATGATTCCACCTTTTAATAAGTGGAGAAATGGGTCAATGTCAAACTGGACAATGATTCAACAATAACAAAGGTCTCAACTTTCTGAGAATAGGGTAACTCTTACCGCAATGACTCCCTCATGGAGTATGAAACAGATAATCAAGGTTTCTCAACAATATATGGCTCTCTCTCAAGGAGTAACAAGAAGATTCACATATCTCGCATAATGAAGAGAATAATGAAGACTCACAATCTGAGGAATAATGAATTTCACTCTTAGAGTACACGTCATGCATCATGTCTTACCTTTGATAGGGATATCTCTAAGTATGGAATTGTATTACTTTTAATCTCAAGATACCTTTCTAAGAAAGTTTGATCTCCAATTGGATACTCAAACCGACACCACGATGAACCATAGAAACAAGACCAAATTGACTCTTGTGCACGCTGACTCGTCCCAAAGTCTTAATCTTTTAAACTTCTTCACTTATTAGAATGACTCATAAGTAGTTTTGTCTTACTATATTAATATTATTTAATCAGATTATATCATATTATGAGTAATAATACTTACTAGTGCTTTAAAACCCTAATTCCAGTAAACTGTCTTATACTATACAGCCCACTTTCAACTGACGCCACTGTCAATACAGAAGGAATCTGACTCTGAAAGTTTAACAGAAGATAGCCCTATGAGTCTAGTTTATAACCCCACTGACGGAATATTTTTATGATTTTTATACATTTAATTATGATTTTTATACTGAGCACTGTTGGCGCAGAAACAGTTCTGGCCGAGAGCACATTACTTACTTATAATATGTAATCATGTACTAATACCCATTAACCATGATAATATAACATTAATACCCTTAATTACTCCCCTCCTAGAGTAATTCTAGACTCTGGTATGTTCTGGAACTTAATGATTATAATGATTCTAATTGATGATAATACCTTAAACTAGATTCAAGGCATCAACCTTGATCTAATTAAGCTTTTAACATTATTAATACATCCCTTAACTATATTGAACTATTAAATCAAGACATATCAGAATAAAGAAGATAACTTTCATGACCATCCATGTTCAAGAGACATGACCTATAGATATTCCCATCAAAAGTAGGCATATATGCATCAACATGAAGCATTAAACAAGGTATGACATTATGAGCACTCTTATTTATCAAACAACAAGGAATCTCTCATGAAACAAACATTAGGCACTCTTATCTCTGAGATAATATGAATAGGATCATAAATTAATCACAATATAAAAGAACCAAAGAAGTGCAAACCGAATTGGTTGGGAAAAACCATCCTACCACAAAGTTTCTAGCCATACTAATTTTATGTGCCTAGTTTCTAGCCATACTAATTTTATATTTTTCCGGTTTTTCCTGAATTAGTTATGATTTATTTACTACAGACTGTCGACACAGAAATATTACTGGCCGAGCTTACAATCTTAATCATACTTTACATATCTCGTTCCAAACTAAGAAACTACCATATCTAAGCCAACCAACTAGACGTCCCCTTCCTATTGGTTGATTAAAAGTGAAATATCTATCTCTTTTTAATTAAGATTTATCTTCCCTAATTATCTCAACCGAACTGATACTTCCCAATCCTCCGCGATACTTACCATATTTATCGTTATTAGGTCAAATCGTAGATTTTGCTCCAAGATTCACTCCAATCCTCTAAAGATCTCCTTGTGGCTAGTTATCCACGTTCACATGACTCCCTGGGCCTGTGCCACATGGCCCTGCGCCCAGGTCTGTGCGTCTACAGCTAGAGTCCTCCGCACACATGACTCTGGTGTCCCGCGGTTGTACTACTCATTACACTATCTCGTGTAGACCACGGACCACGTATAAAACTAAAATTAACTGATTAATTATGAAATTCAAATAGGTCTCATCCACTTGAACACATGCCCTGGCGCCTGGCCCCACTCCTGGCGTCAGGTGTTCTCAGACCCTGGCGCCAGGCTGGCCTCAGCACCAGGTTGTTCCCAGTGCCAGGACCAACCCTTGTGTGCTAGTTTTCTACTACTAATAGTCATGCGATTAACAAATCATACCACATCATAAACATCAAATAACACATCAAAGCACATCGCACAACCAGAAAATCAAATCAGGCAACGAACTTTCCTATTTTAGAACAGTTTCCTAAAATAGAAACCTTTAGTTAACGTACAAATTTTCCGGGTGTTAAATCCTCCCCTCCTAAAAAGAACATTTCGTCCTCGAAATGCTGAAACCAATTTATAAACAACTCAAGATATAGTTTTCTTTTCTCTTTCAAACTATTTCTTCTTGTTCTTCAATTATTCTAAGGTAGGTTTCCTTCTTATGGTAAACTCCACTCAACAAAAAGCTAAGGTAACCACTCCAACCAAGCAAAAGTCAAACAATATCAATGCAACAATCAGACCTCATTCCCATCTTTCACTGAGGTGTCCTCCAGACATTCAGTTTCTATTGCTAAACTCCGAACATGGACAAATGCGATAAGGGAACAAGATGCTCCTAGGTCAATTGACATTCTAGCTGCTCCATTGAGGACAAGAAGGGTACCTTCGATAGTGTTGTTTGTAATCCTTGCATCTTTTGGCATCATTGCAAATATCTGTGCTGGAGTTTTCTCATTCGGTTCTGCCTTGTTCATCCACTCCTTGTTTGGGCAATAGGTTGAGACATGTCCAAACTCTCGGCATATGTAGCACCTTCTAGTATCCTTTGGGCACGGTCTCACATTATGCATTTGTTGTCCACAAAATTTGCATCTTATCTGTTTTGGGCAATAGGGTGCAATATGCCCCTTCTCATTGCATGTGTAGCAGCTTCTTGTATCACGTGGGCATGACCTCCCAATGTGATCCTGTTGTCCACAAACTCCACACTTCTTCTTGGTATGGTTGAATTGTTGGGCTTGACAATTTGGCAAGCTTTGCACATTTTGTTGTTGTAGTTGCTTCTGCTGTTTATAGATCTGGTTGTTATTCTCCTCATTGCCTCTGGCTCTCTTATTGTTACGGCGCTTGAAGTTGTTATTCTGACTTTTGCCTAAGTTAATCCTCCTTTCTTGGATTCTTTTGAAATCCTCATCTAGGATAGATGCCACTTCAGTTGCTTTGGCCACTACAGATGGTGGAGCGTTTAGCACTTCCAAGATAGAAACTAGTCTGATCGCACTTGCAGTAGCAAGTTGTTGCATCATGTACTCCTTTTTATCCACCTCTTCGTCCTGGTTCGAGAATGTAGCCCTATCGGGTACGCCTATTCTTGCTCTAGAATTAACCATATTCGATGTCTACAATCAATGAAAAAAAGACGAATTAGAATTTCACAATGTTTCAATTTAACTCATCTATTTGTTCATTGATCCCAAGTTGACGATCCTTCAGCTAACCACACTTCCGCTGCGCACTCTGATCTCCAATTCGAGCTATTATCTAGCTTCTATTGTCAATGAAAGAAGATGAACTAGAATCTCACCAAGTTTCAATTTTAATTCATCCCTCATTCCTTTGACTCCTAGGCGATAAACACACCCACAAAACAAAGCACAACAAACAAGCAAAAAGACAAATCATTTAATCAAAGAACTTTTTATTAATTCTGAAAAAATCCTATAACGATTCCCTGAGCTGATGCCCTATATACCAGGGTTTTATTACAAAAGAGTTATAAAACTAAAATCTATCCTAACTCTCCTTCAAATTCTGATCTTCAAAGATATTCATCTAGTATCATTAGTGCTATCGGGGTCGGAGCAAGCCTTAACTCATGATGCCAATAAATCTCCCATCCTGTCATGTAGGGCCATCTATACCCCATAGACTTAAACCTATGATACAAAATATCGTTAAGCACTTCATCTGTCTCTGCCCGCACATATACCGGGTGAAATCTCACTATCAAGTCTTCTATTGCCACATACTCTGGTGGCGATCCATCCCCATACTCTATTCGGACTACGGGTGTCTGTGGTCCATGTCCATCCACCCATTCGACTGGATAGTCGGCATCTCTAAAAGGGTCATAGGCAGGTACAGGCTCTACTTCTGCAACTAGGTCCTGAACTTCTTCTATATCAATCTTTAACGGGTCATCTTCTGTTCCACTACCTATGTCCATTTTCTTCCATTCTTCAAGCCACTGCCTAACAACTTCTTGTTTGTCTTTCTCATAGATCCTACCGCTTCTTGTTCTAGCCATTTATATCAATAGGATAAACTTCATTAGTATTATTCATAGGATAAGGTTCATCTACAGGTTCCACTCGATCCCCTAAAGTCTTTCTACTCTCACCCACGATCTACAACATTTCTTACATTACAATATTATTTTTGAAATTGATGATCCATAAGTCAAAAGTTCCAATTAAAAAGTTTCAGAGCTCCGATACCACGCTGTCACGCCCCAAAATTCCTGACCTCGATCGGAGTGCGGAAGCCTTTAAGTAAACTAAATAAAAGCCGAGGTAGGAACCTTGGGACGCGACCGAATACTCGATCACTCGGGTCAATTACATCGTTACAAAAGTACGTGTAATCGACATCACCAGGAACTCATAACGAAACTTAGAAATTGAGAACTAAGAACTTCTTCATCAAATTTTAAGTAACATTGTCAATGTAACAAATGGATCCTACTGAAATTATTACAGCAGATTAAATAAAAACTATCAAATAAAGCAAACATCAAATTTAGGCACACACTGGCCAACACTAAAGAAGTTCTAACAAAATGCAATAGAGTAAATAAAGCAATTCTTCAAGACATCTCCCACGCATCTGCTACGCCTTTCTGAACTGCAAAATCCTGACTTACTGATCTTTGAGGCCTGCATCAGAGGATGCGTGAGTATTTCGTAGAAATACCCAGTAGGATGTAAAAACCCACCAGGAAGATAAAATAGGTTATGAAGAATAGATCACTCGGATAAACAGGAATAAACACTCTCTGAAAGACCACTCATAGGTTTATATTGCAAGAATAGCAAGGTCAGATGATAACAGTTCCAATGGAAAAGTTATCGGAAAGAATAATCTCAATATGACTCCAAACAAATATCGGTGTAAGGAGAGAATGGTCAAAATACCAAAGGCTCCAGGCATCTAAAGTGCAAGGAGTTACAATTTCTGCTCGCTGAATTTACCGATCACCCGCAAGTGATTATACCAGAACATCCTAGAGGTTCTCTTTTTGGAACCCGGCCACGCGTCTAGGCATGCTGGCCCCATCGGTGCTTACGGGCACAATGGGCGGAGACTGCAGACCTTCCGTAATATCATACAGCCTAAACGTACGTATTTGCCTCCTTTCGGGCAATAGGGAACCCATGTTCCATAAATATCGGAGGTCACTCATGACCTAGCAATGGCTCGTGAGCATACTATGATTCCACCTTTTAATAAGTGGAGAAATGGGTCAATGTCAAACTGGACAATGATTCAACAATAACAAAGGTCTCAACTTTCTGAGAATAGGGTAACTCTTACCGCAATGACTCCCTCATGGAGTATGAAACAGATAATCAAGGTTTCTCAACAATATATGGCTCTCTCTCAAGGAGTAACAAGAAGATTCACATATCTCGCATAATGAAGAGAATAATGAAGACTCACAATCTGAGGAATAATGAATTTCACTCTTAGAGTACACGTCATGCATCATGTCTTACCTTTGATAGGGATATCTCTAAGTATGGAATTGTATTACTTTTAATCTCAAGATACCTTTCTAAGAAAGTTTGATCTCCAATTGGATACTCAAACCGACACCACGATGAACCATAGAAACAAGACCAAATTGACTCTTGTGCACGCTGACTCGTCCCAAAGTCTTAATCTTTTAAACTTCTTCACTTATTAGAATGACTCATAAGTAGTTTTGTCTTACTATATTAATATTATTTAATCAGATTATATCATATTATGAGTAATAATACTTACTAGTGCTTTAAAACCCTAATTCCAGTAAACTGTCTTATACTATACAGCCCACTTTCAACTGACGCCACTGTCAATACAGAAGGAATCTGACTCTGAAAGTTTAACAGAAGATAGCCCTATGAGTCTAGTTTATAACCCCACTGACGGAATATTTTTATGATTTTTATACATTTAATTATGATTTTTATACTGAGCACTGTTGGCGCAGAAACAGTTCTGGCCGAGAGCACATTACTTACTTATAATATGTAATCATGTACTAATACCCATTAACCATGATAATATAACATTAATACCCTTAATTACTCCCCTCCTAGAGTAATTCTAGACTCTGGTATGTTCTGGAACTTAATGATTATAATGATTCTAATTGATGATAATACCTTAAACTAGATTCAAGGCATCAACCTTGATCTAATTAAGCTTTTAACATTATTAATACATCCCTTAACTATATTGAACTATTAAATCAGGACATATCAGAATAAAGAAGATAACTTTCATGACCATCCACGTTCAAGAGACATGACCTATAGATATTCCCATCAAAAGTAGGCATATATGCATCAACATGAAGCATTAAACAAGGTATGACATTATGAGCACTCTTATTTATCAAACAACAAGGAATCTCTCATGAAACAAACATTAGGCACTCTTATCTCTGAGATAATATGAATAGGATCATAAATTAATCACAATATAAAAGAACCAAAGAAGTGCAAACCGAATTGGTTGGGAAAAACCATCCTACCACTTAGATGTATGCGAAATACACCTCCACGCGTAGCTCGTTCTTTCTCCTTCGCAACGACGCCTCCACTCCTTCGATCGCACGAGAAAAGAGGTTGAGGGGAGAGGTAGAAGGTTGCTGGAATTGGTGTCAAGGAAAGGGAGAAGAGCTAGGGTTTAGCACAGGGCGTCCAAAGCTTGGAGTGAAGCATATGGGCGTCCTCCTCCTTGGCTTTTATAGCCAAAGCCTCCTCCAACTAGGATATCTCCTAATTAGATCCTTCCTAATCCAAAATCCCAATTAACCAATTAAAAGGTCTCCCTCATTAGTAAGGGACGTTCAGCCATGTTAATCCATTGTGTTTTCCCTATTTAATTAGGATTTCAAATCTCTAATAAGATTCGTTTACTATCTTAATCCTAATTACAGCACACTGTCGTACGCATAACAGTCCACTTCCGACTCTTCCCACGGTCAGTCCAATTGAAGATCGACTCGGAAATTTTTATTGAAGTTAGCCATATGTGTCTAGTTTCTAACCATATTAATTTTATATTTTTCCAGTTTTTCCTGAATTAGTTATGATTTATTTACTACAGACTGTCGACACAGAAATATTACTGGCCGAGCTTACAATCTTAATCATACTTTACATATCTCGTTCCAAACTAAGAAACTACCATATCTAAGCCAACCAACTAGACGTCCCCTTCCTATTGGTTGATTAAAAGTGAAATATCTATCTCTTTTTAATTAAGATTTATCTTCCCTAATTATCTCAACCGAACTGATACTTCCCAATCCTCCGCGATACTTACCATATTTATCGTTATTAGGTCAAATCGTAGATTTTGCTCCAAGATTCACTCCAATCCTCTAAAGATCTCCTTGTGGCTAGTTACCCACGTTCACATGACTCCCTGGGCCTGTGCCACATGGCCCTGCGCCCAGGTCTGTGCGTCTACAGCTAGAGTCCTCCGCACACATGACTCTGGTGTCCCGCGGTTGTACTACTCATTACACTATCTCGTGTAGACCACGGACCACGTATAAAACTAAAATTAACTGATTAATTATGAAATTCAAATAGGTCTCATCCACTTGAACACATGCCCTGGCGCCTGGCCCCACTCCTGGCGTCAGGTGTTCTCAGACCCTGGCGCCAGGCTGGCCTCAGCGCCAGGTTGTTCCCAGTGCCAGGACCAACCCTTGTGTGCTAGTTTTCTACTACTAATAGTCATGCGATTAACAAATCATACCACATCATAAACATCAAATAACACATCAAAGCACATCGCACAACCAGAAAATCAAATCAGGCAACGAACTTTCCTATTTTAGAACAGTTTCCTAAAATAGAAACCTTTAGTTAACGTACAAATTTTCCGGGTGTTACATTTGGAGTTCCGCGTAGTAAGATTGGTAAAATGTACAAAGAAGCCATGGAAATATTCAGATATGATGATGGGGTATCGGCATTAAAATTGCAGGTATATGAGGAGCTCGGCTTCAGTAAGCCAAGTGTCATTAATTTAGTTACTTGCTGTCTGAATCTTCTGATTGGTGGCGTTAATAAGGATTTTGTTGGTGTTTTGGAGAAGTTGAAGATTTTAGGGATTGGCCATGACCGGAGATTGAAGGTTATTTACATGAGAAAAATACATACTATTGGAATCGAATGCTAGGAATGCTGAATTTTGTTAGTGGGATGGGGTGCACTAACAAGGATTTGGACAAGTTACTGAGAAAACATCATGGTGTCTGGTTTGATGGTTTAGGGGGTCAACTGATCGGGACTAACCGCCTGACTGAACTGGTCTTCACACCTGGTCCGGTTTTAAAAACAATAGTAAAAGCCAACGAGTAATGACAATGACAAGGCATCAATCATATCAGCAATGCCATATCACCTTGTATCATATGCCATTGAGTGATAACCCCACATCAGATTCCTACACATTTCCATACACAGCTGATCTGTATGGAAATGTGTAGGAAATCTGATGTATAAATATCGTTTTCCTTTTTTAACTCAAATGAAGGGAAGCAGCTATAATGAGCATAACTCCAATTACATGCATATTGGTACGGAATGTATATAGTGACATGAATAAACTAAAATCAGTTTATTTTGATTTTCTAATGCGGATATATATTTTTGGCCGGAAGGAGTATTTCTTAAGGAACATGATTTTAACTTTCACCTAAAGGGATGACACGTACCATTTTCATGAAAGGCATGACTGCAACAGCTATCGTAAAAGCATTAAGTAGTGGAATGGTCGCCTATCCTGTCACCCACCAAAGTTGCCTGTGCCACCAAATTTTTTGTTTCTTTTGGCAAGTTCTAAGAAAAGTTGGGGGCATCCATGCTCTCCAATCAGTTTTTGCAGGGCCCCCATCTTTAAATATCTAAATGCTTAATCTTTGAAAGGAAACTGTATGCACTTAAATGATGAAGGGCCCCCAGGTCAACTTAACATACCAAAATGATATGAAAATATATTACATTTACATGATGTTACATTTCATAAGGAAATTAAAAGATTCTTCTGCATATGGGCTTCGCTTCTTCATTGGCGCATTCTCCATTTCCACCATCAATTATTTTACTTAATGGTAATGTGTTTGTTTTATCTGATCATGAATATTGACCTGATCATGTCTTATGGGAACAGGGGACAGAAGGTAGTTTAGTATTGAAGACGGGAACATGAGTATTAATTTAGGATACATGATTTTTGGTAGTTTTTTATTGTTACCACCTTTGTGATGGAAGATGACTATATTAATATTTCATGTGCAACTATCGTGTCATGAAACCAATCCACATATGTAGAAAGGTGTATGATGAATATGATGATGTTGAATCTTCTTATCATTGTCCCCTCTTCGGAGGGTTGCGTCAGGAAGGGCATCCGGCGTAAAAACTTGCCACTAGTTTCTTTGTATAGATTTTGCACCATTTTGATTCCGATAAGAGTCAAATGCGGTATATAATCCATGCCGCCGACCCCAGATAGCTGGGATAAGGCGTATGATGATGATGATTTTTGGTAGTTTTTTAGGAATATTGACATGATCATGTCTTCTATTCAGAACACATGAAACAAAAGTATTGAACATGAAATGTTAATGCGTTGGTTTGTGTGTGTTTTTTTTTTGCTGAATATAGTAATGTGTATACAAGGGCAAACTTACTACAATTTGTGCAATCAGAAATTAAGTTATTGGTCAGTTGAAGCCAAAACCGAAATACAAAGAGGCCTGCTTCATCTTTGACCCTCAACTATTAGCTCCAAATATTTTGAGACCCACCAGCCCCGCGGCAGCAGCACCAATGTAGGTCATCCTCTAGATGGATTTGGCTTCAAAATCGCCTCCTATTGGTCATTGGATGAACTCTCTCTGGCCACCTGATGGACACAAGGGGCCATACCGCATATCTAGCCGTGCGATGACCTTCCATATGGAGTTTCCTTGGCCTAGTTGTGACTGGACGTCCATGAGCCACCAACTGATTGTGATCTAGCCGTGGCCTGGTTTTCCATGGTGGCTTGACTGCTAAGGTGGTTTAGTCCTGAAGTGGCGCCCAACAGAATAAAGTAAACCTGGAATGGTGGGTCATGACTCATAGGTGAACCCAAAGAGTATTTATGCCATTTGCAAAAATGTGATGGCAGTTAGACAGACATTCCACTAGTCTAAAAATTGCAGTCAGGATAAACGGTCATTAGGTAGTTTTTTAAACAAAAAATGAGTTTTCCCGGTTTTGCAGTGGTGGTAATTTTGCTGAATAAGATTCATTACTACTAAAAACCAGGAAGAACAAAGACTGTCTTTCTGGACAAGGCCCTATATGAAGAGGGGACCTAACCCAGCTGGATTGATTTGGGGGCAGAATAATTTAACAACCATGAAAATTTTCGAACATGTGGAAGTGATAAACAAAAGATACAACCTTTACCCACGTCTTCCCTAGCCCCTAGTTCAACCTGCCTTGTATATAGGGTAGCTTCATTTTCTTTTAACTATAGATAACTTTGGATTGTCAGCCTCAATCTTCTCCCCAGTCTCTTCAAGATCCTTTCTATCTGATTAAGAATTTTAGTAGCGTCATTAAGCTTATTCTCACATCGATTAAGAAGCCCTTGCCTCTAAGAAAGCCTTTGCTGACCTTCCTGCAACCACTTCTCCCATTTGCGCATGTCTTCTCTTTGCCTTAACAAAGCAGATTCATGGTTTCTTTACTAAAATAGACAACAACAATAAGCAATAAGAAGATGTTAAAAAATTATGAGAAAATTATTACGTGCAATATATGAAACAAAAGGAGAATGGCAACTTACTCTTGAGTTCTAAACTGAAGGATAACCTCTCCTTCTAGAAAACACTTTCACGGTTCTCCACGTCTTGTAGTTTCCGATAAATCTCTGAACTCTTCCGACTAGCTTCTGCTAGCTGGCATCAGCAGTACAAAGCTTTACATTTACTTCCAACAACTTCTCTTGAATTCCGGCAACCATAGCATGCACTTCAGCTAGTTTCTCATCAGAACTAAACTTCACTACTGCAGACTTTGAACTCAAATCACACAAAGCCTTTTCCAGCTATAAAAACCAGTTACACTAATTACCATTATCGTAAATCCAACAATAAAAGACAAATAACGAAAATTAAGTACATAAAACTCTACACAAGGACAATCAATAGAATTAAGACATAAGAATTGCCATCAATCTGAATCCAATTGAAATCAATCTCAAACTATGGTCAAACACTAAGAATGACTTACAATGAATTTAAGAGTAATCAAAGTAGAAGTTTTTTTTTATCAATTTAACATCAAACAAATAAAAAAAAGAGTACTGGGAGTTCAAACTAGAGCATCATCATGCTTTAAAAATATTAAACTAGCTAGACATCGGAGAAGGAAAAGAAAACTCTTGCAATCATTGAAAGTGCGTGACGACGATTTGGTGCTTTGCTTCAGGTCTTCTTCACCACCCTCTATATTGCTTGGCTTGAGTGGCCAAGCCTCTCGGCTTGTGGCCCTCTGTCAGTTCTTTTCGTTTCTGTCTGGGGGTTTGTGGCCCTCTCCCCCATTTTAACTCACTTCAGAACCATCTCAACCAGCAAGCTGTCCTCCTCAATTTAGTTGTCGCTGAAATAGAAAAATTCCCTATATCGCTTGTTGCTGCATCTAGGGCTGATAAACGAGCAAAGGGCTCACCAGCCCAAGCCCATTTAACCATAAATGGTCGGGCTATTAGCGGGCTCATCGAAAATGAGCCGATCTCGGGCTGAACCACAGTGGCCAATAACAGCCCGTGAGCTGTTTCCAAAAGCCTCCCCCGATCGGTTCCTCCTGCTCCCAATCTACCCCTCCGGCCACCCTCTCTGGTGCTCCGCCTACCACCACCCCATCCGGTGAACTTCCTCTCCTCTTCCCTGCTCATGCCCTCCTCCGCCTTCTGCTTTTTAGGTATCTCTCATCTTGCCCACGAACTCTCAGCAGATGCAACAAACCCCTTCACTCGACCCAGGTACAAACTTTCATCCTGCAAAAACGAATGCTCATACCGTATGAGCATTCGTTTCTGCAATTTGTTACATTTATTCCTCCGTTTGTCAAATTCCAGGTATTATTTTTGTTTTCATCCTCTGCTTCTTTATTTGTGCAGAACTCTAATGACTTTTTTAAGTGTCTGAAAATTCTAACTTCTACATAAAAAAGGTGACCTTTTCATTCACATGGATGATCTTATGAAATATGGCCTTTTCTTTTTATGTCTTACATAGATATGGGAGGTTATGAAAAAACACATTCTATATGTTCTGGGAATTTGTTCTAAAAAATTTAAATTGTTATATGGTAACAATCCAATGAGTGACATCCAATAATAAGTGTCATCCAGCTCTGCAGGAGTGCTGAAGAAAATCCTGACATTGTGTTCCTTAAAATGAATTTTGATGAAAATAAGCCAATGTGCAAGCGATTAAATGTAAGAGTTCTTCCTTATTTTCATTTCTATCGTGGAGCTGATGGGCAATTGGAATCCTTTCCATGTTCTCTTGCTAAGGTCAGTTGTCTTTTCTTGTGGATGATTTTTATAACCTTTATAAATGTTTTGCCACCCCTGGATTATTAACTAAGACATCTTGTGAACAACCTGTTACTAATCATGTATTTTCCTGCTCATGTTCTTTGATGCTATTCGAACAGATGCTTCTCACCAATTAAGCATTTTAGGCCTGATTTGTGAAAGGTGAAATATGTTTGGGAACTAAAAATAAATCACGCTGATTTGTGTTTGGAAAGGAATATTTGTCAGCCTCGGGTATCGTGTAATCGATTACACGATAGTTTTTTAATTGGACAAACTTCAACGATGTATTTTTTACTCATTTCTGATCTATTTTGGCCCATTTTTTTATTCTTCCTAATTTTTAGTGCTCTTTCTTATAATGATAATATTATAAATATGTTGACCCACTATGTACTATTTATCGTGGATTTTATAATATATTTTTTTGATAGGATATCAAGGTCATTAAGATATCATGATGATCAAAAATAGCATAAAAATAAAGAAGAACAAAAAAATGGTAAAAAATGGACTAAAAATGTGGGAGATATAAACTATTGAAGTTTGTCCCATTTTAAATGAGAATTACACGATAGCTCATTGTATCGTGTAATCGATTCCACGATAGCCTAGTTATCGTGTGTTGGACATTATCTTGTAATCAATTACACTATAGCACTGCATATCGTGTAATCGATAACTTTTTTAATGGGACAAACTTTAACGATGCATTTCTTACTCATTTTTTATCCGTTTTGGCCCATTTTTTTTTCATTCTTCCTCATTTTTAAGACTTTTTCTTATAATGATGAAAAAATGACAAAAAATAAAACTATAAGGAAGATATGACTGGGGGACTCCCTCTGCTCAAAGGTGCGGCGGCGGAGGAAACACCGGAGTGAGGAGGGCTTTGGATAACCCGAGCAGTTGACCGGGATGAGGGGCATGAGCTCCCTCGGCTCAACGGGGCGGCAGCAGCATCGAGGTGGGGGATGAGAGCTGATTTTTTTGTTGAAGAGACGCGACGACCGATTCGTCAACCTGATTCTCACTTCGGTGAAAGGTGTGAAAGGTGATGTTTTTCAGTAAACAAACGCACCCCTAATCTAACTACTACAAAAGGTGGCTGGGTATAGTTTGACTTTTTCCAGTGCAATTCCAAGCTAACGATCCTCTAAATTTGTTTAAGATTGCGATTAAGTTTTAACAACAATTGAGTGAAATAATTTGTTTAGGGACAGACATGGCATTTCACTGAGGACGTGCCACCTCTAAGCTAATTATGCCCCTGTTACAACCTGTGTTCAAAAGAGACGTAATAAAGAGCAGTTTATGGGAATAAATTTTGCAAAAAAAGTAATCATAGCATTTAGTACAAATAATTAATGGCATTATTTCACCCATTCACCATAATAAAAGGTTGATTATGGCTATATAAACTTTTAGGATTCATGTACTACATTATCATCATGTCACTTCAAATTCCACATCTCAAAGATTTTTTTTTCTCTACAATGGACTCGCCGTTCTAAAAATGCAAAGGCAACACTCCTAGTTGATAGTAATATGAATGTTTTATAACATTAGTGATGTAGGTGGGATGGCCATGACATGCTTCCTCAAGCAGAGGTCTTGAGTTTGAACAGCCACTCTATTTGCCACCCCTCCCGATTTAACCACGAGGAGTGAGTTGTACGTACAAGTTTGTATCTGGAATAGATATAAGAAAATAACTATTTTAGACTTTTAGTAGATGTGGGATTTCCAATCCAGACAATTTATGTGGGTTGGAGGAAGTAATTAGCTTAATACTAATCTTATAGGAAAAAAAAGTTGCAATATGCGTTCTCGAGGGTGGTCATACCTAGGAAAGGCTGAAATTTAGTCCTGAGCAGGCCTCATTAATTAAATATATGTGTCAAAGGCCCTCATATATCTGGAACTATGCATGATTTGTGTATATTTTTGTACATGACTTCTCAATTTCTGATTACCTCCAAACATTTTTTATATGATTTTTTTGGCTTAACCCTAAAAATCTGGAGGAAAGGGCTATACGGAAAAAAAGAGGAAAAAACATAACTTTCAATTAATCAAAGAGAGATTGCAGGAGTCTTGTGATGCAAACTTTTCAAGTGAAATAAAACTGCCAGTAATGCTGGCTATCTGAGGCAGTTCAGGTTTTTCAAAAGTAGCTAGTGGACAAAATGGCAGAAATTTTGGTAAAAGCAATAAAACCTTGAGATTTTTTATGTGGTAACACAAACCTTGAAATATGTACATCAAGTGATGTGTCAAGGTTGAAAGTTGTGTTATTACACAACAGGGAGAAATAATCCACCAACTTTTGTTCCACTTTCAGGTTCATAGACCCCAAATCAAGCATATATTGACAAAGAAAACTGGTAATAAAGCTATTTGAGCTAGTTGTACACCTGATGAACTAATGAGAGGAAAGATAAAAGAATTAAAATGTTACAGCTCAAGAGAAAAAAATGAGAACATCTAGATAGGATAATTAGTTTAAGAATCAAGTGTGAAGACCAAACCAAAAGAGGACCCAGAATCCATAAGATGTCTAAAAGATGTCCTTGCTTCCTTTAGCTGTAAGTTGGTTTGGTGGCTAATAAATCGGCAATCTGTTTGAAGCAAAATGTATGTCATCAATCTAGTCATAATATCGAGTTGCACAGAACGACGGGTCTGCTTATTGTGTACCACAGGATTTAGCCTCTTAAAGTTTTTCTGGCTCATAATTCTTCCTTCACTAGCAGGGTTCGATTTAAGAAGTAGATGGCAGTTGAAAATTTTTAGTTAAGTTAGCTTGGACTATATTCGGGAGCATCATGAGCAGACAAATATTTTCAATGTGGCCTGGAATTTCCTTCTGCCTTTTTGTAGAGTTACTGTTGAGGAGAAAATCCAACAAGCTGCAATTCAACTAGGATCCATCTGCCCTTGTTGTTTGAATCATTTGGAATCTTTTTAGAGAATGCAAAGTTGCCATACTGTTTTGGCAATTTTTTCCTCCAATTAAACTAGAGTGGATTTTAATTTCATGTGCAATCCTAGAATGAGAGTCTCCTACTTCCTTGCAAGTTCATCCAGAAACAAAAATGTTAACCTTATTTCACACCTCGCATCTTGCCTTATAACTTGGTTTATATGGCAGCCAAGGTTTTTTTTTTATAATTGAAAAATTATATTAAAGGAATCAAGGGAGGGTACAAAGAATTCAAGATTACAACAACTCCTCAACTCAAGGGGCATGAACAACCCCCCTAAAAATAAAATACACAACATAGGAACAACCCACCTAGACCAGGTAGGGCAGACTCAGCAACAAGGGCCGATCCATCGCTGCTAGGAACCCGATCGATCGCGATGACGATTGATTGGAGAACAGGTGATCGATCATGTGTCCTTCGCAGTGATCGATCGAAGGTAAAGGCGGTCGTTCACCCAAGAATGCCAAGTACCAGTAGATACGATCGATCGGGGATGAGGCGATCGATCGCATTCAAGCTTGCGATTTAATTCCAGTAGTTACGATCGATCGGGCATCCATACAATCTATTTTCCAGTAGATACGATCGATCGGTTGTAGGTGATCGATCGGGCATCCATAAAATCTCTTTTTACAGTAGATACGATCGATCGGGAGGGATACGATCGATCAGGAGGGACACGATCGATCGCTGCATCCATACAATCCATTGTCCCAGTAGATACGATCGATCGATTGTAGGCGATTGATCAGGCGTCCATACAATCCATTTTTCCAGTAGATATGATTGATCGGGAGGGACACAATCGATCGTTTTTCCATTTTTCTATTATAATTGGCACTTGGCGATCGATCGCTAGCGTGCTGATTGATCGCCCAAAGCTGTAAATTGCCGAAATACGGGACCAAAGGCGGCCGACTCCACCAGATCTCTAGGTCCCAACGATCTCCCTATTCAAGGGTTCCGCTCATCCCAGAAGGTGTGCAAGAAAGGGCAATGTGTGAGGCAAATATCCTTGAGTTGAAAGGCATTAAGGATCTCCATTGCTCTGTGGATGAGGTTTTCACCCAATACATATGTCTAAAGCTTTTTATCTTCGAAGATTCGCCTTTTCCTCTCTTCCCATATCATAGTAACAAAGCTTAAAAAACCAGCTTGGATTATATGCCCTGTGTATTTATTGTTTCTCACAAACTGAGTCAGTCATTCTAATTCCGTAGAGCACCCCCTAATTGCACGATGAATATTGCACTTGCGCAGGAATATACGCCAGATCACCTTAGCATATATGCATTCAAACATTAGATGCCTGATTGATTCTTCACTTTTCCTGCATAGAACACACTTGTTTACTAAAGAGATCCTTCTTCTTTTCAGATTACCTAAGGTGAATAGCCCTTCATTGAGTGCCATCCAGGCACAAAAAGGAGTAACAATTTACCCAATTTTTGAACCATATGAGGTCATGCCATGGCACATTTGCAGATTTCGCTCTGTTTGCATCCCAGGTGCACTTAAATTTAAACTTTCCGGATTGATTAATCCACCCATGTGAATCCTCTGACTCAGTAAGCACCGGCAGTTTCTCTAGGATTTCCATGTTGGCAAGATCGCCTCTTCTTGATAGTAGTTGTTAATTTTGGAGTTTGCCAGAATTAAGATAATCTGCAATTGATTTATTTGTGTTACCTCCCAACTCTAGAACAGTTTTGTTGCCAAATTTCCTGGCAAGAGTTAACGGGCCACTCCATGGGTCTAACCACATCCATATTGTGCACCCATTTCCAATGTTGAAAACTCATCTATCCTGCATGAAGGTTTGCAATTGAAGAATAGATTTCCAAGCATAGGAACAATTGTGAGATCCAACCATCCAGATGGAGTTATTGCTAAGATACACCCCATGGACCCATAGACACCAGAGAAACTCGTTACAGGTGACATATCTCCAAAAGAGTTTGACGAGATTTACATTATTGATGTCTTAAATGCGTTTGACCCCAATACCTCCTTCTTTCATAGGACGACAAAGCTTTTGCCAAGAAATATTGTGAAATCCATTGGATTGAGTAGTACCTTTCCAAAAGAAAGTAGCCATGATGCTCTCCACCTTGTGATAGACTTTTTTGGGAAGTTTAAAGTAGGATGTCCAGTAGATATTCAAACCACCAATAACTGATTTGATCAATTGTAATCTCCTGGCATATGATAGGAGTGTAGTTTTCCACCCATTGACACAGCCAAAGATCCTGTCAAGAAGAGGTTTGCAGGCTGAATAGGAGATACGCTTTGAGGATAGAGGCATACCTAAATAAGTGATCGGGAAACACCCTTCTTGGAAGCCGAGCATTTCTAGAATGGTTGACTTGTGTTGGCACCCTATAGAGAAGAAGATGGAGCTCTTTCTAATATTTGCTCGGAGGCCCGACATATCTGCAAAAGCTAAAAGAATGTCCCGAATGCACACTGCCGATTGTACATCCTCCATAGAGAACAAGATAACATCGTCAGCAAAAAGAAGATGCAACATAGAAATACCTCCCTCGATGTTTGGTGCCTTGAGATTGCAGGGGGGATGGGGATGGGGGGTGCCGAGAGTGGAGGCGGGGGGTGACGGAGGCGGAGGTCTGCCCGGAGTAACCGCTGTCGCCGCCGCTCTGGCAGCCAAGGTTTACAGCCAAGTTTGATAACAAACCGGTTTAAAAAATTATATTACATCTCTCATGTAGTAAAGTTGTCGGATTTGCAACATTAATACTCCTTCCATCCAATATTAGTCATACACATTTGAAAAAATGTGATATCTAAGTTAACCTCTTTACTCCATCTATTAATTACTATGAGAAGGACAAAAAAATAGGGAAATTAATATGGAATAAGTTTTTTTCAAATCCAGACGATTAATATGTTGTGAACCTGGTTCACAAGAGTAATACGGATCATTGTAGAGAAATTATAAAGAAAGTGGAAAGAGAGTGAGAAGGAAAGAGGGATAATTAAAAGCTAAAACTAAACTTTGATTTTCATTGCATGACCCCAACGAGTACGATGGCTACATAATTTATAGGCATAAGAGTCTTTTAACTCTATAAATCCAATTTCTATTAATATCCATATCCTACCCATAATAGACAATTAACGTAAGAAGAACAAATTCAATTGAGAATGTAAGTCCAAGTCCTAATTAAGTATAGAATCTGAAGACATTTGCCAAAAGAGAAGTAGTATGTTGGTGAAGAACAAAATATTGGACGGCGGGAGTAAAAGATTCAAAGGGTCAGTAGCTTCTTCTAATCATTTTAAGTGTTCTATTTCTCTGTTCAGCAATTATGAAACTGATAATTCGCTTCTAATGCTTCATTGCAACCAAAACAATGGTGGATTTTTTTTTTGGTAATTAAAAATTTATACTAAAGGAAACAAAGGAGAGTACAAGGATAAAAGATTACACCCAACTCCTTAACTCAAGGAGACCTTAAGGGACGGCCCTTAGGAAAAGCTCCAACACATTCCTCTTTTCTAGTAGGCTCAATCGATCGGGAGGTGGGCAATCGACCGTGCCCCTCGAGGAGATCGATCGGGAGAGAACGATGACCGATCGTCTGAGTAATCCAGAAGTGACAGTAGATACGATCGATCGGGGAAGCGGCGAACAATCGCGCCCCCAGCTTGCAACCTTTTACAGTATTTACGATCTATCAGGGGAGAGACGATCGATCGCACTCCCAGACGCGATCAATCGGGTGGAAGGCGTTTGATCACCAGAACATTCCACTTGTTTCCAGAACTTACGATCGATCGTGCCCATTGCGTACAGCAAACTCCATTTGTTGTGATCGATCAAGGGGAGGCAATCGATCGCGCTTCATGTTTACAGCAGATTCCAGTACTTACGATCGATCACGGCGCGGGGGGGGATCGATTGAACATCAATGCAATCCAGGTTTTCCAATAGTTATGATTGATCGCCCCCCGTCTTTCTGGTCCATTTGATAGTGGGCGATTGATCGTGTCTGAAGCCGTGGGACCCAGGCGAGTGGACCATGCCAGCAGCTGGATCAATGCCAAGGAGGATCAAACACCAGAGAGGCTGATTAGGTGGTACCAACGGATCACGACTTCTCCGCAATATTAATAGCCAAACAAAAGAGACCACTCATACCAAATTTGCACTATTACGGTTTGGTCCAAACACTCTCTTCGCTCAAGGATTCCGCTCCTCCCATAGAGTGTGCACGAAAGGGCAGTGTATGAGGCAAATGTCATTAAGCTGGAAGGCGCTGAGGATCTCCTTAGCTCTATGGATTTTCATTGTCAAACCAATCCTAATTCTGGTCTGGGAAGAGAATTCAAGCCAATTTCATTTTAGGTTTCTTCGTGCAGCTTTAAAACTACACATTTAACTAAGAAAGCAGTTTTATTGTTCTTGATTATTTTAACAAGATATAATAAGAGTAAATGAATTCAAATAGTATAAGTAATAAAAAAAAACAAAATTAAAAGACACATTTTAGTGTCTATCAACCACTCAGCCAATGCATCATCGGAGAACCAAAAGTTTCAAACTAAAATAAAATTTGAAATAATATTAAAAATTTGAAATCACGTATGTGATCACCAAAATGACACATTTTAATTAGGCTAGTCATTTACTTTTGAAGGAATATACGTTCATGGTAGAGCATTTTTTGTCCCACTCCAACCATTCTTTTGTTACTTTCTTTTGTTCTCTTCAATATGGGTTCTCAGTTTGTTATCCAACTTCTCAACGTATAATTTAATTTTATTTTAATCTTCTGTGCAATATATATAAAGTGTCTTCTAATTTTGAGATCTATGAGTACTTTTGAATAGCAACTCTGTGAGTTGCCACTAATTGTTAATGCAAGCAGGTCCATCATAAAATTATCAAAATATGCTTCGATCAAATTACCCGATGAAGTATGAAATTACACAAGACAAGCTCAAGTCTTCAGTAGCTTGTGTGACTGAAAACTGACACATAAGAAGTCAAGATTATTTCACTGAAAAGCAAAATTTTAGATGCCAAAGCAACTTTTACTTGCCCATCCTTCTAAAAAATTTGGAAGTGAACCAGGCTACGAATTTGAAATCTTGAGAGAGAGCTAGAGACAAAGACAGAAATAAATGTTTATAAGGACAAGAAAATATTGGATAGCACAGTTTTAACCTCTCACAACAATTTAGAAAAATCCATGATACTTTATTTCTAGCTAGTAGTTATGATATCTGAGGCAGCCTTTATAGTGTAAGAAGCTTATTATTTGGCTGAAATTGCTAAAAAAATGTTAAAAACAATAGAACATTGAAATTAGTACCACAATTTTTATACAAAGGTTCAAGTTGCCCTAAATAAAAGGGCAAAGAAAGATAGAAATCAAGAGGGAAAATAAACAAATAAAGAAACAAAAAGTTTAGAACAACAATTCAAAATTGTTTTAGCAGCAAATAGTTTGGATTAACAATTTCACTAACTGAAAAATGTAAGATTGTTGCATATGTCAGATATATCAACCTGAGGAAAGATTTTGCATCCTCATAACACAAGTTGAAATAGTATCTTGTAGTTAATTTTTAAAATATTTTCAAGGCCCTAAAATGTGGTGTAACTACATCAGACTCATACAAATTTCAAATGCAAAAATACTCTTATACACAACTGAGCCATCAAGCCGAATAAAATGTAGACATGATTAGGATCCATATATATAAGAGATTTATGTCAGGAAATTAGGGTTATTGAAATCTTTAAGAAATTTCTTCTAACTATACCTTATAAGCATTGCCACAGACCCTTCCCAATCGACCATCTTAAACAAGTGGTCACACCCATAAAGATAAATTATTCTCTAGAATACTTTCCACATTTTCAAGCAAACCCAACACTACTGACTAATCCAATTATCTTTGCCAATTAATTATTAATAAGGAGAATAAGTTCAATGTTGAAGAATGAACAATGCCAGAACTAAACATATGCCATACTAAATTTCTTAATTGTTCTGCTGATGAATAAGGTTTTCTTCTTTTGTTTCTTTATGCAGGGTAATAAGGTTTGCCTCATTTCCTAAGAGATATGCATGATACATTGCATTATTAAGATAAAAAAAATTCATTCCGTGACTACCTCAGGTAATTTCCTTATTTATGAAAATAATTCTGAAACTCACTGACTAAATGAACCACAAAATTCACTGTAATTTACTTATATTGTTAGAAAGTGTTCAGCCAAATTGACCAAATAAATTGGTTCAGCTATGACCAACATAACCTGACTAAGTTTTTGTACTTCTACATAAGATTAACTCATACTTAGTAAGATAGTATAAGTATAGTAAATAGAAAATTTGACTATCCAACTGCAAACTTAAAAATAAAGAACACTTAGTCAAAACTCAAAATAAAGAACATGCACTCAGTCACTAATAAAACAAAGAATTTTTCTGAAATATAAAAGAAGTTTCTATGGAAATTAAATGTACCACTTTAACTGAATGAAAATTACCAACTTATAAGTGGGCAGGCAAAAAGAAGATTCTTTAGTGCATACATAGCAGTGGCCACCATTTTACAGGTATAAGATACAAACTGGGATAAACTAATATAAAAAGTTGATTCACTTCAAAATCGACTTAAACTGATTGAAAATTCAATTCAGCTTCAGGAAAACGTGAATTAATAATAAAAATGCTTGCACTTAGCTTTTTCCATAGAAAGGAATTAATAGAAATGCTGTAACTGGTGATGACTCCTAAAATAACAATTAGATCAGCACTAAGGTTATAGAAAATTATGTAAAGGGTGTTTATCAGTAAAGGCCAAAACTCAACCATGACCAGGCCTCATTTAGTAAATTCTTTATATAATCAGTTTAGACATTCTTTACAAGAACCAGCAGTGGTGTAGGGTTTTAAATAAGGTAATGTGTATAAAATTCTTTCATATATCAGATCTTGATCAGCTGGTTTTAGGATTTTAAAGATACAAATTTCCAAAATTTAAGGGAGGGAATGACTATTGAATCAGCT
Source organism: Houttuynia cordata (assembly GCA_039654745.1). Lineage (NCBI taxonomy): Eukaryota > Viridiplantae > Streptophyta > Magnoliopsida > Piperales > Saururaceae > Houttuynia > Houttuynia cordata. The sequence goes on from CM077502.1 coordinate 33,770,553, forward strand.
TGGTTGTTTTAAGGCTATTACAGTCCATAATTTAGTGAAAATACAAAAACTCATGGGTGCTCTGCACCCGTTTAGAATTGCTGGCTGGCCTTCATCGGTGAACTATGGCCACGACGAGTGTATGGAATTATTTCCAGCAGCCGAAGCACTAGTTCGCAGGAGATATAGGAGAGGCCACTTGCTGTTTTCTCTCATGTACAGTAACATAACGGGACTGTTTTGAGTAGTTCAGAAGACAAGATTTCCAACCTTTTGACAATAAAATAAATCTCATACTAATCTTCCAATTTCTAGTAACTTATGAGATATACAACAATTAATCACTGCTTAAACCATAGAGAAAGATTATGCAGCTTCAAGGACAGGCAACATACCATAGCCTTGAAAAAAGGGTGCTTTTAAGCTTAGAAAATGAGCTTATCTTAATATAGATGTGCCCACTTGGTGCAATGACAGCATACAGCACATGAACTCAATATGTAGCATACTACTTTGGACTAATTTCACAGTTGTAAACTCAAACACCAAGGCATGCGTAGATGTACTCAAACTGACGTTTATATAATTGCCCCAAACTCACGGAACAAAAAAAGATGAACTTTGTCTGGCTTTCAACTTCAGTTCACAAACAAGTCTAGCAGAAGTGGCCATTGGAAAAAACAGATGCTTCATTGAGAGTGGTAATGTTTGGATACGGAACCGAAAGGAAATTCAGGAAGGATCCAGTGTAAATCTGTCCATGCCGTCTGTTTTTATGATTGGATGGACAGATTCAACAAAATGAAAAATTCCGCTGTAAGGAAGATCCAAGCCATATTCGGCTAATTGATTCAAATTATGTGCAACAAAATTTGCTATTCAAACATGAAGACATCTTTTTGGTACTTCCCGCTAGAATCTAAATTCGATTCCATTCAATACCCTAAACAGCCCAGGTTTGAAAAAAAGACAGGTCCAACATTACGTGGATAAGTTTGCTCTCTCAAAACCACAAACACTGGGGTGAGGGCGAAAAGTTCTGTTTTTTCGAATGGGCCTTAAGCGTCCAATAAATTTCACCCACTTTGTTATGCATACGAGCTTCATTGGATAGAGGGAGTATATTAATTTAATGACGAAGGTATACCCACTCGCAATGGTCCCTCTAAATTAGTCTCTGTACACTAAAAAAGAAGTAACTCATCACTCTACACATAATAGAATTCCATCCTAGAATGTGAGCAAAATAAAATGCCAAATTCCATCGATGCAGATACCCCTCCAAAACCTCTCATGAACGTAATATTCATGAGTTTTCTTAAGGAAACACTAGGGTGAAGATTAATTGCACTGCAAATAGCAAAACGAAGCATGAATGAATTTTTTTTTTTTGCAAATACCAAGCAAAGGAATGCTACATTTGTCACTTCAAGTATGAAAATTTCCCCTGCGTGTTGAATTAGTTCTATATGCGTGTTGAATTAGTTCTATACCTTCCTCTTTAGGAATGTTAGATGATCAGCTAAAAGAGTATGGAGGGCAGCAAGATCTGCAGCACTGTTTGCCAATTATTTCAAAACACATGGATCGGCATAAGTACTTTAAAAACAAGAGAATCTTCAAAGAGTAAAAATCTGTCAGGGTTTTGCTAATGAGATACGGTTCTAGACATGTAGGAAATTCTCACAATAATATCAAGAACTCTAGTTACCAATTTCACTTTATCTGTAGAATGGGTAAATATACAATGCCAATTAACTTGACCTCTACCATGATTTTGACCTAATATACTTTGTCTAACCTTAAAGAACATAAACACAATTCTTTTAGTCAAAAGGTAGTTTTATATAACCAACTTGAGGCCACTTCTAGACCATTGGAAAAAAACAGATGCTTCATTGAGAGTGGTAATGTTTGGATACGGAACCGAAAGTAAATTCAGGAAGGATCCAGTGCAAATCTGTCCATGCTGTCTGTTTTTGTGATTGGATGGACAGATTCAACAGAATGAAAAATTCCGCCGTACGGAAGATTCAAGCCATATTCGGCTAATTGATTCAAATTATGTGCAACAAAATTTGCTATTCAAACATAAAGACATATTTTTGGTACTTCTGTCAGTATTTAATCCGCTAGAATCTAAATTCGATTCCATTCAATACGCTGCCTAAACAGCCCCTACATATACTGACAATTATGATAACCAGTCTAGCAAGAATTGCCAACATCCAAACACTAAGAATGATTTGGTGCTTTCATTGTGTCAAGTACTTGCGCACAGAGTAAAACTGCTTGCCCTAAAGTCAAATGCAGATGCAACTTCTATCATCTGTTAAAAAACTGAAGCACAAAGATTATTTTTATATGTACCTTCACATAGACAGTAAACATATTGCTTCACACATTATTAGCTTTTTTGTTTTTTGATGCACATTATTCATTGACTAAGCCTGAGAGAACAAACATTGAATGGGCGCACGTGAAGGTCCCACAACCTCATCTTATAATCATCTGAATTATTCGTTTTAAATACAAATTATACCAGTATAACTATAAGTCTAGAGCTGAACTAAAATTCAGACTGCACACATGACGTCACATGTGCCCAACTATAGATCGTATCTAAAGAAGTTCACTGCATTTAACATATTCATTTTCAAAAGCTAAACTGACCTCAAGTTCCATGTGAAAGCTGAGATTACTGATGATTTGAGGAGATACCTGAGAGTTCAAGCTTAAATTAGCTGTAACAAAAATTTTCACATTCCACAATTCCGCACTTATATTTTATTCATGAAAATAGCAGCAAACCAGAAGACACAAACTGTCCTTTATTGCCAGATAATAGAATGAGCATGTGCACAACAAATTTTCCTGCGCACAGCTCTGGCTGGGCCGCTCATCCAGTGGGCCAGAATCATGGGGCAGGAGTTCAAATCACATTGCTCACCTAACTCATGCCTTGATAAAGAGTTTAGTCTAAGGAATGATAAAGAGTTTAGCCCAGGGAAAGAAATAGCCTGCAGTGTCGAATTCACATTCACTATTTACGGACACTGTTCACAAAATACTGTAGCACGGGTGCCATAGCAGTTTACTGTTCACAGTCACTGTTTACAGAACACTGTTCACCATCTTCTCCGTTTCGTCCGGTTACTGTAGCAATATCGAATTCGTCCAAAATCCAGTCTTCTCTCCTCCCTTTTCTTCCTCTTTCTCCCTTCCGGTCAGATCCTCTCTTCTTTTGGCGGAAACAGCTCCGAGAGGGGCTGGCTTTTCCGGCCAAAACACTGCCAAGTTCTCTGTTTTGTTTTTCCTCTGGCTTCTCCTCCTTCTTCATTCTCGCCTGCTTCGCCCATGGCCGCCACAGTTCGCCATCAACGCCGTCGATCGCCGTCCACTTCCATCTCAAGCCGCCACCGTGCTCTGCCGCCGTCATGCCCCACCGTCGCTCAGAACAGAGCTCTGTCTGTTCGGGAAGAGACCACCCGAGATGCGGCTCGGGTCGGGTTTCTTTTTTTTTACTGAACCAAACCACTAAACCGGTCGGTTCAGTTCCGATTTTGTCTTTTTTCCTTTTCTTTGGTCTAAAACCCGTTGCAGCAACCTCATCCGTTGGATCTCATTTGGACTCGTTTGACGTGTTTCACTTTGGCGATATCATTTGGACTCTTAAAATCTGCATAAATAAAATTAAATATAACTAAATGCATAATTAAATATAAATCCATTAAATTCAATTAACGCATCTTAAATTAATCAATTAAGCGCATTTATTTATTAAACTCCTAATTACCCACCTAATCATGATTAACTATTAATTATCCTTACTTTCACTAAAATTATTACTAATATATAGGTATAAAAATATATAAAAATGTGTATATTTTGTAGATATCAAATACCCCCAAACCTAAATTTTGCTAGTCCTCGAGCAAAATAAAATCAAGCAAGAAAAAAAAACAACTAAAGTAAACTAAACTAGAAAAGTAAATGCCACTTTCGTAAAGAACACGATTGCATTGAGCGTATGCAACAAGCCGTTAAACCTTCAGGTGTCCCTAGTAGGATGAGTGTTGTCTCGTGAGGGTTTGTAGCCATACTACCCACAAACATGTACTTATGCAATTAACTTGATTAAGCTAAATGTAAAAACAAATCAAAACACTGCAAAACAAACAAACCTATTATCCCTTCAAATGCAAACTACAATGCTTAAGAAAATCAACCACACGTACTTGGTTTATAATCAATAGGAATATAGAAGCCCTCAAGTAAGTGGTTTTATTCTACACCTTCATCTTAAAAATTTCTGCTCAATATTATATAGCATGATAATGTAAATAGTAAAAGTGTAGAACATTGTAGCAATACATTCTAAATTACTGTTTTACACAGGTCCAATATGACTCATTAACCAAAGAACATCCGAATCTACATAGTCATCCCAATCTTTAGGTTCATGATAGCACAAATGCTTGGACACCTCATTTGGGTCCAACATTTTAGATTTTAGAGGATAATACACCATAGACTTTTTTTACGAGACTGTGTAAAGCCTGACCTCAAGATGCTTAGGTTTAACAATGACTCAGGCCAATGACTCCCAACCAGTTGGCTTAGGGCATTAGGTTTTAAGTATAGACCGTTTCGGGCCTGAGCATCAGCCTAAGTTCATATTATAATAGTCAAGCAGCCCCGACTTTCATTTTTGTTTTTTTGTTTTTTTTTATTTTTCATTTTTTCATCATTTTTTTCAGCATTCATATTTTTCATCGCATCTTTATTCTGTCCAGACTGTATTATACTCTCAACCTATTTCCGGTTCCAAGCCCCTGCCATTGCCAAGTAAATGGTCTATCATGATCTTTTAAGCTCAAAGAATAATCATATATCAACTAATGACTCTGACTAAAGACATCCCACTGAAGATTAGTATTCAATAAATCTTGAGAGTGTATTATTTTATGTACTAGTGTGTGTGAGTGAATTTTATTAGCTCAAGCACATGTTCCAAGAGGACTGTAACAGAAAGATATTCTTAGTTAAGTATTTCTATCATCCAGTATACTTACTCACACTTCTAATGTAAATTAATCTCTTAAGAATTGTAACATGCATCATCACGGGATAAACTATCAAAATCTATAAAAAATACTAATAAACAACCTAAAAACTTCTCAAATTTTTATTTCTTTTAAAAAAAATTAAATTTAAATTTAAAAAACAAGAAACAGATGATAATGTAGCAAATGAACACTAATTTTCCATACCCCCAAACCTAAACTAAACATTGCCCTCATTGTTAATAAAAATAATACTACAATGACAAGTAAAAGAAAAGGAGTGAGGAAAGAAATCACCCAAATGGAGAGCCTCAGGTAGATGTAAAGCCTGATACACATAAGCTAAGAATGAGGGGTTAATATAAATAAGGAAAAATGAAATACACCCCCAAACCTAGACTGCAGCATCCCAATATAGGTATTACAGAACCTACAAAATGAAACAAATAGAAAACAAACAAGAAAATCAAAATTTGGGTTGCCTCCCAAGAGCGCTAAGTTTTACATCTTCAGCCAGACATAGTCCTTCAATTCACTCAGGGTAAACAGGACCATTAAGATAATCAGTGGTTCCATCAGAATCTGCAACTCCCTCTAAATACGATTTTAATCGTTGGCCATTTACCGTGAACATATTACCAGTTTTAGGGGTTGTGAATGTCAACCGCACCATGATGAAACACTTTGGTCACAGTGAAAGGACAAGACCATTTAGAGCGCAATTTGCCAGGAAAAAGATGCAATCTTGAATTATAAAGCAAAACTTTTTGAGCAGGCTAAAAGGACTTCCGAAGAATGGATTTATCATGAAATATTTTAGTCCGTTCTTTACAAAGTTTTGCACTCACATAAGCATCGAGTCGCATTTCTTCCAATTCATTGAGTTGCAGTTTACGTTCTGATCCTGCTTTATGCATATCAAAATTCAAAACCTTTATTGCCCAATATGCACGGTGCTCTAACTCCATTGGTAAGTGACAAACTTTCCTAAAAATGAGTTAATAAGGCAACATACCAATGAGAGTTTTGTAAGCAGTCCTGTAAGCCCACAGAGCATCTTTTAAGCATAAGGACCAATCTTTCCTATCGGGTTTAATAGTTTTCTCAAGAATCTTTTTAATCTCCCAATTAAACAATTCGACCTTGTTTGGGGATGATATGGAGTGGCAACCTTATGTGTAATAGAGTACTTTCGAAGAAGGGCTTCAAAAGATCTATTACAAAAGTGAGTGCCTCCATCACTGATAATAGCTCGTGCGGTCCCAAAGTGACAAAATATGTTACCTTTCAGAAATTTTGCCACAACCTTATGATCATTTGTTTTAGTTACAATTGCTTCGATCCATTTAGAAATATAATCTATAGCAACCGAAATGTAAATGTGCCCAAAAGATTGTGGAAAGGGTCCCATGAAGTCAATTCCCCAAACATCAAACAATTCTACCACAAGAATGGGTTGGAGAGGCATCATATCTCGTCGAGAGATAGATCCTAACCATTGACATCTATCACAAGATATGCAGAACTCATGAGCATCTTTAAACAGGGTTGGCCAATAGAGTCCACTCTGCAAAATCTTGGCAACAGTTTTCTTTCCTCCAAAATATCTCCCGCATGCTTGAGAATGACAAGAATGTAGAATACTATGAAACTCATTCTCAGGCATACATCGTCGAATTACCTGGTCTGAACATAGTTTGAATAAGTACGGATCATCCCAAAAATAAGATTTAATACTAGAAAAGAACAAATCTTTGTCGTATTTGTTCCAATGGGAAGGAATTTGATATATAGCAAGGTAATTCACAATGTTAGCAAACCAGGGAGTTTTAATGTGGGAGATAGAAAATAATTATTCATCAGGAAAAGAATCTAGTGGCTCCTCATCGTGAGATGTTTCAACAAGGATTCTAGAGAGATTATCAGCCACCACATTTTTAATACCTTTCTTATCTCGGATTTTATAATTAAATTCTTGTAAGAGAAAAATCCATCTAATCAATCGAGGCTTGGTGTCTTTCTTGGACAAGAGATGTTTCAATCCGCATGGTAAGAGAAAATGATGATCTTAGAACCTAAAAGGTAGGATCAAAATTTATCCAGGGCATAAACTACTGCTAGAAGTTCCTTCTCTATAGTTATATAATTCAATTAAGCATCAGGGAGGGTTTTACTAGCATAGTATATGACATGGGAAACCATATTCACTCTCTGGCCTAGGACAACACCAATGGCATAGTCTGAAGCATCACACATTATTTCAAAGGGAAGAGAGTAGTAGTCAGGGGGCTGAATAATATGTGCAGCAGACAATAAGGTATGAAGAGTGTCAAAAACTTGCCTACACGCATCATCAAACACAAAAGGCACATCTTAGGCTAGTAGATTGCTCAAGGGGCGAGCAATCTTACTAAAGTCTTTAATGGACCACCTATAAAATCCTGCATGACCAATGAACGATCTAATTTATTTCACCGAAGACGGTGGTGGCAGGTTAGTGATGAGATCGACCTTGGCTTTGTCTACTTCAATTCCCCTCTTTGAAACTACATGTCCCAAAACAATGCCTTCTCGAACCATGAAATGGCTTTTTTCCTAGCTCAAGACAAGATTCTTCTCCTCACATCGTTTGAGCACTAATGACAGGTTTTGTAGACAATCATCAAAGGATGGACCAAATATAGAGAAATAATCCATAAACACTTCTATAAATTTGTCTATCATATCAGAGAAGATGGCTAGCATGCACCGTTGAAAGGTGGCAGGTGCATTGCATAGCCCAAAAGGCATTCTTCGGTAAGCAAAGGTACCGAAAGGACAAGTAAAAGTGGTCTTCTCTTGATCTGCTGGAAACACTCGGACTTGATTATATCCAGAGTAACCATCAAGAAAACAATAGAATTGTTGTCCTGCTAGCTTCTTTAAGATTTCCTGAATGAAAGGTAAGGGAAAGTTGTCTTTTCTCGTTTTTGTGTTTAATTTTTTATAATCAATACACAATCTCCACCTAATAGATTCGCAAGTTGGGACTAACTCTCAATCAGAATTTTGCTTCACAATGATGCCAGACTTTTTAGGCACAACTTGTATTAGGTTGACCCACTCACTATCAGAAATGGGGTATATGATACCCGCATCCAACAGTTTCACTATCTCTTTCTTAACAACATCTCTCATATTGGGATTCAATCTCCGGTTATTCTACCTTGAAGGTTTGGCATCCTCCTCCAAATGAATTCGATGAATGCAAACAGACGGATCAATACCTCTTAAATCAGCAATAGTCCACCCTATGGCTCTCCTATACTCAACTAGAATCCTAAGCAGTTGATTCTCCTGGCTGCTAGACAAGCTAGATAAAATGATGATGGAGAGAGTATCATTAGGACCTAGAAAAGCACACTTGAAGGAACTGGGAAGTGGCTGCAACTAAAGTTGAGGAGAAGACTCAATGGAAGGTTGGAATGATGAACTGGGAGATATTGGCAGATGCTCTACTCTATGTCTATGAGGGAAAGAGTCATGATAGGGGGAAAAGGCATCTCCATCATTCTAGATCGACATTGGATACATGCATTGGTCGTTGCTAAGAAAGGGCGGCCTAAAATGATTGGAATGGTGTGAGAAGCATTAGACACAGGTTCCATGTCCAAAACTAAGAAATCAACTAGAAAGAAAAATTTCTCTACGCCAACTAAAATATCTTCAAGAAGACCTCAAGGTTTTGTAACAGATCTATCGGCCAACTACAGAATAGCCGATGTTGGTTGCAAGTTCCCCAAGCCTAATTTCTCATATACTAAGTAGGGTAAAAGGTTGACACTAACATCCAAATCTAAAAGAGCCCTGTGAATGATATGGTCACCAATGACACATGAAATGGTAGGTGTGCCATGGTCTTTAAATTTTGGTGGAGTGTCGTGTTTCAAAATAGAACTGACCTTCTCAATAAGAAAGACCTTTTTAGAAATATGAGTCCTAGACTTTTGCTTTTGTGTGCACAGGTCTTTGAGAAATTTGGCATAGGCGGGGCACTTGTTGAATGGCTTCTAGGAGTGGAAGATTAATTTTAAATTGTTTGAAAGTTTCTAGCACCTCATCCATCTTTGTTCTTGTTATAAGGGGAAGGCATGTCTAAGCACTGAGAGAATGGAGCACGGGGCACATAAGGTACCTCATGATTGGCTTTAGACTTGGTTCCTGAGGAAGATTCAGAAGGAGAAACAGCGTCCTTCTGTTTTGGTTGACATAGAGTAGGTGGTGTCTCTACAGTTTCATCAATCTCTGGGTTGCTTATTTTTCCTTGATCTGTATCTTCTCTCACCTCAACACCAACCAGGTTTTCAATTTGTTTCCCATTCCATAGGGTTGTTATAGCTTGCACATGCTCGTTGGAAGTAGTTTGTTGTTCAAGCATAAACTGACCCTTAGAATTATTCATTTGTTGACTAGGCAACTGATCCTCTTTTCTTTTACTCATCGAATTAGCCAATTGGCTGATTTGAGATTCTAGTTTAGCTATCGATTGAGTATGAGAAATGCACTAGTTGAGCTTGTGATTGTGACTGGTCTTGAAGGCTCTGTAAAGCAGACAATACCTTGTCTTCAAATTCTGGATTTCTAGAGGGTTGTGAAAATTTGTGAGGCATAGAAGATTATTGAAAACCTGGTGGGTTGTTTTGAAAATTGGCTCTTTGGGATGGATTAAAAGGAACACCCTGATTCCGGGGACGCCAGGAAAAATTGGGGTGATTCCTCCACCCCGGGTTATATGTGTTCAAGAATGGATCATTGCCTGTTCGAGCATAAGTTTAGGCAGCATTAATATGCTCCTGAACAAGCTCTGAGAATTGTGGGGCAGATGGGCACTCTAGGATAGAATGCATGGGACTTAAACATAGAACGCATGCTTCTTGAGTGTGTGCAGGAGTTTGTGACTTTAGGCTCAAGATTTGATCTATCTTTCTAGACAATGTAGAAACTTGGTTAGAAATATCATCTGTTTGTTTTACTTCATACATACCCCCTTTAGAGGGGATAGAGGAAGAAGACTCATTTAAACTCCTATTGGCCATCGTATGTTCCAACGAATTTTCACTCAAGTTTTCAAACAGTTCCCATGCTTCATTTTCATTTTTTGATAGGAAAGTGCCTCCACACGAAGCATCTACAAGATGACGATTCTGATCAGTCAATCCTCTATAAAATTGCTGCACTAACTGCCATCTAGGTATGGCATGATGAGGACACTTCCTAAGGAGGTCTTTGAGTCTATCCTAGCTCTCATGAAATTGCTCAGTCAGCTGTTGGGTAAAGGTAGTGATGGCATCTCTCATTTGGTTTGTTTTACCTATGGGAAAATATTTCTTTAGAAAGTCCTGTTGCATTTTCGCCCAAGATGTAATGGATTCGGGTTCAAGAGAGTAGAGTCATTCTTTAGCCTTATCCTTAAGAGAGAATGGGAATAGTCTCAATCTTACTGCATCATCGGTGAGATTATTCAGTTTAAAAGTTGTGCAGATTTCTAGAAATTCATTCACATGCCTATATGGGTCTTCGTAATTTTGCCCATGAAATGATGGTAGCATCTGTATTGTGTTGGGCTTAATCTCAAAGTTACCAGCTATTGCAGCTGGCACTTGAATGTAGGACATAGATATATAGGCATTTGGAGTGTAATATTCTTTTAAGGCTTTCAAATTTTCATTCGCCATTTCAAACAAGGGGTTGGTTACACTTAATTGGCCTCTTTGGTTTTGTCTAAATGTTCTCTCAATTTCACCGTCAAAGGCTTCTAAGTTTTCACCCAGTGACCTACGCCCTTGCATAAACTAACACGCCAACAAAGAAGCACAAAAGCAATCCTAATATCGACAACTAGCAATCAACAACTCTAGATATCGACAACTAGCATTGCATGCGGTCACATAAAGAAAGAAAAAAACACGCAACACCCAAATTAATTAAAAAGAGAGGTAATAGATTGCAAAGTGTGGGAAAGGTTGGCCTTTCCACGTTGGCGAGAAATCCACTTGTCACTTTTTACCTCTTCAATGTGACTCCTACAAAGACAAGAAAACAATCTTAAAATCCTACAAAGAAAAGTCTAAACTAATTAGAATTAAATCAAACCGCCACCAAGTCCCCGGCAACGGCGCCAATTGATTGATTGTATTTTGAACTCTTTTTATTCGCAATCACACGGTACTACGTATAGACTAGTGAAAACGAGGTCGAACATAAATGACTTAGTTGATTAACCTAATTCTAATAAAAGATTGGAATTTTAATGATTTAATTAACTAAAGAAATTAAATTTAATAAGAAATCAAATTTATGAGAATATCAAAGCATCGAATTCACCACTAAGCATGCAATTACTACTCTTAATTATTATTTCCACAAATTGATATGATACGGTAATTTATGTTTTTGGCCGGACATACAAATTACCAATGAATGGACTACACGTTCTTGGCCAGACACGAAAAGTTCATTCACTATAAATTAATACAATTAACTCTATCCTTGGCTGGGCATAGAGTCAATTATAATCCTGTTATTATCTAGACACAGGAAATATCAAGATCAAATTCCATTAATCATTCATTAAGTCTCGGTCAAAGCACTTAAGATGAATAACAATAAAATTGCATTAAGCATAGAAAATCAAATCAAATTTTACTAAATTAAACAACTAAGAGTAGCAAATACAAATCTAGGGCTTCATCTAGCCTTGATAAAGAGTTTAGCCAGACATAGAAATAAGGAAAGAAATAGCCTGCAGTGTCGAATTCACGTTCACTATTCACAAACAATGTTCACAAAATATTGTAGTATGTCTATGGTTGTTTTTGCATCCTACTTAGTATTTCTTTGGAGTACTCATGCATCATGTGATGCAAGTGAAGAGAGGATTAAGTTGGATTTTAGCTGGACGTGAAGATCAAAAAGTGGGTTCTAGAAGATTTATCTATTTTGTTTTTTTACATAAACTTTGAAATAATGGCCTTCGTGCCAAAGATTGATTAATATGGATTTTTAAAGGTAATTTGGCAACTTTTTGTTTAATTAATAGTATCATTCTAAGGTTGTTATTTAATTACTTATTTTTTAATGATTGTGTAATTAATGGCACGGTTTACCCCGCCGTGTCCTAATTATCCTGTTATTCCTTAATTATAAGTCTTCCACACTCCCATCCCCATTACTTTATTTACATCCCAATTTACCTATGACCTAGGTGGTTGGGCAGATTGGTGGCGGAATATGGAGCTCTAAGATAGCTGACTGCCCTGCCCCTTCTCATCGGATCCTAAAGACTCGGTACCCCCATGATATAAAAGAGAAAGAGATACTATATAAAAAAAATTCACAACAAATTAATGTCACTTGAATGAGCTCACGTGGGAACTTGGGTTCTGTTGCAACTGTGGATATACCAGAAAGAAATCAGGGCTTACGTATCATCAACAAAAACAAAGAAAGAAAGATCAAGTCTTTAGTTGAAGTCCTATTGTCCTATACCAGAAGCTGGATTCTACTTCGGCAAAAGGAGGTAGTAATTTTTTACCTGGCAAAGTATCACTATCCCACTTTATGCAGCAGGATATATTCAATAATCAATACTATACTTACATTGTGCTTTTTTGAGTGGGGATGGTTTGATACTCCACCATGGCATTTTCCAGACACAAAATGGCTGTAAAGTCTCGTGAATGTCGTCTGGTTGGGAATCATTATGCCTGACAAGAAAATGAGGGTCGATCCCACCTTGCAGTTATTGGCTAAAATGTGAATAACGGGTTGCTCAATTCCCTATATTATGATCCAAAGCTATATAAAATGAATGTTGGTGCTGTAATGTAAATGAATATGAATGGTCATGCGCACTAAAACTTGGAATAATTCTATATGAACAGCTGGCCATTTATTTTTACTTGTTTAGAACATACTTGTTCACTTCTTTTCTCTTAATCCTGCATATGTCCAACAGAGCAAACATGTACATGAGGTTTTGATGCTGCAAAATGATGTTAATAATTAAATGCTTCTTTTCAATCAAATTCTGGCTTGGCCTGGCTAGCAAATTGCAATGATTCTGGTCCACCAACAAATATACTTATCTACAATTATATAATAAATTTATATCGTCTGTAATTCATTACTTTTTAACTTTAAATTTAAGAAAAACGATGCTCATAATAGTGGTTAAATTATATTTAATTTTATATAAGAGTTAATGATAATATAACTCCTAGCTTTGGATCTTTTTTTTTCTGAGAAACCACCTTGAAGGGTCCAGTGTATTAACAAACCAACATTATATAAGAGGAACACATGCCCGACATCGAACGTAAATTAAAAGAAAAACGAAAATCAAACAGAAGGAAGGAAAAAAACTAACACTTGAATCTCAGATTCCATAAACCTGTTCTCGATACAAGTGTCTGAAAAGGTAAGGGATAAACAGAAAGTAATGCTTATTCTTCATTGAGTGGAATCACCTTTTTCTAGTGATTCAAAAGCCAAGTGGGCAGCATTACCACCAGTTATTGGAAATCCATTTCCATACTTTACAAAACTCTATTTTACTTCTGTTGTCTCCTTCAGAGTAAGAAGAAAAAACAATTCAGCGGGTTATGGCCGACCATAGCATTTATTTTCTGATTACGAAGCACATAGGTTCCTTACTTTTCGCTGGGGCAAGTATATATATAAAGAGTTGTATCCTAGTTTGTTGAGAGTTACGTGCTTTTGAACTGAACAATGATACCCGTCAAGACCGCAGTTATAAATAAAAAAAATGACAATGGTGTGCAAGGTGACCAAAAAGTATAAACTGTGGGCAACTATGAAGGGACCGAGGGAGTAACAAATATGAAATAATAATTATAAACGGATGGCTGCCCACCCCAAAGATTGAGAAAGCCCACCCCTAAGAGAGAGAAACTAGAAAGCCCACCTTTCGGCATCGTTTTTTGGGTACCCTCTGCCAAAATGCCACATTAGTCATGCCATGGTGATGGTTAGCCAATTCTACATTAGCCTGACTTCGGCGGTGCCCAGCCACTCCCACAACATTTCCAGATTGCACATTGTTTTGGCCACAACTATGGTGGTGGCTAGCCAATCTTTGGCGGCCACACCATTTCCAGATTGTATATTGTCTCAGCCATAACTTTTGACCATGGTTTTCAAAACCGGACCGGACCGGCCGGTCCGACCGCGGAGAACCGGAACCGGCCGGAAACCGGTCCGGTCCACCCGGTTTACCCCGGTTTTCGAAACCGAACGGTTTTTTCGAAACCGGACGGTTCAACCGGCTGGTTTTCCCGAACCGGGTAACCGGAACCGGATTGACCCGGTTTTTCTTTTTTTTTTTTTTTGAAAAAAATTTCGAAAGAGAGGGCGCAGGGGGCGGGATTCGAACCCGAGACCCCCTGCCCGCACCCTGCGATTTAACCACTTGGACTACAACGGTTTTGTGATATTGTTATACAAAATTTATATTTATTATATACTTAACTCTATTTACACCTACACCGGTTCATTCCGGTTTGACCACGGTTTGACCGCGGTCAAACCGCGGTCCAACCGAACCGGCCATCAATCCGGTTCGATGGCCGGTCCGGTTTTGAAAACCTTGCTTTTGACACTATCTGGTCATTGCCATTAACTAATTGTACCGATGTCCATCACACCACAACTACAACATCACGTCGGTTTTGCCTCCAAAGGGGAAAATGGAAGTCTGCTTAAAGACATCCACACACGCGAATCATCGAATAATATAATCCGCCAGCACACATAAACTTACACAATAATGCCATTAGAGTAGTAAGTACTACATTACATTATCCAACTGTTGACCAATAGTCATATAATGAGACTATTACATAGTCGAATGAAGTAAAAACAAACTAACACAAATAAAAGTCTTCAAGCTCCAGTGTTATTAGTCACAACTTGTTGAACTTTATTCTCTTCACAAACTCCCTCCTCCATTGCAAATTCAAGCATCCACTTCTCCGAAACACCTATGTCTTGGATATATAGAGGGAATTCCTCCAGTGCGCTCTTTCACAAACTCTGTAAAGGATCACATGATATGTAATCCTGAAATTTTAATATAGTTAATGTAATATTAATATTCAGCTTCAAAGAAGAAACTTGACACAAGGCCGGATACCTAGCGTCTTACGAGCAGAGCACATATCGAAGGAGGAAGAGTCAGTTCAAATGAGTAAACCTCTTAAGTTCGAAATGCTAGCCTATTTAAGGATCATGTGCACATTTGGGGACCTCTTTTTCAGAACAATACATTGCCCCTAATTCATAATGTAATATAACAAGCTAAAAAATATAGTTCCAACACCCCGAATACAACAAGCAGTAACAATTAATCTGTAGCGGTTAAGTTAATCTATCAATTTCAGCAAATAAGCAAAGTGGAAGTACCAAACAATCACAATCACCAAAGATTTTACTGGGAAAACCCAGACAGAAAAAACTATGGGACTTCTCTTCCAGACAAAAATATACACTAAATGAACAAGTACAAGGTTTACCGAATAAATACAACCTCCCTAGAACCTCGTTGACTTTGTTAACCATCCATAGCGTTCATTCTTTCATGTGCAAATCATTCTTCCCTGCTTCAAACAATCATCCCTCAATCTTCTCTACAACAACTTCTACAAGACTCTTCAACTCTTCACAAACAACCCAATAGAGAATTAAACGAGTCTCTCAGCTTTGTGAAGGCATAATTGAGAGGGTGTAAGAAATCAATTGAAAAGGCTAAAATGTGAATACTTTACTCTCAATAGCCATGGATGATCTAGGAGGGTGTTTCTCACTTTTTATGATGTCTCAAATTGTTTTAGTTGACAAAACCTAGCCTCCTCTCTCTCTCTCTTCCCACGTCTATACGTTGCCACACCCAAAAAATTACAACTAAATTCATAAAAACATATTTAGATGTCAACTACAATATCCTTTGGGATATCAGTACAATCCAATATGGCTTTTGCCAGGATGTGTCGCGAACAAATCAAACCACCTTGATAATCATCAATCAATAAGGAATTGCTCATGGGATTGCACCCCCCAAAAGGGTGAGCACTAAAGAGTGGCACAAAATAACCTAATTACTATCCTAATTGCTTACATCGGAGAACAAAAGCAAATATTAGTAATCATAAAAAAAGAGCTAAACCTATAACACGGTATTTCTAAAATACAAGTATCATGCATTCTATTGTAAAAAAATATCTTAACATAATTTTCTTTTGGATAATTAATAAATTTTATCAATCAAAAGAAGAAGGCAAAACAAAAAATATAGAACTACAAAGCATGCCTTAACATTGAAATTAGAAAGTCATGACTGGAAAACTACCTCCAAAGGATGGAGAATAACATTAAAATGAAAAGGGAAACTACTGCTATCTAAAAATAAGAACTTCTGAATCTTGCAAAGATAACCATTTATTTGGGTTTAGGAGGTCAGTTTTTGCCTCTTCCAGCATGAGTAGTAGCCTTCCTGCATCTGCTACGAGTCTGCTGAGGTGAATTTTAATTTATTATTCACAAGCGCACAAATCTAATATAGAATAATGGCTAAGGTCGATCCCACAGAGACTTGGTTCAAATTCAACCTAATTCCAAACAATTATTTAACTAATTCGACATAAAGAAACTTTAGATAACTAGTCAAAACAAAGAAAAATTAACGATAAACTTTTATAAAAAAATTTTCAAAGCATCGAATTCACCAATAATTAAATCAATTATATCTCCTCTCACTTTAATAAATTATAGTTGATGTAATTAACGTGTTCCTCTCAAACACATGCTCATAATAATCATGCAAACTCCTCTAGGACGTATGCACTTAAACAATTAAAGCAATGATCAATAGAAACTATCTCTCTCGAGCATAGAAACTATATAAAAATTAGAACTTTATTCAAAGGCACCTCGGAGTCCACATCTACAAGATGTTGATGTAATTAACGTGTTCCTCTCAAACACATGCTCATAATAATCATGCAAACTCCTCTCGGACGTATGCACTTAAACAATTAAAGCAATGATCAATAGAAACTATCTCTCTCGAGCATAGAAACTATATAAAAATTAGAACTTTATTCAAAGGCACCTCGGAGTCTGCATCTACAAGATGACGATGTTTCTCTGTCAGATCTTCACATAAACGTTGTACTAACTACCACTTATGTACGCAAGATGAAGATACTTGTGAAGGTCTTTGAGTCTATCCCAAGTCTCATGAAACTGCTCAATAGGAAGTTGAGTAAATGTGGTAATGACTTTTCTCATATGGTTAGTTTTACCTATGGGAAAGTATTTTTTTAAGAATTCTTGTTGCATCTTTGCCCAAGAGGTAATAGATTCTGGCTCGAGAATATAATCATTCTTTAGCCTTGCCCTTGAGGGAATAAGATAATAGTCTCAATCTCACAGCATCATCTATGAGATTATTCAGCTTAAAGGTAGTGCAGATTTTTAAGAATTCATCCAAGTGTATAGGTGTCACACCCCGAAATTCCCGATCTCGTTAGAGTGCGGAAGTAGTCCCTTATGCGAATATTCTTGAAACCGAAAACCCAGGCCCGTGACCGAATACTCAATCAACCCGTCAATTACACTATCTCGAAAGGATTGTAATCAACACAATACACTCAGTCTTAAATTCAACATCATTAATATATATAAAATAAAAATCCATAAACTCATTTGTTCCATAATAAAAGTCATTAAAATATCTGATATATAAAATCATTAAAATATCCTTGGCCAACATGCCAATAATACTATCATTATTTAACTAAGATAAAAGATAACTTTATCAATTCTCAGCAGTCTTCGAGTTTTTCTCACTGCAACTTTTCCAAATCTATTCTTTCTTCACTTCTACATCAAAGGATATATGAGTATTCCGAAAAAATACCCAGTAGGATGCAAAAACCCAAAGGAAGTACAATATATGGCAAGAAGGAAGATTCAATAAAAGACAATTGAGTATTCAATAGTATCATAACTGAACACATGGTTTTCTTTACCTGAATAATAATATCATTTATCAACACTCCCAACTCGGAAGGATAGGAAGAGGATAATAAACAACATGACTCTGAACAATCAAAAGTATAAGGAGAAGATATCAACATTTACTACAAGTGAAGCACATAAGACTTGTTGAACACCAAGCCACCCTTCATTAGCCCATGATACTAAATATTATATCATAGTCCATTCTACTGTAATAGTTACTTAAAAGTCTTGTAGAATGTATATAAAGTTCTTGGTATACTTATTTTAACATAGGCTCTTGTATTAGTGGGGTTTTAATAACTTTTACCATAAATACAGTGTTCTGTTTTTGTTTAACAATTGACTTCCGACGATTCCCAGTGTGGGCAAAAATTGTATTTGACTCTAAAACTTTTACTGTAATTATTCATATGAGTCTACCAACCCAACAGACGGTATATTTTTACAATTTTTCTATAATTAGTTATATGAGTTTAAGTATAGGTCATCAATGCAAAAACTGTTCTGGCCGAGACCCTTAATCCTAGTTCTATTCAGTTAATGAGTATGATTACCCTCTAATCCACCCACTAATGCATTATATACATAATTACCTCGCATCTAATACGCATTTCAGAACCTTATTAGATCTGAGTTTTAGTAATTTTCAAGGGTTAGTGTGTACATTCATTATCCTTATTCGATTATACACACATACCCATTCTAATAGTTGTATTAAGCAAAGTGGACAGTTAATTCGACTTCTGATCAAGGAATTGACTTTGACCATGTGACACCTTCAACTGAACAGTAGCTTCATGGCATATGTATGGGTGATGTCCCTTATTAATTGTCTATTTTAGTAGAGTATTGTGATAAGAATCATACCCTAAAACGTTTAAGCTAAACTAGTGGAATGTGGGGTGCAACGTTTGGTGCAGGTCTTCTAATCGGTAAGTCACAAATTATGGTAGTTTCCTAGATAAGGTTAGGATAATTTCTGAAAGTTACTGTTTTAGTGAAATTGCAGTTGATTACAAAAACTATTGGGCGCCAAGCCTGCCTGGGCGCATGGTAGTTGTAGATAGAATATTCTTTCTTTGGATAGTCTTCTTTCTTATTTGAAATTGATTTGAGATAAAGATAGACAGTTACCAAGTTTACTAGATAGTAAAAGTAGAAAGTAGTGTGGAATAAAGAATTTGTTGAGAGTCCTACTAGAATTTGACACCTCAAAGGCTGGGCGCTAGAGAAGATCAAAGAGAAGAGATTCTCGTAATATAGGATGTTGAATATGGAAGGATGCCAAGCAAGGAAGGGGGACCAGGAAGTTAGTTGGCAGTTACTAGATTTGAGGAATAGATAAACTTGGAAAGTTGATTTGCAATAAAATTAGAACTGCGCCAAGGAGTCTTAGGGGAGGTTACGGATGAATGGACAAGATTAATTGGGAGTTTAATCAAGTGTTTCAAAGGAGTCCTGACATCACTAGGAAAACCTAACCCTTTAAAAGAAAAATAAGAAGTGACCGGCCAATGTATTTGGCCGATCAAACCCTCCATCACTCCCTTTTCTCTTTCATGTCTTCTCTCTCTCAATTCTCTCACACTCTATCTCTTTCCCTCCCTTGGCTTGCTGATTTGTGTGGTGAAGTAGCAAGGAGATTTCGTACGTGGAAGAACTAACTCACAACGCGAAGGAAAGTTCATCAAAGAGGTTGGATGGTTTTTCCCACTGTTTTATGTTGGATTTTCTATTCTATAATGATGATTTTAGTTCAGATATTCTTGTGTCATGTTCGACGTATTCTTCTTTGCATTGATGTGCGGCAACTTCGTATACATGAATCAATTGTTTCCATGATACTATATTGGATGATTCATTGATATTATTAAGATGTATGGCAATCATGTACATTCACTATTTCTGTTACAAGTGTTAGGATTGGGTGAGAACTATTTTTGTTATGATCTCTTAGTCGTCTCTCTGTTGTTTTATAGTAGTACGAATTAAGTCAAGTTAAGAATTAAGTTATTGCCAAATATTAATACATGTTCATATCTGCTCAGATTGGTCAACTTATTCTTCTACACTTTCCAAATTTTGCCCTTCATGTTAATGATCAGTAGTCAAGAGTACCATGTAGTCCGTTCAAGGATTATAAATTCTTAAGCGTCTAGTATTAATGGTCCTATAGTCCGGCCTTGTGTGCAATTGAAATAAATGTTGTAAGTCCTTAATTTTTACATCCTAGACAACATGAATTGCTCTCTGTTTGATTCACAACCTTGCTGGTCAGTCGATCATAGGTTGTGAAAACTATCAGTACACTGTAGATGAGTTATAGTTGTCCGGTATTAGTTGTTTCTACTGTTTGGTTCACTCTAATTGAAATAACAGTCCTATCATGTATAGATAGTGAAATAAACCTAGTTCACCCTAACTTACTAGACTATTGACTAATAGGGTTTTGTGATAATGACAAGGTATCATGTCTACAAGTCTATGAAATTATTAAGTGTCAGAAATTAAGCACCGTAGATAGTAAACCAACTACAGTTGGACTAAAACAGTCCTCTTAGCCCCAACAAATTCTGTGCCAATGACCTGTACGAAAAGTGTCATAAATAATTCTAAAAAAATCCTAAAAGTATACCGTAAATTTTTTAAGAAACTAGACTTATAGAGTAATCTACTGTAAAAGGAGTTCTACATGTATTGACCGTGGCAATCATTTGTTTCCAACTGTTTTGTTTGGACAACATACTTTTTTATCAATAAAAATGAGTAATACCTAAACCATATAAATCTTTATACTATAATAATGCCTATAACTTATCTAATGAATATTACTAAATTTAATATAAAAATTTCTTTATTAATCAAGTCATAAGGTCTCTAATATCTTGCTTGATCGTCTGGTTCTATCCGTTCGATAACTTTCAGTTGTCCTATTCGTCTGTCTTTTTTATTCAATTCTTCATCTGAAACTTGAACATAATATTATTCAGGATCAAACTCTGGATTCTTAAAGTCATGACGGGCAATTCTTTATCAATCCCTTCTCCAAGAATTCTTATCCAAAGTTAGTCACATGTAACATGTCCAAGTTGTCAATTATCTTAGTTTGTGCTGCCACTTGCGAGTCAGCTGAAAGTAAAGATGTTATGTTCACAGTGGATATTTTTATATCTCTGTCATGAGTATCATTTCTCATAAGCTCTTTACAAGGGACCTTACGAGGATATCTCTGAAGTGGATTCATAGTATGCTCAATTAGCCATGTTAGATCTTTCGAGATCTTCTGAATGATTTGGAACCTTGCAAGGCTCCCACCCAAAGAGAGGCATATACATATGTTGTTAGGTTAGTCAGACATCACGGAAGGTCTAATAGTCTCTAGCCATTGTGTTTGTGAGCATCGATAGGGCCCGTATCCTAGATACATGGCAGGGTTTAAAAGAGAAAACAACTAGGTAATCAGGCAATTACCCACTTGTGAGTGGTGTTGATATGAGAACGGAAATTGATTATCTCCGTACACTTTGGTTGTTTTGGAGTCTTAGTGAATATTGGTGTTCCCTTTTTGGTAAAAGTTCTTGTGTTACCGACTACTGAATTTATGATATCCTGTCTATTATTAAATTGAATCTATTCTTTTTCATCTCCTTGAGTTTGTTACTGTTTCTCTATTGTGGTTTTTATATCTTACTGAGTATTTCTTCGGAGTACTTGATATGCACAAAATACATGCTTTTATATGCCTTTAATTCTTACTTTGCTAGTATAGTTTTATATTAAAATAGGAGCAATTATAGGTTATTAGTGTTAGACTAGTAATTGGGAATTTAGTAATAAGTTTGCTCTAATCAACTAAGTTAGATGTGTTCAATGATGTCATATAACTATGTTTAATTGTGCATCTAATTTGGCTTACAATTCTATTTATGAAGGTCAGATTATGGAAAGGCCAAATTTAAGTACACAAAGATGGGGCAATTTATATGAGACATGTATACCTTGATGGACGTTGTTTTTGGCTAGCAACAAATGGAATGGAAAGAAGGAATGTAGCAAGTATTATGGGACATTTGTCTGACTCAATTTTCAAGAGACATCAAGCTGAAGTTAGGCTCGGGCATAATTTTTTATTAACACCAAACGGAGCAGCTAATCGAGGACAAAAAGGTTTAAAAAGCAAAGACAATACCAAAAGAAATGGGTGGGGTCCAAGGTGATTGTTGAGTCAATTGTCAAAAGGCATGCACCAGGATCTATTGGTTTCTAAAGTTGAATATTGGGAACAAACTAAAAAAATACCAAGGCAGCAAGGTTTCTTCTCTGGAGATCAAATCTGGATCGTTGGATGAAGGGAAAGACAAAAGCTTGCTTTGTCTCAGCTGGGGGTGCGACTTAGGGTTGACTGGAGGAGGCTGCTGGAGTATTCATTGTGGGACGATCATATAAAAACACAAGCAGCAGTAAAAAGAGGGGAGCGAACAGAGAGCTTTTGGGAGGCCGGCTACAGTAGAAGACGAGGAAAAAAAGGGAACGTACTACAGCAGTAAAAAGAGGGCTTTGACGACGGATGAAGGCGTTGGACAGTCAACTTAAAGCAGAAAAGCCAAGAGGCTGATTTGTGTTTCAAATTTTACACGTCGCCAATGTCTTCCCCATCAAAACAGAGTTTTTCCTTTCCCTCTTTATATGTCTAGCTAAATTTTTTATAAGGCTTAGATGAAGCCCTAAACTCGTGAAGTTACTCTCAATTATATTATTTAATTATAGTTGATATAATCTCTTTCATTGGTGAAATTTCATAATTTTTTCCTACTACTTTAACCGAGACTTGTGTGAAATTATTTATGAAATTTAATAGAAGAAGAATTTTTGTGTCTAACCATGGTAAAGAATTTTGTTAAGCCACACCAAGGATAGTGTTAATTTAATTAATTTTCATTAAATGAACTATCTGTGTCCAACCAAGAACAGTTAGTATATTTATTCTAACTCGTGTGTCTAACCAAAAACACGTAGTTCCCTTGTCATAACAAAATGTGCGTTAATAATAATTGAGAGTACTAATTACTTATTTAGAGGTAAATTCGCAGCCTTGGTGCCTTCATACATTAGATTTCTTGTCAAAGTTCATTTCTTTATTTTTTACATATCCAATTCCTTTATAGAATTAGTTAAGTTTAATCTAGAACTAGGTTAAATCAAACCAAATCTTTATGGTTCGACCTCGTAGCCACTGGTCTATAACTAGGCTTGTTGAATTGCGAGTAAAAAAAAAAATTCAAGACATTCAAATGGCGCCATTGTCAGGGACTTGGGCAATGGTTTGACCAAATTCTAGGATTTTTGCTTTCGTTAAAAATCTTTTCTTGGTTTTATTTTATTATTATTTTTTTATCATTGCATGAATTTGGATTAGTCTTTTCTAAGAGCAACTACTGCAAGAGATTTTCTACAAGTGGTTTGCAATAAATCTAATTTTGGGTTGAGTTCACAAGCCGGGAACTCATTTTATTTCGACTTGCAATTACTGTTTGGTATTTATTTTAGATGTCAAATTGGTTGAAGCTTCCTTTTGATTAAATGATATGAGCTTGCTGTCACTTCATTTTCTAGTATTTCAAGCTTTACATTTCAAACTTCTTTTGCTGATTACACAAATGCATGAGCTGCGAATTTAGAGGTTGAACTTAGGTGATTGCTAAATCATTATTGCTAATCACAGGTGCTGCCTGAAATGTGTCTAAAATAGTTCTGTCTAGTACTTGGACAAATCAGCTGACAGCGTATTGTTGCCTTTGGTTACAAGAAAATTTAGCATATTCACCATTCACTTGAGATCAAATCTGAGTTTTTGTTTGCTAATATCAACAATAATTTCTGGACATAGGAAATTTGAATGCTGAGAATGATAAGACTTGGTGTTTGCCTCTGAATATTGAAAAAAAAATTGTTTGTCCTAGTTTAATAGCACTTGTTTAGGCAATTCCTGATTTTTTTTTAAAAAAATGGCTCTCCTTTGTTCGAAGTTGTTTGCTCTAGGTCTAGATTAATTTATCTTACGTTTCCTTGGTAGTTACTTTAGCGTATGCAAGGGCTAGGTCAATGGGTGAAGACCTAGCAACCCTTGACAGTGAGATTGAAAGAACATTTAGACAAAAGAAAAGACCAGTTAATTCTCAATAACTCTTTGTGTGAGATGGCGAAAGAAAATTTAAAAAACCCTGAAGGAGTATTATATTCCTAATGCCTACACATCACCTTCTTGCATTCGAGTGCCAGCTGCAACAGCCAGGAACTTTGAGATTAGGCCTACTACAATACAAATATTGCCATCATTTTATGGGCGAAGTCATGAAGTGTGGATGAGTTTTTAGAAATCTGCACAGCCTTTAAGTTGAATAATCTCACAGATGATGTTGTGAGATTGAGATTATTCTTTTTTTCTCTTAAGGACAAGGCTAAAGAGTGGCATATTCTCTTGAACCAGAATCCATTACCTCTTGGGCGAAAATACAACAAGATTTCTTAAAAAAATACTTCCCAATAGGTAAAACTAACCAGATGAGAGATGTTATTACTACCTTTACTCAGTATCCTACTGAGCAATTCCATGAGAGCTGGTATAGACTCAAGGACCTCCTTCGTCCTCATCATGTTGTGCCTAGATGGTAGTTAGTGCAGCGTTTCTATAGAGGTTTGATGGATCAAAATCGTCACCTTGTTGATGCTTCATGTGGAGGCACCTTTTTGTTAAAAAACGAAAATGAAGCTTGGGAACTCTTTGAAAATTTGAGTGAGAATTCATTGCAACACACTATGGCAAATAGGAGTTTAATCAAGTCTTCATCTTCTCTTACCTCTTTCAAAGGTGGTATGTATGAAGTAAAATAGACAGTCAATCTTTCTAGTCAAGTTGCTACGTTGTCTAGAAAGTTAGATCAAATTTTAAGCTTAAAATCACAAACTCCTTCACACACTCAAGAAGCATGTGCTTTATACTTAAGTCCCATTCACTCTTATCACATAATGCCCATCTGCTCCATAATACCCAAAGCTTGTTCAGGAGCATGTCAATGCCGCTCAAATCTATGCTCGAACAAGCAGTGATCCATTCTCAAACACATATAATCATGAGTGGAGAAATCATCCAAATTTCTCATAGCGTTCTCAGAACCAGAATCTTCCTTTCATTCCATCATAGAGAACTAATTTTCAAAGCAACCCACCAGGTTTTCCACATCCTGCCATGCCTTCCGAATTTGCCCAACCCTCTAGAACTACTGAGTTTGAGGGTAAAGTCTTGTCTGCTCCGCAAAGCATTCAAGCCCATGAACAATCACAGGCTCAACTTGTGCATTATCATACTCAATCTATTGCTAAACTAGAGTCTCAAATAGGCCAATTAGCTAATTCAATGAGTAAGAGAGAAGAAGGTTGGCTACCTAGTCAACCAATGAACAATCTATGCTTGAGCAACAAACTACCTCCAATGAGCATGTGCAAGCTGTAACCACCCTGATGAGTGGGAAACAAATTGAAAATCGGGTAGGTGTAGATGTGAGACAAGATAAGGATCAGGGTAAAATAAGTAATTTGAAGAATAATGAAACCTTAGAGCCATCATCTACTCTGAGTCAGCCGAATCAGAAGGACATTGTTTCTCCTTCAGGGTCTTTATCAAGATCTATGTCTAAGGCCAATCATGTGTTACCTTATGTACCTCGTCTCCTTTCCTCCAGTTTCTAGATATGTCTTCCGCTTTTAGTAAAAATAAGGCGAGGATGGACGAAGTGCTTGAAATATTTAAACAAGTTAAAATTAATCTTCCACTCCTATAAGCCATACAACAAGTAGCCGCCGATGCAAAATTTTTAAAAGAGTTGTGCATTCAAAAGCGTAAATCTAGGACTCACATTTCCAAGAAGGTATTCCTTACTGAGCAGGTAAGTTCAATTTTGAAACATGACACACCACCAAAATTTAAAGTCCCTAGCACACCTACAATTTCATGTGTCATTGGTGACCATGCTATTAGTCAGGCTCTCTTAGTGTCAACCTTTTACCTTACTCAGTATATGAGAAATTAGGTTTGGGAGACTTGCAACCAACATCGGCAACTCTACAGTTAGCCGATAGATCCATTAGAAAACCTCGAGGTCTTCTCAAAGATGTTTTAGTTGGGGTTGAGAAGTTTTTCTTTCCAATTGACTTCTTGGTTTTGGACATGAAACCTATGTCTAATGTTTCTCACACAATTCCAGTAATTTTAGGTCGCCCCTTCTTAGTGACGGCCAATGCATGCATCCAATGTCAATCTGGAATGATGGAGATGTCTTTCGGGAATATTAAAATCATACTCAATGTTTTCCAAGCTTCGAACCAAAGATCAACTAAAAGTGTACAAGAGTGTTCTCTTGTTAATGAAATTGATGATATAATGAAAGAAACACTTTTGAGTGAGCTCATGAATTATGCTCAAGATCCCAATCTACTCTATCTAGGGATAGAGGATTTTGACATTGAGGCACGTATTGAAGAAGTTCATACTATGTTGGCCTCTTCTCTCTATCATGACTCTTTTCCCTGTAAAACCCCAAATACCCCTCTCAAAACCTAATGAAAAGGGTATTTTTTTTCTCGCTGCCGCTGCCGATCGATTGGCCTGGTTCGGAGATCGATCGGTTACTGTAGCAACAACATTCTAGTAGATACGATCGATCGAAAATGGAATGATCGATCGTTTCTGCTCCGGCGATCGATTGCCTCATTTGTCGACCGATTTGTTATTATTCATTCTGCATCACAATCTTCCAACATTTATAACTTTTTGCTCCAAACTCTGAATTAGCACGGTCAATGACGTTGGAAAGCTGACTTCTTGAAATTTAACATGAAACTTGAATAAGTCTAATTAGATATATGTACACGAAGTTATGAAGATTCTGTCACGCCCCAAATTTCAAAACCTCGAATAATGCGCAGAAGCACCAACTCATTTAAGGTCATGAGGTTGAAACCCGGGACGCGACCGAATACTCGATCACATAACGCTCTCATTCCAGAATGCTTAAACAATATCCATTTTACAAAAAATTTCAACAATAACAAACTTCGAGTTAACTACATTATTACAATAATCAATCTTAACCAACAGCAATCATCAAAATAACTCAGCACGCAGGCTGATTAGATTCACAAACATAAAATTGAAAATCATGAAACAGATCTACTCCAGCGACTTCTGCCATCAAGCTCCACATCACATACCTGTTAATTTCTTTCCATATTGATACCTGCATCGAGAGATGCATGAGTATTTCAAATGAAATACTCAGTAGGATGCCAAAACCCCACTGATAAAAATATAGAAGCAAAAGACCCCCCACTGATAAAAATATAGAAGCAAAAGACTCCAAAGGATGCAAAATATGGAATATCATCAATTAAATTTGGAACAATAGATGCAATAATCAACGCACCAAAATATTAGCAACTCAAGTTGAGAAATAGGCAACCAGACTCCGAACATCTCATTTGAACGGATATAGATCACAATTAAAATAGACTCCAAACATACAGAGTGTAGGAGTTGTCAATTTCTGCTCTCAGGTCAGTCCACTTCCCCTATGGACATCTATGCCAGAACATCCTAGAGTTTCTACAGAGGAACCCGGCCATGCGTCTAGGGATGCTGGCCACATCGGTGCTTACGGGCACAATGGGCGGAGACTGCAGACCTTCCGTAATATCATACAGTCTAAAGCGCACGCGTTGCCGTCATCGGCTGAACTACAGAGGTTCATAATATAATCTGAGACCACAGAGGATCTAGCAATGGCTCGTGAGCATACTATGATTTCCACTCAAAGAGTTTTCATCAATCACTCTTGTGGAATAAGCAGTCTACAGAGAACTGAAAATAATCTGACAGCAACAGGGGCTATATTAAAATCAATGGAAAATTCTCAATATTCAAGAATGGACTCTCTTAGAACACCATTGAGATTTCAATATCCCAAGGAGTTAACAATTCAATAAAAGAATCAATACTCATCATCAGAATCTGACTCATTAAGGAGTAACTGAAACAACTCATCTTCCATGCTTGACCCAACTATAAGGGTATAATAGTAACTTTACTGATCTGATCATTTTCGCTGTGCAAGGCCATAGATAAGAATTTCCAGGTCTAACGCTAAACTCAGATGACCCGAATGGTTATGATAATTAGGGTTTGAGAGTACAACCCTAATCAGATTTCTGGAAACACTTCAATCGGTAAGGTAGTTTAACACATAAGCTCGACTCAATTTGGCTTGACTCCACTTGACTACAAAATTTCAGAAGATTACACTCTCTGCCCCAATTACCACCCAAGTCCTTCTTATTTTTATTTAGGTAGTAACTTATCCATATCCTTATATAATCATATGATACCAAGTAATATTAAGCATACCCCGGTTCACTGCCCTATTTTCTGCATAACAGCACAATTTCGAGTCTCGCAGTAATTTTAACATTTCGGATCTGGTCCTGAAAATTTTACTGTAGATTCTCCCAAGAGTCTACAATCTAACCCAACCAAAAACACATTTTTCTGAATTTTATAGAATTAATTACACATTTAATACTACAGTCTGTCTGTGCAGGAAAAATACTGGCCGAGGCTAATTAACCTCGATTAACCTTCATAATATGATACTTATATGCTAATACTCACTTATCCATGATATAGTAACTATTACCCCGTCCTCTAATGATACTTATATAATCATATCAGTAGGTAAAGTTTCTGACTTTAGAACAAATAGCCACCCGACAGTTGATATTATAACCAATTATGATTAATTTCCATAAACCCCAATTAAGACTTCTAGTATGGGACACGAAAATGCAATAGGATGCTGTCGACTTCAAAAAGACATGATCTTTCCACCAATCAGTAATAATATAAGTTTGATCTTCTATGAATCAGTGATTATAAGTATACTCCATCGACATATATCATGTACACACCCTAATTGACAACCGATAACTCAATATCAATCGATAATATCAAACATCAAGACAACCATGACTGGACAGAAAATACCAGCAGCCATTTGAGTACATAATCGATCATTGGAATACTAGAATAGAAATGAAATTACGTACCTAGGCCATTGCACAACGATCTAGACATCAAGGAATAGTATAATTCATACGTGTACTCATCATGCATATAAAAATTTGATTTTTAATACTCATACCACGACATCATGGGATTCACAATATCAGAGAATTCAATACTCATAACTCAAATAGATTCATCTCAAAAAAATATGAGAGGATTAGGGAAAACACATCCTACCTCTTTGACGAAAATAGCGATTAAATGCGCGTTACCCGGTTCCACGCGTATCACCACTTTCCTTCGCGTATCTCTACAAATGAGCGCTCAAAACGATGGAAAAGCCCTTTGGACGTGCAATAGGGTTGCTGACCACCTTGCTCCAAGGCTGGCACGACTCCCAAGGTATTCTAAAAGGGTTGCCGGCCACTAATTTGGGGTGTTTAAATAGTAAAAACCTAGTCCCTTAGGTTAAATCTCCACCCTTGATTGAATCTCCATCCAACGTCCAAAATTCATTCCACATCATCCCACAATCCATGTCAAGGACGTGGTCTCCCATAATTTCTCATCTTCAGTTAGGGTTTCCCCTCAATTAGGATGGTTTAAAACCCTAATTTCTCCACTTAGGCAACTTTCTCAATTAGGCTAATTTCTCACCTTAGATCAAATCTCATCTAAGGGCTGATATCCATCCCTTCAAATGGCATGAATAAGCTCCAACGTGCTTGCTTTATCACTCCAAATCAGATCCCTAGAATTTAGGTCAGTTACAACCTCTAAATTGGTAGAGAATTACTAATGTGATCGGTTACCAATTATGGTTATAACCTCCCTAATTTTACTCCAAGCATGATCTCACTCATGCCACATGGCACAACCTCATCCCATGGCCACTATTCACGTTCACAATCTTCCCATTTAATTTCTAAATGCCCAAATTTAAGGAATCTCAATTTCCCCCCCCCAAAATCAAATCGATTTTTGGAATTAAATTCAAAATTCCCAATCTCTTTGGTTTAGCCCTAATTCGTGCCCAAAATTGAAGGCCACATCATCAAGAATATCCCACTAAACACGTCCAAAACCTCCTCTTCTAGATTCCTTAATTTTCAATTAAAAAGGATATCAAATCTATTTACATTAAAACTGGATTTTGGACTAGATATTTAATCCTTTTTAAAACCGGATTTGGAAAGAATTTGAAATTCTCTCTTCTCCATGATTCTCTCTCCCCTAACCAAATATTCACATGCTAACCACGTGCACAGTGTCTAGGGCGCTGTGTCCACGTGGCTCTGGCCCTCAGGTGTTCCTGCGCCTGGTGCGTGGCACACAGATGGACGGCTCCGATGTCCCGCGAATAAAGTGTGCTGAAAAATACTGCACCACTCTTGTACCACATCACTAACTCAATTTAATAACTCAAAATACTCAAATGAATATCTACCCATTGGTCTCACGCCCTGGCGCCAGGTTGAGCCCAGCGTCAGGGCTAGTCCTCGCGCCCTGGTATACAGCCTAATCTGCTTTATCAATTCCACTCTTCTAAAAGCATCACAAAACCAATTCAACACACCAGATTAAAAGATTTTAAAACAGGCAGCAAAACTTTCCTATTTTAGAACAGTTTCCTAAAATAGCAATTTTGGTAAACTTAGAAAATTTTCGGGTGTTACAGATTCAACTATTGGAGTCATGTTTCACCACATTTGCAGCTTATGCTTATTTTTCTTACAAAAACCAAAAACTATATTAAAGTATCACCAAAATATAATCAAACACTAACATAAATATAAGTTTAGGAGCTAATAAAATGCAATATTCAAGTGTAGATCCATATATTATGCTAGTAAAACCCTCTCTGATTCTCAACTGAACTACACCATTGCAGAGAAGGAACTTCTAGAAGCAGTTTATTCCCTTGATAAATTTAGATCCTACCTTTTAGGCTAAGATCATCATCTTTTCTAATCATGCTGCTTTAAAGCATCTCCTATCGAACAAGGATACCAAACCTCGATTGATTAGATGGATTTTGCTTCTACAAGAATTCAATTATCAAATCAAAGATAAGAAAGGTGTTGAAAATGTAGTGGTTGATCATCTATCTAAAATTTTTGTTGAAAAACCTCAGAATGAGGAACCACTGCATGATTCCTTTCTTGATGAGCAACTTCTTACTATCACACAAATTACACCCCCTTGGTTTGCTAACATTGTGAATTACCTTGCCATAGGTCAAATTCCCTCCCATTTGACCAAATAAGATAAAGATTTGTTCTTTTCAAAGATCAAATCTTACTTTTGGAATGATTCGTACCTCTTTAAGCTCTGTTCAAACCAAGTCATTAGAAGATGTGTGCCTGAGAATGAGTTCCATAGTATTCTTCATTTTTGTCATTCCCAAGCATGTGGGGAACATTTTGGGGGAAGAAAACTGCAGCTAAGATTTTATAGAGTGGTTTTTATTGGCCAATCTTGTTTAAGGATGCTCATGAGTTTTGTAAATCTTGTGATAGGTGTCAACAGTCAGGTCCTCTAATATTCATGAGTATTCGGTCGCGCCCTGAGGTTTCATAAATGAGACGTCTTCCGCACTCTAACAAAGTTAGGAATTTTGGGGTGTGACATAATTCAAGCAAGCTTACAAGAGCATAAACATGAAAATAAAGTAACTCAACATCAGCAAGAATAACTCTAGTATCCGACTTCAAACACAAGAAATTTCGGCACTGTAAAAAGATAGGACCTTAGAAGACATTACGTAAAATCAACCTACCTCGACCATTTGTCAAAAACCTTAGCTTTGTGTGTTGTTCCAGTCGTTCTACGCTCCTCCTCGACGCTTCCTTCTAGTCGGCCAATAAAAGAAGAGAGGGGAAAGGTCGAGGGAGATGAGATGAAGCAAGACAAAGAGAAGACATGAGAGAAAAGGGAGAGAGACTGGTCGGCCAAAAGAATTGGCTGACCAATTCTCTTCCTTTTATATAGTTCAAGAGGAAACTACAATCTCCTCTTTTGATCAAACTCTGACCTCATCTCATTCGTCCAATCGGTAATCTCCCCTAAACTAACTCTGGCGCCTAGCCATTATGGCACCCAGCCCAATTTGGAATCTGCCATAACTCCTTTATTACCACTTTCCAAATCTATCTATCACTTATCTTAAGTAACTGCCCTTTTAAATTTGGAATCTCAAACTGAAACTCCTCCTTTTGTGTAA
The DNA here is from genome assembly GCA_039654745.1 of Houttuynia cordata. Classification (NCBI taxonomy): domain Eukaryota; kingdom Viridiplantae; phylum Streptophyta; class Magnoliopsida; order Piperales; family Saururaceae; genus Houttuynia; species Houttuynia cordata. The sequence continues at coordinate 33,803,014 of CM077502.1, forward strand.
CTTCCCAAATCAATTCACCCTTAATTAGTAATTACTTAACTCAATTTCAAATTCCAATGTGTCCATTCTTCTTATGGAGTCCCAAATTTAAATGTAGTGAACCAACTTTCCTTTTTTTGGTACTGACGATCAATCAAGTCAATCAATTAGTCATATCTTTCAAAATAAAACCTTGGCGCCCATCCTAATTGGCACCTCAGTCAAAAGGTAACTCCCAACTATTATTCCTTTTTGAGTTAATTCCAAATCAACTCATAGGTATTCTAGGAAACTATTTTACTCCCTTTTAAAATTCCTGGCATCATACCCTATTTGGACGTCCCAATTGATTGCCAATTAAGATCCTAATTATTGCTAATCAATCAGAGACTTTCCTTAAAAGGAATATCTAACACCCAACTAATTGGCATCCAATTCAAATTGAAACTTAATCACTTTCCTTGATTTGTGCTAATTTCAACCACCATTAATCAATTAGATATTTTCCTCAAACACTCCTGCCGCCCACTCATATCTAGCGCCTAGTCATTTAGAAATTCACCCAAATTTCCGTAACTTAAATTAATCTCAAATCAATCACTCCAATTAGAATATATCCAAATAAAGAACCAGTAGTCCCCTTCCATTTTGTTGTCCCATTTAATTAGCAAGTTAACCATCTTTCCTATCTTAAATTGATCTCAATCAATTGATCCAATCAAGAGTCTTGCCAAAAATAATCTCTGGTGCCCATCATAACTGGCACCTAGTAAAATTGTCTTCTCTCAACCGTCCATCTAAACTTCATCTATGCCATCTCCTACTAGGATGTATCTTCCAAAAATATTTGTATTAATTCATAATCTCTCACTTAACCCTAGCACTAGACATTACCCTGGCTCAGCCTTGGCTCCAGGCTCAATCCTAGTGCCAGTAAGTCCTGACTAAAAACAAAATTTGTCTGATCAAATTCCTACTATAATTAGGAAAAGTAATATAATACAATATCAATTCATACAATTAGAATTAAATGAATTCCAACTCGAGTTTTCTTTCTTGATTTAGGTCGATCATTCAAATTTATTTTGGTGAAATTTTTCTAGTTGTCACAATGACAAACTCACAGGAGAGACTAAAATGTCCAATATCAAAGCAATAAACTTCTTCTCTTTGATCCACTTTAATTTGCAACCCTTTATATGTTTCAGCTGGTAAACTTGCATCGCAGCATGCATGAGTATTCCTAGAAATACCCTGATGTGTCCCGGCATGGGACACGAATAGGGCCAGGCATCATGGCCAGAAAAGGGGAAGAAGACGAGAGAAAGAGAATATAATAAACTAGTTTGTTATTGCATAACCCTAGAAGGAGGAAGAAGAACTCCTTATAAAGACAAGAGAAGGGAGGCGCGACTCCAAGAGAGGCACGCCGCTAATTGGGCCACTAATGGGCTGAGATTACATCCATTATTCCACTAATTGATATGCAAAAAAAAATCTAATCCTAATCAGATATAGCCCAGCAGATATCCCAGCGTGATATCTGTGCGTGCTGACATCCTGGGCCTGACGTTCACAACATTCCACCATGCTCAGCTTCCGCCTTGTCCTCAAGGTGGCCAAGTAATGAAGTGCTCCTTAATTAAATCCCGCGCTAATTGCTTCCAGCTGCCGCATAATTCTTGAGTGATATCAACAACCAAAGAAACATTCTCCACCAAGTCATGGATATCAACAGTCGTGTTCTCTTCGCCTAATGTCAATACGCAATCGGGAAAACTAGGAAGAGTAAAATCCAAACAGAGTTCTTCCATAGGAGAACCACGAAAATGCAAATTAGCCATTACAGCAATGCAACCAACAGATTCCAATTGTTGCGGCTAGTAAATTAGAACTTGAAGTTCTTGCGGTGGTTTCCCAAACTCCGCATCAAAAGAAAGTAGATCATGCAAATCTAAGTCATGACACAGCACAAACTTATAAAAGACAGGTGACAATGGAAGATCCAAAAGACAGTCATCTTGAAGGGTTTTTGCCATAACTCGCCCCACCAAACGGAAAAACTCAAATAGTTTGTAAAATTGACTATCCTCTGAAATAGTCGCATTCGGAGGCCAAGGGCGAGGAAATAACCGGAGAGGAACATGAACAGAATCGCTTCCAGCAGTGGCACCAGTGCCAACAAATCCCTTGTTAACAACACGAGTAATACTTTCGTCTTTTCGTTCATCCACATCAACCTCCATGGAAGAGTTGACCAAGGTAGCACTACCTCTCCACCTACCAAGGCTAACCTTCTGTAGGTTGACCAATGCATAGAACTCAAGGTTGGGGCCCAAGCCAGTACCAACATCGCCAAAATTTTCTACTTCAAGCACTGCCTGTTGATTAGGATACATCTCCATATCGTTGGCAGCAGAATCCCAGATTTTATTTCTAGAGACTCTGACTTTCTGTCTATGCAATCTTCCAAATCAGACCTCTCTTTCACCAACAGAGCCTTGGCTTTCTCGGCCATGCTATTGGTGAAGGCGATGCAAGGCGCAAGACAAGCCAAAAGTAGCTGAGAAAAAAGTTTGTCTTCGGACCTCAAATAAAAACAGAAAGGGGCAATCTATAGTCAACTGAGAACCCCAGGAAGGAAGACGTCCGCTACACAATGTAAGAGCATCTTGTATCTGCCGATCAAGTTTAGGAGTTAGCTTGTTGTTGATGAATGCTTCACCTGGCACGATCACAGCACTCCTGCTGAATTCATCAAAAAGAAGAAGTGCACCCTCTGCAAAATCATCCAAAGCTGCCAGCACATGTAAGATGCTATCAAGAAGTGATTTTTGTTTCCATGCACTATTACTGCTCGAACTGGGAACAGGGTCGGACTGTCTAGACTTAGGAACCAAAGAACTAGTAGACCCACTGGATAGGCCCTGGTCAACTTGACTATCCGCCTTTTGATACATAATGGTGTAATTATCATTCCAGAGTCGACTGCCATCACCGGAAAGAAAATCCGAGCTGGTGTACCTTTCATCCTCATCCTCCAAGTATTCACCACCAACACACACATACTCTGGTGTGGTAGGAAGAACCATCGATGGAAGGTTATACATAAGTGGGTCTTATAGTCAAGCAATTCTTCCTGCTCCACCTCTTATGCAGCCAAGACAATTCGAGGAGAAATGCTAATCACGGACGACACAATGCATGCAGAGATGATTGTTTTCATCACACTGCTGCAGCCCATATGAGAGCAAACTGAATCTTTCAACACATTGGAATAAAAAATTTCCAGCAAATAGCTTTCAGGTGCAGCCTCAGAATGTGCATGATCAACTGATACTGCCACAACTGATACTGCCGGTTTTCCACTCCTTAATGAGTTAAATTTGACCCCTTTAAAAGAGCATAAGATTTTCCATAGCTTCCACTTGCAAGTACATAAAATCTCATAATAAACAAGGGACAGATTGTCCAAGTCCCAATCAGAAGCCGCAAACTGGGCCATAGGAGGTGTCCCCAAAGTCGTCTGATTTATCAAACCAAGAGAAGGAGTAGCTGCAGTGGCCTTAGTATTGAATCGCAGCAAATTTATTCCAACAACTCTCTCTGCAACTTTAGTAGCATTTCCAATAATAAAACCTTTGAGATGTAGAGGTTTACCTTTGCAGACAGCATTGTTGTCAGGAGGAATCTTGTGTACAAGCTGAGGGTCATAATGCCCTTGATCACGAGTGCGGCTGCCATCTGGAGTTTCATCAGCATTATCAACTTGTGTACCAAAAACAGGAGATACCAGATTACCATGTGGGTGAGCATCCATATTATCCAGCTGAGCCTCCTTCATAGCTTGGAGCATTGATACATATGACATTTTTGGAATGTCCTTCTGGGCAACAGTTGTCTCCAAGACCAGGGCAACCTCCTTTTCACTCGAAGCCAGAGGTGTTGTACTATCTCTAGGAGCCGAACTATCATCTGGCGACCCTTCAACTACCTCTTCATGGGTCGGCAATTCGTCCTCAGTTTCCCGGCCATCTGCAATGGATGGATTGGCTGGCACTGATGTTGTTTCCCTTGGATCATGTTCATCCACATATCTTAACACATCTCGCAAAACAAAGTAGCCACCTACTTATGGTGCTAGAAGGAAGGATTGAGCAATTTTCCTTGTCGAATAGTCATAGCGAGAGAGCCCCGTCACATGAATACTGATTCCACCCTCATGTAATTCCTGAACATATGCAATCTCTACTTATGTAATCATACTGTTAGAATGGAAAGATAGAATCTTCTCATATATCCCTTGTAAAGTCGTGATAGGACTTAGAGCACCATTTGGCTCATGTCGGCTGAGCTTGCTTGAATCTTGGTAAAACTTGAAAACTTTCTCAGGAGTGGTGTAAAGAGTGTGGTAATACAGATCGACAAAAGCATTGCAAACCTCTTGAGTATAAACGGAAATGGAGGAAGTGATTGTAGCCAAAGGAATCGGAGAAAGGGCCTCCGTTTTCCGCTCTGGCATTTCATCGAATAGTTGGCGACCATCTAGAGAGGAAGAGGATCTATGTGCCCTTGACGGCGGCGGAATTGTGTCAACACCGGCCGAGAGGGACTGGTCATCCTCGCTGGAGTTTCGACCGTTAGGACCGCAGGTGCGTCAGTTTGCATTGCTGTCATCCACGTCGTCGAACACCAAGCCGTGGTCTCAGGGGACAGGGTCGGGTTCACTCCTCCTTTTGTCACCCCGGTGATGTGGGTAGCTCCAATGGAGGTCCCAGTGGAGTCACCAGGCCGGAAGTCCCATGGGTGGCCTAACCCAGGGTGGATCGGTCCGTCGAGTCGTAAAACCTGGAAGTGGGTGCTGAGAACCTCGTCTCCTGCAAGGTGGCGGCAATGCACTCTGTTCCAGCCACAGCCGAGAGCAGCGAGGAGACCTCCGCGGCAGTGAGAATCGAAGCACTTGTCCAAGTGCTGGACCATGTCCTGGCCGATGGGGCAGCGGTGGTACAATCGGCTGACCACGGTAATCCCCGAGGGTCATCCCATCGCCCAGATGTGGGGCCCAAGGCCCGATCCCTGAATGCCCTAGCCCCCCTCGCGGTGGAGTAGCCATGGCTTGCAGCAGTGGAGTAGCCATGGCTTGCAGCGGTGGCTTGTGTGGTCCAGCACGGGGGAGGAGGCTGAACTGCGGCCGACGGCGCAAAAAAGTGGCCGAAGGGTGTTCGTACACCGACGGCGGTTGCAGAGGTGGGTTCCACGGCGGCTGGGAGGGGTACCAGGCGACGGAGTCATCGGTGACCTCATCAGCGGCTGAATGGCGGCGACACTCTGGTTTTCAGCAATTTGGACTGTGGTGAGTTGCTCAATCTGCCTTTGGATGGCGGCGGCCATGTCTAGCACATCATCCCACGTTCTGGCTGATCGGAACGGCTCTGATACCAATGTTGTGTCCCGGCATGGGACACGAACAGGGCCAGGCATCATGGCCAGAAAAGGAGAAGAAGACGAGAGAAAGAAAAATAAAATAAACTGGTTTCATATTGCATAACCCTAGAAGGAAAAAGAAGAACTCCATATAAAGACAAGAGAAGGCCACTAATTGGGCCACTAATGGGCCGAGATTACATCCATTATTCCACTAATTGATACGCAAAAACAAAAGCAAATCTAATCCTAATCAAATATAGCCTAGCAGATATCCTAGCGTGATGTCCTTGCATGCTGACATCCTGGGCCTGACGTTCACAACATACCCAGTAGAATGAAAAACCACAATGGAATATAACAAGATATCCAATGATAATGCAGATAATGGAATATGCAAAAATTGTAAAGTGAACTGCAAATATATTATAGAACAATTGAAAGAAACAATTCAACATTAACGTCATGAATGATAAAATCCAAACGAAATAATCAAACTCCTTACACAAAGATAATGCTAGGAGTAAATGAATTTTTGGTCTCAGACCAGTGCAGCTGTCAGATGGACAACATACTCATATGCCTTTAGGGGTTCTCTTGTGTAACTCTGTCATGAGTCTAGGGCATGGGCACCATCGGTGTTCATGGATACAATGGTCAAAAACTGAAGACTTTCCATGATGCCTAACAATCTAATAAGTGCACAGGTGCCACAAAAAGGCTGGGAATGACCTCCCAAAAATATACAGAGTCATGGCTCAGTAAGCATACTATGATTTCCAACATGAATGTTGTGCCAATCCCTGGGAGACTCAAAAGAACAAAATAATTATTCAAAGTATAGGATGTTGTGCTAATCCCTATGGAATCTCATATGAGCAAATAATTATGCAAGTGCATGAATGTTGTACAATCCTTGTGGAATCTCAAATGAGCATATAATTATGCAAGTACATGAATGTTGTGCCAATCCCTGTAGAGACTCAGATGAGCAATTAATCATTCAAAAAACAGGAATGTTGTGCCAATCCCGATAGAGACTCGGATGAGCAATTAATCATTCAAAAAGCAGGAATGTGTTGTGAACGTTAGGCCCAGGACATCAGCACGCACGGACATCACGCTGGGATATTTGATGGGCTATATTTGATTAGGATTAGATTTGCTTTCTTTTTAAATAAAGCCATATATTGCGACGACGCCTTTACTCCTTTGTTCCAACGTGAGAGATGGGTGAAAGAAGAGATGGAAGGCTGCTGGGGTTGATGGGAAAGAAGAAGGAAAAGCTAGGGTTTGCACAAGACGACCCAAAGCCTTGACGTGCAATGGCATGGCCCGGCCTCCTCCTTGGCTTTTATAGCCAATGCCTCCTTCAACTAGGATATTTCTTTTAATTAGTATTTATCTTCATAATTATCTCAGCTGAAAAGATAACCTTCCGATTAACCCAGTACTTACATTATCCACCACGATTAGGTCAACCCATAGATTTGCACCAAGATTTACTCCAATCAACTCGAGATCACTCCAACCATCTGAAGACCACCTTATGACAAGTCACCCACGTTCATAAGTCACCCTAGGCCAGTGCCACGTGGCTCAGTGTCTAGGTTCTGCATCTTGGCTTGAGTCCTACGCGCATATGACTCTAACGTCTGCGATTGCACTACACGAATCACTAACATGGGACCAATAACTGAATACGTTATGGGTTGTAATGGCATAGTTAGTGGGTAATTAGGGCTCATTAGGCCAGACTGATGGCGCACGCCCTAGGGCTCAGCTCCATCCCTTTTCTTTATAATGATGTCTTCCTCCTCTTGTAGGGTATGCAATAAGAATTCAGTTATTTCCTTTACTTTTCTCTCGTCTTCTTCCCTTTCTCCGGCCATGATGCTTGGCCCTGTTCGTATCCCATACCGGGACACAACATTGGTATCAGAGCCGGTTGTTCCTTACCGGCCACGCGGGGATGCAAAGGATCCTTACCGGCCACGCAAGGGAGCTGCCTAGTTTTCCTCCCAGCCGGAATGGGACTCACCTCCGCCGCCACCGACACCGTTGTCGGGCACCGCTGCCTGGTACCCCTCCCAGCCACAGTGGGGCTACCCACAGCCACCGCCGCCATCAAATGAAACCCATTACAATCACTTCACCTCTCCACCGGCCGCGCCTTGCCCTCAGATCGCCACTATTGTTCGAGCCAAAAAATAAGTCGACTCTCCATTTGTAGATCCTTCGACCCTGCCCTGCTGGGGCAGCAATCCGTCTCCTTCGATGTAATCCCAACAGCCGCCAGGAGCACCGCCCACTAATCCTGGGTGGTCGGCATTCTAGTCACCTCCTTTAGCCCTAGCCGCCACCGTTCAGCCACTGGCCATGCCGTCGACAACTCCGGTCGAGATGTATGTGAACAACAAGGACGACATAGAAAGTGAAGAGAAGGACGACCTTGCTGACGGTGTCGATGGAGTTGTTCCCACATCCATCGCCCGGTCCCCTTCCTTCAACGACTTCTCCATTGTCTCCTCCGTCTCCTCAGCAAATGCCACAGCCATGACCCCTGCGGACGTCTTCCCAGCAAAGACGAGCCTTTTGCCGCCATCTCTAGACCATGCCGCCCTGAAACTGGAGCCCCTTCTCCCTACTCACGAGACCAAAGTTCTGACTTTTGAAGACTGCATTTTTTCCGACACCGACGTCGCCGTCGCCGCTGTCTCCATCATTGATGCCACCGCCATCGCCGCCTACAAGTCCGGTCTCGACGTCGAAATCTCCAATGAGGTCCTCAAGTCTGGCATCACCACCTTCCTTGACTGTTCTCTCTCCAACCCCATGCACTACGACCGCCAGGTGTTTGACAAAATTTCTCGCCCGAATGTCTTCTTCTACAATGCCATGATTAAGGGTTACTCGAAAAATGGGAGCCATGACGAAGCGCTCTGTCTCTACTACCTCATGCAGTCTCGCTCTGTGTCCGGTGATTCGCTCACTTTTTCGGTCATTCTCCCCTCCTTGTCGACTATGGGCAACATCGATGTGGGAAAAGAGGGGCACGGGCTCACCTTGAAGACGGGCTTTGGGACCAAACTGGTCATTCAGACTGCATTGATGGATAATTACTGTAATTGTGGATGGTCGGATTCTATGCGTAAAGTTTTTGATTGGATATTGGAAAAGGATTCATATGCTGGGACACTATGATAGCCGGATACGTGAAATATGGTGACTATAGGGATGCCAGAGAAATGTTTGAGAGAATGCCAGTGATGCGCATTTCATCGTGGAACATGATGGTTGACATGCACTGTAAAACTGGGGACGTGCAACGTGCACGACTTTGGTTCGATGAAATGCCAGAGAGAGACATGATCTCGTGGAATGCCATGATTTCAGGGTATGCAAAGATGGGCGATGTGGAGGTTGCGAGAAAACACTTTGACAGAATACTTAAGCAGAATGTGGTGTCGGGGAACGTGGTGCTAACATGCTACGTGCTCATTCGCAGATTTTGTGAGGCGTTGGAATTGTTCAGAATGATGCAAGTCTCGGACACTAAACCTAATGAGGTCGCTGTTGTTGCGGTTCTTCCTGATGGTGCTCACTGGGGAGCTCTAGATATGGGTAAGTGGATTCATACTTACATAAGCAGGCTTAAGAAGATGGTTGTTTATGTTACTACAGCTCTTGCTGATATGAATGGCAAGTGTGGTTCAGTAGATGAGGTGGGAACAGTGTTTGATGCTGCGGAGGAGAAATAACACTTTCTGTGTGGACCCATGATTGAAAGGTTTGCTATGCATGGGAAAGCAGAGGAGGCATTTGGTATTTTTGAGTACATGAGAAGAACTAAAATCAAGCCTAATGATGTCACCTTTGTTGGGCTTCTGAAAATTTGTACTCATGTTGGCTGGTGGGATAACGGTAGGAAATACTTTAAGATGACAGAGGAATTTGGTTTGGCTCTTAAGGTGGAACATTATGGGTGTTTTGTTGATCTTCTTGTCCAGGCAGTTTTTTTTGGAGAAGCACATGAACTCATCAAAACTATGCCAATGGACCCTCTTCCAATTATTTGGGCATCAAAGCTGAAGGCACTGGGATCTGCCACTAATGGTTCATGTTCTAATATGAATGCGACACAATCGTCTATGCTGCAACCGGGCTTTATCTCATCAGTACCGAAGATGCAATCTTTTGGGCCGCAGCTAAATCAGATGCAGCTTTCTAGTTCTGTTGAGCATACCTCTTTGACAGTTCGTACAGTGCTGATTGGTTTAAGTCCAGAGCAAACTGCTTCTCCGCATTATCTTCAGGTTGGTGGTCTACAACCCTCTCTAAGTTTGTCAAACCAACAACATTTACAGTTTAGTATTGTAAGACATTGATATGGGTTTGAACCATATTAGTTGTCATATTTTGAGAGGAGTCGGCCCTCCCTTGTGTGTGTGAACTTGCGGAGATGGTTAGGTTTCCGTGGGCCCAGGTGGGCCCACACCTAGATGGAAGAGACACTTTTGTTGTTTGTAACCGTTTTGGAAGAATGGTCATAAAAATGGAATTATTCAGAGTGTATCACCCGAATCAGAAATACCCAAATTGGAAATAACCAATTTGGAAATTGCCAAATTGAAAACTGGGTGATGGGTTGTAACTCCCCAATTATGGGGATCCGTGAAGAGGAAATAAAGGGGGACGTTACTGTTCACGTCCCCCTACCTTTTGGGTGTTCTTCTTCTTCTCCAAGCGACCATCTTCTCCATATTCTTCAAGAAAGTGATTTTGCTTTATGTGAGATTTGATCTTGGAGATCATACAAAAGAAAAGCTTCGGAGAATTGCAAGGAAGTGATATTGCTAACTCGTGGAGTATAGCAAATCACATATCCACACACAAACGGTTGCTTTCTCTGACATATTATAATTCTCTACGAAGAATGGAGGAACTTGGGCACAAAGGCCGCAGGCTAGTAGTATGTGTTCTTGTATTTTTGTAGATTGCTCATGATATAAATAATCGTTCGTTTATATTGCTAAATTACTTGTACTCTATTGTGTATTTGTGTTTGTGAGTGCAAGGTTATTCCTCGTGCAAACAGAATTTGGGAGAATTTGACACATACACGACGTAAGATCTGCTTCCGCTGCGGCTCGATTACCCTACAGTGGTATCGGAGCCACGATTCGTGTATGTTGTGAGAATTCCCAAAAATCTGTGAGGAATTCTGAACAATCAAAATATTAAAAATCGCATTTTTTGATTTGACGATCGATCGGCTAACAGACGCGATCGATCGCTAAAGGTTTTCTAACGAAGAAGACGACTGGTAACGATCGATCGGCGCCGTTCGCGATTGATCGTAGTTACTAGAAGCGTCGCTTCAAAGAGGGAAACGATCGATCGGCAGTAATTGCGATCGATCATATCTACTGTTAAAAACCAATATCGAAATTGCGTTAGAAACGATCGATCGGTAGTGCTTGCGATCGATCGTATCTACTGGAAAAAATTTATTTTTGTGCAACAATCGAAGCGATCGATCGGCTTGTAAACGCGATCGATCGGGCTTACGATTGAATATATCATTACAAGCAGAGCGATCGATCGGCTAAATACACGATCGATCGTATCTACTGTAAGTTGTGCAAAGTTACCATCGGCTGGCTGCGATCGATCGGTGAGATTGGCGTGATCGATCGGTTAAGCGATCGATCGGGTATTTTGACACTATCGATCGGCGAAAAAAGATTTGAAAAACTATTTATTTTGAAGCAGTATTTTGTGCCACTTAATTATCTAATTATTGATAGTTATTTAGTGATTCAAACTGTGTTGTTTAACACTTATTGTCCAATTCCATTGATTGTAGATATTTATCTTCAATTTGATTGCGACACTTGCTGATTTCATAAAAGTTGCAATGGCTTCCCGTATGGTCTCCAGTGAGTTGGCAAAGACTGAAAAGTTGAATGCCACCAATTTTGTTACCTAGAAGAGGTGCATCCGTCACATTCTGTTCCTAGATGACTTGGGTCATTTGTTAGACCAAGTTGTTGAACCTTCGGTGAACATAGTACTGCTGTTCAAAAGAGAGAGTACGAGAAGTTCAAGATGGAGGATGCACGAGCAAGGACCACATGCTTACCTTTATGGAGCCTACGATGGAGTTGCTTTTTGAGAAGCACAAAACGGCCAAAGAAATGTATGAGGCCATTGAGAGGAGGTATGGAGAGCATACTGAGGCACACATCAGGTTGCTCCACACTCGCTATACCAACATGAGGATGGAGGAGGGCAAGAATGTGCTTGAGCACATAAATGCCATGACCATTATAGCTAGTGAGTTGTAGATGCTTGGAGATCCAATTTCATTGGGAGTCCAAGTATCTACGATACTCACTAGCCTCCCTCCATCATGGGAAGCAGTTGTGGTGGCATTGAACCTGAGTGACAAGAAACTCACTCTCGATGACCTTACTGCCAAGCTGGGCTTGGAGCAGGAAAGGAGAGAGCATATGAGGGCCTCTAATGCATCTGCCAACCTTGCTCACCATGTTGGCTCTAAGAAAGGTAGGTCCTATGCAGGCACCTCAAAGAAGAACTTTAAGAGGAAAGGAAAGAAGCCTCAATTCCAAGGTGGAGAAAAGGCCAAAAAAAAGAAGAAGGTAGCCTGCTTTACTTGTGGCCAGATGGGTCACTTTAGCAGGAACTGTCCTAATGGCTCCCAGGGCAACGAGAAAAAGAAACAGTAGGGTGGAGGAAAGGACATAGTGTGTATGATTTCTGAGGCACTGATTGTGAACACTAACACTAGAGGTTGGTGGCTTGACTCGGCTGCAACCCGTCATGTGGCCATGGCAAAGGAGTCTTTTGCTGAGATGAAAGAGATTAGTCCCGGAGAGCACAAGATCTACATGGGGAATAACACCTATTGTGACGTGCTGGGGATTGGCTCTATTTGTGTTCCTCTTTTAGGAGGAAACAGTCTGGTTCTCACAGATGTCTTGTTTGCACCTACTATTCGTAGGAATCTGATTTCAATTCTTTTGTTGACTCAAAAGGGATTTGAAGTCCGGTTCAAAGGTGGCAAGGGAACTGTGGGATAGAAGAATAATGTTTTATTTACTGCTTCACTTGTGGATGGTTTATTCAAACTTGATGTTTCCAATGACTTTGCTAATATTAATAAAATAACTGATTCTGAATATATTGTTGCTTGTTATGTGGATAATGCATTATTGTGGCATTTACGCCTGTGTCATGTGAATGCGACAAAATTACATCGAATGTCAGGTAGTGGGTTACTACCTAGAATAAGTGATAATTTGCGCGTGTATGAAGATTGTTTATCTGGCAAAATGACTAGGCAACTCTTTCCAAAAGGGCAACGAGCAATTGACCTTTTAGAGGTCATTCACTCAGATATTTGTGGGCCTATAAACGTCAAGACTAAAAGGGGAATGATGTATTTTATTACGTTCATAGATGACTATTTGAGATATGGTTATGTGTACTTGTTATCTAGAAAGTCCGATGCCTTAGAAAAATTCAAGGAATTTAAGGCTGAGGTTGAGAACCAATTTGGACGGAAGATTAAAGTTCTGAGAACAGACAGAGGTGGTGAGTACACATCTGATTTGTTCATGGACTATTGTACAAACCAAGGAATAGTGCATCAATATACTTTACCGTATACCCCTCAGCAGAATGGAGTCACTGAAAGACGTAATAGGACATTGATGGACATGGTAAGGTCCATGTTAAACCACTCTGAACTAGGAACGCAGTTTTGGGGCGAAGCACTAGACACCGCTGTCTATGTACTAAATCGAATACCTTCTAAGTCGATCAAATTGATCCCATATGAGTTATGGACGGGAAGACGTCCAAACTTTTCGAACTTGAGAGTGTGGGGGTCAAAGGCCCATGTGAGGGTACCTGATCAACTAAGAACTAAGTTGGATCCCAAGACCATAAAATATAATTTTATTGGTTATTGTGACCATTCGAAAGGGTATCGATTTGTAGTACACCATGATGATGGGACAGTGGGGGTTATAGAGTCTACAGATGCTTATTTTCTTGAGGAAGATATAGACCTTAAAACTCCTAGTCATAAAGTGGAACTCTTTGAGATAGAAAAAAAGAAAGTTACTGTCACTAGTAATGAACAAGTGATAGGTAACACATCCAATGAGGATGTTGAAACTCGAGCATCAAGAGAGCATAGACCTTCAGTTTTGTTGAAGGATTACTATGTCATACTTGGTGAAGATGAGATATCGGTAGATGAACCTGTACTCAGTGATCCAGTCGCGTTTGAGCAGGCTATGTGTAGTCCAGATTCCAAGGAATGGCAAAAGGCTATTCAAGAGGAAATGGATTCGATCTTGAAGAACAAAGTCTGGGAGATTGTTGACTTACCAGACGAACGGAAACCCATAGGGTGTAAGTGGATCTTCAAGAAGAAGCTCAAAGCTGATGGATCAATAGAGAAGTACAAAGCTAGACTTGTGGCGAAAGGTTTCACACAAGTAGAGGGTATAGACTTCAAGGAGACGTATTCTCCTGTGTCTAGGTTCATCTCGATCCGATGTTTGTTGGCAATTGTGTCATACTTAGATTTAGAGTTACACCAGATGGATGTAAAGACTGCCTTCCTAAATGGTGATTTAGAGGAGGAGATTTATATGGAACAATCCGAGGGGTTTGTTATTTCCGGGGAGGAAACTAAGGTGTGCAAACTTATTAAATCATTGTATGGACTGAAACAATCGCCAAGACAATGGTATTTCACTTTTCATAAGGCGATAAGTGAATATAGCATTGTGGCCAATGACTATGACCATTGTGTATACTCCTTTAGAGATGGGAGTAGATTTATGATATTGTCACTATATGTAGATGACATATTATTGATGGGGAATGACACTAGTATGATTCTCAGTCTTAAAGAATGGCTCAAGACCCAATTTGAAATGAAAGATATGGGTGAAGCATCTTACATCCTCGGGATGAAGATTGAGAGAGATAGAAAAGCGAGGAGGCTAAGTATATCTCAAGAATCGTACATTGAGAGTGTATTGAAACGCTTTGGCATGATTGGTTGGAAGACCATAGATTCGCCCATCTATAAAGGGACAGTTTTGTCCGAGAGAATGGCACCTGCATCAGACAAGGAACGTCTAAAGATGCAATCTGTGCCATATGCGCAGGCTATTGGCTGCTTGATGTATGCCATGAACTGCACTCGACTTGATTTGGCTTTTGTAGTAAGCCTTGTGAGTCGATATCAGGCTAACCTAGGTATGCAACACTGGCAGGCTATTAAGCGGGTGTTCAGATATCTGTTGGGTACCAAGGATATGAAACTCACATATCAAGCCGAGAACCTGTCATTGGAAGGCTATAGTGATTCGGACTATGCTGGGTGTAAGGATGACAGGAAATCCACTGCCGGTTATGTTTTTATGCTTGGTGGCGCCACCATAGCATGGGCTAGTAAGAAGCAAAAATGTATTACTAAGTCCACGATGGAAGCTGAGTTTGTTGCATGCAGTTTGGCAGCTTCCGAGGCAGTTTGGATTAAAGAATTTCTAGCTGGATTACAGCTAGAATAGTAGACTGATGCTCATGTCCAAATTTATTGTGATAATTTGGCAACAGTGTCGACACTCCATAATGGGGAGAATAGTTCCAGAGCTAAGCACATAGAGGTGCATTACTTCTATGTGTTTGACATGCTACAACGGGGAAAGTTGACAGTGAGTCATCTTCCTACGGTTGAGATGTTAGCTGATCCGTTAACGAAGGCCTTAACAACGGATCTATTTGTAAAACATGTTCATAGTTTTGGATTACGGCAGGACTAGTGCACGAGTCACTGTTGGATCGCAAATATGAGCACAGAACCCATAGTGGGGGATGTAAGGCATTGATATGGGTTTGAACCATATTAGTTGTCATATTTTGAGAGGAGTCGGCCCTCCCTTGTGTGTGTGAACTTGCGGAGATGGTTAGGCTTCCGTGGGCCCAGGTGGGCCCACACCTAGATGGAAGAGACACTTTTGTTGTTTGTAACCGTTTTAGAAGAATGGTCATAAAAATGGAATTATTTGGAGTGTATCACCCGAATCGGAAATAACCAAATTGGAAATAACCAATTTAGAAATTGCCAAATTGGAAACTGCGTGATGGGTTGTAACTCACCAATTATGGGGATCCGTGAAGAGGAAATAAAGGGGGACGTTAC
The DNA here is from genome assembly GCA_039654745.1 of Houttuynia cordata. Lineage (NCBI taxonomy): Eukaryota > Viridiplantae > Streptophyta > Magnoliopsida > Piperales > Saururaceae > Houttuynia > Houttuynia cordata. The sequence continues at coordinate 33,818,669 of CM077502.1, forward strand.
TGTTCATGTCCCCCTACCTTTTGGGTGTTCTTCTTCTTCTCCAAGTGACCATCTTCTCCATATTCTTCAAGAAAGTGCTTTTGCTTTATGTGAGATTTGATCGTGGAGATCATACAAAAGAAAATCTTCGGAGAATTGCAAGGAAGTGATATTGCTAACTCGTGGAGTATAGCAAGTCACATATCCACACACGAACGGTTGCAAATAGAGTGATCTCTGACATATTATAATTCTCTACGAAGAACGGAGGAACTTGGGCACAAAGGCCGCAGGTTAGTAGTATGTGTTCCTCTATTTTTGTAGATTGCTCATGATATAAATAATCGTTCGTTTATATTGCTAAATTACTTGTACTCTATTGTGTATTTGTGTTTGTGAGTGCAAGGTTATTCCTCGTGCAAACAGAATTTGGGAGAATTTGACACATATCTGCTTCCGCTGCGGCTCGATTACCCTACAAGTATTAGTGCTCCTAATCCTACCATTCAGCATCCGCAACTGCTTCCGCATTTTCACCAGGTAGTATCTCAGGTGTCGCTGCCACAACAGTTAGCGGGACTAACCTCAAGCTTTCTGGTCATTCCACAACAACACCAAGCGCTTTTTCACCTACAACAACTGTTGCACATAAGGAAGCGCCAGTTGTGTTCTCCTTGCATCCATTTCATGCTTTCCTCCTTGGTTCCGGTAATCTCAGCAGAGAAAGCTTACCACGACCTGCTATCCATTCCTGTGATCACAAGTGTTGTTTTTGCGCCATCAAACAGGATGGCCAATTGTGAACCACGACATGGAAACCACATGGCTTGCTGTTTAATGTATCGTGGAGATGTTGTTCCATGGGAAGTGATTGCTGTTGTTCCAAATATTAAGATTAAGCGAACTGTGCAGTTTGTTGACTGGCGCCACATTGAACCTCTGTCTGTGGTCTCGGGAGGTGATCTCGCCAAGGTTCAGCGTGCTGTATGCATGATGAGCACCAACACTACAGTTGCTGAAGTTGTCTCCAAAATTGATCCCAAATTTGACTGAATGTGTGCAAAGTGGGTATGTGGGTGAAGAGATGACAGTAGGGGATCACGATTTAAGATGTTTTGTCAAACTGTTCACTTCGAGGATATACCTACGAGCTCTTATAGCGACAGTTGGCTGTTGGTCCGGTTTCCATGGACACTAACACAGAGGAGCAGAATTCTGTTTCACCAGAGGATGCCGATACTTTTGGCTCAACAACACATATTGGATCTTTCCTTCATGAGTGTATAAGTGTTGTTGCTCGACTTCTGGAACCGATTCTGCAACTTGCTACTATTATTGGTTACGGCTTCCTTGTGGTTTTTAAGAATTTTTCACCATAGTATATTGTTGTCTTGGCTCGTTCTGTTTGCACATTTCTTCGAGAGCAAATATAGTTGTCGAATAAGTTGTTGGTTTCTGTTGATGCAACTAGACTTGTGGATCTTCTCGGTTGTTCTGGTCGCTTCGTTACTTGGCCGCCTTGAGGACAAAATGAAGGCGGAGGCGGAAGCGTGGTGGATTGTTGTGAACATCAGCACGTACGGACATCTCGCTGGGATATTTGATGGGCTATAATTGATTAGGATTAGATTTGCTTTCCTTTTAAATAAAGCCATATATCTTGTAATCAAGCCCGTTTGGGTAACTGAATACGTTATGGGTTGTAATGGGGTAGTTAGTGGGTAATTAGGGCCCATTAGGCCAGACTGATGGCGCAACGCCCTAGGGCTCAGTGCCATCCCTTTTCTTTATAAGGAAGTCTTCCTCCTCTTGTAGGGTATGCAATAAGAATTCAGCTATTTCCTTTACTTTTCTCTCATCTTCTTCCCTTTCTCCGGCCATGATGCCTAGCCCTGTTCGTGTCCCATACCGGGACGCAACAGAATGTTGTGCCAATTCCTAAAGAAATAAACTTTCCTATTCTAATCGATTATGCTACGCATAGAACTACCAGAGCATTTAGTGCAAATAATGAAGATTTACATGTAATTGAATTAAGTAAGAACCCCAAAGAAAGACTCTAAATAATGCAGCTCATCAAGGTCTTAAAAATGTTGTAGGACTTGAATTTCAAATAGGCTATTCAATGCGTAAACAGAAAAGATAGAAAACTCGAAGAGACAAGGGTTTCTAGACCATGGCTTAAAGACTCCTAACTAAAATAATTTAATTTATAATAGGGTATTTTAGGTCAATTGTATGGTTTTATTGCTACAGAATTCTGTCATAAGGCATATACAACCAATTGGAGATGCATTAGCACGGTGGACTATCACATCATCATGGCCAGACTATTGAATTTAGTGTTAAATCATATCATATTTTTGGCTGACGAAAAAATTGCAGAATGACAAGGTTCGGTCAAAACCCTAGACAAATAACAAAGTTATAATTTTTATAGATAAACAATAACTTCAAGGATCAAGATATTTAAAACCGAACAATAAGGTCACATACTTATGGATGGTAGCAGCAAGGACATACACATAAATCTAGGTTCTTCACATAATGCAATACATGCAATGAATACACGAATGAAGCAGGTGATCACAATCAATCACTACAATTTCATCAAGGACAACAATATATAGATTTCAAACTAAGCTTTCAATAGCATAAACATGAATATGAATCAATTCAATATCAATAGGATCAACGCTAGTATTTGATTTCAAACACATAATATCTAAACACTAGAAAAACAGAATCGTAAAAAGAATTGCGTAAAAACATCCTACCTACACTGTTCATCAAAAAACTTCTCGCTTCAGATTTCTTTGGCCGTCCCATGCTCCTCCTTGGTTGCTACTCGTGGTCGGTTAGCAAGGAGAAGGGACGAGAGAGAGAATAGGGTGGTCAAGAGATCGGGACAGAGTCAGGCAATGGAGAGAGAAAGCAAGAGAGAGAGATGGTCAGTCAAATAGGAGGGAGAAGGGTCAACCAACACTTAAAATAGGGCGGCCTAGGTCCTAACCCTAATGGAGTAAAGAACGCCCTTTCCTATTCTAGTTCATCCTCTATTAGGTCGAGTCTATCATATCTCAACCGTCTCTCTCCACATTAAATCTCCACCATCCATCAAGAACCCAACCCGAAGGTTTTCTTAATTATCGTTCATCTAATTCCTCCTTCAGTCCAACTCCAACTTCAAGTGTATCATGTGCAAGTTGATGCAATCCAAGTCAAGACAATCTAATCTCGAGTGCCAAGGCCCCTTTGATCAAGTTTCCTAATTTAGAAATCTGATTACACAATTTAAGGCATTACAACCCAATCTAATTCCAAGTTTCCCAGTTTAGAAATTTGACTACCCAATTTAGGGCGTTACAATCCAATACTCAAGTGGGAATATACAATCTACTAGAGATCTATCTCCCATGCCTTTAATAGGAAACCCTACTAATTAGATCTCCTAAAGTCCAAATCGAGTAGTTTTCTAAAAAAAAAATTATTGCTACAAAATTTGGGGTCGTCTAGATATGGCAGAGTTGAATGAAGGTTTATTGGTGACCTAGTCATTGAAGCTCTTGATTAGTTGGACTACTGCAACTAACTCTTGAAAGAAAATTATAAAAACTGTTATATTCATTTCAATAAAAAGAAGAACTACAATTTGGTCCTTGGTATTCAACACATCCCAAAATAACGCAATCAACAGCTGCTAATATTAGCATATAACGAACAAAATCAATCTTTGTTATTGCTTCTCCTTGACATTATGACACCAAGCTGGCCATATTCTCTTGGGCCAACCAAAAGACACGCACAAGGAATTATTGTCTTCGTTTGGTGGAATTAACAGGGTGCGGGGCAGCAGCAACTGCCTACAAGCTTCTTGCTTTCTCTTGTGTCATGGTCAATGGTTTTCCCCTCGCACGACAAACCCTCGCCTACCGGTTACCACCATGGCCAATGATCGCCTCTTGATACCTCTACAACCTCCCTCTCATTTCCTTACAGCACCTCCCGTGCCAGGGACCTTCAACCACCAATGATAGGGGATAAGGTGGAGACGAGAGAAGGGGCTGATCAGGGCGGAGAGGAGGGTGCAATGAGGGGAGGTGAGATGAGGTGGAGGAAGTCTGAAAGGGAGGAGGCACTGATTGGGGCGGAGGTGAGGTGGAGAGGCGGTAGAGAGAGAGGTGGTGGCTGGTCAGGCAGAGAGCAAGTGAGGTGAGAGGGATTTGGGACTGGGTTTGTGTTCTTGGAGGAGGAAGGGTGAGAAGTTATTACCTGCGCGCCGCACAGGGGAACAGTGTGCTCATCACCAATGGGTGATGGGCACCTCTCCCCTGCTTGTAATGATCTGTTCACCTGCGCAGCGCGTAGCCAATAATTTTCCGAGGAAGGGTAGGTGTGAAGGGGGCAACGGAAATCCCGGGATATGAAAGAAAGAATTAATAAGAACCTGATTGGCTAGGAGATTGACCTATTGTACTCTGTAAGTTACAGATCGACAGACCTGAAACAAGCTGCTCATTCTGCCCATTCTAACATTAATCATTATGTCATAAGTTCATCAATTTCAACTTACATGTGCTAAAATAATGACATAGTTTTTTATTGTTTTTCCAAGGAAAAGGCAAAAATGAGTCTAGGTTTGCGTGACGGATGTGATTCAAACCTGCATGCTCCCTGTATTACCCCGCAGCCAGCTAAAATACGGACAACCTAGATCATATCACCTCATGCCAAAATAGTTTAGATACAGCTCCTAAACGTATTTGTGAATTTCTAAAAGATTATTGTTTGCTCAGCCAATTGAAGTTTATTGCCCACATCGTATTTCGTTTTGAGTGTTCTTAAAGGAAAATAACCGTTTTGTTTGTGTAATTCTAGATAATCGATCTAAATTGCAAATTGTATGGCACGTTCATCTTTCACGTGACTCCTAGTTTACAAAATGGAAAAAGCTTAAATGAGATCATTCTCATATAGCTTGCATGAGTCCAAGTAATATTGAGCCATCAGATCAAGATTTGCAAATTGTATGGCACGTTCATCTTTCACGTGACTCCTAGTTTACAAAATGGAAAAAGCTTAAATGAGATCATTCTCATATAGCTTGCATGAGTCCAAGTAATATTGAGCCATCAGATCAAGATCTGACAGCGGTGGTGATTCACTTACTTACCCAGTGATTTGATATCTAATGTCAAATCTTAATTTGACGAATGGACATGACTTGGCTCATACAAGCTACATAAAAACAATCTCATGTAAACCAATCTCTTATAAAAAAAATGGGTATCTATAAGTCCAAACAAGTGTTCAGACCAGCTCGACATGAAAACAAGAGGTTTTCATTTATTTAACAGGAATGAAAAACAACAAACCCCATTACCAAAAAGAAAAAAAAGAGAGAGAGAGAAAGAACAAACCCCTTAATTCTAATGGCTAATGCCCTCGACCACTTGTTGTACATCCCTCTAACCTTTGGTATCAAAGTAGAAAATACGACTATGCAATTTATTTTAATTTTACAAAACAAACCCGAAAAGTAAGGCAAAGGCACTTAGCAGTACTGCTACTTTTTCTTATTGCAGTACATAGCACCACGTAACTAGAAGAGCACAAAATGTATGACTAAAAACACTAGTCACACCATGGAATTCCGTATCGGATATCGGTATCGTATCGGTCGGCTTAAGAGACAAAATATTGGAGATATATCGAAGATATATCGGAGATATTTGTAAAAAAATATCGGTGGTCAAAAACTAGTTTTTACCATATATTTTCATAATCTAACTTCTAAAATGAGTTTGCTAATTTAGACAAAGCATAGATTTTAAAATATGCATATTAGGATGGGAAACAAGTGGGAAAGTTACTTTTTTTCCCCTTTTTTCAAAAAAAAAAATTTATTATAAAATAGCGATATATCGGTCCGAAACTGATATATCGACGATATTTGAAAAAAAAAATGATATTTATTCGTCTCATTTTATCGGGTGGGGCCCGATATCGATATATCGCCGATATGGAATTCTATGATTCACACTAATCCTTTACGATATGACTAATTAATGAAATTCTTAATTAATTTTGATTGATATATGAACTGCTGCTCCATTCAGACATGCTAAAAATTCTCTCCCCAGGTAACCTAATGCACTCAATCTACATAAGGCAAAATAAATGCAGTCAGACTTAAGAATCTTGATTAATAACTGAGAAAGTTGTTAGTTCTGATCATCCATAACAGTGGATGAAGCTAACCTACCTAACTACAACTAAACAAACAAAATTGAATCTGCCAATGCCTAAGTATGATCATTATACTATTAGTTAAGTAATGGTATTATTTAGGAAAGGGCAACAAATCTACTTGGACATAAGGGGAGGGTACTGGCCTTGATTGAAGGATCCAGCTGTAAGCTGCTCTTTTGCTCCTTACACCCCGCCTTGATGGTCATTGGAAGATTTAATCTTTTATTAGGAGCACATGAGTGCACATGCTTAATGATACACACGTGCAGATGCACGCTCAGGTATCATTTACTTCCTTCGTCCAATGAAGATCATCTACATTACAAAATGAATGAATTTTATTAAAGATTAGAGCCCATATAAAAAACAGAGTTTTTTTATTCTTCTAATCTCTAGGTTTATGCCTTCAAGGAGCAAACACAACTATGTAAAGTTGGACCCGAATCTTTCCACATCCAAAACGAACTTCATTGGGTGGAGGGTAGTATGTATTTTGCTTGATGTAGTAATTCAGGATTATTTTTTTGGCATTAATGTAGTTCTATTTTTTTTTATGAAACAATGTAATCCCTTCGTTCAATAAAGCCCGTCTGCATTTAAAGAAACATGGGCCCAACCAAGGAATTCCATATCGGCGATATATTGTCGATATATCGCCGATATCAGGTTCCACCTGATAAATCGATATGGGTAAATATCGGTTTTTAAAATTTTTTTACAATATCTCGCTATTTAAAAAAATATTTTTAAAAAAAAATTCAGAATATTTTTTTTTAAAAAAAAGAAAAAAAACAACTTTCCCTTTTGTTTCCCATTCTAATATGCATATTTTGAAATCTATGTTATGTCTAAATTAGTATAACTCATTTTAGAAGTTAGATTGTTAAAATATATGGTAAAAACTAGTTTTTGATTACCGATATTTTTTTTTTATAAATATCTCCGATAGATCTCCAGTATTTTGTCTCTTTAAGCCGACCGATATTTTACCGATATCTGATACGGAATTCTTTGGGCCCAACACTACATGTTGACTTTGCTCCCGCTCCCTCACAACCGAAAACACGGATAAGGGGAGGAAAACTCCTTGTTTTTTAACTCATTTTTTAGGGAAAAAATCCCGTGCTCTAAAATCCGCGCTTCTTTGATCGGACAGTTACCACCCTGGGCTCAGAAAAAAAAAAACACGGGTTTCCATTGCATGGAGGGAATATCAGTTCAGTATTTATAACTCTGCATAACATATTTGATTGCCATATTAATTGTAGTTCAGATTTTGTAGTCTTAGCGTAAAATCTTGTACCTAACGCATTAAGATAACGAAAAGACAATAGGTTAACAAAGAAGGAATATCAATGCACCTTGTTTTGTACTCTAGCGTGCTACATCTGCAAGGTGATAATGAAACCAACAAAGAGTAATGCAAGGAAGACCAGGTACTCAAAATAAGATACTTTGCATCCGTTCAACTACCTGTTTGCATTAAAAAGCTGAAGTGAAATAAAATCAGTTCATTTTGTATTTCTAATGCAGATAGGTAATATTGGGCGGAGGGAGTATGTTTTTGTTAAATCATACTCCCACCGTCCAAATAATGCTGATGGAATTTAAAAGTAGGGGAAATTAATTGACATGTAAGATTCACATCTTTTTAAGCCTGTGCTACCAATGCATATGCACATATCTGACAATATATTGCATATTGGCCTGTGGGGGCATATCAAGTCATTTTTTTTGTAGATTCGTAATTACTAAAATGCAATATTAATTTAATGGACTGAGGGAGTATTGTACTTCTTATTAACAAGTAAAAAAATGGTTCCGTGTATATCAGAGTGGCGCACACTCATGCAATGTGTCAAGGCCTTAATGCCACATGATTTTGATCGTGAGGCATGCAAGATATTTAAATCCGACCAACTCCACTAAAACATGACTCTTGAGCTCGCTATGAACCTTTGCACATATTTGTAGGTACATCCAGAACATGTTAACTTTTGAGTCCGGTTTAACATGTCTTATGCTAAGTCATCGATTAATGTCAAATCGCAGCGTGAATCATTACCTGCCTTTGGAGCCGTCAGATCAAGACCCTATGGTTCAAGTTTATTTTAACTCATACAAACCACAGCCACGTGAGACAGTCTCGTATAAACTTTTCCCTTAACTTTTTCCTATTAACAATCCTCAAGTTAATAGTGTAAGCTAAGTTGCAAATTCGAGAATATGCGTTCATTATCTTGAACTGTTGCATTGCGTTTTGATGGCTTGACAGCTCATGTGCGCTTTGAAAGCGCGAAGATGTATGGCAGTCGCAGATTTGAAACAAAAGTTACAAAGTTGGGCAAAATAACAATCCGGTCACACTTTTGTTTCGCTCTTTTTTCGTAGATCTCGTGCGCTCACCATCGGCAGGCACAAGAGTGGAGCAGGCGCACACGGACGCAGCATTCCAGAAGAGCCTGGGCCCCATCTGATTCCACAAACATTCCCCACACGTGGGATCGCCCACACACGTGCAAACAAAAAAGCCACTGAAATACCTCCGCACACCGCGTTCCCCCCCTCTCGCTCTGCCTATAAGGAGTCCATGTCCACCTCTCTAGTCTCTAAATAATATAATGGAGTTGCACCCGGACAAGCTCCCGGTGGTCCGCCTCCTCGGCAGCGGTGCATTGGGCACCGTCTTCCTCGCCCGCCATCCCAACTGTCCCGGCGATCCTCCTTTCGCTGTCAAAGTAGTCTACAAGCCTTCGATCGCTGCCCGACACGACGCCGAGCGTCGGGCGCGGTGGGAAATCTCGGTCCTCTCTCGCCTTGCTCACCCTTTCCTCCCCACCCTCTTCGCCTCCGCCGAGACCGATGACTTCCTCCTCTGGGCCATCCCCTATTGCCCTGCCGGCGACCTAAACCAGCTCCGCCACCGCCAGACCGACCGTGTCTTCTCCCTTTCTACCGCACGCTTCTATGCCGCCGAGCTTGTTTGCGCTCTTGACCACCTCCACCAGCTCGGCGTCATCTACCGCGACCTTAAGCCGGAGAACGTCCTCGTCCAGGCCTCCGGCCACATCATGCTCACTGATTTTGACCTCTCCCGTGCTCTCCCCCACCGATCGGCGTCCTCCGCGCCGCCCCCGACAGCTCCTCAACTCCCCACGCGGCCGCGGCCACGGCCACGTGGAAGGTTGAGGCGCATGTTTTCCTTAGTGGCGACGGAGAAGGGCGGCGCCGTGGGCCTCAAGAATGCCAAATCAGCAAGAGTTTCGCCGGTCACCCGGCGGAGGCCGAGCTTTTCTGCTGGGGAGCGGTCGTTCTCATTCGTTGGGACAGAGGAATACGTCTCGCCGGAAGTGATCAGAGGGGATGGCCACGAGTTTGCCGTCGACTGGTGGGCCCTCGGGGTGCTGATCTATGAGATGACCCACGGGCGGACGCCGTTCCGGGGCCGGAACCGGAAGGAAACATTCCGAAATGTCCTGACCCGTTCGCCGGAGTTCGTCGGAATGCCATCCGAGCTGACGGACTTCGTCTCCAGACTGCTGGAGAAGGAACCAACGAGACGCCTGGGTTATGCAGGCGGAGCAGAGGAGGTGAAGGAGCACCCGTTCTTCCAAGGTCTCCGGTGGGATCTGCTGACGGAGGTCTCACGGCCACCGTTTCTGGCCGAGGAAGAAGATCTCATCACCCTTAGGACGTCAGGCAAGGAGTTTCTAATCAAAGAATACTTCGAGAGGCTACGGCTTCAGCCATCGTCTCCGTCCGTCTCCTTCTCGCCGATGTCGTCGCCGACGTACGACGGCCGGAGGAACATCTCTTTGACGGAGTTCTGACGTTTCGCATTTTCCATCGTTGTAGATACAGTGGGACGATCGTATCGGCGGCCGGTTTGTACAGACTATATCCGATACGTATCAGCCAGTGCGCACACCCTGGTGATTGGGGACAATCCAACTGACGAACAGTGGGGTCCTTGCCCGTGTCCGTGAATTACGGACCGGAAAAGTAGGCGGTTTGTCGCCGTTTGTTTTTAGTTAACGGCCCATTCGTGTCCTCCCAAACATGATAAGATGAAGGTGTTGGTGGTGTAATAAACCCGGCCTGGAAAATTGGGGAGCCAGACCGGATGGGCGAACACAGGAGTCCGGTGTCCGAACATTAGATGGTCTGGTTCTGAGCTAGGTTTATCACACTGATAATTATACATTTATGATCTCACATCAATTATTGTCAGGAAGCTTGGGTAGTGCTACATGGCTTGCAAGGCGTGGCCGGCTCGGCTCACGGGCGTGCGAGTATTGGACCGTGAAAATGGCCACACATCCATCCTACACAACCGCAAAGAGGGAGTGTTCCAGCCTATGAATAATGAATGGAAGGGGGATTTTTGCACAAATAACTTCCCTTTGATACTTGAAAAGATTTAAGCTTTGATTCACAGAATTAATGTACTATTGACCTGACCTTAACTTGTGGGTATCATCGTGTAGCCAATTGTGGACACATATCAGATCTCATATTTTTCTTCTCAAATTCGACGCATCAGGATTAACTATTAAGTGGTTTTGTTCAACATGACTATCAGTTAACTGAACTCCCGATTATTAGATTCCAGGACAAGCCAAAACGCCATATCGAGGTGGTTTCTTTCTAGTTTAAGACCATGTACTGTACCAATTTTCTTAATCCATGTAATACAAAATCTCTAATTCATCTGATGATTAATACTTGTAGAGAGATTATAGCCAGTATATGATTCATCAAATATATTGTAACTACTTGGATTATTTGAACACTGAGAAGCTTCATATTTGTTAAAATGCTAATTTCTACAATTTTAAAACCTGGAATGATTGCCCATTGAAACACTGGCTATTCAATAGTTCAAAGAACAATAAAGCATATTTATCCATACGTCTGTTTGTTGCCCAAAAAAAGAAAATTATCCACACGTCTGTTTATATTTTGCAATTTCAATTTTCTAAATCCAAAGTATCTCTCATGCAATGCGCAAAAACAAAAACTTATCATTTTCCTCGCATTGGGTCAAGTTTTTCCTCAATTTAAAGCAGTGTAAAAAAATTGCAAAAAAAAAAAATTCACGAGGATCGGTTTTTTCAGAACTGGGATTGTTTTTTATGGACCAAAGTATGAGTATGGGTTTCTGTTCCGAACCAACACGGACAAACTTTCATTCGTGGTAAGAAATGAAGGGTGATCATTGATTGATTACCTAGGTTAAGATTTTTGAAAGCGACAACAAAATTTGTTCTATGCATGACATATTTGTCTTATGAGGGCCAAATTGAGACAAGGATTGTTTCAATTCACGGGTAGCAGCACCAGAGTGTGGAACCAGCTTTGCATAAAAAGGCATCTTCTTTAGATCTTTAGCTGATAATCTTGTCTGTGCCGCATTATAAAAAGCCCATACCCACCATTATCATTGTTCCTCTTGAGCCCATATCCTGTCTGTTGCTAGGATCTCTGTTGCTGTGGTGCAGATCGGCCATAACAACTGTTGGCTGGTTCTTGCCTTTGATAATAGAAATGAAATATTGCATTTTATTAGGTAACTAAATTGTTATAAAATGACGGTTTGTTTGGAGAATATCGCTTTGTAAATTGGTAAAGGGATCACATGGTGGATGTTACGCAAGAGTTCTCCCAATTGGATACTTTGGGAACAAGTTGTGAGCAAACCTTGGTTAGATGTTATGACCCACATGTCATAATCTTTACTTCTATCACTTGGTAAGCGTGGTAAGTTGGATACTTTCCCCCACATTGAATGCATCTCACTTTATAGCATTCATTTTATTGGTTGATTTTGTTAGGCATTAATTAAATTACATCACCGAACGACGTTATTTATCTTTCTGTCCTTGGAGTCCTACCAGCTTGGCTATGGGGGACGGTTTTGTTCGAGAGACTCTTTTGTACCTTACTTCCAAGCTACTTCGTTCTTTGCTTAACGTGCAAAGAAAAATGAAGAAGAAGAAGAAGGAAAGCAAATATTGTATCATTTTGTCATTTTGCAACAAACAATCAATGGTACAAGATCACCATTTGTCATTTTGCACATTAAAACCTCACAGCCCCTCAAAGTGCCTTAGTCTGGGTTTGAACCGACACTGCTCATCCCACCACCCATCGAGTGGGTAGTCATCATTTTGGAGTTGTGAAAAGTGTTAAATTCCTCGGTGATAAAAAAAAAACTGACTACATTTCAGAAATTACGGTTCCACCCATGAATGACTAGGTATGCGTACATGCCAATAGATCTTCAGGAACACGCATGTGCTGGTTAAGCATAGACTTAAAATTGCCGTGGGCCTTATAGGCCAATAATCTTTTTTGAGAATTTATTAAATAATATATAAAAAATTTCCGATTGGGAACACTTTTCAAATTATTTCCCAATCTAGGTATATGACGAGCCATGCTGTGTATATGCGTGGTTTTTATTTTTACCCCAACCCGAAAGATGTTGGCACTCTGATATAAATAGAGAGGCGTCAGTTGATACAAAGAGAGGACACCTCCAACACAGTTAACTATTTTTAACTCCAAATTTCAACGATGTATATCTCTCTTATTTCTAATCCATCCTCGCCCTTTTTTAATTCTTCTTTATTTTTAGTGCTCTTTTCTGATCATTATGATATCCTAATGACCTTGATATCATATCGAAAAAATAACACAAAAACCACGATAAATAGTATGCGGTGGCTCAACATCTTTATGATATCATCATTATAAGAAAGAGCACTAAAAATAAGAAAAAAATGAAAAAAAAAATAGACGAGAACGGATTAGAAATGAAAGAGATATGCATCATTGAAGTTTGTCCCACTAAAATAGTTGTCAACCTCAAAGGCGACGGTTCAAACAACCATTGTTTTTTACTATTTTAGTGGGATAAATTTTAATAATGCATATCTCTTTTATTTCTAATTCGTTATGGCCCATTTTTTTCATTCTTCTTTATTTTTAGTGTTCTTTCTTATAATGATGATATCATAAAGATGTTGGGCCACCACATACTATTTATCGTGGTTTTTGTGGTATTTTTTTATAGGATAACAAGGTCATTAGGATATCATAATAATCAAAAAGAGCATTAAAAATAAGGAAGAATGGAAAAAAAATGGGCGAGAACGGATTAGAAATGAGAGAGATATGCATCGTTGAAATTTTGAGTTAAAAATAGTAATGCGTTAGAGGCGTCGGTTCAACCGACACTTTTCACTTTAAATTGAAACTGACGCCTTTTCGGGTCGGGGTAAAAAAAAAGCCACGCAGGCCATGCTGGTGCCTGCGTGGCTTGTCAAATACCCATATTAAGAAATAATATGAACAGGGTTCCCGATCGGAATTTTATGTATTATTTAATAAATTCCCCTTTTTTTCATATACTGCCAGGACTTTTTTTTATGGAGGGAGTAATATTTATATTGTGCCATGCTCCCCCATATAAAAGTAGACTGGTTTTCATTTTTACCAGCTTTGTGATAGAAGATGGCTATATAAATATTTCATGTGCAACCATCATGTCATGAACCCAATCCATATATATGGAAGAAAAATACGATGAATATGTTGTTAAATCTTCTTATCATCGTCCCCTCTTCATTTAGAGGGTTGCGTCAAGAAGGGCATCCGACGTAAAAACTTGCCACTATGTTTCTTTGTATGGATTTTATACCACTCTAATTCTAATCATAGCCAAACGTGGTATATAATCCATGCCACCTACCCCCAAATAATTGGGATAAGGTGTATGATGATGAAGGAGTAATATTTATAGTTACTTCAAGTTGGGGTATTATAGGTCGGACCACAAAATAGCATGGTGGTAGGGCCTCTCCCCGTTGAGGGTGTGGTCCCAGGTTCGAGCCTTGCTTGACCTATGGCACCTTGGGGATAGCCTTAGGGTTGGGGGCTTCCGATGTACCCAAAAATAAAAAGCAAGCAAAGGTAAATTGACTTTTCATATTTCTTGTAAGTCTGACTCTTTTGAGAGTTAAGTTGTATTCTCTCTGTACTCCAGCTTTTTACAGTAATAGAAAAACAACTCCAAATAGCAGAAAGAAATTGGTTTGGTTTGATACACAGGACACATTTCGTTGTCTTGATTACCAATCCTCCAAATTTCCTATAACGGGAAATACATTTATGAACGGTCAGCAATTCCACTAAAAATTGCGCAAAACCTTGATTGCCTGGAGATTTGTTATCACTGATACCAGTAATGGTAAGGTAGTAGTCTGTATCAATGGAAAAATTTACCACTAAGCACATATTATCCTAGAGCCTGAAGCTCAGACCAACTTCGTATACTCAACAGGCCCTTGACTCTCATGAAGTTGCAAAGGCCTCTTGTATGATTGCAGGAGTAGAGAGGAACATAGAACACTAAGGGACGAAGCTGCCATGCAAGCACCAGCTAGCCAAGGAGGTAATCTAATGCCAGTAAAAGGGAATAATATCCCAGCAGCAATTGGCATCCCGAGTACATTGTAACCAAGGGCCCAGACATAATTTAGTCGAATCCGGGAAAGGGTCTTCCTTGACAGATCGATGGCAGTGATTACATCTTCAAGGTTGTTCTTTATTAGAACTACATCAGCAGCCTCAATAGCCACATTAGTGCCAGCACCAATTGCCATCCCAACATCAGCAGCAACAAGAGCAGGAGAGTCGTTAATACCATCACCTACCATGGCTACGGTCATTCCTTTCAGCTACAATATAATATTCGACTAGTTAGCATATATTCATCAGAGATGAAAATGAAAGGAGATCATCATAAGCACATCACAGCTCTAAAATGTTTATGACACAGACTCTACTCATGATTAACCTCCACTATAGAAGAAACAAACTAATCCAATAAATTTCTATTAATGCCATTACTTCCATGTCTAAGGTAGAAAGAAAGTCTATTACCATCACATATTTTGTCATGCAAAAGACTACACCCAATCACAGAACATGAAGATGACTAAAGAATGCTTTCAAAATCATACTTTCTTACAGAATAAGATAAAAAAGATGTTCAACATATTTTTGTAGCTCATTATGAATTTACGTATTCACATAATACAACTTATAGCAAAGATAAGGTAATACCTGAAGTTCTTTAATTTTTTCAGCTTTTCCAATAGGATCTGTCTCAGCAAATACAGTTTCTATTCCAACCTCTTTAGCTATGGCAGCTGCTGTGGCCCAATTGTCACCGGTTACCATAATGCTTGAAATATTCATCGACTGGAGAAAAGATACAACTCTTCGTGCTTCTGGCTTAAGAGGATCAGTCACAGATAAAGCACCGGCTATTTTACCATCAATCGCAACCAACACACAAGTGCGAGCTAGCTGCTCACTTTCTGACATATAGTTTTCAACCTCTGCACTTATGGGAATTTGGCAAGATAGCATAAGTTTCTTGTTTCCGACCAAGACAACTTTGTCAGATACTTTCCCGCGCACTCCAGCTCCTGGGTGAACCTCAAAGTCATTCACTTCTGTCACAATATCAATTTGATATCCATATTGCTGTCGAAGCTTCTTAGCATGCTCCACAATAGCTTTTGCAAGAGGATGTTCACTATTTGCCTGCCAATGGAAATTCAATAAAGCCCTTCCACATTATAATAACCTTGCAATTATAATAAATTTTCCGGCTAGTATACTACCCATCAATAGTTCTACACCCACAAATGGACACCACTTCTTCCATGTGTACAATTGAGTAAAAGTTTGAGGCAACTAAGTTTTATCCGGTGCTAAAACATCACAGATATTAAATCTTAATTAGCCTCCCATCCTCGCTAAGCAATAAATTAACTCTGAAAAAATGTAGTCAAATCCTAACCTCTGTAGCTGCGGCCATGTCACAGAACTCATGGATAGGCAAATCTGAAAAAGTCATGGTGCTTACTACCATTGGTTTTCCAATAGTCAATGTTCCAGTTTTATCAAAAACAACAGCTTTAACCTGCACTATAAGTTAACTACAACAATTTAAAAAGAGAGAGAGAGAGAGAGAGCTTATAATTAAATTCTCACATTTGTATCATCATTTTTGTGACCAGAAAAAACAAAGGGTAATATAGAATAAATGTGCAGACAGCAGATATGTGGGATAAAGTGGCGATGATGATAAAACAAAAAGTAGCAAGATATTTAAAACTTCTTCTATATAGAAAATATATGATATCAGATCTAGACTGTTACTTGCCTTATGAGCCTTCTCTAGTGCATTTCCACCCTTGATTAGTACACCCTGAGAAGCACCTTTACCTGTTGAAACCATCACAGCCGTTGGAGTAGCCAATCCAAGAGCACATGGGCATGCAACTACAAGTACTGAAATTCCAAACTGTAATGCTAATTCAAAAACATCCATGTCTTTTGGAATCCAAGATCTAGGATACATTCCAAGTTCACCAGAAATGAACCATCCTAACCAAGTAAGAAAAGCGGCCACAACAACCTACAATGAAAGAGAATATACAAAATTACAATTCTATCAAAGGGAACAGGAGCAATTGCTAGAAAATTTATGATATTGGTACTCTTGGAGAACAATAGATCACACCACAAAATTTAAATTCAACAAAAAGGAATCAGGAATGATTATTTTAATATAGTAAGTCTGAACATTTTCAACTCCAACATTATACAAAATGAGAAGAGGCCACATGTTTGCCCATATCAAAGTTTGCCGATAGCTTGATCAAGTCACACAATATGCAAATTCAAACATGTTTTTGTTTTAATATCAATTTTGCTATAACTTTTACGGAAACTGTACATTTAGCTTCGCCTTCTTCATTGCATATATGTAGCAGAATGCAGTACTACAATTGCTAGAAAATTTATCATATTGGTACTCTTGGAGGACAATAGATCACTCCACAAAATTTAAATTTAACAAAAAGGAATCAGGAATGATTATTTTAATATAGTAAGTCTGAACATTTTCAACTCCAACATTATACAAAATGAGAAGTGGCCACATGTTCGCCCATATCAAAGTTTGCCAATAGCTTGATCAAGTTACGCAATATGCAAATTCAAACATGTTTTTGTTTCAATATCAATTTTGCTATAACTTTTACGGAAACTGCACATTTAGCTTCGCCTTCTTCATTGCATATATGTAGCAGAATGCAGTACTATGCACACTCCTTTCCTTCAAATAAATTTTATGGTCTTCAATCTACTCCTATGTCCTGAACACGTTTTGTGTTCAGATGAGTGTTTAAAACTGCAGGAAACTTTTCCGATGTCCACATAGCTGAGAAACAAAATACAAAGCCCCCCTATAAAGAGGCTCACATAGGTTGAACGAGGTAAAGGGAAAGGATTGCACAAAATTTCAGCCAATTCCGACTGACCCTATATCAACAGTTGATTTTCAAATAAACAGGTGAAGCGGCCCACATAACATAATAGCCTGAAACTTTGTGAAAGGGTCCCTTTGAGGGGATTCACATTTTAGTTCCCTTGGGGTGCATTCAGAGGGTAAAATATATGGATAAAGTAAAACATAAATAATGCTAAGAGAAAACTCACAGTGGGAACAAAAAATCTGGAAATTTGGTCTGCCAATTTTTGAACAGGTGCCCTTGCAAGTTGAGCAGCTTCCACTAGCTGAACTATTTGGGACAATGCTGTCTCTGACCCAACATGTGTGGCTTTGATAAACAAGCATCCATTTTCATTCATGGTACCACCAATAACCTATTAGTTTAAATAGACAAAAACCAGTTATAGCAATTTCCATGAAATAACAAAAACTGAGAAAATGCAATTTAATGGGTTATTCTTGACCTTGTCTCCTGGTCTTTTAGCAATAGGCCTTGCCTCTCCCGTAATCATACTCTCATTTACATGGCTCTGCCCCTGTATAACAATCCCATCAACAGGAACATTTGTCCCTGGAACAATCTTGATCACATCATTTCTTTGTATTAGCTGAGTACTAATCTCCGTTTCAGATGTAACATTCCCTTCTGTATCCATATCCAGAAGTAAAGCCGTATCTGGAGCAAGATCTGTGAGCTTTGCCAAAGCATCTGAGGTCTTCCCTTTTGCCATGACCTCCAAATATTTCCCCAAAAGAATAAACAATATCAACATTGCACTAGTCTCAAAAAGATCCTGTCCTTCGAAGGAATCAGAGATGACTGACTTTACAACAATGTAGACGGAATAGAAATACGCAGCATTAGTGCCCAATGCGACTAAAACATCCATGTTGGCAGATCCACGTCTGAGTGAATGATAAGATCCCAAATAAAACCTGCACAATATCAAGCATATCGAAATTTATATCTAATCTTATCTAAGATTGCTTTAGGCCGCATTTCGTATCTCATGGCATCATGTGAAGTAGCTCACTCAGCTCGCCCTGAGAAAGGTTCTCTTATAGTGAGTTAGTGAGGACGTTGCTGCATCTATCCTCCATCCCCCACTCACACGTCTTTCTGGCCAAAGGGTGGACCCTTAACCAGCTATTCCACTTGCCTCCTCCATGCAGCCCCCTGCAATAGGGGTCTAATTTTCTGCTAAACTTTTAAGAGAGAACCAAAACAGTTAACATGAGACTAACTTTGCCTTTAATGAAAGAGGTTAGCCCAAAATGAGAAAGGTAGTCTCATGTCAACATGAGCATAATTTTGCCTTCATATAATGATTCTGTATATTGCAAATCATAAAGAGCTCTCTGACAGATAGAGGACTCTTTAAAAAGTTTCTGATCTTTAATGTGCCTTTAAAAATTTCCAGAAAACTTTAATCGTAAATAGCTGGTTTTCAACTCCCTGGTTGTTCATTATTGTCAATTAACATGCATGAACAGCTTGCCAGTTAAAGGATTTAACCAATTGTATATTCGACCAGCTCTTCTCACAAGCAATTACTGCGTAAGCTAAGAGCCAGAAAATCCAATCAATCAACATACTCTTATCACAGCCTTAGCATGACAAATTCCAAATTGTAACATAGTAACAGCATCAATAAAAATTTAATTTTGTATGGAGTACATGTGTCATACCTTCGGCCAATTATAAATTGAACAGGCGTGCAAAAGATCCACCTTAGCAGCATCCCAATTGTCAGCTGATTACAGATATTATAGTTTAACCAGTTCCCATAAGGATGAATCATTGGAAGTATCATTGAAAACAAAAGCACTGGGACAGAAAACAAGCAGCTCCAAAGAAACTGATATCTGTAGACAAGAATTTCATGCTTCCATTCTGTTTCCCTCCTTCTCGGTGGTGTATATAAGCTGGCATTATACAAGCCGTCACCAGCTTGCTGTATGCATTGTATTAGTGACCTTGGGCCCGTTATGTCTGGATCGTAGGTAATGCAAACTTTGTTTCCATGTGGATCCATTTCCACAAGATTCACTCCATCTGTGGACTCCAGGTAGGATTGAATAATGGTTGATTCTTCAGGGGAACGAAGGCCTTCTAGTCTCATATGCACTTTGTTCATTTCATCACCAGAGGTAATGAGATCAGCACCAAATCCAGCATCTTCTATGGCTTCAATCAAGAGGTCTGAATCAGTAACATTTGGGTCAAAATGAATTTTTGCTTCTTCTATTGCAAGGCCCACGACAGCTTTTTTAACTCCATCCACCATAAGAAGTACTCCTTCTATAGACTCTGAACAACTGGTACATGCCATCCCTTTAATTCGCAAGCGACAAACAGCTATATCTTTTTCTGGAAAATCGTCAACACTATAGCCGAGATCGTCAATTGCTTCCTTAATACTTTTTGCCTGAAGAATGGAAAATGGAAAATAACCTACTTAAGTGAATCACCACCATCTTTCGGCCTATTAGTAACAATATCCTATTTTGTTAACTGTATGGTAAGAGTCTAATCATTCAAAAAATCAAATATTTTTTTTCTAGTTATAAATAACAACCAGCAATGAGTAAAATGGGAGCATAGTCTAGTTATTTAATGAAGGATGAATATTTTGCTCCCGCCCCCCCACCCCAATTTAGGCAGCTCATCCCACCTATACACAGATGCAACATTCACCGTCTGAAAATACATGGTGGAAGATCTACTCTAACAAATTTGCAACTGATCCGCCACATGATGAACTAAAAATATTTAAGATGCACCAAATAAAATCATCATATTATCCTGTGTTCAACATGCTATCACAATACCGAAATAACTTTTTTCACTAGAAGAAAGATAACATATCTTACATTGACAAGTTCTGGTCTATATTTGATAACAGACCGCCCTTCAAGTGGTGATACCATGACATTCTCAATTCCCTGAAGCTTGGAAAGTACTGTTTCGATTTTTGACGAACAGGAAGCACATTTGATACCTCCTATGGAAAACATGAGTGTCTTCGGTTTCTTAACGCCATCTGGATAAGGGAGAGAGACACTGACTGCAGCCATTTCTGAGGATTGCAACAAAGGCAACCTCAAGCCACTTTCTCCATTTACTTCCATGTTTTCAGGCCCCTTATTTCAGTGAACTTCAATATGTTATAGAAATAGCACAGAAACAAAGAGCATCAAACAAACTGTGCAATATTAGTCAAATTATAAAAGACGTTAGATTTCTATATATTAACCTTATCTGACGATCCAGTCTTTTTTTCTTTTGCTTTTTTAGATTGGTAAGATCGGGCGTTGTAAAGAACAAATATAAATGATGGAAACATTAGTCAATTGGCAAGACATACAACAGAAGTCAACTTACACAAAATCCTAATTTGGAAAATGATAAACACTACTCCGTCTCTTTGTTAGTCATCACACCATCAACAGACAGCATCGTAAAGTAAATCAGAAAAGAGGTGCAAAACTCTATCGAAACAAGATGGAGAGCACACGTAAAATTGATAAGAAAATGGGCCACAACCTAAAATTCCACTTTAAATTGACATGCCATGAATTTTATTGACAATATACAAACATGTGAAGCCTCAGAAAAACGGAGAACTCCAGCAACATCAATCGAGAAAGCGCGTGTACACAGCATAGTAAAATGAAGCTGGAAAGAGAAAGAAACTAAACAGAAACCAGATGGAGAGAACAAGCTAGATTGATAAGAAAACATCTAGCAATTAAAAAATTTCACCTAAACTTGGCATGGCCATGATATTTATTGGCAAGTTACAACTATGAAAAGCCTCCGAACAAACCTTAAAGTAAA
This sequence comes from Houttuynia cordata, assembly GCA_039654745.1. Lineage (NCBI taxonomy): Eukaryota > Viridiplantae > Streptophyta > Magnoliopsida > Piperales > Saururaceae > Houttuynia > Houttuynia cordata. Next base: position 33,840,118 of record CM077502.1, read on the forward strand.
AGCAGCATCACTCGTGAACACACATAATTGTGAAGATACCAACAAAAATGCAAGAATCAATTTCTAACTCAAGACAAATCAAAGAAAAAGCTTAGATTGCCATTAAAGACCAAAAAGCTTCCAGACCTTTGTCCTCAGTAGTCTGCACTCGGCCGTACCCTTCTGTCCTCTGCCCTCCTCTGTTGTTCCACAGCGCAAAAGTGGATTCGCCCACCTCCAACAATCTTGACGAAATAAATGGCTATCAGAGCGAGGATAGTTGGCTAATTTTGCGATAAAAGCTAGGGCTTGTGCAGAAGGAAGGAGGGGTCGGCTGGAGGTTTGGTTTTGTCTGACGCTGCAGAAATGGGGAAGAAGTTGTCAAAAAGTTTAAAATTTCGAATGGCCAACGGATTACAATCTAGGCCTTGCTTGTGTCCCCCATAGTATGGCCCCAAAGGTGGGATGATGGGCCTTGGCCTACGGATTATGGCCGTTCGATATATTTTTCCCTCCATAGGCCTCGCTTATGGCTGTGGTTTCCCTCCGTCCAATGAAGCTTATCTGGTTTTGAAAAAAAAAGGCGGGTCCAACATTTCATCGCTAGGATTGTGCGCTGTTCTTTTTGGATGGGCCTTTAGGCTTTATAGACCAATAAATTGTTATTCAAATTACTTTACTGTAGAAGAGTTTATGATCGAATCAAGCGAAACACTTTGTCTTTAAGACAGAATTCGCCCTCCCTACGGTGCTTAGGACTCTTGGGCGTCTGCCTCCCAGGATAAGACGATTAACCACGTATTGTAGGAGCACTCCAAACAATACGCGCAGCGAACCACAAGTATGCAATGCTTTCACAGAATGAGAAGAGGAGGAAGAAGAAGATGCAGGAAAAATTCCATACAGAAAATCCGTTTTTACAAGATTTATAGAAATCCCGTTAAACCCCGTAAATCCGTTTTTACAAGATTTATAGAAATCCCGTTAAACCCCGTTGAAAACACACCGTTTCCCGTTGAAACCCTTTTCATGGGTCCAACATCTCTCTCCCCCACAAAAGTGGGGTGGCCCTTGGGCCTAACTTATAAGGCCAACCTTGGACCTTATATACCATCCACAACCCATCTTTGGTGTGGATGTGGGACTATTCATCCTTCACCCAATTCACTCATTCATCTCATAGTAAGTGGGTTTTAAACATGGGTTAGTTCTCTCTCATTAATACTCAATTATGGGTTATGACTAACACCCACTTCTAACATAAATTTCAGTCATTTTGCAATGTTGACGAGCTTAATTGAATAGAGTAGTTTGACATGGTAGATTGGCGATATATACTGGGTATTTTTCCCTGTAAAGAAAGGCCAATTTCAAAGCACCTCGGTTGGAAAATGGCAAAAGAGACTAAATAATTATAGGGACTCCCTCCTCCTTAGTACACCTGATTAGAAAATCAATCATCTTATTAGTTTTCCATCTTCATTAGAATAATCATTCTCCCTCTCTACCATCTTAAAGTGGAACGGAGTAAACTGACGCTGAAGGCTGGAATAGACGGTCATGGAAGCATTTAGAAGCACATGCAATATTGTCTTACAAATTTGATTGTTCCTTTCTTTGTTCAATTGTTTGTTCGTATCTAACTGTTCAACAATCTGTCCAATAATTGTCTGATAGTCCAAATAATATTAGGGGAAAAGTTTTGGTAAGAGTTATTGGATTTTGACCACGACTGTACTATACGAGGGGTGGGCGGCTGATTTAAATTTTAAACATATTTGCCCCTGATCCGATGTTGTTGTCAGATTGAAATCTGACGGCTCAAGGGGCCTTAGCTCATGCAGCCCACGAGAGTCGTGTCTCATACAAACGGGACTCGTATATTAGTCTTTAATTGCTCGACAATCCCAATTCTGACTAACAATGCTTTATGCTTATGCTGATGTACTCGCTTGTGTTACAAGTAACGCGTTTAGCTCCTCGACATTTTATGATATTGAACTAATACTATATAAACAAACAAGCATCATCAAGCTAGTAGACCAATTTATTTTACTACTTTTTAGACAGGGGAGGGAAGGAGGAAGGAGAAACTGTGTTTCTTTGTAAGGGCCTTGGGCCTTATAGACCAATAAATTTCAGCCATTTTGCAATGTTGACGAGCTTAATTGGACGGAGTGAGTAGTTTGACACGGTAGAGTGGCGATATATAATTTGGCTTTTTGCCTGTAAGAAAAAGGCCAATTCAAGCACCTCGGTTGGGAAATGGCAAGAGACTAATCATCTTAATAGTCGAATTAGAATAATCACCAAGAGACATGGCTCATGCATGCTGCATGAGCTGAATCACCAAGAGCCGTTCGATTTTGATACGACGGTACAAGGGGTGGGTGGGTGATTTAAACTCATCTGCCCCTTGATTTGCTGCCGCCATCAGATCCAAATCAAATGGCTCTAGGGGCCTCAACTCATGCAAACCACGAGAGCCGTGACTCATATATTAATGTCGAGTAATTCTGACTAATAAATCTTTTACTGATGTAATTGCTTGGGTTACAGGTTGCGCGCTAAGAGCGGCGACATTTTATGATATTGCACTAATATTATAGTAACAAACAAGCATCGTCAAGCTTGTATATCATCACCATGAGCGTTATTAGTCATTCCAAAAAAGTAGTAAATAAATTGGTCTTGCCCGCATTCAAAGATGAGACTCCAACATAAGTCATGTTAATCAACTCAAGCTCAACCTAGGGGTTGAATTTGTCTTTTCCTATGAAAATAAATTGGATTTGACATAAATCTATCTTTCTAATAAACATAAGCGGTATTGAATCCATTTTTTGATGGCCTACATTAAATCAATGTTCACGGCATAAACCTAATTTATATTCGTTGTCGCGCGATTAGATTTGATCATGGTTAGAACATTTTATTGTCAAAATGACAAGCGAAGTCACCAACCCTTATGACGCATTACCACGTGGCATAATAATGTTACACCACATAATAACTTCCCTATGTAATCACACACTCATTTTTAACACGTAAAGAACGATGTGCCATTCTAAAATTACCCAACATGATACACTTTTAATTAACTTTATGGTTGGGCCCATGACCTAACACACATCCAAGGCCACAACTTCCTATCTCAACTTCTATATTAGTCTTTTTACCTCATTTCAATCTTTATCATATGTTTTATTATTAACTAAGGTCTTGGTAAAAAGCTCCAACATCAAACGAGTCAAATTTTCATTAGTGTGTAACACCCGAAAAATTGGAATGTTTAGTAAAACTGCTATTTTAGGAAACTAGTCTAAAATAAGAAAGTTTAGCTGCCAATTTGGATTTTTGGTTATGTCGTGTGATTTGATATGATGATTGATTGTTACAATGCATGATGAATTGCATGATTGATCGACTAAATTAGGCACGACACCAGGGCGCGTGGACTAGCCCTGGCATCAGGGGTTGTGTACACCTGATACCAAGAGTGGGGCCAGGTGCCAGGGTACGAGTTCAGAGAGTCTAAACTATTATGAGCAATATGATTTATTAAGTTGGAATATGGTAATGTGAGAAGCTATGTATGGTAAGTTAAATTGTACGTCGAGCAGCAGGCGAAGGAACCAGACGCTAGATGCACTGGGTGCTAGGGCCACATGAACGTCAGGTGCACCTGGGCGCCAGTGAAGGGATGTGGCTCATGAAGGGTCTCGTGTGTGTGTGTGTGTGTGTGTGACGAGTTGGTTAAGACGTGTGGTTCGTGGTCTATGTGAGTCGAAGTAGCATGACATGTACGTGGGACATCAGAGACGTGCAACCGTGGGACAAGTGCCCAGACACAAAGTCACTAGACATCAGAACCACGTGGGCATGTGGGACGTCTTGCTCACGTGGGTGATGTGACACATGGTGATGATCAAGTTGGTTAGAGTGAATCTGGGTAAAAATATTAGATTTGGCACATCCATGGAATTTAGCCTTAGATAGGCACATCTATGGAATTTATGTTCTACTATTTATGAGACTGAATTCAAGATGAAAGAATGATTGAAATAGTTTGATCTCTAATTAGAACTCAAACCGACACAAAGCTGGAATTAAAATCTTAGTATAATAAGACTTTAGGTTGTAATGACTTACCCATAATATTAATCTTTTAGATCAAATAGTCTTACAGTAATAGTCTATACCATGTCCTACATCATATATTAGTGATATTTTAATCAGATTAGATTATATCATTAAGTATTAATAGGTACTAGTGACTTAGACCTTAATTACAGTAAACTATTTTGTTGATAACAGCCCCCTTCCGACTATCCCCACAGTCGACACAATAGAAAACTAAGTCTAAAATTTTAACAGTAGATAGCCCTATGTGTCTAGTTTCTAACCCAAAAGAAACATATTTTTCTGATATTTCTGTGATTTATTATGATTTTTATACTGCAAGTCGTCAGCGCAGGAAATAGTTTTAGCCGATAACATAAGTCTTAATCATACATATTAATTACGTATTAGTGACCCTTAATCATGATCATAGAATATTATTAACATTGAATACTCCTCTCCTAGGACTATTATAGGTCCTTATATGTTCTGGAATTAGTTATTACAAGCTTTTATACATCTTTCATTATATAAACTAATTTAAGATACCCCTTTTGTATAATAAAGACTTTAACACAAAAATCACAACCCATAATCATATGGTACAATTAAACCAGAACGTTTACAGAATCAAAATAGAAATTTTTGATATCCAAACGATCAAGAGATGAATAATGTTCCCATCTAAAACTATCATGCAAGTATTAGAAGAGATAACACCCAAGGATATCAATAATCATAATTAATATGGAATCTCTCAGCAAATCAATCATTCATATAATCTCTGCTACTGAGATGGAATCAAATAACACATCATAGAATAGATGAAAAGTGTTTAGAAGAAATTTAATAGGAAAACCATCCTACCCACTTTGTAGAACGAAAACTGCACGTCCAACGTAGCTCCTCTTCTTCTCTGCGCACGAGACTTTCGCTCCTTCGTATATGACGAGGTTTAAGTGAAGAAGAAGGGTGAAAGGGAGAAAAACAAGGTTGGGGCGTTCACAAACTCCCTAGTGTGATAAAACACAAGTGAGCCCCCTTATGGTTGTTTATATAGACTTTATGCCTATACCAACTAGGATATTTTTTCTTTAGGATTTCTTCCCAATCTAATATCTAAATCCTCTTATTAGAAGCTTCCCATAGGTAGAAGGGACGTCCTAAACTTAATCCACCTTGATTAGTTAGGATTTAATATCTACTTTAACTAGGTTTCCTAAAAATAACACTTTCTAGATTCAATCACGTACCCCGACGATCGATCGCATACCAAAATTCAAACTAGCATAACTTTTTGCTCCAAACTCCGAATTATGCACTGTCGGTGGCGTTGGGAAGCTCCCTTCACGCTCTTTAAACCACAATGGAAGACATAACAAATCATAATTTAAACAAGCATCAAAATATCTTATTTTAGATCAATCAATTTTAGTAAGCATGCCATTTTTTTCCGGGTGTTACAGAGATACATAAAATGATGGGATAACTAAATTCCAGAACCTTTAAGGGACTGAAATAACACTAGTAAGGGTGTACCTAAGGCCTATAAGTCCTTAGTATCATAATTAAGGGTTAATAAAATGTGATTACTAAGTATGACCAAGATTAGGGATTTTGGCCAGTACTGTTTTTGGGCCAATGATTTGTAGTGTACAAATCATAACTAATTACAAAAAAATCGGAAAAATAAACCGTCAGTGAGATTGGAAACTAGACTCGTAGGGATATCTACCGTAAAAGTTTTGGATTTAAATTCAAACTGTACTGATTGTGGGGATAGTCGGAATTGGGCTGTTATGAACCAAAATAGTTACTGTAATTAGGGTTTAAGTTACAAGTACCTACTAACACTCAACGATATGGTCTAATATGATTGAAGTATCACTAATACACATTATAAAACAGGATGAAGATTATTACAGTAAGAATAATTAGTCCAAATGATTAATGGGGGATCGAATTTTGAATGCTAACTGTTGTGAATGCCTTGACGGCAAGGGAAAGGAAGAAGAAGAGGAGGTAGAGGAATTAGTGTTTTCTTATTGCATAAGTCCTAAAAGAGGAGGAAGATCCCCCTATATAGAAGACTCTAGATGACATAATGACGACATGACATCATTATGACGACATCATAGGCCATGATTACATCTAATCAGAGAAACGTCACTATGACGACATCATAGGCCATGATTACATCCAATCATGGCCTTTATTACAATCACTAATTGATACTGAAAGGGAAACTAATCATAATCAGAGAATCCAGCGATATCCATGTGTGATGACCTACGTGTGCTGACGTCCTGGCATGACATTCACAACACTCCACCATGCTTCCGCTAACGCATTGTCCTCAATGCGACCAAGACGGAAACCGATGCATAAATTCATCCTCAAGTAGCCACTCAGCATCCTCCAATGGTTTGCCCTGCCATGCCACGAGCACTTGCGTCACAATACGTCAATAACCGAAGCTGGTACTGGCTCATCAGATTCAGCCGGACCCATGAGAGGAGGAGGCGTAGAACCAGCAATCAAGTGAGGGTCCCCCACAAAGCGACGGAGGCGAGAGACGTGGAATACAGGGTGCACCAAGGACTTGGCAGGCAGAGAAAGATGATACGCCACCGGGCCCACCCGTGCTGCTATGGCATAGGGCCCATGAAATCGAGGTGTCAACTTCTGGTCAGCCCTATGCAAAGAAGTTTGGCGCTGGGGAAGAACTGACACATAAACCATATCACCCACCTGGAACTCTTTGTCCGAACGCCGTTTGTCGTACAGTTGCTTCATCCGGTTCTGGGCGGACGCTAAATTGAATTTCAACTGACGAAGCACCTCATCACGAGTCTGTAATATATAATCCACCTCGGTGATGGAAGAACGATGAGGAACATAAGATAGGACAGATGGAGGGGGGTGGCCGTAGACAATCTCAAACAGTGTAAAGCCTGCACGTGTGTGATACGCCGTGTTGTACGACCATTCTGCCCAAGGTAGCAATGAGAGCCAACGACGGGGTTGATCCCCCACAAAACAGCGTAAGTACTGCTCAAGGCACCGATTCACCACTTCCGTTTGGCCATCTGTCTGGGGATGGTATGTCGTGCTCATGTGAAGTTTTGTTCCCTGCAACTTAAAGAATTCCCGCCAAAACTGGGAGATGAAGACCCGATCTCTGTCAGATACAATAGTACGTGGCATACCATGCAACTTCGCCACTTCATGCACATAGAGTTCAGCAACAGTACGGGCGGAGTATGGATGACTTAGGGCACAAAAATGGGCATATTTAGAGAGATGGTCAACCACCACCATTATCACTATCTTGCCCCCCACCGCTGGTAAAGCCTCAATGAAATCCATGGAGACGTCATCCCACACCCTGTCTGGAATGGGAAGGGGCTGTAGAAGGTCCATGGGAGAAGTAGACAATGTTGTGGCTCGCTGGCACGTGTCACAGGCGGCCACAAAAGCATGCACTGCTTTCCTCAAACCGGCCCACAAAAAGCTTTGGCTGACCCGTTTGAAGGTTCGAAACGTACCTTCATGCCCAGCAATCGGAGTATTATGGAAATGAGCGATAACCCGTTGCCTCAAGTCTCCCACATCTGGCACCCAAAGTTGATCTTTCCAAAATAATAACTGGTCGCTCCAGTCGAAGGGGGGTGCCGTAGAGGGGTCGCTCTGAATATGACCAATCAGTTCTTGGGTAGGAGGATCCGCCACATATGCCACCCGCAAGTCTGGAATAAATGGGCAACAAGGGACGGAGAGTGCGAGGCAGACACCTTCTTGGGGCCAGCGCGATAAAGCATCCGCCACCGTATTATCGACGCCCTTCTTGTAGACCACCTCATAATCGTAACCCAGTAGCTTACTCACCCAGCGTTGTTGAGACGGAGTTGAAACGCGCTGCTCCAAAAAATATTTGAGAGGTTGGTGGTCGGTCCGAATAAGAAATCTTCGGCCCAACAGATAAGGCCGCCACTTAGAGACGGCGTGCACAATGGCCAACATCTCCTTCTCGTATGCCGATAAAGATAAGGACCGGCCCGACAGTGCCTTGCTGTAAAAGGCAATCAGGCGCTCTTGTTGGAGTAGGACCGCACCCAGGCCCAAATCCAATGCATCCGTCTCAATCACAAAAGGTAGAGAAAAATCAGGGAGAACCAATACCGGTGCCTGTACCATTGCTTGTTTCAATCTATCAAATGCAGTTTGGGCTTCATCCGACCATGCAAATGCACCCTTTTTGAGCAATGATGTAAGCGGCCTAGCAATTAGCCCATAGCGCTCAATGAACCGACGATAATAGCCAGTTAGGCCCAAGAACCCCCGGAGGGACTTCACACAAGTGGGCGTGGGCCATGACCGCATGGTCTCCACCTTGGATGGATCCGTGGCCACCCCTTGAGAGGAGATAATATGGCCCAAATAGTCGACCTGTGCGCTGCCAAAAGAGCACTTCGAACGTTTCAAGAAAAGTGTGTTAGCCCTAAGAATAGCAAAAACTGACCTGAGATGGTCAAGATGTTCCTCCTAGGACGAGCTATATATCAATATGTCGTCGAAGAATACTAGCACAAACCGGCGGAGGTATGGGCGAAACAAGTCATTCATCAGGCTCTGGAATGTGGATGGCGCATTGGTTAGGCCAAAAGGCATGACTAGAAACTCATAATGGCCATCATGAGTCCGGAAGGCTGTCTTATGGACATCATGCGGCTGCATACGGATTTGATGGTAACCAGAGCGCAGATCGAGTTTACTAAACACCGCCGCCCCTGCCAATTCATCAAGGAGCTCCTCTATTACGGGAATGGGGTACTTATCTTTTACTGTGATAGCATTAAGTGCCCGGTAGTCGACACAGAAGCGCCAAGATCCATCTTTTTTACGCACCAATAGGACTGGTGACGAAAAAGAACTGGTACTGGGGCGTATGATACCCGACTGCAACATTTCTTGAACTAATTTCTCAATTTCAGCCTTCTGCACATGGGGATAGCGATAGGGGCGCACATTGGCCGGCGGGGCCCCAGGCGCGATAGGAATGGAATGGTCATGGCTTCTGGCTGGTGGCAGCCCCGACGGCTCAGTGAAGATGTCGGCATGCTCATTAAGGAGGTCAAGCATGGCTGTGGCCAAGGGCAGTTGATCCACATCCATAAGTGCGCGCTGCTGTAATAAATAACCTTGAGGTGCGAACTTGAAAAAGGAACTCACCGCCTGCGCCATATGTAAAGTGCCTGGCTGTGCCCCATGAAGGCGTATGCGCTGGCCATCCACTTCGAAATCCATAGTTAGATCCCTGAAATTCCATATCACATCTACCAGGTTTTGTAACCACTGTACACCCAACACCACATCTGCACCCTTCGTGGGTAGAAGGAACAAATCAGTGACGAATGAGTGCCCTTGGATCCTTAGCTCGATCTGAGAACACACCCCCATGCTGCGAAGGTGCTTGTCGTCCCCAATCAAGACATCAAAGGGTTTGGACTTGGAGACATAGCACCCCAGGCGTTGTGCCACCTTGTCATTGATGAAGTTATATGTTGACCCACTATCGATGAGTACTGCGACCTGTTGGCATTTCAGCTGACCCTGAACGCACATGGTCCTGGGGGTAAAGGTACCCGAAAGAGCATGGACAGAGATCTCTGGCTGAACATGGTCATAGATCCTGGCACTCTCTTATGGGTCATCCACTCCTGCGTCTTCCACTTCTTCAATGAGTAGACTTCCCTTGACAGAACAGCGATGGCCCGGGATGAACTTTTCATCACACCGATAGCAGAGTCCTTTCACCCGCCGCTCCTCCATTTGGGTGGTCGTCAGACAGCGAATAGGAGTGGCTAGAGAGCCTAGCGGGGTTCATGGCAAAGTCTGTCGGCTGGGACCTGGGCCAGGCGCTGGGGCTAAGATAGGGGTCTGGCCAGTGTACGGCCTCAAAGGCAGCCCTCCACGACCCCCTCATCGTTGACGGGCCAACTTTTCTTCTTCAATACGTGGATGACGCACCACTTCCTGCATAGTTTGGCAGGGGAAGTGACGCACCACTTCAAGCCCCGTTTGAATGTTCCCATGAGTGTAGCCATTGGCCAGTCCGGTAAACGATTGGCAATTTTCATAAAATCAGAGTAATATGCTCTCACCGTGGTAGTCTGACGCAGAGTAGAGAGCATCTCATTGAAGTCCTGGAATTCATTTGGACCAAATTGGATGCATAGCTCGTCAGAAAAGGAGACCCATGTTGGCCGACGAACCTCTTTTTTGAAGGCTCTAAACCAAACCGATGCATCGCCATCCAGGTGAAAGGCAGCGACCCGAAGTCGCTCTTCGTCAGAATAGGTTCCTTGGTAGGCAAAGAATTTATCAGCCTTGTATAGCCATTCGACCGGATCATCCTCTCCGCTGTACCTAGGAAATTGTAGTCGAGCCAATCTGGGTTCAGCGCTATTCTGCCATCCTCCGCGGAACCCGGAGAACTCTTCCCAGTCCTCCTCCATCTCACGCTGGATATTACGTGTTCTTACAGTCATTGAGCCATTTCCTCGAGCATCTTCCATGCCTTGTGTTCCCTGGCCTGTGCGACCTGCTTCCATCTTAACGTGGATTGACCCAATGGAATGCCTTGAGAACCAGGATGGCCAAGGGGTTGGCCTAGCAGAGAACCACCTACCGGTTGAGAGCCCCCTTGTTTTGGTGGTGGCGGGGTAGCATTGGGGCCAGTGTGCATGGCCTCTCGCGCTGCCCACCTCCTCTCTTCCTCATGCACTACATTCATCACCTGTAGTTGCTCTTGAATCCCCAATAACACAGAAACCAGGGTTGCTTATGTGGGGTCAGGATCAGCCTTCGGGCTTGCAACATCGTGTGCCTGTTCTTGCTCAGAGGACGTCCCCGCGGCCATGATTGGTTGCTTGCGAAGAGGCATGAGGTTTCGCAGATCAGAACGGCTCTGATACCAGTGTTGTGACCCGTGACGGCAGGGGAAAGGAAGAAGAAGAGGAGGTAGAGGAAATAGTGTTTTCTTATTGCATAAGTCCTAAAAGAGGAGGAAGACCCCCTTATATAGAAGACTCTAGATGACATAATGATGACATATCGTCATTATGATGACATCATAGGCCATGATTACATCTAATCAGAGAAACGTCACTATGATGACATCATAGGCCATGATTACATCCAATCATGGCCTTTATTATAATCACTAATTGATACGAAAAGGGAAACTAATCCTAATCAGAGAATCCAGCGATATCCATGCGTGATGACCTACGTGTGCTGAGGTCCTGGCATGACATTCACAACACTAACCCTGTGTTGCTTGAGATGATTGATTTTGATGTAATCTTGGGGATGGATTGGTTAGCTAAATGCAGTGCTAATATAGACTGTAGTAAGAAGAAAGTTTATTTTAGAATTCCTGGAGAGAAAGAACTAGTATTTCAAGGAATTCGAATTAGGAAAGAGAATTGTTTAATATTTACTGTAAAAGCTCAGAAACTTATGGCTAGAGGTTGTAGAGCCTACCTAGCCAGTGTGATACCCTTAGAAATGCGTACGCCAAAAATTGAGGAAATTGATGTAGTGCGAGATTTTCAAGAAGTCTTTCCGGACGAGTTGCCTGGTTTGCCACCAAAGAGGGAGATTGATTTCATTATTGATTTGATGTCGAAAACATCACTGATATCTAAAGCTCCATATCGGATGGCACCAGCTGAAGGAGTAGTTGCAGGAATTATTGGACAAGCGGTTTATTCGACCTAGTGTTTCCCCATGGGGAGCGCCGATACTGTTTGTGAAAAAGAAGGATGGGTCTATGAGGTTATGTATCGATTATCGTATGCTGAATCAAGTTACGGTGAAGAACAAGTATCCGTTACACAGGATCGATGATCTATTTGATCAGTTGTAGTCCGCAAAAGTTTTCTCAAGGATCAATATGAGATCTGGATACCATCAGGTATGGATTAAGGAGGAGGACATATCCAAGACTGCGTTTAGAACCAGGTATGGACATTACGAGTTCCTGATGATGCCGTTTGGATTAACCAATGCTCCAGCAACATTTATGGACATGATGGACAGAATTTTCATTGATATGTTGGACCATTTTGTGATCGTGTTCGTTGACGATATTTTGGTATATTCAGCAAGTTGGGAAGATCACAGAAAACACTTGGCACAAGTGTTACAATTTTAAAAGACAATCAGTTATATGCAAAGTTTAGTAAGTGTGAATTCTGGTTAGATAGAGTGAATTTTCTTGGACATGTTATTTCTAAAGATGGAGTGTCTGTGGATCCAACGAAGGTGGAAGCAGCTTTGAACTGGGAACAGCCGAGGAATGTGACAAAAATTCAAAGTTTCTTGGGATTAGTCAGTTACTATTGAAGATTCATAGAAGGATTTTCAAGTTTGGCGTTGCCAATGACAACTAACACGAAAGGGAACGAAGTTTATTTGGGATGATGTTTGTGACATAAGTTTCAAGGAATTGAAGAGGAGATTGATGTCTGCACCTATTCTGACCTTGCCATCAAGATTAGGAGGATTTGTCATCTTTAGCGATGCCTCGAAGAATGGTTTAGGATGTGTGCTGATGCAACATGGGCACGTAGTGGCGTATGCGTCAAGACAGTTGAAGATTCATGAGCAGAATTACCCAGCACATGATTTGGAATTAGTAGTGGTGGTTTTGCATTGAAAATCTGGAGAAACTATTTATATGGAGAAACTTTTGAAGTGTATACTGACCACAAAAGTTTGAAGTACATCTTTTTTCAAGAGGATTTGAACATGAGACAGAGGAGATGGCTAGAATACATGAAGGATTATGACTTTTCATTCCACTATCATCCGGGAAAGGCAAATGTGATAGCAAATGCACTGAGCAGAAAGATAGAGATAATTGCGCATATGATGGTGCAAGAATGGAAGTTGATGCAGGAAATGGGAGAGTGTCATCTGGAATGGCCAACATCTCAAAGGGCATCATTTCTAGGAAATAGTTCGATAAGATCAGCCATATAAGAGAAGGTGCTAGAAGCGTAGAAGGTAAATCCTCAGTTACAGAAATTGTTAGATAAGCCGTATTTTGGTAGAGGTGCAGATGGAAGCATTCATTTCAGTAGAAGGTTAGTAGTGTCTAAAGATGCTGAATTGAGACAAGAAATTCTTCAAGCGGCACATCACTGTTAGTTTACTATTCATTCGGGTGGTACGAATTTGTATCAGGACCTTCTCAATAGAAATTTTTGATGGAATGGAATGAAGAAGGATATCGGTAAGTTTGTGTCGAAATTCTTGACTTGCCAGCAAGTGAAGGCAGAACATCAGATACCTGCTTGGTTGTTGCAACCATTAGAGATTCCACAATGAAAATGGGAACACATCACGATGGATTTTGTAGTAGCATTACTAAAGACTCAAAAATAGAAGGATGCTACATGGGTTATTGATATCTACAAAATATAGACATTTTTATATGCCTTTCTACCTATTTGTTAGTCATAATTTTAGTGAAAGTAAGGATAATTAATGGTTATTCATGTTAGGTGAGTAATTAGGAGATTAATAATTAAATGCATTTAATTGATTAATTTAGATGCGTTAATTGGATTTAATGAATTCACATTTTATTATGCGTCTAATTTAATATTTAATTTATGTAGGCGAAAGAGTTTCAAATGCAGATCGTCAAGAGTGAATGCGCGCCAAACCGTTTCTGTGCTGAGATTGAAGATCCGATGGTGGAGAATTGATACGACGGGTTTTAACCCAATAGAAGAAGAAAAAGGAAAAGAACCGGAATTGAACCGGTTGAGCTGTTTCGGTTCAGTTTGAAAAAAAAAAACTCCACCAGAGCCGAAGCTCGGGTGTTCTCTTCCCCGAAGAGAACAGAGCTCGAGGAGCTCTGTTCGGGTGAGCTTTGCTGGCCTGCGACGGGGTGGAATAGCAACGATGGGTCTCGACGGCGGCCACTTGAAGGAGCGTGGACGACGGCGGAGAGGTTGATGACGGCGACGGTGGAGCTTAGCGACGGAGGAGTAGAGCTCGAGAAATGGGATTTAGGGTGAAACAGACAGTGGGTCATGGTGGCGGCAAGCTCGACTGCGCCGTAGAAGGTGAGGGATGGAGAGGAATAGTGGCGAGAGCTTAACGGCGTGCTCAATCGGAAAAATGGCAACTTGTGCTGAATTGGGAAAACAGATGTAGAATCGTGTCGAAATTGGAAAGTTCTAAGTTAGAGGCATGCTCAATTTGGGAAGTCACGAATCGATTCGATTTCAACTGGGAATCGGACTGGTTTAGCTTCTATAAAAACAGAAACTTTTGCCGAAAAAAAAGAAGAAAAAACAGAGAGCTTTCGGGAGGAGTTTGGAGGGACTGTTTTTGCCGAATTCTGGTGGTTTTTGCCGAATTTTGGGGGCGAAAAGGCCAAAGGAAGAGAAGAAGAAGATAGGAGAAGAGAAGCCTCGATTTTGCACTGATTTACACTTTCTACAGTGACGATCCAAATTGCTACAGTAACTGACCCGACGAAGAAGGCAGTGAACAGTGCTGATTGTTACAGTGTTTTTTTTGGTGAACAGTGTTCCTGTGAATAGTATTTTGTTAAATCCAACGAATCAGGCTATTTCTTTCCCTATTTCTATGTCTAGCTAAACTCTTTATCAAGGCTAGATGAAGCCCTAGATTTGTATTTGCTACTCTTAGTTGTTTAATTTAGTGAAATTTGATATGATTCTCTATGCTTAATGTGATTTTATTCTTGTTTCTCTTAAGTGCTTTGACCGAGACTTAATGAATGATTAATGGAATTTGATCTTGATATTTCCTGTGTCTAGATAATAACGGGATTATGATTGATTCTATGCCCGACCAAGGATAGAGTTAATTGTATTAATTTATAGTGGATGAACTTTTCGTGTCTGGCCAAGAACGTGTAGTCCATTCATTGGTAATTTGTGTGTCTGGCCAAGAACGTAAATTATCGTATCAAATCAATTTGTGGAAATAATAATTAAGAGTAGTAATTGTATGTTTAGTGGTGGATTCGATGCTTTGATATTCTCATTCATCTGATTTCTTATTAAAGTTTATTTCTTTAATTAATTAAATAATTAAAATTCAATCTTTTCGTTAGAATTAGGTTAATCTTCCAAGTCCTTTGGGTTCGACCTCGTTTCCACTAGCTTATACGTAGTTTCGTGCGATTGCGAGTAAAAAGAGTTAAAAATTCAATCAATCAATTGGCGTCGTTGCCGGGGACTTGGTGACAGTTTGATTTAATTCTAATTAGTTTAGACGTTTCTTTGTAGGATTTTAATATTGTTTTCTTGTCTTTGTAGGAGTCACATTGAAGAGGTAGAAAGTGATGCGTGGATTTCTCGCCAACGTGGAAAGGCCATCCTTTCCCCTCGTTTACACTCTTTATCTCTCTTTTTAATTAATTTGGGTGTTGCGTGTTTTTCTTTCTTTCTGTGACAGCATGCAATGCTAGTTGTCGATATCTAGGACTGCTGATGGTAGTTGTCGATATGAGGATTATTTTTTGTGTTTCTTTGCTTCTGTGATAGTTTATGCAGGGGCGTAGATCACTGGGTGAAAACTTAGAATCCTTTGACAGTGAAAATGAGAGAACCTTCAGACAAAACCAAAGAGGCCAATTAAGTATAACCAACCCCTTGTTTGAAATGGCGGATGGAAATTTGAAAACCTTAAAAGAATATTACACTCCAAATGCCTATATATCTCCGTCTTGCATTCGAGTGCCGGCTGCAACAACTGGTAACTTTGAGATTAAGCCCAACACAATACAGATGTTACCATCATTTTATGGGCAAAATCACGAAGATCCATATAGGCATGTGGATGAATTCCTAGAAATCTGCACAACTTTTAAACTGAACAATCTTACAGATGATGCGGTAAGACTGAGACTATTCCCATTCTCCCTTAAGGATAAGGCTAAAGAATGGCTCTACTCTCTTGAACCTGAATCCATTACCTCGTGGGCAAAAATGCAACAAGATTTTCTATAGAAATATTTTCCCATAGGTAAAACAAATCAAATGAGAGATGCCATCACTACCTTTACCCAACAGTCGACTGAGCAGTTCCATGAGAGCTTGGATAAACTCAAGGACCTCCTTAGGAAGTGTCCTCATCATGCCGTACCTAGATGGCAGTTAATGCAACAGTTTTATAGAGGGTTGATGGATTAGAATCGTCATCTTGTAGATGCTTCGTGTGGAGGCACTTTCCTGTTAAAAAATGAAAATGAAGCGTGGGAACTGTTTGAAAACTTGAGTGAAAATTCGTTGCAACATACGATGGCCAATAAGAGTTTAAATGAATCTTCTTCGTCTACCCACTCTAAAAGTGGTATGTACGAAGTGAAACAAACAGATGATCTTTCTAACCAGGTTGCGTCATTGTCTAGAATGATAGATCAAATCTTGAGCCTGAAGTCACAAACCCCTGCACACACTCAAGAAGCATGCGTTCTATGCTTAAGTCCCATGCATTCTATCTTAGAGTGCCCATCTGCCCCACAATTCCTAGAGCTTGTTCAGGAGCATGTCAATGCTGCTCAAACTTATGCTCGAATAAGCAATGATCCATTCTCCAACACATATAACCCGGGGTGGAGGAATCACCCAAATTTTTCCTGGTGTCCATAGAACCAAGGTGTTCCTTTTAATCCACCCCAGAGAGCCAACTTTCAAAACAACCCACCAGGTTTTCAACAACCTACCATGCCTTCCCAATTTTCACAACCCTCTAGAACTTCAAAATTTGAGGATAAAGTCTTGTCTGCTCTACAGAGTATTCAAGCCCAAGCACAACCACAAGCTCAACTTGTGCATTCTCATACTCAATTCATAACTAAATTAGAATCTCAAATAGGCCAATTAGCTAGTTCGATGAGTAAGAGAGAAGAGGGTCGGTTGCCTAGTCAACCAATGAATAATCCAAAGGGTCAATTTACGCTTGAACAACAAACTACTTCCAATGAGCATGTTCAAGCTATAACATCCTTGTGAGTGGGAAACAAATCGAAAACCTAGTGGATGTTTAGGTGAGAAAAGATACAGATCAGGGAAACGTAAGCAATTCAGAGACTGATGAAACCATAGAGACACCACCTACTATGAGTCAACTAAAATAGAAGGACACTGTTTCTCCTTCTGAGTCTTTTTCAGGAACCAAGTCTAAGACCAATCATGAGGTACCTTATGTACCCCGTACTCCATTTCTTCAATGCCTAGACATGCCTTCCCCTTTGAACAAAAACAAAGCTAGGATGGATGAGGTGCTAGAAACCTTCAAACAAGTTAAAATTAATCTTCCACTCTTAGAAGCCATTCAACAAGTGCCCGACTATGCTAAATTTCTCAAAGTCCTGTGCACACAAAAGCGGAAATCTATGACTCACATTTCTAAGAAGGTCTTTCTTACTGAGCAGGTCAGTTCCATTCTGAAACATAACACACCACCAAAATTTAAAGACCTTGACACACCTACCATTTCATGTGTTATTGGTGACCATATCATTCACAGGGCTCTTTTAGATTTGGGTGCTAGTGTCAACCTATTACCCTACTCAGTATATGAGAAATTAGGTCTGGGGAACTTGCAACCAACATTGGCTACTCTGCAGTTGGCCAATAGATATGTTAGAAAACCCCGAGGTCTTCTTGAAGATGTTTTAGTTGGGCTAGAGAAATTTTTCTTTCCAGTCGACTTCTTGGTCTTAGACATGGAACTTGTGTCTAATGCTTCTCACACCATTCCAGTCATTTTAGGCCGCCCTTTCTTAGCGATGGCCAATGCATGTATTCAATGTCGATCTAGAATGATGGAGATGTCTTTTGAAAATATGAAAGTCATTCTCAATGTGTTCCAAGCTTCCAACTAAGGAGCCACTGAAAGTGAGTAAGAGTGTTCTCTTGTTGATGAAATTGATGATCTTGTGCAAGTGACACTTTTGAATGAGCTCATGCTTGATGTTCAAGATCCTACTCTACTCTATTTAGGGATAGATGATTCTGACTTAGAGCCACACGTTGAAGAAATTCATGCGATGTCAGCCTCTTCTCCCTATCATGACTCTTTTCCTTAAAGAAATAGAGTAGAACTTTTACCAATATCTCCCAGTCCATCACTCCAACCTTCCATTGAGTTTCCTCCTCAACTTGAGTTGAAGCCACTTCCAAGTTCCCTCAAGTACGCTTTTCTAGGTCCTAATGATACTCTCCCCATCATCATTTCATCCAGCTTGTCTAGCAGCCAGGAGAGTCAACTGTTTAGGATTCTAGTTGAGCATAGGAGAGCCATAGGGTGGACTGTTGCTGATTTAAGAGGCATTGATCCTTCAGTTTGTATGCACCGAATTCATTTGGAGGATGATGCTAAACCTTCACGAGAGAATCAGTAGAGATTAAATCCCAACATGAGGGATGTGGTCAAGAAAGAGATTGTGAAACTATGGGATGCGGGTATCATATACCCCATTTCTGATAGTAGTGAGTGGGTCAGCCCAATACAAGTTGTTCCTAAAAAGTCTGGCATCATAGTGAAGCAGAATTCTAATGGAGAGTTAGTCCCAACCCGTGAAACCACTGGGTGGAGAGTGTGTATTGATTATCAAAAATTAAACACAAAAACGAGAAAAGGCCACTTTCCATTACCTTTCATTCAAGAAATCTTAGAGAAGCTAGCAGGTCAACAATTTTACTGTTTTCTTGATGGTTACTCTAGATATAATCAAGTCCCAGTGTTTCTGGCAGATCAGGAGAAAACTATGTTTACTTGTCCCTTCGGTACCTTTGCTTACCAAAGAATGCCTTTTGGGCTATGTAATGCACCTGCCACCTTTCAACGGTGCATGCTAGCCATCTTCTCTGATATGGTAGACGAATTTCTTGAAGTTTTCATGGATGATTTCTCTGTATTTAGTCCATCATTTGATGAATGTCTACAAAATTTGTCGTTGGTGCTCAAGCATTGTGAAGAGAAAAATCTTGTCTTGAGCTGGGAAAAAAGCCATTTCATGGTTCAAGAATGTATTGTTTTGGGACATGTCGTCTCAAACAGGGGAATTGAAGTAGATAAAGCGAAAGTAGATCTCATCATTAACCTGCCACCACCATCTACGGTGAAACAAATTAGATCTTTCCTTGGCCATGTGGGCTTTTACAGCGCTTCATTAAAGATTTTAGTAAGATTGGTCGCCCCTTGAGTAATTTACTAGCCCAAGATGTGCCTTTTGTGTTTGATGATGCATGTAGGCAAGCATTTGACACTCTTCGTACCTTATTGTCCTAGGCCAGAGAGTGAATAAGGTTCCCCATGTCATTTATTATGCTAGTAAGACCCTCTCTGATGCTCAATTGAATTACACCACTACGGAGAAGGAACTTCTGCCAGTAGTTTATGCCTTCGATAAATTTAGATCCTACCTATTAGGATCTAAGATCATCATTTTCTCTGACCATGCTGCATTAAAACATCTCTTGTCCAAGAAAGACACCAAGCCTCTATTAATTAGATGGATTTTACTTTTACAAGAATTTAATTATGAAATCTGAGATAAGAAAGATGTCAAAAATGTAGTGGCCAATCATCTCTCAAGAATCCTTGTTGAAACATCTCATGATGTGGAGTCGCTACACGATTCTTTTCCTGATGAATAATTATTTTTCGACTCCCAAATTAAGACTCCCTGGTTTGCTAACATTGTGAATTATCTTGCCATAGGTCAGATCCTGTCCCATTGGGCTAATCACGACAAATATCTATTCTTTTCAAAGGTTAAATCTTACTTTTGGGATGATCCGTACCTATTCAAAATATGTTCGGACCAGGTAATTCGACGATGTGTGCCTGAGAATGAGTTTCATAGTATTCTACATTCTTGTCATTCTCAAGCATGCGGGGCATATTTTGGGGGAAAGAGAACTGCTGCCAAGATTTTGCAGAGTAGATTTTATTGGCCAACCTTATTTAAGGATGCTCATGAGTTCTGCAAATCTTGTGATAGACCAACGGTTAGGATCTATCTCTTGACGAGATATGATGCCTCTCCAACCCATTCTTCTGGTAGAATTGTTTGATGTTTGGGGAATTGACTTCATGGGACCCTTTCCACAATCCTTTGGGTACCTTTACATTCTGGTTGCAGTTGACTATATTTCTAAATGGATTGAAGCAATTGCAACTAAGACAAATAATCATAAGATTGAGGTAAAATTTCTGAAAGATAACATATTTTGTCATTTTGGGACCCCATGAGCTATTATCAGTGATGGAGGCACTCACTTTTGTAATAGATCTTTTGAAGCTTTGCTGAGAAAGTACTCTGTTACCTATAAGGTTGCTACTCCATATCATCCCCAAACAAGTGGTCAGGTGGAATTGTTTAATCGAGAGATTAAAAAGATTCTTGAGAAAACTGTTAGACCCGATAGGAAAGATTGGTCCTTACGCTTAAATGATGCTTTGTGGGCCTACAGGACTTCTTACAAAACTCCCATTAGTATGTTGTCTTATCGACTTGTTTTTGGGAGTTGCAGATTAAAATCGTATTTAGAGGGAGATTCTGATGGAACTACTGATTATCTTAATGATCCTGTCTACCCTGAGTGAATTGAAGGGCTATGTCTGCCTGAAGACGTAAAACTTAGCGCTCTTGGGAGGCAGCCCAAATTTTTATTTTCTTGCTTGTTTTCTATTTGTTTTTGTTATTGTAGTAATCTCTTAAGAATTGAAGTATGCATCATCATGGGATAAACTATCAAAACCTATAAAAAGGAATACTAGCAAGCAACCTAAAACTATGTAAAAAAAATTTTTTTTTACATAAACAAAAACAAATGATAATGAAACAAAAGGACACTTCTTTTCTACACCCCCAAACCTAAACTAAACATTGCCCTCAATATTTACCAAAAATAATACTACAATGATGAATAAAAGAAAAGGAGTGAGGAAAGAAGTCACCTGAATGGAGAGCCTCATGGTAGATATAGAGCATGAAACACATAAGCTAAGGAGGAGTTAATACAAAATATGGAAAAATAAAATATACCCCCAAACCTAGACTGCAGCATCCCCATGTCAGAGTCATTGGGTGATATGTGGCTGTCTTTTGAGCTTAAAAGATCATGATAGACCATTTACTTGGCTATGGCAAGGACTTGGAACATGAAATAGGTTGAGAGTACAATACAACCTGGATGGAATAAAGATTGCTGAAAATATGAATGTTGAAAAAAAAGAAAAAAAAAGAAAGGGACTGCTTGACTTTATAAGATTAATTTAGGCTGATGCTCAGGCCCGAAGCGGTCCATCTTAAAACCTAATGCCTTAAGCCAAACTGGTTGGGAGTCATTGGCCTGAGTCATTGCTAAGCCTAAGCATCTTGAAGTCAGGCCTTATACAGTCCTATTGAAAAAAAAAAGAAAAAAAAAGAAGTTTGTGGTGTATTATCCTCTCAAATCTAGAATGTTGGACCCGAATGAGGCGCGCAGGCATTTGTGCTATCATGAACCTAAAGATTACGATGAGTATGTAGACTATGATGTTCTTTGGTTAATGGGTAACACTGGATATGTGTAAAACAGAAATTTAGAATGTATTGCTACAATGTTATACACTTTCTACTATTTATATTATCATGCTATATCATATTTGAGCAAAAATTTCCAAGATGAAAGTGTGGAATAAAACCACTTACTTGATGGCTTTTATATTCCCCATGATTATGAACCAAGTACGTGTAGTTGATTTTCTAAAGCATTGTGGTTTACATTTGTCGGGATAATAGGTTTGCTTGTTTTGTAAAGTTTTATTTTGTTTTCGTTTACATTTAGGTTAATTAGGTTAATTCCATAAGTACATGTTTGTGGGTAGCACGGCTGCAAACCCTCACGAGACAACACTCGTCCTACTAGGGACAGCTAGAGTTTTAACGGCTTATTGCATATGCTCAATGCAATAGTGTTCCCTACGAAAGTGACATTTACTTTTCTGGTTTAGTTACTTTAGTTGTTTTTGTTTTTCCTTGCTTGATTTTATTTTGCTCAAGGACTAGCAAAATGTAGGTTTGGGGGTATTTCATATCTACAAAATATAGACATTTTTATATGCCTTTCTACCTATTTGTTAGTCATAATTTTAGTGAAAGTAAGGATAATTAATGGTTATTCATGTTAGGTGAGTAATTAGGAGATTAATAATTAAATACGTTTAATTGATTAATTTAGATGCGTTAATTGGATTTAATGAATTCACATTTTATTATGCGTCTAATTTAATATTTAATTTATGTAGGCAAAAGAGTTTCAAATGCAGATCGTCAAGAGTGAATGCGCGCCAAACCGTTTATGTGCTGAGATTGGAAATCCGATGGGTGGAGAATTGATACGACAGGTTTTAACCCAATAGAAGAAGAAAAAGGAAAAGAACTGGAATTGAACCGATTCCGCTATTTCGGTTCGGTTTGAAAAGAAAAAAGAAAAGAAAACTCCACCCGAGCCAAAGCTCGGGTGTTCTCTTCGGGAAGAGAACAGAGCTCAAGGAGCTCTGTCCAAATTGATTTGGGTTTCCATAGGGGATGACATCCTTGGCCAAATTGGGAGTGTGATTTGATCAACTGCTGGATTAGAAGTTGGGTGAGATTATGGGAAGGAAAGTAATCTCAGAAAGGAGATATCCTAATTTGGAATAGGATTTTGTACAAAAGCACATAAGGGGAGGGCCGGCCAATGCTTGGCATGGAATGTCGTATCGGATATCGGTAAAATATCGGTCGGCCAAAGAGACAAAATATCGGAGATATTGTGTAAAAAAATATCGGTCGTTAAAAACTAGTTTTTACCGTATATTTTCACAATCTAACTTCTAAAATGAGTTATACTAATTTAAACAAAGAATTCATTTCAAAATATGCATTATTAGGATAGAAAACAAACATGAAAGTTTCTTTTTCAAAAAAAAAAATTCAAATTTTTTTTTTGAAAAAATTATTTTTTAATTCAAAAAATACCGATATATCAGTCCGAAACCTATATCGCCAATATATCGGCGATATTTGGAGAATTTCTAGAAATCGAAACTATATGGGTATCGGTGTATCAGTTTGTGTCCGATACCGATATATCGGCGAGACAATTTTCCATGATGCTTGGATGACCTAATCCTTATGACGCCCTCTTTTGTTTTCTTTCTTCTCCTTTCCCTACTCCAAACCAGCAACACTTCAAGCCTCTATTTCGATTCAAACCTCTTTCATTCTAATAGTTGAAGCCAGCATTGCGAAAAGGAGGCTTAGACCTACGTGAAGAGGCAAGGAGCACTCGTATTCGAGACCGGTAGGATGGTTTTTCCTACATCTTATTTCTAAATTTCCTTTGATTCATTCTTATGAATATTATATGAATGATATACTGTTTCATATCAGTTAATATTGTTGAGAAAATTGCTTTGATTGAAGGGAATTCCATGATATTATGATTATGAGTTGTGTATGTTGACAATAATGTTGATACATATTCTAGAATTACATGCTAGTGCCTGGATGGGAACACCACTCAAATTTGTAACGTCTCTTGGTCGATTGAACATCTAAAGGGTGCCTTGTTGATCTGTAATATTCTGATTTGTTTGATTCAAGTGTCTAGGAATAGTTATCCTATTGTTAATGACTCTATTATCAAAGGGGTAACAATACAAACTTGTTCGTGTGATAAAAGACACATTAAGACATGTAATTATAAAATTTCAGAACCTTGAACCTAGGAAGGGTGTATTTAGGGCTAGTAAGACTCTAGTAACCTAAATAAGGGATAACCAAGTATGATTAAGATTAATGATCTCGGCCAGTACTGTTTCTGCGCCGACAATCTGTAATGAAATAATTATAACTAATTATAGAAAAACCAGAAAAATAAATTGTCTATGAGGTTAAAAACTAGACTCATAGGGTTAACTTCAGTAAAACTTTAGAGTTTAAGTGAAACCGAACTAACTGTGGGGACAGTCGGAAGTGGGATGATATGCGTGAGACAGTTTACTGTAATTAGGGTTTAAGACACTAATACTTACTAATACTAAATGATATTGTATGATAAGAGCAAAGTATCATTATTATATATTATACAACTGGACAAGGATGATTACAGTAAGATTGGTTAGTTAAAAAGATCGACATTGTGGGCTAATTCAATGTGACCTAGTGTTCCAATTGTCCTTGATTTTGAGTGAAACTTGGTGTCAGTTTGAGTTTCCAGGTTGAGACCAAACTTTCAAAATCCTATTCTCATGTCTTGAATTTGGCCTCGTAGATTGTAAACCCAAGTACTTTCAGGGATGTTCCTATCTAGGGCTAAGCATGATAAAAGTTATCAAAATTACAGAAGACTTATTGATACTCCTATGGTGAGTCAATTGCTATTTGAGATATTGGAATCTCAATAGTGTTCTTGTGGTGAATCATATTCTGATGAAAGATATTGATGTTTCATTTGTACTCCTAAAGTGAGTCAATTATCGGTAAAAGATACCTTGAACTCCAGAGAGTTGCGAGCTCTGTTCTTTTGAGATATTGCTCAGTTTGATATTGAATTGCTTTTCCACTAGAGACCATTGCTAGATCCAGTGTGATCTCCGATTATTTATGGAACCTAGTTCCTGCCTTAAAGGAGGCATATACGTACGCTTAGACTGTTTGATATTACGGAAGGTCTGCAGTCTCTGCCCATTGTGTCCCTAAGCACTAATGGGGTCAGCATCCTAGACGCATGGCCGGGTTCCGAAGGGAGAAACTCTAGGGTGATTTTGGTAATCAACCACTTGTGAGTGGTAAGTTCAGCGAGCAGAAATTGAAATCTCCTTGCACTATGGATGCTTGGAGGTATTATTATTTGACTATCTTCTCTTTACACTTTTGTTGTTCGGAGTCTTGATTATGGTAAATTCTCTCTTTACACTGGTGGTTGTTCGGAGTCATATTGATTGATATTTTATCCCTATACTTGTGAGTCGGGATTGCTATTGATTGACCTTTTCACTCAGGTAAAGTAAACCTTGTGTTCAGTCCTAATATTATTGAATATTCCATTCTCTTGTGACTAAACTTTTCTTCGTGCTATCTATTATACAGCGAGTGGGTTTTTATATCCTACTGAGTATTTCTATGAAGTACTCATGCATCCTCTGATGCAGGTGTGAAAAAGAAGTAATTCAGGACAGATTGCGATTGCAGGAAGGCATTGCAGACTACGTTGGAAAATAGTTCCAGTTATTTATTACTTTACTTATTTTGATAAACTTTTATGAATTTGTGGCAAGTGTGCTAGAATGTTTCAGTTATTAACATTTTATTTGGTTGTGTTAAAGTTTAATCAGAAACTTTTGATTTTGATTTCTCATATGTAACAATATTTGTTTTGAGACTAGATGACTGTGTATTGTCGATTACACGTCCTTTTGAGATGGCGGAAATGGCAGTTGGAACGAGTATTCGATCGCGTGCCCGGGGTTTAATGGTTTCATTATTGTTGGCTTCTGCACTCTGATCAAGGTTTGAAATCTCCGGCCGTGCTAGTGTCCCTACGGACGACCTTCAAATTGCCCCAAAATTTCACCTAAACACCTCTATTGTCCCATCGTTGTTGTCCACATAAAATTGTAACGAAAAATGGCGGCCATGAGAGACAAGAGTAATGAAATCCAGAGATAACGGGAAATGAGGACAAAACAAGAAACAAGGTTAACATGACACGTGGGTAAAGGAAATGGGGTACAACAAATGAACATAAGAGGAAACACAATAGTTGAAATTTTAAGTGGGAAATGGGAGTCTTGCACTCCATGTCATGTTGACATGGGCATCCCCTAGTAGCATATATGATGACCAATGAAAAATAAGATAACATACTTTTGTACAATGAAATTTTATATTATGCAAAAGAACTCAACTCTTATGTATAGAAGAAATAATTATCAGTTAATTCACTCTTAAAAATAGCTTAATTGAAAGATTCAATAGAATTACAATTATTTAGTCATAGTTTGAAACACCCTTTCCAAACTCAAAGCCTAGTCCTAACTTGGTCCATTGACCCCATGCTTAGCATGTCATCAAGATCTCCCTTCCCTTTGTTAAATTAGGAAATTATATCTTGATACTCTCCAAAGCAGCAACCAAAAAATTATCATCCACAACTCTTCCAACCATTTATCTTTGGCAAGTCCTTTCTTGCAATCCTCACTGTCGAATAAGCTAAGGTCGAGAGTAACCACTTCTTTGCTCTTGATGGTTTCCTTGAGTTCATTTCCCTCCTTAATCAAGGCGGTATTGTTCTTGGCTATGACACGAGCTTTCTGAAGTAACAAGTTATGTTGTTTATAAATAGCATAATTACAATCCAAATCAGCATAATCATCATCCATATTAAGATTATCCACAATATAAATTGGAGAATTATCATGGCAAGAAGCAAGAGAACGATCATGTCAAGAAGCAACATCATGATTTTCGACATGATCCAATTCCACACCAACATGAAAAGCAGTGAAAATACAATTAACATTGCACTCTTCATCATCACTAGAGTCAGATAAGCTATCTTGGTACACATTCTTCTTATGATTCTTATCATTTTTACCAGTTAAATTTTCATTGTTTTAATGACATTCATTTGCAAAATGACCTTTCTTGCCCAGTTAAACATTGCACCTTACTATTGTATATCTTTTACTTCTTGTCACCCTTTTCATTGTTGTATTCATGTGGTATCTTCCCAGGTGATTAATGTTTATTTTGAAACTCATTTGTCTTCTTTTTGTTCTTCAATTTCATGAGATGTTTGAATTGTTTTATTAAGAGGGGAAGTAGCTCTTCATCATTGCATATTTCTTAGATGTTTTTTTTTTAAATTGCTTTCCTTTATTTACAAACCTTTTGTTCTCATTCATCTCATTTGTTTGCAAGTTCCTTGTTAGCTCTTCATCATATACTCCCTCCGTCCAATTTTACATGCCAAGATTAGAAAACAAAAATGACGTTCTTGTCATTTGAGATTGGATCACCTAGATGTTCACACTTGTTTACAACATCAACAACATGACCATAACATTCAGCAATAGCCTCATCATCATTCATGCTCATATACTCAAATTAAATAATAAACATCTACAATTTAGAGGTTTTAACAACGGACGTACCTTCGATGAATTCCAGTAGTTCATACCACACTTGTTTGGATGTGGTGCAGGTTTGAATGATCTGGTATTGATTTGGACCAATCTCATTGAATAATGCATCGAAAACTTCTAAATTAAAGTTTGTAACACCCCAATTTAAATACAAAATTTAGAGTAAATCAAAGTCAAACTTGCACGCAAAATACATTTTGATATAACATTCCAAAATTCACCAAATACGTGATCCAAAGCTCGAGCCCATCAGCAATCAAAACAACAATACGTATGTTCGGGCATCACTTTCTGGAATCCATTTTCTAACTTATCATTAATTGAAATTGTATACTATACTTCATTTAAAATCAACGATTAGACATTGAAAATCAACGATTAGACATGATCCTTAGGACGATGCATGACACAATCGATTGCAAGGTAATAATTATTATAATAAAGAATTATTTTGGCGCACACACGTGCCTAAAGTCATCACTGAATTTAAAAAAAAAATAACTAAAAGAACTTGCATCCTAGTTTCTTCTTCTTACACTAGCCTCTCTGCTATCCCCCATGTCCAACACCTACTCTTTTGAACCTGTAGAAGAAAAGCAAGTTGAGTACGGGGCACTCAGTAAGAAAGGCTATAATCATTGGACTATCCAGTTCACCAAATGAGATAAACAAGAGTATAACTATTCTAGCAATTAACTCATTAGTTTGATTCACTTTTTCTTAATTCTTCTACTTCGACTAGTACTTACTATCATTTTACCCTAGGCCTCAATTCTCAGGTCATGGGTCATTCTTTCTAGGTTTCGTCTCTTGTGGAGTGAATATTTAATCCTTCTTCTTTCTTTTCGATCGTTGTCAACCACGTTTGATAGTAGATCCCGAGGGGAATTCATGGTTCCCACTAGTTGAGATACAAGCACCATAAACTTCATTATAAGTCTATATGCATTCTTGATCACTTGTGGATCTAAGCCTTCAAGGCAGCCAAGCTTGATACAAGGTCTCATGCCTTCCAACTAACAAGGTTGCTCTGGTGGTTCGTGGATTATTTCTTTATTCTTCTGTTGTTGTTGGTCCTCTTGAGGAACCTAAGAGGCTAGCTCTCATTCTTCATAATCCCACTATTTAATCTTAGCGTGGATTATTGATATACACTTGAAATATACATTTTATTATCTCATAAAATTATGTTTATGCTAGCATTTGATTAGAATTACTACTACTTTAATATATTTTTTTGTAGGAAACAAGAGTAAGATGTAAAAATATAGTGAAACATGACTTTAATGGTTAAATCATAATAACTTCATGTGCATATATCTGATTGGACTGATTCAAGCTTTATGTTAAATTTCAAGAAGTCAGCTTTCCAACGCCACTGACTACATGCAATTCAGAGTTCGGAGCAGAAAGTTATAGCCATTTGAATATTATGAACAGTAACTACGATCATCGCTAGAGCCAAAAACAATGCTATCGAAGAAAACGATTGATCGTATCTACTGGATTTTTTTGATAAAATGAGTGAGGAAACACGATCAATCGGGCATAAAATGATCGATCGGCTGATGAGACAAAACGGACGATCGGTGGGACAATGTTGAATTTAACGAAGGAAAGTGATCGATCGGCAAGCAATCGATCCGTTTGTGCGGCAAAACCTAAATCAAGCCTATTTTGACTCGGATTTGGAATGGGACTTCGTGGTTTCTCTTCAAACATATAAATAAGCCTTAAGGGAAAATGTATTGGATATTAGAGAACCTATTTTGGAGGCTAGAGAAGAGCAAGAGAATGAGTCTTTTGGAGCCAAAGAAGAAGAAGAGATCCATGCCAATGGAACTATCAAAACAAGCTTTTCTTTTCTCTTTCTTTATGTGTAATTAAACTCCTTGTCAAGGCTAGATGAAGCCCTAGATATGTGTATTACTACTCTTGTTAGTTTTATTTAATAAAGTTGATTATGATTCATGCTTAATGTTATTTCATGAGTTTCTTTTGAATGGTTGACCATAGACTTGATAGATATGAATGAAATTAGATCTTTTTAATCCCTGTATCTAACCAAGAACAGGTTTGTGATTGATTTTATGCCCGACCAAGGATAGGATTGATTACACAATAGTGAATGAACTTTCGTGTCCGACCAAGAACGTTAGTGAATTCATTAGTGATTCGTGTGTCCGACCAAGAACACGAGTTACCATATCATGTCAATCAATGTGTAATAATAATCAAGAGTAGTAATTACATGTCTAGTGGTGGATTCATTGCCTTGATAATTCTCTCCATTGATTAATCTCAGCTTAGATTAGTTAAAGTTCACTGCTTTCCTTAGAGTAACTAAAAACTGCAACTTTTCTCTTGAATTTGGTAAATTGTTTAACCATCTCTAAGGTTCGACAACTTTTTCTATACTCGTCGTAGTACAATTGCCTTGTGCACTTGCAAGGGTTTAATTTTAAACAATCAATTATGACATTGCTATAATGTCTAATTCATTAGTTTGTTTGTCCCCATCCCACTGGTTCTTAGACAACACATTATTACTACCTCACTGGTTGCTATTTTTACAACCTAAAGTTTCATTCTTTCATTACTTCTTCATTTCTGCCTACTATTGGATTTCACCAACAAGTCATCCAATGGCACTTGACTTGTCGTTGGGTGTTGTCATTGAACTCGCATATGATTTTCTGTATTCAACTATACATACTGCATGTACTTAGCCATCTAGTACTTTACTTAATGGTTTAATTATTTCTACATATATAATTTAGCAAATTGCACTCAGTAGTTCATTGACAAATCATCCAGTGACACGACTTCTTGTTGGCACTTGTCCCAAATTTTAACAAAAAAATAAAACCTGCTGGGACAAAATTCTTCTTCTCTAATGAGCCATGCAATAATTCTATTTTTACTACATGATAATAAGGAGCATAATGAAAAACCTAATAATCATTAATCCACCATGAATCATAAATCATATTTCCAAAGATACAAGGATCCAAACTCCAAATATATACATTCCATGACATCATCCATTGTCAAAATCATTGTTTCAAGTAAAAAGATTCCACGATCATAATACATGCTCGCATATCATTCATATGAGATAAATCTTATTCATTAAGAAATAAATCATCTACTTATTTTTAAGCATCCAATTTAATCATAATACATGCAAATCCATCTATAAGCATGCATAAACTCCTAGCATGCAATGTACTGACCATACAATTGATACTTCAAGCCAATCATATGGAGAAATCGACTCTTATTTATGGTAATTAGCTTTTCCTACATCAAATTCGGAAAACTTTTTTTTTTGGATAATTTCCAATTCGGAAAACTTGAAGCCAAATCCTTTTTTTCTTCTTCTCTCTTCCAAAACCCTAGCCTCCTTTGAATCCTTTAAGTTTAAGACATCCAAAATGTGCAATTAATTAGGTTAGATACGTATTTATACATTTCCATAATGATAACTTCAAAAGAGACCTAACCGGATTTTACTGTCGTATTTACGAGAAATCATCACAACTCACTTGTTGTAGGTAACTACATTCCCACAACAGACGCATGAAGCTTTGCCACATCTACTGCAAACAGAACCAAGTGGCTGTCATTTTAGCAAATTTTGTGATCAATCAATATTCTGTTTATTGGCTCCGCTCCCACCAAATGATATTCGCAGAGCTTAAAATTTAGATTACTAGTGGTCAATTTTTTTCTAGTGTGAAGTTTCTTAACTTCCTCTTTGTATATATAAAAAAAAAGCTAGTGTGGACCATTTTGTAAGGTGGAAACAAAGGGCATTATTACCCAAAAGTTATTGAATCTGGGTTATATGGAATGGTTTCGCAAAATCAAGGGAATATGGAATGTTCTTCTAGTTCTCCCAGGTAATATGGAAATTTCTCACCGATTAAAAAAATTTATGCAAATTTCTCCTTTAAAAATAATATGGTTTGAAGAGGTAAGAAGTTATCAAGAGGAGATGAGCCAAAGACCATTCAAATCTAAAGTACATATTGTATCTTTTTGTACCAATGTCGATTCAAGTATTCTCATTGAAAAAATGAAGGCAATTAATCATGCTTAGCCTCAGATTAGACTCAAATATAGAAACAACATGCACAAACATTTAATCAATGCCGTGGGCCTGGGATGGCACTTTTCTTTCTCAGCCATTCCAGCCTCCGCTTCCTTAAATGATAGATGATGCTCTCTTGCTAAGAGAGCATTATCAACTTTTAGGTAGCACTCAATCCACAAACTGAACGAATTCTGCAATGCGAAGGCCGTGCCACAAGTCCATCAGTGATCCAACCAGCAAGCTGCCCATCATGTCTGGCATGGTTGAATTCTCTCTGCACATAATCTAGAGATATTTGCAACCTTCCACCCACCTTGCAATCTTCGACAATGTTTTTGGATTCAATTCCAGCATGTCTCTCCAACCAATACAGATAGCTGACATGGAATAATGACTTCAGCATGTCATGAGGTGAAGATTCCTCTTTCAGCATCACCTGACCATCTCAAACGTGCCAATATGTAGAGTTAATAGGAAAGTTAACTGGTTTATAATCAAACGAAGATAATTGACCCCTCAACTTACGCAAAAGTTTCTTCCGTGTTCCACCAAGATATAACCTTCATTACTGAATAGGTCAAAGAGAGCAAACATCTCCTCCTTGCTGTTAACAATGTCACTTAAGTTGGATCCCAGCTGCAGCCTGCGCCAAATGTTAGCAGCAGCATCTTTGGCTTCTGGGGAGAGTACATTATCAGCTCCTACCTTAACATTGAATGCAACGACTAAGACAAATGGAAAATACACGATGTTCTTTATCAGGAAGATTAAACACTTAAATAGGAAAAATATTCTGAATTCCAAAATCACTTAAAAAAATACATTTAGCACACTACTAGATAGGCCGTAATGTTCCTTGGCTCCATAGATCCCAATGATTGCGCATTTTTAAGCTGATTTGTTGCATAACTATTATAGCCAAAGGACAAGCTTCAAATGTAACTCTACTATGCTTAGATTTGTTCAAGCCAGATCCTTCTATCAATTCTAGAAATATCTAGTGGGCGAAACCCAGTTTAAAGAGGGAAAAAACGAAAGTTCAATATTTCTAACAAATTCAAAGCAAAATATACGATTAAGCACACTTTAATGACCTATATCACAAACTATAAATATAATATCCATGGTAGATTTCTTAGGCAAACCATTCACGATCCGAAAGGGTAGAACTGCTGTAGTAATCAATGGTGGTCAATGTGCATGACAATCATAAACGGAGCTGGAAACATGGTGGTCTTATGTTTTACTGAGACAGAAGCAGATATAAATTTTTTGGTCAAGTAATACACCGCTAGTCCTCATATAGAGGATGGAGATAAGCCACTAGACAACAAGAAAAGAGTCATCTTACGCTTAAAACTACCACATGTAGCACTTTCGAAAGCACCAGTGCCAGGTTGACCATTAACTTATCAGTTAAAGTTAAGGGGCTAATCTGTCTTAAAAAAAGTTTTCTTACCTTAAAAAAGTAAAACATTTATTGATCATAGACTTTAGAAAGGTTGTGGTCCAGGCAAGTCATATAGACAGGGTCAAGAAGACTCATTAATTACTCGTCACCATGGAATACCATGTTAGCTATAACTCACATATCTCCAATATTGGCTTGACACCAAGAGTTTTTCACCTAAAGGTCTCTTAAGAGATTTCGGAATATTGGTTTGACTAGCAACGATTTTTGCAACTAAAATTTCTCACCAAATAACAAGCAATCCAACATGTGAAGAAAGTCAAACAAAGCTAAATCCAGGAGCATATCCGCATTTTCATCGTCAATGGTGACCGCAGCCTTCTCATGATGCATAATGGGAATGACATAGGCCAAGGTATCCTCATCCTTGTTGCCAGCACAGCTCTCCTCATTGGCCATAGCGAGAGATTTTTCAGGGCATTCAAATGAAAAGCACTCCCTCTATCTCTGATGCCATGGTGTAATATTTTGGCTCCACAGACGGAACGAAGTATTAGGTATTAAGGAAGGGAAGACACCACTCAGCACCTAAGATGGGGTTCCATGCCAAAAATAAACAGTGCTACGCTTCCACAGCTTAGTCCAAGAGTGCAACTGCAGGTTGACGCGAGCGAGATGGAAAATTACCATCCTCAGTGATTGTGTACTTGACTCCTTGCTTGGAGAGAAGAGAGGTTGGTAACAATGGTAGTGGGATAGGCCACAAAAATGGGAAAAATATAGATCCAGGGTGACAAGAGAATGTCTCCCATGTGGTTTCAATTAAAGTTTTTAATGTGGAAATGATAAAACGGTTCACTGCCATGGGGACCCACCATTTGGAAGCGCACTCATCAGATAGTAAAATAAGTTGGGATTTTCAAAACATGGACTTTTGCAGTATCAGGGAGATCATGCTGCGAACTCGTACATTTGTCTTCACCAAAATCAAGGCCAAGTCCAAGATTGGCAATCCATGATTCGCCATGTGTAAAGCTTAACACAATAAGAATCGGGTTGGTTCACTATTGGGGACAAAACTAACTCCTCAAATCCGTGTCTTAATTGTCGTAAAAAAGGGAAGATGTACAAGTCGTCGACCAAAAAAGAAAAAATTGATGGGTTTGAACCAAGATTCAGGTGCATCAGGGGACTATAATGTTTTGTTAGATTGGCAGAACTAGAAGGGATTGAGAAAAAAAACTATTGGTCAAATTTTGCAAAATAGAGAAAGTGAGAGCTGAACTTGTTTCAAATTAATGCAGATTTTATTGGTAAAAAGCTCACCATCATGCTCATATGCCTCATCCCTCTACCCGATTTGGCGGCATAGATTCTATCATATGAGAATAATATGATGGCACAATTACAAAAGCCATGCAAAGTAACATAGTGGCAAGTACCTATGCCGGATCTCTTCCCGATGCAGAAATAATGAGATGAAGGTTAAACAACATCATCTTTACCATATACCTTTCCAATTATTCGGATCGGATTCATGAGATAATGGCTACACAAGTCCATCGCAAAGCTGATAATAGCTAAAGCCAGTCTGCTTCTACATAGAAGCACATTTGTTGGCAGAACCTAAGGTAGTTTAACAATAGCGAAAAAGGTGGATCTTGGTCAATTGTGTTGGTCACATGCTGAATTGAAATGTGATTAAAAAATAAAAAACTAAAACATAAATACAACAAGCAGCGCCTTATCCCAAGAATTTGAGGTCGGCCACAATGATCTTACACCTCCACTCTAGCCTGATTTGTACCAACTCTTCTTGATAGCATAGTCATATTCTCTTGGGTCTTCATTTCCTTCTTTCGACCTTTTCTACTTGTTTACTTTTGAACCTCTTTAGTGGGCTATCCATTGGTCTTCTTTCGTATATGCCCTTATGAACAAGTACCTAAACTCTTTAAGCTTCTCCCAGAAGGGTGGTACCTCCTAAGTTCACACCAATATACTTATTTATAATCATGCCTCTAGTCATCCCACACAACTTAAACATATTCATTTCCACTTCGTTCAGTACTGTAGGCTTACCTATTGTCTAATAAAATTTGTCTTTAAGACTATTTACAACGCATCTATCACATAATACTCCCAATGCAACTCTTCACTTTGTGCACTCTGCATGTGTTCTTCACTAATACAAAATTTACCCCTTCTCAAAGCCCAAAAGGTTTACAAATACAGCATATTTGCAAAGATGTGAACTGTACTCCTAACTAACTTAAAAATAAGATAGTCTCCTAAATATAGTCTATCAGTAAGTAAATACAGAATATTACTACGATTAGACAACACTTTTCTTCCATAACTCACTAGTTATAACTGATATACTCCCAACGCCATGTTTCCTTTTGACTAATGTAACTAGGCTAAAACAAAGTAATGGTTTGGTCTTCTAGCAAAGAAAAAAAACAGGAAAAACCTTATGGATTGATCTGGAAGCCAATGTTATTAGAAGTCCTCGGAAATAGATGACCAAGATACCCTTCTTTTTTCAGATTTGCTCTTTTTTAACGGTTGAGTAATTTTGGTAAGAAATTTTTGGTCATATTATAGTGTTGGCATTGGCACATCGCAGAGGCCAAGCTTTTTAGGGTATTCTACTAGTTACCACAATTCAGGAAATACCTCAGAATGCATCACCAAAAGCTTGATAAAGCCACAGTAACAATGTAGGAAGTAATTGCAACAAAACTTGTAATACAGCAAGCATATTACGTTGTTGTAATCAATACATGACAGCATTATATCACCTTATAAGAGAAGAATTCCTGGTCCTAATAAGAGCCACCATATGCAGCAGTATCATCTCAGCAATTAGAAAAATCAAAATCAAGAAGTGCCTTATCCCAACAATTCAAGGTCGGAACATAGATCTTACGCATCCACTCTAGCCTTTTCTTGCTAACTCTTTTGTAAGAGATAACACGGTTAGTCACAACCTACCTTATTAACCCCATCCAAGTCCTCTCAGGTCTACCCGTCCCCCTTCTGCCCTCTTCCACTTGCATTCCGTCTGACAAAGCTACCCGGTCCTCCCTTGGTCTCCTTTAAAAATGCCCATAGCAACCAACCAGCACTTCTTAAGTTTCTCTAAAATAAAAAGAACTACCGTTGGACAACACGTGCATGACCCAATAGGTCACCCTTGCCTACAGCACTTCTTAACCCTCCTCGTGAGGGTTAGCCCTTAAAAGAAGGAAATGATGGATGTGACATTTTGACTTGGATAAGAAACCCTAAAGTACATTCTTTCTTGCTTAAAGATTTTGCCAAACAGCCCCTGAGTAATTACCTTTCAAATGAGAACAGAATGTAAGATATCATGCTTTAAACAATCTATTTAAGGGTTTCTACAATTTAATATCATTATTTCCCAGCAAAACAAAATGTACTGATACCAAATAATGAGAAACCATTTTCTATTATTGCATAGCAACAACATTATGAAGTCCTGATACCAACAAAAATGGAGATATCATCTTTAAGTTAATTGAAGTTCTTGTATGTAGTTGAAAAATTAGTTAGATTCATTAGAAAAGTAAATACTTATTCAAGGAGCCACCTACCTGACTCGTGAAGTTGGAATTCACCAATGGAATAATTGGAAAGAGTGGTTCTTCATCATTGACTTCTTTCACCAGAGGGACTTCACCAGTTAATAGATATTCACTAAACACTAGACCTATCATACAAAATATTTGAAAACAGATATTAGAGTGAATTAACTAGATTAGGTTGTCTTAGAAGCAAAAACTATTAATTGCAACCAAAAGAACACCTACATATCATACAAAACAAGATAAACACTCTAACATACTCACATGCACACTACATGATTGCTTATCAGTAGACTATTAAGATATTTGCTCATGATACATAGGCTATACATTTGCTCAACTGCTTCTAAATACAACAGAAGCTTAAGTATGAGCTGCCTTAACAAAACACAGTTTATACACTAGACAGAATTATTACCCAAGAACAGTACTAATAAACAAGACATCTAGAAGCAGGAAGATCAACAAAAGAAGGAAATCCAAGACAAGAAGTATTTAAAAATATTGTAGACACAAGTTAATTACACCAATCCCCTACATATAGCTATTCTACATGTTTATTTGGACTGTCATTATTTTAAGGTTTATCTGCTCTAGGAAAGAGGCCTTCATATTTCTTCTCAGATATTCAGCTTCTAATGTGAAAAAGTAGCAACTGTATGATGAATAATATCTAGTTCTTTCTCCATTCAATAATAGAGTCATACACCTACAAGATGCGCAACCCTAGTATTTGGCTCAGTTATAATCCACTTCCTTATCTATAGGGCATGATATTCCATCTCCGTAAATCTAAAATCATATTCAGTCATGGACTAAGATATAAAATCCAAGGTTCTTGGTTTGTTAGAATATAAGCCATTTCATATGCTTACCTATCATAGATATTTTATAAACAACCTTGAATGCTTTTGCTCCAACATTCATAAAGACATTACAGTATGAGAATCATAGAAATGATTTAATATAATTTTGAGAAAATATTGATTCCTCCTTTGACTAGCGTTAAAATATTAAAGTGGAGAAGTCTCCACTTTATTTCTACATTATCGAGCGGCTCCTGCAAGGGGGGTTTGAATTTTTAAAAATGTTAATGTTACAAGTTTGCGATTATTAAATTTTTGAAGAACAATAACATTATTACAAGTTTGCCACCACATTTTTCAAAAGGACAAAACTACCCCTCTCCTTAGCCCACATCTTTTTCAACCTCCTCCCTCTGAGTCTTCATCTTGCCCACTGCCACCACCAGGGACACTGCCGCCACCATCTCAGATAATTATAAACATTGCCACCATCATCGTCACCGCCACTGTCATCATCATCGTGGACCAGATCCTGCCATTACTACCAGAGAGGCTGCAGCCATAAATGCTGCAGCTTTCTGGCCACCATGGCCCAGCAATGCACCGGCCAGGCAGGCTGTAGCTGGCTGCTGCGGTGCCATCTGGCTGCAGGCTATTTTAGCCACCCCACATCGCTTCTACCACTCTGGCCTTATATTCCATCATCCGAGCGACCATCTGCTCCACCTCCCACATACCGTATCCATCACCCTCTCTCCTGCAACCAATTCAAAACCACTTCCTCACCGAAGCTGTACCCTCCCCCCTCCCACACCAATCCTGGCCCACTGCCACCAACCAAATCCAAAACCAGAATGACCATTTACATACTCATGCCCCCAGCTGGGCCCAACCCACAGCCAGAGCCGAAGATAACAAACCTTTCAAAGAGTTGCCACCTTCTCCCCTACTAGTTCCAACCACGACGGCCAGAAAAGCCATCTGAGGACGCTACATGGGTGGTGAAGTACCATCACTAGTAGATGCTGTAGTATCAATTTAGTGCATTCAAGAGACAGTTCTTACTTTACTCCTTGTGGGCCCTTCCCCTCTTCTTTATTTCCCCTTATTATACCCCTTCATAGTGTATAGCGCAAGATTGTAGGACTACAAAACAAAAGTAGGCAATCAAGTCGCTCCTAAAACATAATGAAAAAGTACGTAGTTGAGAGTAAAAGGCAATACTTGCACGATAAGGATTCAGTGTCCTCAAGTGAATTGACTGGTATGATTTCAGGTTGGCAAACATGTGGATCCCAGTAATGACACTAAAAGCGGCAGCAGTTAATGCTGTCGAGGAACCAACAAATTTAGCCAACACAATCCCAAGCATTATACCAAGAAATTTGCTCACCATTCCTTGAGCTTCGCCTTTTGCAATTACCTATAAAGATATTGAGCATAAAATTAGGTAATACAACATATAAATATAAGAAAAAGCTGTATCAGGAAGTAAAAGATAGAATCAGAAAGAATTACATATATCCTTTCTTTTCCTTTTTATATTGAAACATATTGCCTCCCTATCAAAAATAGAAAAAGGTAAGCTTCTTTTCACACAATTTCAGCTACAAGAAAAAGGTTCTTACCTCTGCAAAATTTCTTTGAGCAGCAAAGCCAGCAAAGAAACAGCTCCTAGTAGCAGCCTATCCAAAATTCAAAGCAACTTTTAATTTCAGTAGTTGAAATCTCAGAGATAAAATTCTACCTATCAAAATAATGATGAATTGGGTGTCAAAATGAAAAACTGAATACTATCTATAAGCATTGCAGACTACAAAGTTGATTAAAATAGGAAACGTCCCTAGTAACCCATTCTATCATTCATCATAGGTCATCTAAATAATAATCCACAGTAGGTTTTATCGCACCATCTCACCATATCATATACCCATCTCCACATTTAACTCATACATCACCAAGTCTTTCTCACTAGCTATTTCCAAGTCATCTTGAGCCTTCATCTCCTATCTCCAGAGGCCTCTAGTTTCTACCAAATGTTGATCATATCTCCATATTGGCTCTGTTTGTAATCTCCTTTATATGATTATCTCAGTTGACTTTCTCTCAATTTATCATCATCTGAGGCAACACTCTCCCTAGTAAGGTTTGTTCCAACACAAATTTACAATTTCAGCATCCACATCTTTGTAGCACTCATTTAATACATAAACTTTCATCGTTAGCCAACATGTTATGTCCTATATTGCCATCACATAGCAGGTCTGATTGCTATCCTATCAATTTGCCCTTCAATTTCGTGAATGCACTTATCACAACTCATCCCTAGAGTTGCCTCTCCACTTCAAATACAAGCCTAAGGGCAACATCTCGCACCATCACACTAGTGTACATCTTGAGGGACGTTACATAGAAATCACCATGTTAAACCATATTCATTACATCAAGTTATGAAACAAATTGCTTTTTCAACTATTCGAATCAAGAAACTATTCTAACCATTTCGAAGGGACAGTCAAGAAAAAATAACAAATCAGCAGCATCAGTAAAACCTTTTTTATGAACACAATCAGAAAATATGCACAGAAGTTCCATAAACATCATACCTGAATCAATGCTGCAGCAGAACGGCCAGCACCAGCAGCTGCACCAATGAGAACAAAAAGA
The DNA here is from genome assembly GCA_039654745.1 of Houttuynia cordata. Lineage (NCBI taxonomy): Eukaryota > Viridiplantae > Streptophyta > Magnoliopsida > Piperales > Saururaceae > Houttuynia > Houttuynia cordata. The sequence continues at coordinate 33,880,060 of CM077502.1, forward strand.
TGAGGAAAAGCTGGAGTTAAGAGCTCCAACCCATAGGCAGCATTTTCCAGAAGATCCGCAAATAACCTCCATCCCTTGGGATTAACATCAAAATGACGCCCATATTTTGACAATAATATTTTGCTGAGATATCCGATCCCATCTTTAAGTACCCAATTCATAGCTGCTGCAGTTGGAATCACACCCTTTCCTAAGCCAACAGCATAAAGCAGGGCCTGAAATATATAAATCAACAATACAATAAATAAAATAAATTAAGTTCACATAAAGTCCTATGCCTAATCCTTTGAAATTAATAGAACGTGTCCATCCTCCCCCATTCTCCAATCCAAAAAATAAAAAGTCTAATGTCAACTAGGTTTGGTACATCAATCTCTCCACTATAAGGTCAATAATAATTTTAAAAAACGTGGTAAAAAGGCTGTCAACACTAGAATATATTAATTTTCCGTTCTTTCACAAGTTAAGAATTCAGACCATAGCACCAAAAACTTCCTTTCCTCTTGGGACACTCAACTAAATATTCAAATGCTTTGTATAGTGGCATGCTGGTACTATCAGATGAGACAGCTCTTCAAATGATGAGTCTGTACTCTGTTTATATGCAAAGAAATCCGATGCGACAAGCAATATGTGTCCTTAGTCTTTACTACAGGGTTTCTAGGCCACAATCACAATCGCATCACTATGAGTATATTTTTTTTTATCAGTAAATAAAAAACCTTTATAAGCACAAGAGGTTACAAAAGATACAATCAAAGAGTACAAGAAACCCCCCGTGAAACTAAAATAAAAAGGCACCAAAGACTGAATCAATTACACATATAGAAAGAGAAACAACTCAAAATTTCTTATTCTTCCTAGGACCACCTTTCTTGTTCTTTACTTTTCTTCCCCCCCCCCCCCCTCCCCCCTCCCCCCGGAGATAGTTACCGATTGGTCGATATACTGACTCAGTGTAACATTCTTCTCCAACATCCATGCTTGCTTCAGTGTAAGAATCGCGGGACAATTTATCGTAAGATTCGGAATTCTGACGAGATTTAGGCTTGAACAATTCTGCAACCAAGTTATAGTCATTGGAACGAGAAGCTATTCGGCTTGATCTTCTTGGTCCTATTCTTCCAGCGACAGGCATTTCCTGAAACATATCTTCCTCAACTTGACTATTAGAATTCGAAACATGAGGACGTGAAACTATTAAATTGGCTGAAGGATTGGTCATAACATTACCAGATAAATTACCACTAAAAGCTCAACACACTGGGAGACATGAGGATGTGAAATTATTAAATCGGCTGAAGGATTGGTCATAACATTATCTGATAAATTACCATTATACTCAACACACTGGGTGACATGATCATGATCAGAACTCTGCTCAACCACAAGATCAGTAGAAGCCCAATTCGGCAGTGGAATTGGCTCACAGAATTTGCAACCTCAAAAGGACTTCTCTCTTGATGGTTCTCCTGAGGGCTTGACTTAGAAAGAGGCTGGGGCCAGCAGGGTTACTATTTGGATCAAACTAATTACCTGTAGCCATCTATACTTTTTGCCCAGTATAGGAGGTTTCATTATATGATCAAAGCGTTTACACTAATGACATACTTTCGGCTTCCAATCATAATGAAATTCCCGTGTCCTGGAGTTTGCTATCACCATTGACCTCAGCACAAACACGAGTAAAAAACAAAACTTGAGCACATTCGCTCATGATGTTTTGCTCATCTCTTCTGTAATGTGCCATTGATACTTAACTTTTACCTAACTAGTCAGCTCTTGTCCTACATGAAGGGCATTTTAGTCTTGTGATTATTAGGCAGTTCAAACTTTGTCAGAGACTGGGTGAACTCCTTGTATTGTAATCTTCTACATCATTCACTAACAAAAAAATCTATCCTCTACAAATACCCATAAACCTTTCCATTCTAACATGATATATAGAGCTTAGCTGTTTGGAACTGTCAGCAACTGTCAATCTGCTCTGAGGTTTGATGTCTTAAGATTTTTAAAGGATGCGCCTTTTAGAGTATATTTGCTAAGAAACTACAACTTCGAGCTATGTAAAACCAGCTTCATCAGTGATTTATATTGGTTCTTCATCCTCTGCGGCTCCATAGAGCTTGATTTCATCAGCATCCACCCCATTGTCCATTAAAACTTGCAGCAGCCCAGGAGCACCTTCCTCAAGGGCCATCTCTATGTTGACCATGGCAATCCTTTCTTGTTTACGGCGATCAGTAAAGCCACTTTCTGCAAGTTTGACAAAATCAAATGAGACACTCTTCACATCAGGCTTCATGTTTGTTTTCTCCGGTGTCCATGCCAGTCTTTTTCTTTTTCTTGTGAAAAGTGGGACGGTTTGCATTAGAAATCACAGCTCCTTATACGAGCAAGCCTAAAGTAGGAAATTAGTAAATAAACAAAAAAACCAAACTTGACTAAACTACCCTCTATAACGTAATGAACTAACACTAAGGAAAACCAAAGTACGAGCAAATATACTCTTAACAGTGCCAATTCTAGTTCTGCTGGTTGGGTCTATCCGGTTCTGGGGAAGGTCCAAGGATCAAGTCCCATTGGCATGCAATGTGTAAGAGGGCGAGAGTACTTACCTATAAAAAAAAGAATTCTGAGCATTTTATGATGATCCTTTTTGCTTCAAATCTGCCTGAAGTGCTTATAAATCATCCTCCCTTGGATGGTGATTCTGTCTGCCCCTCTGATCTGCACCTGACCTGTTTCAACTTCCTAGGCCTCTCTTTTAATGCTTTAAAATCTCTGCGCCTCTGCTGAATTAACTCTCCATTTCCCCAGACACACGCTATCTCCTCTCCTCTCCATTGTGCATAACTACGAAACAACCTTAAACCTCTTTCAGATCTGCATCAGAGGTCTATGCACTGCAATTTTTTGCTGCTGAACTCCTATGCACTTTAGATACTGGATTCAGTTTCACTCAGCAACATTAACCATCATCTGCCATCTTCCTCTATTGTCCTATTTTGCATGATTTCCTGCGTTATTGTCATATTCTGATAGAGGCCCTTCTGGTTTATATTTGAGAAAGCATTTGATCAACTGTAGGCCATCAGAGTTGGACTGAATGGCAGAAACTACTCACACTGGAGCAATATGATCAGTAATAATATCACTGGGGAGGAACTCAAGAATTACATTGCTGGTACTACTAAAGCACCTCAACTTCATCCAGATTAGGAAGTTGAAAACGAGTGTGGAAAAAGGATCTGCAAAAGACAAAATGACTGACACATACTTAGACATTTTGTCAAACAGTTGGAAGCATTCTTAACAGGATGAGGGTATTTCTGGAAACACAAAGCCTTTTATCCTTATCATTATCATTACTATCACTACTACTCTATAAAGTAGGAAGGTGAGTTTCTGAAATTAGACAAAGAAAAGACGGTTTATGCCTCCATTACTCTCGTAAATGACTTTAGCAATGAATCGTCATTACTATATAAAGTAGGCAGGTAAGTTTCTGAAACTAGCCACAGAAAAGACGGTTTATGTCTCCATTATTCTCGTTATTGGTAACCTGAAATTAATCATATTTTCAGCCTTTTCTCATCAGCCTAATTCCTGACTTTTTTCTCGTCAGCTTGATTCTCATTCGAATGAGAATCATCATTTTCACCCCTTTCAGGAGTGATTTGCTAATTTTTATTAGTTATCTCCATCAGGAGCAAAAATCACCCCTTTCAATTTCCAAACGCACTCGACCATGATAGGTGAAAATTTTTGCCCTTCTAAGTCGGTGGCTCCTATCAGCTCAATCAGTATCCAAACAATTTTCAGCATTTTCACTCCCCTTTCAGCCTGAAAAGTTTCGTATTTTCAGTATCCAAACGCACCTTAAGTCTAGAATTCTAGGTTACAGTATTTAGCTTCTACAAATGCCCTAGAAAATTTACTTCTTAATCACATTTCTTCTTGTCCTTGATTGAATTGGTAGCATTTTCCATTTTTCCGTTAAGAAAAATGTTTTCCGTTTTGCAAATCCATTTGATTTAGTTGAAACTGGTGTATGGAAACTTGCTCCTATGCCTATTAAAGAAGGTTCACAAAATTATGTTGTGCTTGTAGATGATGGGACATGATTTGTGGGCAAGGCTGCTTTAATTTCCATTTCGTTGATTAACCATATACAAGCATCCTTGACTGCAGGAAAATTTCCGTCTGGATGCTTAATTAATGTTCAGCCTGATTATTATTCTTTCCCTGTGTTGGAGTGTACTTCTTTTGTGTTATTACCTGCTTTCAAATGCACTAACTTATTTGATCTATTCTTTATAGCGTTCTCTATGCATGTGTGTTTCCTGATTACTTGAATCACTATAGTACACCTAACAAATATTCCCCTATGGATAAATCTGACATTGTTCATCTTGATCCTCCCTGATTGCATTAGTGTTACAAATGTACAAGTCTGACCTTGTTACAAAATATACCCATGCATGAGGAAAAGCACCTAGGCCTCCATTCTGCAGTCTCCTTTCCCTATGGCGCCACCTAATCTACATGATCCCTCCCATGCATCCCAGTCTTCATATCTTGCTCAACTTGCTAGTGCACAACCTGAATGGTTCGGATTTTTCCCTGCTTTTTATTCTCTGAATTCTTCCTTTCTTCTGTCCATTACTCATTCCAATGTCAAGCCTCAGTCCTATCAGAAGCATTTCTCAATCCCAATAGCAGAAGGCTATGCAAGATGAATTATCGGCTTCGCACAAGGCTAGTGCTTGGTAGCTTTTCTCACTAGCTCTTAGTAAGCAGGTAATTTGGTGATAACTGAGAGTAAAAAGTAAAACTAAGTTTGATGGTTCTCTTGAAAGGTAAACGTATAGGCTGGTTGCTAAGGAATTTGCTGAGGAGTACGGGATTGGTTACGACGATACCTTTGCTTCCATTGCCAAAATGACCTTTGTACACAATTCTATCTGATGCTTCAGTATGCCATTGTCTTCAGATCAGATGAAATAAAAAACGCTCCTTGAATGGTAATTAAACTGAAGAGCTCTATGTGATGCCTCCTCCTGGTCTTCCTCGTCGTCCTGGTTAGGTTTGTCGCCTCCACTGTATATCATATGGTCCCAAACTGGGCCCAAGGCCTTTTTTTAGAAGTTCAACAACACCTTCTTGCTCTACGATTTTCTAACCTCTCCAAAAATGCCCCTGCTTGTTGTATTGTGCTCATACTATATTCTGATGACATATGATTGTTACTGGAAATGATTTTTTATGTATTCTTTTTAGAACTCAACTATCAGGAGATTGTTTATTCATTGGTCTATCTTACTGTAACTCACCCATACATCCACTACCCACTAACTCCGCTTGTTCTTGGGCACCTCCAGAGCACCTTATTTAGGACTCTGTTTGTTTCCTCTTCCACAAAGTAAGTGTTGCGAGCTCATTCTGATGCTTGATTGGGCTAGCAACATGGTACAATGTAAACCCTTTACTAGCTTACGTGTATTTCTTGCTAATTATCTTATCCCTTGGAAGGTAAGTAGCAGGATAATGTTGCTAGATGGACTATTGAGCTTGAGTATCGTGTGATGGCTACTACTGCAATAGAGATTACAGTGCTCATTGGCTGATAGGGAGTCCCTATTACCACTAAATTGTAATTCCTTTCCCATATTGTGTATTTCTTTGTAATTTTCCTATCTCTTGGAAGGTTTGAAGCAAGATGATGTTGCTAGATCCACTGTGAGGCTGATTACAGTGCTCTGGTTACTATTGCAACAGAGATTGAAGTGGTTATTAGCTGATCTGGTGATGAGAAATAAGTTTCAAGTAAAATAAATGGCTGGGGCATTTTATCAAACATATATTTCTGCTCATATGCAACCAGGGGTATCATTATCATAATCAAGCAATGCCTTTTCGAAACAATTTGAGGTCGGCTACATGGATCTTACACCTCCATTTCAGCTTGTTTTCTGTCACCTCTTTTCTAGTAGATAGTAAAGCCATACCATTTTTAATTAACTCCATCAATATACTCCAAAGTCTCCATATCCCTCTTTTGGCAGCATTTGCATGCATCCCTTCTACTCTTCCCACCCGAGCATCCATTTCTCTTTTTCTTATATAAAAATGCCCCTAACAACGAACCTACACTCCCTGAGCTTTTCTCTTAAAGTGCGGCTCCTAACTTCGCACGAATATACCCATTTCTAATCCCCATCTCTTCTAGTTTTTTTCACACATCTACCTTAGCATTCTCATTTTAGCTACATTAAATTTATCTATATAATTTTTTTTTGGAGCCCAATACTCCGCTTTATAGAATATTGCAAGCCTAATGGCTGTCCTATAGAACTATCCTTTAAGCATATTTAGAACTCACCTATCACACAAAACTCAAGAAGTTTCCATCCACTTTACCACCCCTCATTTATCCTACGTAACATATCACTATCAATATTTTACTTTTGTGGATAATGGATCCGAAATAACTAAATTGGTCACACCTTGGCACTTCTTGCCCATCTATTTCAACTAAGGTTCAACCTATACTTCTACCTTCCTTGAAACCAAATTCCATAAACTTTTACATTCTTTTTGATTCTAGAGCTTCCCTCCACAATTCTAGTTTTGCGTTTAAGCCTACTTTATTCTAATCAACTAACCCATTGTTTCAAAACTATTGTTTTTCCTGGTGTTGTTGCTCATATAAAGGTCATGGATCCGAGTTTTTCTATGCTGTGGATCGAGGATAGCTCAATTTGTTAAACTCTATACTTTTCTTGGAAGAATTCAAGGAAACCTTCTCAGAATTGTTCTATTTCTCCTCTACTGCAGATTTATTGAGTCCGGTTGGGTCATAAGGAATTCCCATAACCACTCCACTCCTATGAATTGTGAAAATAACATTGTCATTTATATTGCCCGTAGCACAATCTTCGATGAACACATGAAGGACATCAAGATTTTTGTCACTTTGTGCGCTATCTTATGTGTTCGGCTGCGACACTTACTCATGTTCAGTCATCTCTTCAGCTTGCTGACTTCTTCACAAAGATACATATAGTGACTCATTTTCATTTTTTTGGGCCAAACTCATTATATTTAGTTTCTAGACTATAGAGGGTACTTCATAACTGCTCAATTGTGTTTACACATTCTTTCTTTTATAAAGGGTACTTCATTCAGTGGTGCTTATTTTTACTTACTATTGGTCAACCCTCAAGTGAAGGGAATTGATTGCCAAAAAAATTGTGAAGAGCACTTTATTCTTTTATGTTTATATAGGTAGCTTGACCTCTATTAATGCCTTGGTCGAATTCTCTTATGTAATCTTCCTTATCATTCAATAGTAAAGAGTCATAGTCTTTCTTCTCTCCACAAAACCTAGTTCTCATTATTCTCACAATCCTCACCTTAGTGAAACCAAGTAAATTAATTAAAGCTCAAACCTCCATGGTCGCAAAACACAAAACAAGTACTTCGAGTCCCTAGTTTTTTTGGCAACAACCTCAAGGCCTTACGCCTTAATTACTTACTACCTTCCAAAGATAAGACAAAATAAAAACAAAAAGCAAAAGCAAAATATCAATTGTAAGCAAATCGTTACTATAAAATATTCTACTTGTGCATTTAATTTGTCAATCCATGCAAAGAACACTACAAAAGTGATCAGATTAGAGGCGTTATAGGATAAATTATTCTAGCAAGTATTTGAGTTCACAGCCTCTACTGCATGTTTCAGGGGAAAAAAACAACAATACTTTTCGTTGTTAAAGGCATCCTCAGGTGATGAAAAACCATTATCAAACTTCGGTTCCTTGTAGGAAATATCAATACTGCAATTTTAAGGGCAGGAAGCTATTAAAAAAATAATTAGGGATGAGAAAGAGAGAGACCTGTGTGGTTAGAACACCATTGATTTGGCTGGCAACTCCCTGCAGTCCTCTCCAAAGAGAATATTCCATATAGTCACTGCTTACACTCTGGGGATAACCTTCTGGGAGAAACAATTGCATGAGAAGATGGACAAACTGCTTCCCCCACCGAAAGGAAGGATGTACTTTAGAAACTTCTAATAAAGATGAGTCTTGTATGTTGGTTACAAATGCATCTTCAGAATCTTTTGAACTAATCTTCGTCCACTTGCTTCCCTTCACTTCCCAAGCACTCTCAACTGAAGGAGATTGAAGAGCTTTTGACAGTGCGGATGACATGTCACAATACCAAGGGCACACAAAGAGGGCAAGCGAGACTAACAAGATTGCAGAAACCTTTTTGATATTTTCCCCAATGTCACAAAAGACAGTAACATGGATTTGAGAAACAAATAAAATAAAATCCAAACACAGTTTCCTAGAGTTGGACGAGTCCCAATTATCACCATCGTCGTTATTGTCATTTTTGTTGTTGTTGTTGTTGTTGTTGTTGTTGTTATTGTTGTTGTTGTTGTTGTTGCTGCAGCTAGCATTAAATTCGTCATTGCTAAAGCTTTTGTTTCTACTGTTGCTTCTGCTGCCGTTACTGTGGCCGTAATTTTTGTTGTAGGCATTTGCCCTGCCGCTGAAACTGCGTGTGATCTTATAATGTCCCCGTACTTCCATACGCTTTCCGGCATAATCTAATTGGGGAGAAAAATAAGCGAATGCCCTTGATGATAATATGATAGGCTTCAAGAAAGGAAACTCATGCTTGGAGGACAATGACAGCCTTGTGATTTGAGAAAGAGCTGGATTAAAGAATATGTCATCACACAAAAGAGGGAAAAACGATTTGTTGTTGTTGAAGCAGCAATGAAGAGGCAAAATAGAGTCAACTGGAATCGACAACATAAATTTATTTGGCAACAGAAGCAAGGGCATTTTCGCATAAGACTTTTAAACTCTTTCAAATTCTTCAGTTTCTCTTCTCCATTCTTTTCTTCTTCACCTGTTCTCCTCTAATAGCCACTGCACTAGACTTTATCATGAATATAGAACGGCGGGAGATCCATGCAATTAGTAATATTTGAGTTTAATGCACCAGTCACCCTGCAAGTAGATCCAAAACATCAAGCAGTCACTAAACAAAAGAAAACTATCACAAGGTTACCATAGTTAGCATTTAACCGAATTAATTCCCAGTCACGCTATAATGTTACAAGTATAAATCACAGAAAATATGAAATTGACATTCAGAAGTAAAAACATTGTTTAAATTGAGTGGATAAACTGATGTGGAGTATCATACTGCACTTCAGTTATTGTGTAAAAACATGTTAATGGTTATCCACAATGGACTGACAATCTAGGCGAGGCTAAGAACATCTATCATAGCAGTAACGGCCAAAGAAACCTGGACAACACAAAGTCCTATTTCTCAAGAGGTAAATAAAAATCACCCCTAATCAAAAGATTAACTCCTCATACCTCACTGTCACTTATCCCACTTCCTAGACAATGTATCTCAGCTTCTTCCCAGTTAATCTCATCCCTCCACCAAGCAGATGCACAGCCCAATCTCAAACTGCATATGCGTTGCATTTGGTTTATAAATATTAAGCCTAAATATTGAAGAGTGAAGGAGAAGAAATATTTGGATAACATAGAAAACAACTTAGCTAGACCACAAGTAGGAGAAAAAGAGCAAGACTGTTCAAGAATGAGGACATAGATCAGCATTTAGTTAAGTCGAAAGAGTTGCCAAAAAAGGTTGCTGAAAAATGAGGTTAGTAAGCCGCATAAAACTATATATATAAACTGATAACATGAAGCAAACACTTACAAGGAATTAATTTTTTAGGAAAATTGCAGAGATGAAGAAAGAAGAAAAGGAAAAGATCCCACAGAGGGAGAGAAAAACAGGGTCAACAACTGTGCAGGCTGATTATAAAAAAGAAGGCCGTAGGGGTTGTCCATTGTCACATGAACAAAATAGCAGCAGCAAGAAATCTACAACAATTAGTAAACAGAAAATCTCCTCAATATTCCAAGAGTATTTCCATTCTTTTACGTCTTGCTTCTCATTGAGAAGCTACATCAAGATTCTGTAATGGCTGACGTGCCCATGGAGGGGCATTGTAGCAAATGCATAGAATAGGGTCAAAGACTCAAAATATCGAACCACTCCGAGAACAAAAAAAATCACTCGAGGCTTCCATAGTTGGTGGTAAAATGATATAGCAATACCAAAGAGCTGGATGATATGAGACGTCAAATAGGTTCATAGAAACGTCAAAGACTTAAAAGAATAATATTGGGTCAAAGACTAAAAATCTCGAACCACTTCAAGAACAAAAAAATTCACTCGAGGCTTCCATAGTTGGTGGTAAAATGATATAGCAATACCAAAAGAGCTGGATGATACGAGACATCAAATAGGTTCATAGAAAATCAAGGAATTTCAAAAAATGGACTAGGCAATAGTAAGACTTTACTGTTACTGGTGGACTGCCTTTGATTTGGGGGCCTTCAATCAACCATCTTCAGAAATCTCAGCTTAGTTCGAGTGTTTCTGGTCAGCTTCAGAACAAGGACCTGTGGGGATTGCATATACAATAACTGAAGGGGAAAATAGTGAAGGCAGATTGTATGTCCTCGCATATCCAGGATGTAACCGGAACGTATCAAATATGTAGTATCCAACTGTTCCTCTTTTTTTTGGGGGGGGAGGGGGGGGGGGGGGGGGTTAGGGTCAAGAAAAAAAACTTTCATGGAAAAATAAATTTTCCAGAAAAAAATTTGTTAGGGGTTATGGAAAACGGTCGTGAAAGTTTCATTGAAAAACAATTTTTCATCCTAGTTAGGGGTTTCAGAATATGTGGCAACGAAAATTACATTGAATATCTACTACCCATTCATTAGAAATAACATGACAGTGGAAAGGGCTTCTGTATTCTAGTAGCACCCAAATTACGTGTCCCATGTTAATTGCGACATTTTATTAATATCATCCGTATAACAATTAGTTAATGGAGTAGAAAGGCTCCCTGTAATGTCACCTCGACAATGTTCATCTCACCACTTGCAAAACTTCTTACTGCTACCCCATCTCACCACTTGCCTCCCTTGAATTTAGCGTTTCTATCATACCACAAGGTCCACGCCACCCCAAACATCTCCTCCACATTCTTAACCCCTTCATGATTCTTACAAATTCATCAACGTCCGTCGAACAAGTGACCTCGTCGAGACTTAAAACCTAAAACCAATGACTGCCTAGCCTAGCCAGTCTTACTAATTCGCATCCCCGCACAACATATACCACATCTTCATAATGTTTACCACAAGACCAAACATAATTCTTATACAATACCAACACAAGGCCAACTATTTCACCTAAAAATCAATTGAAAATGGGTAAAAGGAAGAACTTTCTCACATAAAAAACATGGAAATAAAACCACTTAAGAACAAAATTTCATTCAACACATAGCTTAGCATTTTATCAAACACCCATAAGGCACATAGGCTTAGCAGAAACAGATTCTCCTATACAAAAATTCATTCAACACAGACTTAGCATTTTATCAAACATCTACAAGGCACTTACTCAATTAACAAATATATAGACATAAACCCAGTAACTAACAGATACTCCTTAAACAAAAGACATCGCACAAACGTACACAACTAGCAAGAGGGTGCTCTGAGTTCAAATTCAGCAATTTCTAACTCGAAAATTTAATCTTTTTCCCTAGCTCTCAATCAGATCAAAACTTGGAAAAGAAAATGGCAAATTAGCTTCTACCCATCTAAATCAACAAGCGTATTACTATTACCATGGAGAAGTTTATATCAGCTCCAAGTAACATAGAGATTTGGCCTCAAAATCCTCCAGGGGAGTTTGCTGCCATTTCTGTGGGATCCATGAGTTATGAGTTAAAGGGAGGAGAAGAACAAAGGAAGGAAGAGAGAGACCTAGATTGGAGGAGGCGGCAGAAACGGTGATCGGAGGCGGAGGGCGTCTGTGAGGGTAGCGCAGGAGGTGGTGGGCTGGCGGCAGTCGACTGGCACTCTTTCCCCGCCAGAAAGCTGACTTTCTTACCCTTTTAGGTCTGTAAATATGGGGTCATTTTCGGGTATTCTCAACCCCTCATGAAAATCAAATTTTAGCTTTCGGGTTTTTAGGCACCCGGACCTGACCGGTCATGACCCGGAATTTTTGTCAAGTAGGTCTAACTGGGGGTCAACTCGGGTGCTGGTGAGGGGAGAGTGGTGGGACTAGAGCACTGGCAAGAGGAGTGGGGCAGTTGAATAGAGGAAGACAGGGGGGTGGGGGGGCAGTCAAACAGAGAACGGGGGGTGGGGGGCGATGATGGCACAGGCCCCGGGGGTTGCTGGCAAGGGGAGGCAGTTGAACAGAGGATGGGGGGGGGGGTGCGCTGGTGAGGGGGGGCTCTGGCCTCCCCAAGCAATCGCCCGGGGAGGGGGGAGGGGGGGACGGGGGATCAACAAAGCGGCGGCGGCATGGAGGGGGGGGGAGAGAGAGGGGCGGTTATAAAATCCGGACTGGCCCGGTCGGCCGGGTCACCAGTTTGACCGGCTGGGTCAACCTACCCGGTCGAATCGGCCAGGCCGGTCCGGTTTTTAAAACTATAGCCCTACCTAGTATGATTTTCATGTAAAAGGAATTTTCATTTATAATTTTCTGGAACCCCTAAACCACCCTTTGTTCCTCTATTTTTCTTCGTTTCGAAATCGCACAAGATACGCAGGCGTATCCGTTGCTGCATATTTGTATTCGTGCTTCCTAAGTCAACATTCTATGAGCCAGAAGAATTCAGAACAATTTCCTAGTTTGTAATATCTGTGATAAAAAAATTGTGGTGAAGAAAGCAAGGAAAAGGTTCCTTCAGCACTCGGCCATGCTGGAATTATAAGTTGGATTTGGTGAGAAATAAAGTTCTCTTCCCTTTTTTTAACTCAGCGACTAAAGTTCTCTTTTCGTAGCATGTAAAATGCAGTGATGGCATACTGATGCAAATACTAGCATTGCATCAGTTAGCACTTAAAAAGCTTTATCAACATATTGACTTTATACTCACAAGCCAGATCTGAACATATAGCTTGTGCACTCATTATTTTTGCATTAAAAAAATTTTGAATCTCCTAAAATGCATGCTTATATGTTATATGAATGATTAATTATCCAAAAAATTGTATATGGATTACTAGTTGGCAATGTATAGCTATGGTTATCTACCATATATTCAGAAGCAAGTTACCTGAAAAATTATTTTGTATCTCCATCTGTAAGGAAGTAATGCTAATTGACTGAAATTCTTGGACTAATCCCAAGAGTACAAATACAATACCCACTCATACAAGAAATACCACCATGAAAAGGCATGAGTCAACCTTTGCGTAAAGATACTTCCTTCGTCCCACAGTTTGATGTGGTGTTCTAAATGAACTGATGATAGTTCATTTTGGGAAACCACACGGGACTACTGAAGAATGACCAAGGAATGTCGTATCGGATATCGGTAAAATATCGGTCGGCCTAAGAGACGAAATATCGGAGATATTGCGTAAAAAAATATCGGTCGTCAAAAACTAGTTTTTATCATATATTTTCAAAATCTAACTTCTAAAATGAGTTATACTAATTTAAACAAAGAATAGATTTCAAAATATGCATAAAAGGATAGAAAACAAACATGAAAGTTTTTTTTTCCCAAAAAAAAAAAAAAAAAATTTTTTTCAAAAATTTTTTTTTTTTAAAAAATAATTTTTTTTTTCAAAAAAGGCCGATATATCGGTCCGAAACCGATATATCGGCGATATTTGGAAAAAATGTAAAAAACGATACTTAATGGTATCGGAGTATCGGTTTGTGTCCGATACCGATATATCGGCGATATATCGCCGATATATCGGCGAGCTGGCATTCCATGAGAATGACAAGCAAGTATTTAGGTAAGATCTTTTTCTCTTTTAAACCTTCGACAACATTTCGTCAGTTATTTGAAAAGCAAGTATCATTAAAAATTATCAGGACTACCACCTCCCTTTGGGGTCGGATGACAATCTTTGTCACATAATCAAAATTTGATGATAGCACAATATTTTTATGTATGTGAATCTATGCACCCCATAGTAGCATTCTATATGATTCACATGTTGACAAATAACTTAGGATGTTTTGGCCATTCCTAAATCATCTCAAAGGATGTGGGAACTGAATTTGTGCTATTCACCTTTGTAAAATAACAAAATGAATGCAATTAATTATCAGACAACCATGCAATATCCATATACAAAATTGACTAGGGCATTAATGTCAATTTTGTCATCAGGCTTTTGGGACTCGGCCAGGGGTTTCATCACCACACACCACAATGAAAAAATATAGTCCAAAGTCCTTATACAGTCCTTTTAAAAAAAATTGTACAAGGTGGAAGCTATAAGCCCCTGGAATAGAAAAATATACATTAATTCTTCATGACCGCATCCGCCTCCAGACGTGGTCCTTGAAGTCTGGTGTCGTTTACAATAGATATAATGTACACTTTCTCTCCAAATTACATAAGTGGTGCGCTCAACAATAAAAAAATAATAAAATATACAATTGTAATGCAATATAATCCCCTGGCCGGCCATATCATTAATAAAGCCTTAATCATGATAATTAAAACGCATCCATAACATACATGCAATCATAACTGTAAAAAAAATTCCTTTTTTTTATTTTTTTTTGCCCCGAATGGACCAAAACCGGGTCTGGAGACCCGGTTTGGGCCGGGTCATCAGCTGACCCACGGGTCAAAACAAACCCACACGCAGCGTGGGACCAGCCGCGAAGCATTTCGTCTTCAACAGACCAGGGTGGCAGAGGTTCTCCCCCCGCCGACCGGTGAATCTCCGCCTCCGAAAAGGTGGAAAACAACGCCGCCCGACGGTGGCCATCCCATATGTGGCGCGAGACGACAGCAGCTTGTGCGCAGCGGTGGCGCCGGCCAGCGGCCAAACACGGTGAAGAGGTGGCGCTGGCCAGCGCCTGGCAGAATCGGAGACAGGGGCGACGGCAGGAAGGCACAGCGTGCTGGAAAAACCCGAAGCTGACGCGCGCTCAGGTAAAAAAAAACTTTTTTTTTTGATTCGTCGCCGGCGGTCATGACGCAGTCGTTATGGCGGCCGAAAGGGCCGTCTTTTCATCACCTACACGACGATGCCAGCGGCGACCAAAAGTCGCCTTCTTTTTTTTTAAACGACCCCGGACTGTGCGAACGAATCCGGCACCGCCGCTGCTCCAGCCAGAGCCCAAACGCCTGGCAATGGCGGCTCTGGCCAGTGCGATTGAATTTTTTTTTAACATCCTGATCCAGCGCTACAGTAGCCAACGACAGCGGAAAGGGCCGTCCTTTCTTTTACGGCGAGGCCTCTGCCAGCACAACCCACGTCCCGTACGGTCGTCAGCCGGTGATGCACAGAAAATCTACAACGGAAGCGTACCAGAATATACTGGGAGCTCCTAATACCAATTGATAGAACCTAATGCAAAAGAGAGATTTAGGCATACCTGTAGCCATTAGAACCTTCAATGGAGTTTCTGGTTTAGAACTTGGTTGAGAGCAATCTCGCTTAAGACACCGTATTAGGATGGCTAATGGTATATTTATAACTAAACCAGGACACCACTGTTAAGAACCCTAGAATCCTGACCATCCATCCATAAGTCATCCAATGGTTCAGATCTCCACTCAAAACCACAACTTAATGGGTATTCTGACTTAAGCCCATTACTCAGACAGTTCTAAAAGCCCAAAACACTGTCAATTGAGATAATTGGGCCACTTTATGTTTTATTATAAAAACAAGCCCAACAGATGTGTCTTCCTAAAATTACCTCAAATTAAGAAAATCCCATAGTATTTGCATTTGAAAGGACTATATTTATTAAACCCAAGGGTTATTTCCAATCAAAATCAAAGATCACATATACACACGTCTTGGGAGCCTCTTTTTTTTTTATAATTACGTCTTGGGAGCCTCACATATATATACACATCTTGGGAGCCTGGGGAAGTACCGTAGACATTTGTCTTTTTTCCATTGAAAGGCTAACAACTCAGGCAAGCTTAAGACTATCGATGACTGACTGGACTTTTTGAGGATATTTTTTCATGACCTTGAAGCATGAGCCTGGCCTTCAGAGAAAAAGTATGACAATGGGGCCATTTGGTGCGTGATTAGGGGCCGTTTGGGGCGTGATTATAAGCAAATATCCACGTTGGATTTTCCACATCCACTGTAGCATCCATATTTTTTCCATATCCAGCATGAAACACGACCTGAGGTGTTTCAGCTGGATATGGAAAAAATATGAATGCTACAGTGTAGCAAAACATCCACACACCTCAGGTCGTGTTTCACGCTGGATATGAAAAAAACATTAATGCTACAGTGGACATCCAAAATCCACTCTAGATATTTTGGCTTTTTCACCCCCCAAACGGCCCCCAAAGTCTTCTAATTAGCATATTCAAAGGCTACTATACCTCGGTTTGTCTGACTAAAACCTCCATACATGGTCATAGTAGTGCATATTCAAAGATACTTCATTCGAAGGGCACTCCTCTAGGTCTCCGGACATATCTATCTACTAACTTCAAGGTGATTGAGGTGGGCTGTAAATCTCCTAAGCCAAGTTGTTCATAAACAGAATAAGGAAGGAGGTTCACACTGGCACCTAAATCCAAGAGAGCTCGGCTAATGGTATGGTTACCTATGAAGATGGAAACAACAGGGACACCTGGGTCCTTATACTTAGGTGGTAGGGCACATGTTAATAGGGAGCTTACTTGGTCAGTCAGAAAGACCTTTTGGGTGACATTGGCTTTGACTTTTCATTTTTTGGTACAAAGGTCTTTTAATACTTCTCTTTGGTTCATGGACTAGGCCAGTTGTCTTAACTGGGTCTCTATTCTAGCGATAGATTGGGTATGGGAATGGACAAGTCCTTAACTCACCTCTCATCTCCTTTTGCTCGGTTTTCATCTCGGTTAAGGCCGTGAGGAGGGTAGATTGGATGGCTAACATTTGGCTCATCTGGTCTTCCAAGGTCGGTCTCCTATTAGATTGGCCAAATGAAGCTGAGGCTGGTTGGTAAGACTGTGGTTGGCTTGAGAACTCTTGTCTTGGGGCCGGATTAAAAGTTGGCCCTGGGTTAGGTTGCCTCCAAGAAAAATTAGGGTGATTACGCCATCCAAGTTGTATGTGTTAGAGTAGGGATTGTTGTTGGCTCTTGGGAAGGTCTGTGCAGTGTTGACATGCTCCTGTACTAAGTCTGGATACTATGAGGCTAAAGGACAACGATGGTCTACATAGGGCTGGCACAGACGGTGCAGACATCTTGAGAGGATTGGGTGTAAGGTGAAGACTGAGAAAAAAATCAGTCAAACCTCTCTGTCAAAGATGCCACCTGGTGTTCTAGGCTCGTTGTGGCTTTAACATCATACATGCCTCCCCTTGAGGCATTCCTGTTAGGTATGTGGCCTTCGGATCTGTAGAGGGTTGCATTATGTAAGAAATTTTCGCGCAAGTCCTCTAATAGATCTCAAGCATCATTTGGGGTCTTTTTCATGAATGTGCCTCCACATGAGGCATCAATTATTATTTTGTCTTGGTCACACACACCCTCATGGAATCTTTGCACAAGTTGCCACTTGGGCACATCATGGCGTGAGCAGGACCAGAGTAGGGCTTTCATTCTTTCCCAGCTTTCATGGAATTGTTCATTGGGGAGCTGGGTGAATGTGATGATTTCATTTCTAATCTTGTTTGTTTGCCCTACAGGAAAGTATTTCTTTAGGAATTCGGCTTGCAATTCCTCCCAAGTATAATGGAGTTATGTTCTATGGAATAAATCCATTCCTTGGCCCTATCTTTCAGGGTGAAAGGGAACAACCTAAGGCGCACATGGTCATCAGACAATGTAAGCTTAAAAGTGGTATTGACTTCCAGGAAATTTTGTAGATGCCTATAAGGGTTCTCATTCAGTTGCCCATGGTAAGTATGAAGCATTTAGATGATGTTGGGCTTAATTTCAAAATTAGCCACATTGTCAGATAAGAGGATGCAGGAAAGGGTGGTGTAGGTTGTGGGGCGGTAGTAGTCCTGTAAGGTACAAGTATGGGGCACTACCTGATTCTGGTTAAGGCCATTCCCACCCCAAGGTTCATGTTGTCAGCCATAGGATGGGATTCACGGACCGGGTTTCTATGAGTTCTATGAATTCTAAATAGGCACTCAGGATCAGGATCAAAGGCGGCAAGGCATGGTTCAGGGAACAACGACCATGCATGCACAATCACAACCAAGCAAAACCTGTAACAGTCCTAAAATCCACAACTAGCAAGCAGCGATCTTAGATATCCACAATAGCAACCTAATTAATATCCACAACTAGCACGAGCAGGCAGTCACAAAAAAGAAAGAGAAAACACTCAGCACTCAATTTAAACAAAAAAGGAAAGGATAAGAGAGAAACAGAGGGAAGGGGTGGCCCTTCCAACGTTGGCGAGAATTTCATGTCCTCTCTTAATCCTGTACAAAAAAAGGAAAACGCAATTAAGCGGCTAGAGAGTAATCTAAAGTAAAATAAACTACTCTAAAACTAACTACGCTAAGAATTTGGTAAACTATTAACTTCCGTCCCCGGCAACGGTGCCAAAAACTTGATCGTTTAAATATTAAACCATTGCAAGTGCACAATGTAATTGTACTACAGTGAGTATTTAGGGTTGTCGAACCTCAGGGACGGATGAATAATCTACCAAACTCAAGAGAAAAGTTGTAGTTTTGATTTAATCTACGAAAGCAGTAAACTTTAGCTAATTAAACGAGTTGTACTTATGCAGAAGAGGACCAAGGCTTCGAATCCACCACGAAATAAACTAGTTTTATCATCTCTCTCTCTTTTATATAAATTCCTAGTTGATTAGCATATTCCTCTCGGGCATATACTCGTCAATTCAAAATATCATGCATTCCTCTCGGACGTAACACATAAAGCAATTAAACCATGGAATTGTGTTCTATCTCTCTCGAGCATAGATCAATGAAACTTTATTAATATATAACACCTTATTCTACTTACATTCTACTCGGACACTTAAGTATTCCTCGGATTGAAATTCACAAAATTCACTCTCGCCTATCTCGAGCATAAAGAATAAATCTCAATAAATTAACATTGAAAATATAACAAAGATTCATACATCAACTAGAGTAAAATTAAGAATATAGAAAAAAATGACAAAACCAATCTACTCGGGCTTCATCTACGCCTTGGAAAGAGTTCATCTTCTTCTTCTCCCAAAAGAACTCTTCTCTAGCATCCAAGATGTCTTCAGATATCCCAATACGTTCTCCCTTAAGGCATATATATAGGGATGAAGAAAAACCACGAAACCCCCCTTTAATTTTGTCTCAAAATAGGTCTTGTTTTAAGTTTGAGAATACGGCGATCGATCGCATTGTTCACTGATCGATCTCGTAGTCTCTTCGTATTTTCACTTCATCTCGCGATTGTTCGGTGGTTATCTTCATATGCCGATCGATCACTTAACTGCCGATCGATCGTGCACTGTTCATTCAAAAACTCCAATAGATACGATCGATCGATGATGCAATGATCAATCGTTTCCTTCATTCGGCTCATTCTTTTGGATCAGGCGATCGATCATGTAAGTCTGGAAATCGAGCGGTTATTGTTCATTCGCCAAAATATTTTGCTTCTTTTCTCTTCTTAAGCCAAAAGGAGTGCAAGTTTACTTTTCCTATAAAAGATTAAAAACTCACTGAAGTATCACTAAATTTAATCAAACACTAATATAAACATAGTTTTAGGAGCTAATAAAATGCATAATTCACGTATAAATCAATATTCAAATGGCGGCATGAGTTGTTAGAAGGTGGACGAGGGTTTATTGTGGGGGAGTGGTGGGAGATCTCGGAGAGGGGAGATGCTGAGGCGGTGGATGTGAGGCGGGAAGTAAGTTAGAGGAGGAGGGGAGATGTTGGTGGAGCACCGCAAGAGGGAGTGATGGAGGCTGGGCGATGAGAGGAGCAATGAAGGGGAAGGAAGGAGAAAAAACCATAAAAAGAGAGGGAACAAGGGCAAGTTTTTTTTTTTCATTAGCCTGATTCTCACTGGTGGGAGAATCAGCCTTTCAGTTTTTTCACCTTTCACCATCAGTACCCATTTTTCAGCCTTTAGCTTCCAAACACAACCTCAGGTGACACCTATCATCGTCACAGACCACTATCAATATTTTCAGTTTCCAAACACTTTTCAAGCCTGAAAGCAGCTTTTCAGGCCTTAAAGATGCTTTCTTTCAGCTTCCAAACTCACCCATAGTCTCAGTTATACCCAAGTGTTTGAGGTCACAGGCTCTTGTTGTATGAAACAAAAAATAAACTATAACTTATCATTACTTACCTTGACTTGCATATGGAGTGAAGCTGATTCTAGGTGCTTGGGTTTAATCAGATTGGTCATGGTTCAGCTGGTTTGTGGTCTTGAAAGGTTCCGGTGTCATAGACTTGAAACTTGCACGGGTTTTGGGGCGAGCTTGAACCGTTGGGTAGAGGTTTGCATTTGGAATTTTCAAGTTTCAACAAGCTGTCATGTGTGCAGTGACCACGGCTCACGAGGCTCAACCAATTCTGACCATTGACTTGGACGAGGGCTCAATTCTTCCGTGCAAAGAAGGTGGCGAGTAAAGAAGGTGGCGAGTAAGATGGTAGAAAAAAGCAATTTGTACTCGACCTTGAGGACCTGAGTTGCAATTTGACCATTGCAAACTTTGAATCAGATGGACCACATGGATCTTGATCTGACGGTTACAAGGGTGAGTGATGGTTCACACCCATCTACCCATTAATTTAATACCCATCGTCAGATCAGAATCCGGCTACTCAAAAGATTGGCCTTATGCTCCTTATATAAGAACGATCTCATATAAATCGATCTCTCCATCCCTCTCCCTCCCTCACTCTCTCTCTCTCTCTCTATATATATATATATATACACACACACACACATTAAGGATTATATATATGTATATGTTTGGTTTACATGAGACTTGTCTCATGTAGCTTACATGAGCCAAGTCATCTCGAACCGTCAAATTTTGATCTGCCTGCAGATGTCAAATCAGTAGGCAGATGAGTGTGAATCATCACCCACCCTTGTAGCTGTCCATTCAAGATCTAACGATTCAAAATTACTCGGGCTCTTGAAAGCTATATGAGACAAGTCTCATTTAAACTGCTCTAACTATGTATACATACTAAGGTGTGTGTGTATATATATATATGTATGTGTGTGTGTAGTAAAGGGAAGTCATAAACCCTATCCTCTCCCTCTCCACTCCTAATCCAGCCCCCTTGAGCACCTATTTCTAGTGAGAGGAATTCTAAGTTAACAACTCTCGGATTTGTAAAGTGTTGGCTAATTTCTTTGCAATGGAAAGTTAGATTATGGTAGAGAAAAAGGGGTAATGATCGATAATATCAAATGAAAAAACTAAAAATAATAGATGAAATGGGTAATAATTAACTGTGGTTAACTGATGGATAATGGTTAATGGAAGAGGTTATTCTATTTGTTAGTGGAAAGGTTATAGTTAAAATTTTATTAAATGGTTATGATGATGGAAAGGCACCATAACCTCACCATTGTCAACCCTACATATTAGTTTTGCCATATCAAGAAGAGAAGATTTCATTAGAGAGAGAGAGATTCTACACGTGCGCTCCATGATTGAACCTAGCCATGGAGCGTGTATATTTTCTCACTAAGACAACCAAGGCCTTTCGGATATCCAATTGATCGGAAATAGAATGTAGATCTGAGTGGAATCACAATTTGAGTTTGTTAATGGAATTTGAGTTCTTCATCGTGAACTTGTATGCATCCCTTGATCTACATATGAAATATGCATTTTATTATCTCGTAAACTTATGATTATGCTAGTGTTTGATTAGAATAGCTACTACTTTAATATAGTTTTTTGTTTTTGTAGGAAATAAGAGTAATACACAGAAATGAGGAGAAAAGTAACTCGAATGGTTAAATAATCATAACTTCGTGTACAAATATCGTAAAGTCTTATGTTAAAGTTTCAATAAGTCAGCTTTCCAACGCCACCAACCACGTGCAATTTGGAGTTCGGAGCAGAAAGTTATAGCCATTTGAATTTCATGAACAGTAACAATGATCGATCAGCTATCAATGCGATCGATCGCTAGAGCCGTAAAAGTAGTATATTGAAGGAAACGATCGATCGGCCTCAAAATGATCGATCATATCTACTGGAATTTTTGATCTGTGTAAGACAGTAACAACGATCGATCGGCATCATACGGCGTCGATCGGCAAAGCGATCGATCGGAGGAAAATAACGAAAGAATTGCGATCGATCGGACCGCGAACGATCGGCAATACGGAGCGATAGATCGCCGTGTGCGGCAAACCGAAATAAGACCTATTTCGACTCGGATTTGGAAGGGAACTTCGTGGTTTCTCTTCACTCTTATAAATAGGCCTTATGGGAGAACGTTTTGGGCACTACCTCATATTCAACCCTTGGAGAATCTAGAGCTAAATTGGAGGCTAGAGCAAAGGAGAGAAGAATATGAAGAACATGAAGAACATAATGGTGATTTCTCTTCCGATGCGAGGCTAAACACCTTTCCAAGGCGTAGATGAAGCCCAATAATCTGGTTGTGTAGTTTCTTTTCTCTCATCTTATGTTTTTACTCTAGTTAGTGTATGGATTTTATTGTGTAATCACCGTTAATTCAATAAAGATTTGTTCTTTGTACTCGAGAGAGACAAGAGTAAATTCTTGTGAGTTTCAATCCGAAAAATACTTGCGTATCCGAGAGGAACGTGAGTAGACTGAGGTGTTATATATCAATAAAATTTCATTGGTTTATACTCGAGAGAGATAGATCACAATTCCATGTTTTAATTGTTTTACGTGTTACATCCGAGAGGAGAGCACTATATTTTGAGTTGACAAGTGTATGTCTGAGAGGAATATGCTAGCCAATTAGAAATCTTTATTCAAAAGAGAGAGAGAGACAATACACTAGTTTATTGTGGTGGATTCGAAGCCTTGGTCTTCTCCATATTGATTAAATCTCATTTAGTTTAGTTAAAAGTTCATTGCTTTCATAGTCTAGAATCAACATTGCTACTTTCTTTTGAATTTGGTAAAATATTAATCCGTCCCTGAGGTTCGACAACCCTTTAATACTCACCGTAGTACAATTGCCTTGTGCACTTGCAAGGGTTTTAATTTTAAACGATCAAGTTTTTGGCGCCGTTGCCGGGGATGGCATAATAGTTTACTAAATTATTAGCATAGTTAGTTTTAGAGTAGTTTAGTTTAAGTTAGATTTATTTTTAGTCGCTTAATTTCGTTCTTCTTCTTTTGCAGGATTAAGAGAGGACGCTGATTTTCGTCATCGTTGGAAGGGCCATCCCTTCTCACTGTTTGCACTCTCTTAACCTTCTTTTAGATAAATTTGGGTGCTTAGTGTTTTTCTTTTCTTTGTGGGATTGCATGATGTGCTAGTTGTCGCTATTAGGTTGCTAGTTGTCGCTATCTAGGGTTGATGCTTGCTAGTTGTCGCTATTAGGATTGCACAGGTTTTGTTTGATTTTTATTGTGCATGCATGGTCGTCGCTCCCTGAACCCCGACCTTGCCTTTGATCCTGATCCTGAGCGCCTATATAGAATTTGTAGAACTCCTAGCAAACCAATCCCTGAAATTCATCCAATGGCGGACAACATGAACCTTGGGGGTGGGAATGGCCTAAACTAGAATCCACTAATGCCTCATGCCCGTACACTGCAAGACTACTACCGTCCCACTGCCTGCACCTCCCCTTCCTGTATCCTACTTCCTGCAATCGTGGCTAATTTTGAAATTAAGCCAAACATCATCCAGATGCTGCCCACATACCATGGCCAATTAAATGAGAATCCCTATAGGCACCTACAAAATTTCCTAGAGGTGAACACAACCTTTAAACTTACACTGTCTGATGACCAGGTGCGCCTTAGGTTGTTCCCCTTCACCTTAAAAGATAGGGCCAAGGAATGGCTATACTCCCTTGAGCATAACTCTATTTCCACTTGGGAGGAACTTCAGGCCGAATTCCTCAAGAAATACTTTCCTGTGGGGCGGACCAATAAGATCCGCCATGAAATCATCACTTTTACCCAGATACCTAATGAAAAATTCCATGAAAGCTGGGAGAGGATGAAATCCTTACTCCGGTCCTGTCCCCACCATGATGTGCCCAAGTAGCAATTAGTACAGAGGTTTCATGAGGGTGTGTGCGATCAGCATAAGACCCTAATAGATGCCTCTTGTGGAGGCACATTCATGAAGAAAACCCCGAATGAGGCTTGGGATCTACTAGAGGACCTGAGCGAAAACTCTTTACCCAGTGCCACCCTCTATAGATCTGAAGGCCATATGCCTGGTAGGAATGCCTCAAGGGGAGGCATTTATGATGTCAAAGCCACCACGAGCCTAGAACACCAAGTGGCATCCCTTACAGAGAGGTTTGACAGGTTTTTCTCACAGACTCCACCTTATACCCCATCCTCTCATGATGCCTGCACCATCTGTGCCAGCCCTATGCACACCATTGTTGACTGCCCTTCAGCCTTCCAATATCCAGACCTAGTACAAGAGCATGTCAACAGTGCACAAACTTTTCCCAGAGCCAACAATCCATACTCCAACACTTACAATCCTGGGTGGCGTGATCACCCTAATTTTTCTTCGAGGCAACCTAATCCAGGACCTACTTGTAATCAGGCCCTAAGACAGGAATGTCAAAACCAACCTCAACCGTACCAACCATCCTCAGCCCCACAATTTGGCCAATCTAATAAGAAACCAACCATTGAAGACCAGCTTAGCCAAATAATGGCCACCCAATCCACCATGCTTACGGTTTTGACTGAACTAACAACTGAACAAAAGTCCCAGGCCCAGCTAGTCCATTCTCATACACAATCTATTGCCAAGATCGAGACCCAATTGGGACAGCTAGCTCAAGCCATGAACCATAGAGAAGCAGGAACCTTGCCTAGCCAACCCCAGCAAAACCCTCGAGGCCAGTTTGTAGCTGAGGCCTCCCATTACCCTCCTGAACAAGTGCAAGCCATAACTACCTTGAGGAGCGGTAAACAAGTTGACAATAGGGTTCGGGATCCATTTGTTGGCCCTTTGAGTGAGACACCTTCCCATGAGGAAGACAAAGAACCCAATTCCATCAAAGCCATACCTGTTAGTTCTAAAACCCCACCGGATAACCAACCCGAGGCCCAGAAAGAGAGATCTTATATTCCCAGGGTACCATTTCCACAATGCCTGGACAAACCCTCCCCGTTTAATAAATCCCACCAAAAGACGAAGGAGATGTTCAAGGTGTTTAAACAGGTTAAAGTCAATCTCCCTTTGCTAGATGCAATAAAACAGGTCCCTGTATATGCCAAATTCCTGAAAGACCTTTGTACCTAAAAGCGAAAAGCTAAATCTAATGTGACTAAAAAGGTCTTCCTTACTGAGCAGGTGAGTTCCCTATTAACAAAAATCTTCCACCGAAATATAAGGACCCAGGATGTCCAACAATTTCATGTGTTATAGGGAACCATACTGTTGACAGGGCATTATTAGATTTGGGGGCGAGTGTAAATTTGTTGCCTTACTCTGTGTATGAGCAATTGGGTTGGGGGAATTGAAATCGACTACACTAACACTACAACTTGCAGATTGATCCATTAAAGTTCCACGTGGTGTTATTGAAGATGTTTTGGTACAGGTTGACAAATTTTTCTTTCCTGTGGACTTCATTGTCTTAGATACACAACCTGTATCGAACATTGGTAGTCAGATTCCAGTAATTTTGGGACGTCCATTCCTGGCGACATCCAATGCTATTATAAATTGTCGGGATGGGGTGCTGCAATTGTCTTTTGGAAATTTAAATGTTAAACTGAATGTTTTTAATGCCCAAAAACAACATCCACCGCCAGATGATTATTATGCAGTTCATATGATTGATACTCTGGTAGATGGTGCACCTCCATGGAATTGTTCTGATGATCCACTCGCGATTTCTTTCATTAACCCTAATGTGCACAGTAGGACCACCGATGGACTGAATGTTGGATTGAAAGACCCTGGATAAGTTGGACTAATGGAGTTTTGTCTGGCTGAAGACGTTAAACTTAGCGCTTGGTGGGAGGCAACCCACGTATTCAGGTGTATTCTCTCCTTTATCTGATTTTCTTTGTTATATGCTGATTGTCATGCTATATTTTGTTCACATCGAGGACAATGTTCATAATAGGTTTGGGGGAGGGAATATTACTTGTATAAAAAAAATAGAAAATTAAAAAAAAATCATAAAAATTTGATTAGTTTTTAGGTTGTTTGTTAGTACTTTTTCTTAGGTTTTGATAGTTTATCCCGTAATAATGCATGTTACAATTCTTAGGAGATTAATTTGCATTGGAAGTGTGACTAAGTATACTGGAGGATAGATACACTTAACTGAGCATACCTTTCTGTTACAGTCCTCTTGGAATAGGTGCTTGAACTAAGAAAATTCACTCACACACACTTGTTAAAGTAATACCATCTAGAGATTTGTTGAATGCTAATTTACAGTGGGATGTCTTTAGTCATAGTCACTGGATGATGTGTAGTTATCTGTTGAGCTTAAAAGATCATGATAGACCATTTACTTGGCTATGGCAAGGGATTGGAACCGGAAATAGGTTGAGAGTATAATACAGCCTGGACAAAATAAAGATGTGCTGAAATATATGTGCTGAAAATGAAAATGCGAAAAAAGTGAAAACAAAATGAAAGAAAAGGGGCTGCTTGACTTTATAGGATTAACTTAGGCCGATGCTCGGGCCCGAAGCGGTCTCTTAAAACCTAATGCCCTAAGCCCAACTAGCTGGGAGTCATTGGCCTGAGTCATTGCTAAACCTAAGCATCTTGAAGTCAGGCCTTACACAGTCCTAGCGAAAAAAAAGTCTGTGGTGTATTATCCTCTCAAATCTAGAATGTTGGACCCGAAGGAGGCGCGCAGATTTGTGCTATCATGAACCTAAAGATTACGATGACTATGTAGATTCTGATGTTCTTTGGTTAATGGGTAACACTGGATCTGTATAAACAGAAATTTAGAATGTATTGCTACAATGTTCTACACTTTCTACAATTTATGTTATCATGCTATATAATATTTGAGCAGAAATTTCTAAGATGAAAGTGTGGAATAAAACCACTTACTTGAGGGCTTCTATATTCCTGTTGATTATGAACCAAGTACATGTGGTTAATTCTCTTAAGCATTGTATTTTGAATTTGTCGGGATAATAGGTTCTTTGTTTTGCAATGTTTTAATTTTTGCTTTGTTTTTTCACTTAGGTTAATTAGATTAATAAATACATGTTTGTGGGTAGCATGGCTGCAAACCCTCACGAGACAACACTCGTCCTACTAGGGACACCTAGAGGTTTAACGGCTTGTTGCATACGCTCAATGCAATCGTGTTCCCTACGAAAGTGGTGTTTACTTTTATGCATTAGTTCCATTAGTTGATTGTTTGATTTTATTTTGTTTTGTTTTGCTAGGGACTAGCAAAATGTAGGTTTGGGGGTGTGATCTACATATAAAATATGCATTTTATTATCTCATAAACTTATGATTATGCTAGTGTTTGATTAGAATAGCTACTACTTTAATATAGTTTTTGGTTTTTGTAGGAAATAAGAGTAATACACAGAAATGAGGAGAAAAGTAACTCGAATGGTTAAATCATCATAACTTCGTGTACAAATATCGGATTGGATTGATTCAAGTCTCATGTTATCAAGAAGTCAGCTTTCCAACGCCACCAATCATGCACAATTCGGAGTTCGGAACATAAAGTTATAGCCATTTGAATTTCATGAATAATAACAACGATCGATCGGTCGATCGCTAGAGCCGTAAAAGCAGTATATTGAAGGAAACGATCGATCGGCCTCAAAACGATCGATCGTATCTACTGGAATTTTTGATCCGCGCAAGACAGTAACAACGATCGATCGGCATCATACGGCGTCGATTGGCAAAGCGATCGATCGGAAGAAAATAACGAAGGAATTGCGATCGATCGGACAGTGAACGATCGGCAATACGGAGCGATTGATCGCCGTGTGCGGCAAACCGAAATAAGACCTATTTCAACTTGGATTTGGAAGGGAACTTCGTGGTTTCTCTTCACTCTTATAAATAGGCCTTATGGGAGAACGTTTTGGGCACTACCTCATATTCAACCCTTGGAGAATCTAGAGCTAAATTGGAGGCTAGAGCAAAGGAGAGAAGAATATGAAGAACATGAAGAACATAATGGTGATTTCTCTTTCGATGCGAGGCTAAACACCTTTCCAAGGCGTAGATGAAGCCCAATAATCTGGTTGTGTAGTTTCTTTTCTCTCATCTTATGTTTTTACTCTAGTTAGTGTATGGATTTTATTGTGTAATCACCGTTAATTCAATAAAGATTTGTTCTTTGTACTCGTGAGAGACAAGAGTAAATTCTTGTGAGTTTCAATCTGAAGAATACTTGCGTATCCGAGAGGAACGTGAGTAGACTGAGGTGTTATATATCAATAAAATTTCATTGGTTTATACTCGAGAGAGATAGATCACAATTCCATATTTTAATTGTTTTATGTGTTACATCCGAGAGGAGAGCACTATATTTTGAGTTGACAAGTGTATGTCCGAGAGGAATATGCTAGCCAATTAGAAATCTTTATTCAAAAGAGAGAGAGAGAGAGACGATACACTAGTTTATTGTGGCGGATTCGAAGCCTTTGTCTTCTCCATATTGATTAAATCTCATTTAGTTTAGTTAAAAGTTCGTTGCTTTCATAGTCTAGAATCAACATTGCTACTTTCTTTTGAATTTGGTAAAATATTAATCCGTCCCTGAGGTTCGACAACCCTTTAATACTCACCGTAGTACAATTGCTTTGTGCACTTGCAAGGGTTTTAATTTTAAACGATCATCCCTCCATGGCTCGACTAGAAAATATGCTTGACTCAGCACTCTTCAGTAAATCGAGGCCTCCAGAAACAACCCCTCTCCCTCGGTCGGCCCACTTCTTCTATCTTGATTATATTTTGTGCTCAGTTTTGTAGGGCTCTTCTCTAAATCGAGCCCTACTGAAATAGCCACTCTTCCTCAAGGTCCATATCCACCTCTTTTCCTTCCCTGAATCGAGCGCTTCCCACTTCTTGTTCACCTTTGCCCTCAGACCATCGTGCAGACCATCAATAAACCTCCTTGCCTTCACCAAGTCATTAGGACAGGCGTTTGTCGTGAAACGCTGTAGCTACTCGAACTTGAACCTTTCTAGGGTCAGCGCCTTCACCTTAGAAGTGCTACTACTCCCTCCACCATTTCTCAGCTTAGCCGCAAGTTGCCTTACCATGTCCGACAAGTTTTGACTGGTGGCTTCCTCCTTAGAAGGATTTGGTGCAGCGCTTGTATGTCTTCCGCGAGCTCCGGTCACAACCATCTTCGATTATCCACAGACAAGGAAAGAAGATGAATTAGATTTAACACATAGTTCCATTTTAATTCATCCTTTGATCCATTGACTAGATCCATTGACTCCTATGTGTGACAATCACACCAAACCAACAAAAAGAAACACAAGCAAGTAAATCAAACTAACAGCTTTTTATTCAATTCAAATATAAGGATTACACCTAATTCCCTGGCGTATAGATCAAGGTTTATTCAAAATCTACTCAAGCTAAGATTTCCTAATTATTCTTTCTCAAAAGTACTAACTCTTCAGAGGTACTCATCAAAAATTGCTAAAGTTATCCAAGTTGGAGCAAGCTTTAATTCCTTGTGCCAACGAATTTCCCATCCTGTCATATGAGGCCATCTATGCCCCATAGACTTAAATTGGGTATATAGGACGTGAGAAAGTGCCACATCAGTTTCGGCCCGTACATACACTGGATGTTCTTTAATAGACTGAGCTTCCAGAGTAATACGTATAGGTGAGTATCCTTCCGCAAAACCCATAAGAACATCAATCGCTGAAGGTCCTCTTATATCTCCCCACCCCAAAGGAAAATGCATCTCCTCCGCTGGCACTTGAGCCTCTTCTACATCTATTAGGTAGGGTTCCTCTTCTGTTCTCATACCTATGTCTCCCTGTTTCTAGTCGGCTAACCACTTCGATCCGCTTCCAGCTGGTCCTTCTCGTAAATCATACCACTTCGAGTTCTCGCCATTAAACCTAATCCAGAATATCATTAGTCTCACCATTAAACCTATGGAGTAACTGAAACAATCATTTTCCCAAGCTTCACTCAACTCGTCGGAGATATAATAGAACATTACTTGCTTGATAAATTCTCTGTGCATGGCTCTAGATAGGAATTTCCGAATCTGACAATAGTCTCTAATGGTTCAAGGCAATTTGAAAATTAGGGTTCGAGAGTACAAACTCTAGTTGAAATCTTTGGGACCACTCCTAACGGTAAAACTGCATAAAGCGGAACCTTAACTCGGTTTTACTTGACTCCGCCCCAATACATGATTCCAGAAGATTAATCTTTTTGAATTAATTGCTACTCAAGTCTTTCTGACTTTCTTTACTATATCTTAACCCTTAACCTCATTTAGTTACATGATACTAACTAGTAGTATTAAGTTTTCTTAATTTTCTGCACTGCTATTTGCATAACAATTCACTTTTGACCTTTACCATAATTTTTACAGTTCGTATTTAGTTATGAAATTTTTACTGTAGACTGCCCCATGAGCTACAATCCAACCCAATAGACGACACATTTTTATGAATTTCCTATAATTAGTTATGAATTTTCTATTACTGACTATCTGTGTAGGAAAACTACTGGCCGAGGTTCAATTAAGTCAATTAGCTTCTAAATTATGCTAATTATATACTAATACTAATAAGCTCATGATATTACTAACTATCACTCAGTCCCCTAGTGATATCATATTTGCATAATCTTATCAGTAAGCGTATCCAATGTTTTAGTTAACTTTATCATCCCAAAAAACTGTTTTTGCACTCAATTGCGATTAACTAGCAAAACCCTAACTAGGATCACTAAATTGGGACAAGATCATGAAATTAGGGTACTGATGACAAGAAAAGGAACGACCTTTCCTCAGATCAGAAGTGTCACGACTCTGAATTCTTAGTAATTAATGATCAATTAGCCCTTATCTTCATTGTTCTATGAGCAATTACCCGAATTGACAAATATCGACTTAGAACATCTCACCGACACCAAAAACTGAGACAACAATTTTTGAACAGCAAATATCATAATCATTTAAGACTCATACTCAACTATTTCAACACTGAAAATTAGAAAGAAATTCATATCTAGGACATTGCACATCGAATAGAGCATCAAGGAATATCACAATCCATACATGTATAGGTAATACATAAAAATCCAATCTTTCATCACTAATGGATAATACTGTCATGGAATTCATTAATCAGAGAATTCTAATGTCAATATATCAGATCATATCATGACAAAAGATCAAAAGAAGTAGGTGTTAGGGCAAAAATTGGGAGTGTGATTTTGTCTCTTAATGTATGTCAATTTAATGTACAAAAATATATTGGGTATGTGAGAGAAAAATGGGTTATATGTACGAATTGGGGTAAATGTGTAAATTGGGCTATATGAAGAGATTGAGAGGAGACAATCTCAAGATGAAGCTAACACAAAGTGGATCTTGAGTTGGAAGCCACCACAAGATGAAGCCACCAAGGTGAGGAAGGCACTCCAAGGTGAAGGATCTCAAGGAAAATGAAGATTCCAAAAGCCCAAGACAATGTGGGAGCACACCAAAAAGCCCATGGCAAAGACACTACTTAAAAGCAACCTATTGAAGGCCCAACAAGAAGACATACAAGAGGAGTGTATATTTTCTAGAGAATCAACTCACAACCTTTAGATCATCCATAGTTGTCCACTAGGCCCATTGCTTTTGGATCAAATTTGTTGGGTTCAAAATATTCCAAGAAAAACCCACTAACCAAAGTGATTCAAAGCTTCTTCCAAAGCCCACCTAAGATCCTTAGAAAAAGACACTTAGAAAAAGCCCATTTGTGAAATGGGTTCATGGGCTAAAGGAACCACCCATAAATATGACCCAACCCACATAAGAGAAGCACTAATGGGTGGGTGTAGGGCTGGGAATCGGGTCGGGTCGGGTAAAATAGGGTCGGGTCGCCCTTTACCCTACCTAAATAGGGTCGGGTAATTACCCGACCCTATTCATGAGTAGGGTCGAGAATGGCCGACCCTAACCCTACTTTGATCGGGTCGGGTCGGGTAATGACCCGACCCTACTTTTAAAAAATAAAATAAAAATAAGTAATTTTATTTGCTAATCTAGTATTTAAAAAGTCAAAATTGACCTTTATTTGACTAAATTTTAATATAAATATGGTTAATATAAAGTTTTTGGTGATTTAAAACTAAAATTATATTTAAAAATTAGATTATTCAATATTAAATATATATTATAATATTTTATAATATGTACATCGGGTAAAATAGGGTTGTGCGGGTAATACGGGTAATTACCCTACCCGACCCTATTTTAAATAGGGTAAAATTTTCAAACCCGCACCCGACCCTATTTTGCAATAGGGTCGGGTCGGGTCGGGTAATTTTAGGGTCGGGTCGGGTCGGGTAATAGGGTCGGGTAGGATTTTCCCACCCCTAGGTGGGTGGATATGAGGAATCCACCCAAGGATGGGTTGATACACACCTTCCTCTCCCTCTATAAATACCCATCTCTTGGAGAGGAAAAGATGGGCAAGCCATCTCCCCAAAACCTCTTGGCCTTATCCTTTGCAAATCATCTAGAGCCTTGAGGGTTCTTGATTATTCTTCCTCTCCTTTCTTTGAAAGGGGTTCAAGATCTTGTTATGAGATCTTAGGAAGAGATTCAAGTCATCTTGGAGAGACAATCATGGTCATCCTTTGAACCACTAAAGGATGATTCATGGTATCTTTGAGCATCTAGAATCATCCTTTAGAAACCAAAACCCCCACTTGACCTTTGAACCAAATACTTCCAAATCCTCTCAAAGGTCTTGGTTACTTTGATCTACTCTCCGGTCCCTCATTAGTGATTCAATGGGTTCATACCATTGACCCTTGAGAGTAGTTCAAAGTATCTTTGCCATGGTTTCACTTAATCCCATAGAAAAATTCTTAGAGAAACCAATCCCTTGTCCAAAAAGCCTCTACAATTTCGGAGCATCATTAGTTGAAACCAATCCCTTGTCCAAAAAGCCATTTAGCTCAATACTAGTTGAGCAAACCGGGTAGGATATCTAACATCCTCCCGACAAGAGTATGTACTCTAACTTATCCTCTTAATTAGAGTAATACTCTTATCCTCTCTCTATGCTTGGTTGAGTGTAGTAAACTATAGGGTTTAGACACGTGTGAGAGAGACGAGTTCTTATAACCCGTAGTGAGTGGGAGTACACTCACTGTGAGTGGTTTGGGGTTAACCTTTGCATAAAACCCTTGGTTCAGGATAAACCATAAAATCCGGTGGTTTGGGTTAGCCTCCGCGTAAAACCCTTGGTCAGGGCATACCATTAAGTCCTTGGTTTGGGGTAAGCCTTTGAGTAAAACCCTTGGTTTGAGATTAACCATGAAAATCTTTGGTTAGAGGTGAACCAAGAAAACTTTTGTAAGAAGTTGTGGGTAAACTAAAAACCCTCACTTAGTGGATGTCGGAGGTTCCTTGGATTAGGTGCTCCTAGAGTGGATGTACCCGTTGAAGCGAGTTGCTTGGTGGTGAACCACTATAAATCTTTGTGTGATTACTTGTGTTTGTTTGTCTTGTATATTGTCACACACACACACACACACACACACACATTCCATACCTCTTAAGTCTCTATCACTCATGCGCTTCCAATTACTTGCTAATAAGAGAATGTTACATTGAATAATTGTTTAAATTAACATTATCTCTTAGTAAAAATAGAGTGATAGCTTTTAAGTGGTTGTCCTATTCACCCCCCTCTAGGACTAAAGAGCATTTTCAGTAGGTAAAACACATCCTACCTTAAGGAGAAACTGATACAACTTTGCACGTAAATTCCTCCTATTACACATCCTACCTTAAGGTCCTTGTGATACCTTATTCGCTTCATCGATCCCATGCAAATTAGGTCGAGTAATAGGAGGAATTTGAGTGCTGACTTGTGATAATTGAGAGGAGAAGATGGAGGACACACTCAAAACACTCACAATTAGAAGGGCGTGGAAAAGAGTAGCCGACCCCCCAATTTGGAGTGCTTAAATAGGTAAATGCCTCTTCTAATCAATCTCTATCTCCACCGTAGGTCATGCCACCATCCAAAGGCCACGAATTGCCAATCACATGAGGAGGATTCAGTCAAGGACGTGGTCATCCATTGACTCAAATCGGTTACAAATCCCTATATGGTAGGAATTCAAGCCAATTAGGTTTATTTCCATAACTAACTAAGTAACCCCCTAATTGAATTCAAATTGGCACGATCTACTCCCATGACACATGGCATCTTCTCTTGGATGAGATCATGTCAAGATAATCTTTCCTTTGAAGTCCAATTGCAATTTCCTCCAATTATTTCAATTTCCACAATTGCATTATCTTTTTCCATTCAAATTCCAATTGGATTTGAATTAGAGATCTTCAATCCTATTACTCCACGATTCTCTCTCTCTCCACCACAACTAACCACGTCAAAACAAGTCAACCACATGCACAATGCCCTAGGCACTGTGTCCACGTGGCTCTGGGACCTTGCTCTACTTTGGCGCCTAGGTGACCCTGGCGCCCAACGAATCTGGCGTCCAATGCTTCTCCGGCTCCTGGTACGCGTGTAATTACTTACCAAAAATAGATTCCCATTTTACGAAGGTCCAACTTAATAAATTAAAATATTCAAATGAGTCACAACACTTAGTACTCGCACCCTAGCGCCAGGTCCCCACTCCTGGCGTCAGGTGCACTCAGCCCCTGGCGCCAGAACAGCCTCAGCGCGAGGTTGAGCCCGGCGCCAGGGCTAGTCCTCGCGCCCTGGAGTTCTGCCTAATCTGGTTTATCGATTCCACACTTTTATAAGCATCAAAATAACAATTCAACACACCATATTATACGACATCACCAAAAATTAAAACAGGCAGCAAAACTTTCCTATTTTAGAACAATACCCTAAAATAGCAGTTTTAGTAAACATACCATCTTTTTTTCGGGTGTTACACCTTCATAACAAAATACTTCTGATCTTTTACAAGGCAAAGACGAATAGTACCATAGGCTTGTCGATTTATTTTCTCCCACTCTTGATCATACATCTCTTAAAGTTTCTCTTCGAGAGCCACGTTCGACTCTTGTTGCACCAAAACATCTACACACCTCACATTGCCACATGCCAAAATTGTTCTTGCAATCAAACTTTTTGACTTCAAATTTGGCATTAGAGACCGTAGTTCACACTATGGATGTCAATTTTGATTCTTCCGATTTGGAATTGGTCTCCGTTGCCTTCAACATCTGCATTCACCTACCACGCAGCGTAGCCAATGAAGAAACACCAAAAAGTCACCTCCCTGGGCTCTGATACCACTTGTTGTGCATAGGCAAGAACAAATACTAAAAAGAAAAGAAAAACAATAGAAAAGAGACACTGATTTATGTGGAACCACGGGCAACAATCAAACTTCCACTAATCAAAGCAAATCCAAGTACAAGCATGGTTTCTCCTCTCCCATAACACTTCAAACACACCATACTGTCAAATTAGGTTTTCTCCTTTTTATTCCCTAAGGAAAGAAAGACCCTAAATACAACGGCTCAGAAAAATACAAAAAAAAAGAAGCCAAAACAGATCGATCCGCGCACACTCATGGGCACGAAACGGGCTCGCAAGCGCCGGTCAAAGTATAACATATTTTTCAACAGAGTGAATGCCCGAGCCAGAGCTGATACGAAAGTTGGGCCTGTTCGTCTGCTTTTAAGGTATATATTTATGTCTTTTGGGCATTTGGCTAGTAAGTTGGCTGAGGGTAACTTTGCTGGGTCATCACCTGACTAGAGGTTTTGACCCACAACATTTCTCATGTTGGAGACCTATCATTGCAGCATGCATTAAAAAGTTGTTGATGTTATGTGAATTCTTGCCAGCTTTTATGATAGGATTGAAAGCTCAATTACAAATGGTTTTGATGTGTAGTCGTTGACCCAGTTTTATTGAGCATTCAAGAAGTTTTATATACATATTCGAA
Source organism: Houttuynia cordata (assembly GCA_039654745.1). Lineage (NCBI taxonomy): Eukaryota > Viridiplantae > Streptophyta > Magnoliopsida > Piperales > Saururaceae > Houttuynia > Houttuynia cordata. Next base: position 33,916,470 of record CM077502.1, read on the forward strand.
CTATTAGAATAAAATATTATTATAAAAAAGGTCAATTTCACTTGGCAGATCAAAATGTCTAGTTAACTTAGTTGAATTATTAGAATCACAACATATTCTTATAAGATTGGTCCAATGAATGGTGATTCATAGCAAATCTTCGACAGTTTGTGTATACAGTAGCATAACATCAATTAGACTACACTGGCCTCGAGCATTAAACAAGAGTACGTAAAAAATGCTGCAGAATTTACAGAAGAGATGAGAGAGGAGAAAAATGTGATTTCTTAGAAAAGAGGGTATGAAGTAAAGAGAGTAGTAGTTTTTTTTTCATGTTGGTGACATCGAGCTGTGCTAATTGGGACTATATGCATCCAAATGGGCAAGATGAGCTAGCTGAGGGGATTAAATGTGATAGGTAAATGGTTGAAGTGGAGATGGACGTAAGTGGCAGCATGTTATGTTAAAAAAGTACTTGTTGATTATTATGAAATAGCAAATAGTTGAAGCCCTATATAGTTTGAGTAGGGCGTATATGTGAATGAATGTGGGTCCACCAAAATCATATGTTGATATAAAAAAGGACTGGGGTGTTTGCATACATTATAATCTTGTTTGCTTTTTCACCACAATTTGGCTCTAAATGTCAAAAATTCAAAATCAGGGTACTTAATGTTTAAAACCAAGCGCAAAGGGGATGGGAGCTTGTGCAAAAAGGGTGGGTTTAGGGTTGAGAAATTTCCACATGACCTGGTGTTAGGTTTGGAGGGTATTTGTGTCCGAAACATCCTAGGTGTAATTTCCTCAAAAAGGAAAAAAAACTCGCTAATGTGTTTTGTTAGCAACATTGACCAGCCAATGTGTTTAAAGATCGACTATGGAATTTGACTTTGTGTTGGTGTACAAGATGCATGAGGAAGTAGAGTTGTTGATGCCTTTTACTACAGATGGATCTGGTGGTAATAGTTGCAATTTCTACACAAGTTGCGGGGATTTGCTAGAGTTGATGAATGAGGTGACTAGTCAGTTGTACATTCCGTTGGTTCAGTTGAGTTGATGAATGGTGCCGGGATTACATCTTAAAAAGCAGCAGCTTGAAGCAATAGTTACTACAATAATTTCATTAAATTTTTTGGTTGGGATATGTTGGTAGAACTGCCAATAGGACTTGTTCCATAACCATAATCGTTTGTATTCTGTTTTGTTGCCTATACTGTATAGGTTATTCCATAACCATTCCATTAATCATCACTCGGGCGGTAACTGGTTACACCTTTTTTTTCATAAGAGTCAATTATTCAACATATACTCTTGTTTCACCAAACATAGCAAACGCTAAAAGTAAACCAACAAGCAAACACCATAGTACATTGATAGCTTTCCAACTCAAAGTGTATCCAAAGCATTGGGATAAAAATTGATTGTAAGCTAAGCAACTAGAACATCAATTGCAGGAAGATTGCATTCCCTAAAGAAGATAACAAATTTGAAATTCATTGTTGTTTGAAGAAAATTTTAATAGAAAGAGTTGTCTTTACTTGACACATCCGAATTCCAAGACCACTAACTATCGGATAAGAGTATGTAAGGTTCACAGATGTGAAGTAGAAGATTTTCCTTGACTTCACGCATAAAACTCCACGTCCCCTAACTGTCAAAACAAAAAATTAATGAGCTTTGGCCCAACAGAACACCTGGGCAGGAGTACTACTTATAAGACACTAAAGATGTGTTTGGATGGACAATCCTATCAGAAATGTTGGAGAGACAATCTGGTTTTTCCATAATTGATAGTGCAACAATCCATTCCTAGTTTGGTTACACAAAACCATTCCTATCAAATTGTTGTCTCCCTCTAATATAATAATAAAAAGTATTCTAAGCATTTATTGCATATGGGCGGCACAATTATATTTTAATACCTTGTAGATTATTAGACTAGATAATTTTAACAATCATCTTAGGGAGGCGATTGTTCTCAAACCTAAACTGTCAACAATCCACCTACAATCCTAAATTGGTTAAACAATTTTGATTGATAAACAAACCAAGTTATCAAATGGGATTTTCTACAATCTAGAGGTAATCTGGCAACAATATGCGAACAATCCAAGTTGATTGTGTATCGAAATGCCACCTAAGTTGAAACAGTAGTAGTCAATGGGATTCTATAAGGCTTGGGGGGTTATAAAATATGTCATGATGCACAATATTTTTATAGTGTATTTTTCCATTATGACAAGCAGGGAATGGTTAATGGGTATGGATAACTATTTCCATAACGTTCCATCTAAACAACAGTTGAATAAAATAATCCACTTATTTAACCATAATATATATTTAACAATTTCTTTTAACTTTGTAGTGGTATGGTATAGTTGGTAGAGCGGTTAAACAGGTACAATTGGCAGCCTTAGATACCTTGGCCAAGAATAGACTGTAGCCCACTCTTGAGAGAAAGCTGCTTTTGGCTCAAGATGGAGGAAGGTGTGAATCAATATGTGAAGAGTTACTTATTTCCCATAAGTACAAGATAGAGGGAAGTAGTATTTATTAGTCCTTTCCTATCTGATGGCAACCATAAATGCCCTTGATGGACAGTTCACTATTTTTTAAAGCATAATTATTGCGTACAAAATCTAATAGTTACTGTAATTAGGAGTTTCAATTCAATATAACACTCAAACACAATAAAGGAGTACTACAATTGATATATACATAAATACACACATTTATATGCTTCTAATTCTTAATTTGTTAGTGCCATTCTATGATAATTAGGAATAATTAAGAGTTATTAGAGTTAGTTTAATAATTAAGATTTTACTTTATTTCATAAGAAATTCTGTATAATTGATTCGTTTATATGCACTCAATGTGTTGAATGGAAAAATATTTAATGTGCATCTAAATTTAGTTTGATTGTTTCTGAAGGCTTTAAAGAGCTCGAGTTGCAGATCATGGATTTATCGCGCTTCAATTGGATTTATATGCAAAAGGATCAAGACATTGACTATCCAATGATTAAGGAGGAGTTGAGGGTTTTAAAGAGTCAATCGATTTAAAACATTGAAATCATGTGCAGAGAAGATTTAAGCTGCTGATTTACATCCAAGAAGAAGACGGGTGCTGATTTTAAGTGAAGAGCCGTTCAGATTAGATCAGACAGATGAAGTTGCTTCCACAGGTTTTAACCAAGGAAAAGGAAAAAAGAAAAAGAAAAAAGAAAGCCGAACCAGAACGAATAGGTTTGGTCCTGTCGATTCAATCGAAAGAAAAGAAAAAATAAATAAAAGAACCCCAGCCGAAGCTCGGGTGTTTTGTTGAGCTTGAGCACCGGTGGAGATGTTGGTGGAGCGCTGGTGGAGATGTCAATGGAGACGATGGTGGCGGCCATGGGCTTGAGCTCAGGGGTAGTCCTTCGGCGAGGTTGGTGGCAAAGAGGAGTGACAATAGAAACATGGGAAGGAAATGGAAGGTTAGAATCATTTTTTGATTTGGACTCGTTATTGAATGGGATTTTTAGTGTCGTGCTTAGTTTGGATTTAGTTGTGCTCGGATTTCGGATTTGAAACGTGAATTGGAAAGACTCGATTTAGAAGCGGATTTGGTCGTGGGTTGTGTGGATCGATTTGGACTCCTACCATGGATAGGGGAGATTGATTTAGACTCCTACCGTGGATTGATTTGAGCGAGATTGGGAGCAATCCAAACTGGAAAAAGGGCTTGATTTTGGGGTTTTTGGGAGCAACTTATAAAAGGGGTCATTTTGGGAGAAAAGGGGAGACTGATTGGGGTTTGAAATTGATTGCAGAATAGAGGATTTCAAACTACTATAGTAACTAGGTTGCTACAGTACTTTAGTTCGGTGGAGAAGATGATGAATAGTAATGGCTACAGTGCCATGGATATGAAAAATGGTATCGATGGCCGGCTAAACCCCATCCGAGGCATAGATGAAGCCCTCATTAGATCAGTTTTATCTTTCTCTTTCTCTAATTTTATTTAGTTGATGTATGAACTTTTATTCCGTAGTTAATGTTAGTTTCATTGAATCTTATTCTATGCGCTCAAGAGATGGTAGAGTAGATTTTGTGGAATTAATATGAGGAATTCCCGTGTCCAAGAGGAACGTATACAAATTGAGGTGTTTTTTAATAAAATTCATAATTTCATTGAATCTATGCTCGAGAGAGATAGTTTCTAAATTTAATTACTTTAATTGTCTTAAGTGCTTACGTTTGAGAGGAGTTTGCATAATTAGTTTGTTTTGATAGCGTATGTCCGAGAGAAATACATTAATTGCATCGACTACGAATTTTACAAGAGAGAGATGATAAAATTGGTTTAATTAGTGGTGGATTCGATGACTTGAAATTTCTCTCTATTAATAAACTGGCTTTAAATAATTAGAATTAATTATTTATTTTTCTTAGATTTGATTAAAAATAATAATTTTTTCTCTTGAATTTGGTAAAATAATTTATCCATCCTTGAAGTACGACAACCCTCAATATTTGCCTATTCACATAGCCATGTATACTTGTGAGGATACTACATTTGAAACGATCAAAAGTCATCCTTAATATTTGTTTGATCTAGAAAAAGAAAACTAGAGTAGAAGATTCTAATGCTACACCATCACCTCCTTTGTTCTAAAAAACTGTGAACTTCCAATTTAATAATTCAAATCTAGGTAAAACTTTGTATTCACAATATGAAACCATAAGAAACTCCCGTATGAACATTTTGAAGCAACTCTGAAGATTACTGTGTATAAAATATAGAGATACCTCTAAAGTTTACAAAACGTATGGACATGGTTGTTTTTCTAAACTTCTTCGTCTGATTTCTTTACTTGTAATCTCTAAACTGTGAAGTGAATCATAAAGAAGCTTTGTCTAAACCTGACCCTACCCGAGATAGGACCAGAGAATCCTAAACCCAACCCTACCCGAGATAGAACCCGCAATACCCGAGATAGGAACCGAGATTTTAATAAAATAATTAATATAATTATAAATTTTTTTAATAAAATAATTTATATAATTATAATAATAATAATAATAAAATTATATATATTAAAAAATAAGGGATTTAAATGGTATATCTCGGGTATCTCGATTTTTGGGTATTTTAAAGCCAAACCTGACCCGAGATAGAACCAGGATTTTAAATTTTGGAACTGACCCTACCCGAGATAGGACCGGACCCGACCCAGGTCAATGTCAGGTCGGTTTCATCTGGGTTGGGTCAGGTCCGAATTTTTGGTGCAGCCCTGAAACAAAGCAGTAAATTAGTAATGGTAAACTACGTCTCAAATTATAAATGTCATTGGCTTAGGATATTTAACATCGAAGAATGGTAAACGAGGTCTCAAATTATAAATTGTAGTTGGCTTAGGACATTTAACATTAAAGAGTTTTTTAATGTATTGGGGTATAGGGAAGAGCTATATGCTGGTCTGGAGATTATAAACGGCCACAAAATCTGGGATCAGTTGAGGGGGTTGAGAATTGTTAACTATCTAATCGTCTAGTTCTTCCTTTTTGAAATTTGGCCGAGCGCAATTGCGATGGTAGTGCAATGTTTGCTAGTTGATTTGTTTCTTACTATGATTCTCGAGCCTCTAAGAATTTCTTGATTTCAGAATTCGGTTTTCCCGTTGCTTGAAAATAAATTTGCACAAGCTTCAGTTTCACAAATGGATGGTGAGATCATAATAGTGGTTTAAGAAGGAGGTTGTTGGAAAATCCATCTTCTGTTCTGTCACGTGAAGGAGCTCTTAGATTTGGTGATTGTACACAGGCTTTTCAGTGAAGTAGTAGCCCGACTTTCAACATCTTGGAAGAATGAACAGATACTGGTAGTTTTGTTCATTCACATTAATTAAATAATTAAGCTGAAGTGTGAAGGAATTTGCTTCATCATTTGCAATTTGATATCCAATTTTGGTTGTGATATCCAAGAAATACTGTATCAGGAGATACGTCAGTGGGCCAGAGATATAAAATATTAGAGATATTATGTAAAATCAAATCGGTGGTCTAAAATAAGTTCGAACATGTATTTTCACAATTTATACCTAAAAACATCAATATCCAATTTAAATGTAAAAAATAAAAAAGAAGCAAAGTTGCTTTCTAGCAAAAAAAAAGAGAACTTATATGTGGTATAATGAAAAAAGAAGTTATATAAAAAATTCAAGAAAACAAAAAAAGAAGCAACAACGGTGGACTCATGAAAACCGTCTCGGCGATATATCGATATCAGACTGCAACCGATACATCGATACAAGACAGTTTCGGTTTTGTTTTGTTTTAAATTGTGCCGATATATCACCGAAATATGGACGATATATCAGTCTCGATACGATATATCGGTTTAATATTAAAAAAAAACTTAATTTCCCTTCTCTCTTTCCAGGCCCGTGCTCATGACTCGTGAGGGGTGTTCTGAGAGGAAAGAGGGAGAGGGAGAGAAGAGCCATGCTCCAGTAAGGAAGGTCTGCAACTGAGAGACGACAAGAGAGCAACCCTCGCTCCAGCCATCGGCATCGTACCAGCCATCTCTGGCGTCATGCCAAGCTCACGTCCGACGTCGTGCTCCTGGAAAGATAATTTGCTTCCTAAATTACATGGATTTTCTTTTAAACATTCAAAAAACACTCGAACATATTTGGGTTTTGCTGACTATTACTAATAAGACCTTTTCATGTGAGATTGGACCTTGAGACGGCCATTAATGGTGGCCAAAGCTTCACCTGTCACTGTTTACATTGATTATCCACACCTTCAAGATTCAAAATCTAACTTTAAGAGCGCCCATTTCACCGTTTTTGAATGAGGAACAAAACTTATTAATTTTTCTCCTTCGATCAATGATGATTCAAGCTTCAATTTCATGGGTTCTTGGGCTGGGGGCGAGTTTCAGCAATTTGGACAACAATGTCCAGGAAGATGGTTCGGATCCTCTTCAGGCCCATATTTTCAGTCTGATTTTGATGGCGTCCATATTTATTTAGAAACCCATTTAACTCCCGGAAAGCTGTCCATATAATTGATTAAAGCGTTTACTCTGCAAATAAGCAACGTCCATTATCAATGAAAGTACATTGATTAGTGGTTTAAGTTTGTTCATGGAGTATGTATAACTTAACAATTATCCCAAATTTAACCAAAATAAAGCATTAACTCTTAAATATTCAATTGTCTTAAATAATTATTAATTAACCTAGATAATACATAATTAGGTCTAAAAACCTAAAAAAATAGGGTATATAATGTGTGTAAATTATTTGTTTACCAGCTCCTCCCAAAGTAATGGTGCTAAAAAATTTCTTTGCATCTCAATTTCATTTTCTAAAGCATTTTTAGAAAGTCTAAGTTCATAGACTAGAGTTTATTTAACTGTTAATATAAGAGTCAAAACTTATAATTAGACTTTGATACTCGGGATTACAAGAGAACCTCCACCATTCTATGACCATAATTATACTCTTGTAGCTCTTAAATTGTCATTTAATAACAAAATTGCTCTTCAAAATTCTATGGATTAGTTTTTAGTGAAGATTTCCCTTTTCTTTGGTGTCTTAAAGTGTTTATTTGGTGTCTTGGACAATGTTTATCTTACTTATCACTTTGAATGGTCAATTTACTTTATTGAGTTATGTATCTATTGATGCATTGTGAAAAATACATGGTAAAAACTTGTTTTGGATTACCGATATCTTTTTACTTACTAATATCTCCGATATTTTGTCTCTCTCGCCCACCGATATTTGACCGATATCTAACTTGGACTACTTTCCTAGAGCTGATTTGGATGAAATGATGAACAAAGAGGGTGGGCCCTACTGGCCCATGTGCAAAAAACTTTTTGTCTTTTCCATGGGAGGAGCAGTTGTCTTTTTTTACTGAAAAAGGAGTCACGTGACAGCTTGAACATCAAACACCCGAAATTCATGGCAAAAATTTCGTGACCTAAAAAAATAAAAGACAATATCTCGGCGATTTGTCCCAGATGGGGTACTATGAGTGATATCTGTCAATCTTTGGCAAAAATGCAATGACCCGAGATTATAGTGTATCGAATTCCGATGACTGAGCCGATATATCGATCGCCGGTAGGTCATTTTATGGTTGCATCTGTCATATTTGGTCGGCAGTGGTGAAGTATCTTTTCCCTTGATAGGTTTTGAATATAACAAGCTCATTGCTTTCATTACTGGTGCTATCTTATTACTTCATTATACTGTGTCATTCCATGCTAGGTAGGTGGGAGTTTTTTTTGTAAGATAATGGTATGGGTTCATGTCCCATATTACTTGTCATGATTAGAGGAGTCGGTCCCTCTCATGTGAGGTGTGTGCACATGTTGAGATGATAGGCTCCCGTGAGCCCAAGGTGGGGCCCACTAAGATGGAAGAGACACCTTTACTGTTTGTAACCGTTTTGGAAGAAGAGTTATAAAAAGGGAATAATCTTGGAAGTATCACCCGAATTGAAAATACCCAAATTGGAAATAACCAATTTGGAAATTGCCAAATTGGAAACTACGTGATGGGTTGTAACTCCCCAATTATGGGGATCCGTGATGAGGGAATAAAGGGGGGCGTTACTGTTCATGTCCCCCTACCTTTTGGGGTGTTCTCCTTCTTCTCCCTTGACCATCTTCTCTTTAAGAGCTTTTGCTTTATGTGAGATTTGATCTTGGAGATCATATTAAAGAAAAACTTCGGAAAATCGCAAGGAAGTGATATTGCTAACTCGTGGAGAATAGCAAGTCGCAGATTCACACACGAACGGTTGCAAAAGAGGTGATCTCTGACATATTCTTTTCTCTACAAAGAACGGTATAAACTTGAGCACAAAGGCCGCAGGTTAGTAGTATACGTTCTTAGATTTATTTGATTGATCATGATATAAAATACTTGTTCATTTATATTGCTAAAATAGTTGTACTCGATTGTATATTTGTGTTTGTGAGTGCAAGGTTATTCTGGGAGAATTTGACACATACACGACGCAATATCAGCTTCTGCTGCGGCTCGATTCCCCTTCAGTGGTATCATAGCCTCGGTTAGTGTATGGTGTTATAATTGCCAAAGATTTTTGAGGAATTCTGAGCAATGAAAGTAAAATTCGTATTTTTGATTTGGCGATCGATCGGCAAACCAGACGCGATTAATCGCTAAAGGTTGCTTAACGAAGAAGACGACTGGTAACGATTGATCGGAGCTGTTCGCGATCGATCGTAGATACTGGAAGCGTCGCTTCAAAGAGGGAAACGATCGATCGGCAGTAATTGCGATCGATCGTATCTACTGTTAAAAACCAATATCGAAATTGCGTTAGAAACGATCGATCGGCAGTATTTACGATCGATCGTATCTACTGGAAAAATTTACTTTTGTGCAACAATCGACGCGATCGATCGGGCGTATGATTGAATATATCATTACAAGTGGAGCGATAGATCGGCTGAGTATATGATCGATCGTATCTACTGTCAGTTGTGCAAAGTCACCAGCGGTTGGCTGCGATCGATCGGCTGAGCGATCGATCGGGTATTTTGACACGATCAATCGGCGGGAAAAGATTTGAAAAACCAATAATTTTAAAGCAGTTTTTTGTGCCACTTAATTATCTAATTGCTGATAGTTAATTAGTGATTCAAACTGTGCTGTTTAACACTAATTGTCCGATTCCATTAATTGTAGATATTTATCTTCAATTTGATTGCGTCACTTGCTGATTTCATAAAAGTTGCAATGGCTTCCAGTATGGTCTCCAGTGAGTTGGCAAAGACTGAAAAGTTGAATGCCACCAATTTTGTCACTTGGAAGAGGCGCATCCGTCACATTCTGTTCCTGGATGACTTGGGTCATTTATTGGACCAAGTTGTTGAACCTTCGGGTGAACATAGTACTACTGCTCAAAAGAGAGAGTACGAGAAGTTCAGGATGGAGGATGCACGAGCAAAGACTACGATGCTTACCTTTATGGAGCCTACTATGGAGTTGGTTTTTGAGAAACACAAAACAGCCAAAGAAATGTATGAGGCCATAGAGAGGAGGTATGGAGAGCATACTGAGGCTCACATCAGGTTGCTCCACACTCGCTATACCAACATGAGGATGGAGGAGGGCAAGAATGTTCTTGAGCACATAAATGCCATGACCATTATAGCTAGTGAGTTGGAGATGCTTGGAGATCCAATTTCGTTGGGGGTCCAAGTGTCTACGATAATCACTAGTTTCCATCCATCATGGGAAGCAGTTGTGGTGGCGTTGAACCTGAGTGATAAGAAACTCGCTCTCGATGACCTTACTGCCAAGCTGGGCTTGGAGCAGGAAAGGAGAGAGCATATGAGAGCCTCTAATGCATTTGCCAACCTTGCTCACCATGTTGGCTCCAAGAAAGGTGGGTCCTATGCTGGCACCTCAAGGAAGAACTTTAAGAGGAAGGGAAAGAAGCCTCAGCTCCAGGGTGGAGACAAGGCCAAGAACAAGAAGAAGGGAGCCTGCTTTACTTGTGGCCAGATGGGTCACTATAGCAGAAACTGTCCTAATGGCTCACAGGGCAACGAGAAAAAGAAACAGCAGGGTGGAGGAAAGGATATAGTGTGTATGATTTCTGAGGCACTGATTGTGAACACTAACATTAGAGGTTGGTGGCTTGACTCGGCTACAACCCGTCATGTGGCTATGGCAAAGGAGTCTTTTGCTGAGATGAAAGAGATTAGTCCCGGAGAGCACAAGATCTACATGGGGAACAACACCTATTGTGACGTGCTGGGGATAGGCTCTATTCGTGTTTCTCTTTTAGGGGGAAACACTCTGGTTCCCACAGATGTCTTATTTGCACCTACTATTCGTAGGAATCTAATTTCAATTCCTTTGTTGACTCAAAAGGGATTTGAAGTCAGGTTCAAGGGTGGCAAGGGAATTGTGAGACAGAAGAATAATGTTTTATTTACTGCTTCACTTGTGGATGGTTTATTCAAACTTGATGTTTCCAATGACTTTGCTATGATTAATGAAATAGCTGATTCTGAGTATATTGTTGCTTATTATGTGGATAATGCATTATTGTGGCATTTACGCCTGTGTCATGTGAATGCGGTAAAAGTACACCGAATGTCGGGTAGTGGATTACTACCTAGAATAGGTGATGATTTGCGCGTGTGTGAAGATTGTTTATCTGGCAAAATGACTAGGCTACCCTCTCCCAAAGGGCAACAAGCAATTGACCTTTTAGAGGTCATTCACTCAGATATTTATGGGCCCATAAACGTTAAGACTCAAAGGGGTATGATGTATTTTATTACGTTTATAGATGACTATTCGAGATTTGGTTATGTGTACTTGTTATCGAGAAAGTCTGATGCCTTAGAGAAATTCAAGGAATTTAAGGCTGAGGTTGAGAACCAATTAGGACGGAATATTAAAGTTATGAGAACAGACATAGGTGGTGACTACACATCTAATTTGTTCAAGGACTATTGTACAAACCAAGGCATAGTGCATCAGTATACTTTACCGTATACCCCTCAGCAGAACGGAGTCACTGAAAGACGTAATAGGACTTTGTTGGACATGGTAAGGTCCATGTTAAACCACTCTGAACTAGGAACACAGTTTTGGGGTGAAGCACTAGACACTGCTGTTTATGTACTAAATCGAATACCTTCTAAGTCGATCAAATTGACCCCATATGAGTTATGGACGGGAAAATGTCCAAACTTTTCGAACTTGAGAGTGTGGGGTCAAAGGCTCATGTGAGAGTGTCTGATCAACTAAGAACTAAGTTGGATCCCAAGACCATAAAATGTAATTTTATAGGTTATTGTGACCATTCAAAAGAGTATCGATTTGTTGTACACTATGATGATGGGACAGTGGGGGTTATAGAGTCTAGAAATGCTTATTTTCTTGAGGAAGATATAGACCTCAAAACTCCTAGTCAGAGAGTGGAACTCTTTGAAATTGTCAAAGAGAAGGTTACTGTCACTAGTAATGAATAAGTGATAGGTAACACATCCAATGAGGATGTTCAAAACTCGAGCATCAAGAGAGCGTAGACCTTCAGTGCTATTGAAGGATTACTATGCCATGCTTGGTGAAGATGAGATATCGGTAGATGAACCTGTACTCAATGATCTGATAACGTTTGAGCAGACTATGAGTAGTCCAGATTCCAAGGAATGGCGGAAGGCTATTCAAAAGGAAATGGATTTAATCTTGAAGAACAAAGTTTGGGAGATTGTTGACTTACCAGACGAATGCAAACCCATTGGGTGTAAGTGGATCTTCAAGAAGAAGCTCAAAGCTGATGGATCAATAGAGAAGTACAAAGCTAGACTTGTGGTGAAATGTTTCACACAAGTAGAGGGCATAGACTATAAGGAGATGTATTCTCCTGTGTCTAGGTTTATCTCGATCCGATGTTTATTGGCAATTGTGTCATACTTAGATTTAGAGTTGCACCAGATAGATGTAAAGACTGCCTTCCTAAATGGTGATTTAAAGGAGGAATTTATATGGAACAACCCGAGGGGTTTATTTTTTCTGGGGAGGAAACTAAGGTATGCAAACTTATTAAATCATTGTATGGACTGAAACAATCACCAAGACAATGATATTTCACTTTTCACAAGGCGATAAGTGAATATGGCTTCGTGGCCAATGACTATGACCATTGTGTTTACTCCTTTGAAGATGGGAGTAGATTTATGATATTGTCACTATATGTAGATGACATATTATTGATGGGGAATGACACTAGTATGATTCTCAGTCTTAAAGAATGGCTCAAAACCCAATTTGAAATGAAAGATATGGGTGAAACATCTTATATCCTCAGGATGAAGATTGAGAGAGATAGAAAAGCGAGGAGGCTATGTATATCTTAGGAAACATACATTGAGACTTTATTGAAACGCTTTGGCATGATTGGTTGGAAGACCATAGATTCGCCCATCTATAAAGGGACAATTTTGTCCGAGAGAATGGCACCTGCATCAGACGAGGAATGTCTGAAGATGCAATCTGTGCCATATGCGCTGGCTATTGGCAGCTTGATGTATGCCATGAACTGCACTCGACCTTATTTGGCTTTTGTAGTAAGCCTTGTGAGTCGATATTAGGCTAACCCAGGTATGCAACACTGGCAGGCTATTAAGCCGGTGTTCAGATACTTGCTAGGTACCGAGGATATAAAACTCACATATCAGGCCGAGAACCTGTCATTGGAAGGCTATAGTGATTCGAACTATGCCGAGTGTAAGGATGACAGGAAATCCACTGCCTGTTATGTATTTATGCTTGGTGGCGGTGCCGTAGCATGGGCTAGTAAGAAGCAGAAATGCGTTACTAAGTCCACGATGGAAGCTGAGTTTGTTGCATGTAGTTTGGCAGCTTCCAAGGCAGTTTGGATTAAAGAGTTTCTAGCTGGGTTACAGCTAGAACAGTAGACCGATGCTCCTGTCCAAATTTATTGTGATAATCTGGCAACTGTGTCGACACTTCGTAATTGGGAGATCAGTTTCAGAGCTAAGCACATAGAGGTGCATTATGATCTACACATGAATTATGCATTTTATTATCTCCTAAACCGTCACGATTCAAGAAGTCAGCTTTCCAAGCGCAATTCAGAGTTCGGACCGAAAAGTTATAGCCATTTGAAATTCATGAACAGTAACCACGATCGATCGGCCAGGCAACACCATCTATCACATGAGCCGCAAAACAGTATTATTGAAGGAAACGATCGATTGGAGTCAAAACAATCAATCGTATCTACTGGAATTTTTGATCCGCGCAAGACAGTAACTACGATCGATCGGTGTCATACGGCGTCGATCGCCAAAGCGATCAATCGGAGGAAAATAACAAAGGAATTACGATCGACCGGTAGGCGAACGATCGGCAATACGGAGCGATCGATCACCGTGTGCGAAAAACCGAAATAAGGCCCATTTTGACTCGGATTTGGAAGTGGATTTCATGGTTTCTTTTCAAACTTATAAATAGGCCTTATGGGAGAACGTTTTGGGATACTGATTGATTGAATTTTTAACTAATTTTTACTCGCATGAGACTACGTATAGACTAGTGGAAACGAGGTCGAACCCAAAGGACTTGGACTGATTCAACTTAATTCTAATGAAAGATTTGATTTTTTTTTACATAACTAGTTATAACAGAATGAAAAGTTCTAATTTAACAAAGCAATGAAATTTATGTGAAAATAATATGATGAGAAATATACTAAGACTTCGAATCCACCCAACTAAATAGCTTTCCTCTCCGTTAACCCGTATAATTCCAAGTGATCAATTATCCGTGCCTCTCTCGAAGTCACGAATAATCGTAATGTGTGCAGCCCTCTCGAACATGCAACTAAACAATTAAATCTAACTTAATTAATCTCTCTATCTCGAGCAAAGATCAATCATAAAACACAATTTTTATTCAAATAGTATCTTGGAATTTGCTAAGACCTCTCGAACATTAACAAGCCCTTAGTTTAATTTCACTAACAATCAACTCTACCATCTCTCGATAAGTAGAACAATCATCGTAAAATTTATTAAGCACATATGGAATAAAAATCACTACTTTAGAATTGCAAATAAATATTGAGAGTCAAACAATTCAGCAGGGCTTCATCTAGTCTTAGTACAATAAAATTTAGCTAGACATGAAATTCGAAAAGGAAGAAAAAGCCTGGTTTGTCGGAGAAGTCATTTGCAGGAATACTGTTCACGCGCACTGTAGCACTGTAGCGAAATCACTGTAGCACTGCACTGTTCACTGTCTTCCTCGATGAGTCGCGGTTACTGTAGCACTCGAAGAACAATACTGTAGCAGTTGCAGATTCGGTCCAAAAATCAGTCCTTTCTCCTGGCAATCGACTCTCCTCCCTCACCTCTCTTCTTCCGGCCAAAGCCCCCCCTTATTACCACCGGAATCCGGCCAAATCACACCCAAAAAGGCTCTGTTTTCTCTCGTCAAACTCTCTGTTCTTCTCTGCTTAGCCGACCAAGGCAGCAGTTCTCTCCTCCTGCGATTAGTACTCTCTCGAGCAACCAGTCACGACCAGCAATTCAATTCTCCTCTCTACGCACAGTCGGCCTCTCCTTCGAACTAGACAGTCGGCCCTCTTTCTCCTTCCCTCAGTTGTTTTGTCCCCTCTCTGCTCCGGTATGCTCTGTTTTATAGGGTGAAGACACAGTCCCTTTCTCCAAAATTAAAACTTTTCGAAATCAGTTCTTCCTCAATCAACAGTTTTCCCTTCAAAATCAAATTAACTACAGCTCGATTCCCATTCTGAAACGGAGCTAGAATCCATCTTTCCTTATTCGACATTTCCCAAATCGAGCATTTCCAAAATTAGAATTTTGCTTCTTCTGTTGCTTGCAGTCGAGCTCCTCTGCCACCGTCGTTTCACCGTCGACATTACTACCCACAGACTGTCGTCGCCATTTCCTTAGTCGAACCGCCGAGACCCAGCTGCCGTCGTTTCGCCGTTCTCTTCTGCTCCAACATCATCTCCGTCTGCTAAAACAGAGTTGTCTGTCCGCTGTTGGGTCGCCGTCTTCCTTAACACATGCTATCGGTCAACATCGTCAACCTCGCAGCCGAGCTCAGCACCGCCTCTATCCAGCCCCACTGTCGATCGACACCCAGCTCCGCCGTCTCAGAACAGAGCTCAGAGCTCTGTCTGTTCGACTGTAATGCCCGAGCCATCGAGCTCGGGCCGTTCTTTTCATTTTTTTTTTCTTCTCTCCAAACAGAACCGACAACAGCTGAAACGAACCGGCACTGAACCATCAGTGCTTCCTTTTCTTTTCTTTTTTTCTTTTTCTTCCTTAAAACCCATCGTATTGCTCTCGTTCATCGGATCTCATTTGGACTCGTTTGACATGTTTCACTTTGGCGATCTGCAATTGAAACTTTTAAACCTGCATAGATAAAATTAAATATAACTTAGATGCATAATTAAATGTAAATCCATTAAATCTAATTAACGCATCTAAATTAATCAATTAAACGCATTTATTCATTAAACTCTTAATTGCTCACCTAATCATGATTAACTATTAATAATCCTTACTTTCACTAAAATTATGACTAACAAATAGGTAGAAAGGCATATAAAACTATGTATATTTTGTAGATATCAAATACCTCCGAACCTAAATTTTGCTAGTCCTCGAGCAAAACAAAATCAAACAAGGAAAACAAAAACAACTAAAGTAACTAAACTAGAAAAGTAAATTCCACTTTCGTAGGGAACACGATTGTATTGAGCATATGCAATAAGCCGTTAAACCTCTAGGTGTCCCTAGTAGGACGAGTGTTGTCTCGTGAGGGTTTGCAGCCATGCTACCCACAAACATGTATTTATGGAATTAACCTAATTAACTTAAATGTAAAAACAAATCAAAACACTGCAAAACAAACAACCTATTATCCCTTCAAATGCAAACAACAATGCTTAAGAAAATCAACCACATGTACTTGGTTCATAATCAACAGGAATATAGAAGCCCTCAAGTAAGTAGTTTTTATTCCACACTTTCATCTTGGAAATTTCTGCTCAATATGATATAACATGATAATATAAATAATAAAAGTGTAGAACATTGTAGCAATACATTCTAAATTTCTATTTTACACGGATCCAGTGTTTCCCATTAACCAAAGAACATCAGAATCTACATAGTCATCCCAATCTTTAGGTTCATGATAGCACAAATGCCTGCGCGTCTCATTCGGGTCCAATATTTTAGATTTGAGAGGATAATACACCACAGACTTTTTTTTTCAATAGGACTGTGTAAGGCCTGACTTCAAGATGCTTAGGTTTAGCAATGACTCAAACCAATGACTCCCAACCAGTATGGCTTAGGGCATTAGGTTTTAAGATGGACCGCTTCGGGCCTGAGCATCAGCCTAAGTTAATCCTATAAAGTCAAACAGCCCCTTTCTTTCTTTTGTTTTCATTTTTTTGCATTTTCATTTTCAGCATTCATATTTTCAAGCACATCTTTATTCCGTCCAGGTTGTATTATACTCTCAACCTATTTCCGGTTCCAGCCCTTGTCATAGCCAAGTAAATGGTCTATCATGATCTTTTAAGCTCAAAAGACAACCACATATCACCCAATGACTCTGACTAAAGATATCCCACTGAAGATTAGTATTCAACAAATCTCTAGATGGTATTACTTTAGTGAGTTTTCTTAGTTCAAGCACTTGATCCAAGAGGACTGTAACAGAAAAATACTGCTTAGTTAAGTTCTCTATCATCCAGTATACTTACTCACACTTCCAATGTAAATTAATCTCTCAAGAATTGTAAAATGCATCATCACGGGATAAACTATCAAAACCTAAGAAAAATACTAACAAACAACCTAAAAACTAATCAAATTTTTATGGTTTTTTTTCCAAATTTTTTTTTTTTGGAATAAACAAAAACATATGATAAACACTTCTTTTCTACACCCCCAACCTAAACTAAGCATTGCCCTCAATGTTTACCAAAATAATACTATAATGACTAATAAAAGAAAAGGAGTGAGGAAAGAAATCACCTGAATGGAGAACCTCATTGTAGATGTAAGACATGAAACACATAAGCGAAGAATGAGGAGATAATATAAATATGGAAAAATTAAATACACCCCCAAACCTCGACTGTAGCATCCCCACACAGGTAAGAAATAACCTACAATAAAAAAAACAAATATAAAACAAGCAAGAACATAAAATTTGGGTTGCCTCCGAAGAGCGCTAAGTTTTACGTCTTCAGCAAGACCACGACCTTCAATTCACTTAGGGGTCTTTGAGTCATCCAAGGGATAGATGATCTCCTGGTCAAAATTGTCTTCTAAGTACGGTTTTAGTCGTTGACAATTAACTTTGAAGCTACTGCCATCCTTCGGGTTTTGAATTTCTACAGTGCCATAGGGGAATACTTGTTTCACAATGAATGGTCCAGACCATCGAGAACGGAGTTTCCCAGGAAATAGATGCAATCGTGTATTGTAGAGCAAAACTTTCTGATCAGGTTGAAAAGACTTTCTTAAAATAGATTTGTCATGAAAAAGCTTAGTCTGTTCTTTATAAAGTTTTGCACTCTCATAAGCATCGAGACGCATCTCCTCCAATTCATTGAGTTGCAATTTGCATTCGAACCCTGCTTTGTGCATATCAAAATTCAAAGCCTTGATTGCCCAATATGCACGATGCTCTAACTCCACTGGTAAGTGACAAGCTTTCCAAAAGACTAGTCTATAGGGAGACATACCAATGGGAGTTTTGTACGCAGTCCTGTAAGCCCACAAAGCATCATTTAAGCGCAAGGACCAATCTTTCCTATCGGGTCCAACAGTTTTCTCAAGAATCTTTTTAATCTCCCGATTAGACAATTCCACCTGACCACTTGCTTGGGAATGATATGGAGTAGCATCCTTATGGGTAACAGAGTACTTTTTCAGCAAAGCTTCAAAAGATCTGTTACAAAAGTGAGTGCCTCCATCACTAATGATAGCTCGTGGGGTCCCAAAGTGATCTATACATGAAATATGCATTTTATTATCTCCTAAACTTATGATTACGCTAGTGTTTGATTAGAATAACTACTACTTTAATATAGTTTTTGGTTTTTGTAGGAAATAAGAGTAATACACAGAAATGACGAGAAAAGTAACTCGAATGGTTAAATCATCATAACTTCGTTTACAAATTTTGGATTGGACTGATTCAAGTCTCATGTTAAATTTAAAGAAGTCAGCTTTCCAACGCCACCAACCACGTGCAATTCGGAGTTCGGGACAGAAAGTTATAGCCATTTGAATTTTATGAACAGTAACTACGATCGATCGGCTATCAATGCGATCGATCGCCAGAGCCGCAAAAGCAGTGTATTAAAGGAAACGATCGATCGGGATCAAAATGATCGATCGTATCAATTGGAATTTTTCAATCGCCGAAGACAGTAACTACGATCGATCGGTATCATGCGGCGTCGATCGGCAAAGCGATCGATCGGAGGAAATTAACGAAGGAATTGCGATCGATCGGACAGCGAACGATCGTCAATACGGAGCGATCGATCGCCGTATGCGGCAAACTGAAATAAGACCTATTTCGACTTGGATTTGGAAGGGGACTTTGTGGTTTATCTTCACTCTTATAAATAGGCCTTATGAGAAAATGTTTTGGGTACCTCATATTCAACCCTTGGAGAATCTAGAGCTAAATTGGAGGCTAGAGCAAAGGAGAGAAGAAGATGAAGAACATGAAGAACACGATGGTGATGTCTCTTCCGATGCGAGGCTAAACACCTTTCCAAGGCGTAGATGAAGCCCAATAATCTAGTTGTATAGTTTCTTTTCTCTCATCTTATGTTTTTACTCTGGTTGGTGTATAGATTTTATTTTGTAATCACCGTTAATTCAATAAAGATTTGTTCTTTGTACTCGAGAGAGACAAGAGTGAATTCTTGTGAGTTTCAATCCGAAGAATACTTGCGTATCTAAGAGGAACGTGAGTAGACTGAGGTGTTATATATCAATAAAATTTCATTGGTTTATACTCGAGATAGATAGATCACAATTCCATGTTATAACCGTTTTATGTGTTATATCCGAGAGGAGAGCACTATATTTTGAGTTGACAAGTGTATGTCCGAGAGGAATATGCTAGCCAATTGGAAATCTTTATTCAAAAGAGAGAGAGAAACGAGACACTAGTTTATTGTGGTGGATTCGAAGCCTTGGTCTTCTCCATATTGATTAAATCTCACTTAGGGGCCGTTTGGGGCGTGATTATTGCAAAACATCCAGACTGGATTCTAGATATCTACTGTAGCATCCAGGTGGATTTTTACATCCAGCAAAACACGTCCTGAGGTGTTTCAGCTGGATATATAAAATATCCAGATGCTACAATCTGGATGTTTTGCTTTTAATCACGCCCCAAACGGCCCCTTAGTTTAGTTAAAGTTCATTGCTTTCTTAGTCTAAAATCAACATTGCTACTTTCTTTTGAATTTGGTAAAGTATTCACCGTCCCTGAGGTTCGACAACCCTTTTTAATAGTCATCGTAGTACAATTGCCTTGTGCACTTGCATGGGTTTTAATTTTAAACGATCAAGTTTTTGGCGCCGTTGTCGGGGACGGCACAATAGTTTACCAGATTCTTAGCATAATTAGTGTTAGAGTAGGTTAGTAAGTCTTAACTTAGATTATTTGTCAGTAGCTTAATTTGTATTTTTCTTTCTTTTTTTGCAAGGTTAAGAGAAGACGTGGAATTCTCGCTAACGTGGAAGGGCCTCCCCTTCCCCTAGTTTGCATTCTTTTTTCCTTATCTTTTTAGATTAATTTGTGTGTTTGGTGTTTTTTTTTTCTTTCTGTGATAGTATGTTGTGCTAGTTGTGGATATTTAGGGTTATTTATCTTATTTGTGGATGCGTGATATTGTGGTTCGGGTGTTGATAAATACATGGTGAAGAAATGTCTTCACCTTTTTATGGATTTAGCCATGAGAACCCATATAGGAGCTTTAATTATTATTGTTCTTCACACACACTTAATCCCCTTCCCTATGAAATGCCCTACCACCCACGTCCCTTATATACTGATACTTACAACAGTGGTTGGGATAATCACTCTAATTTTGGGAGTGGCACATCTTCCCCACAATACACAACTCCTCATATGTCGGAACCATATGCCCTCTGTTTAAGTCCTATTCATACCCCAGTGGAGTGCCCTTTGGCCCATGAGTACCCTGATTTTATACGCAAGTATGTTAATGAGGCCCAAAGTCTTCAAAGGTGGGAGGATCATCCTAATAACCCTTGGGAGCAACCCAACCCTGAGCCCACTCTTCATCAGGCCCCTAGACAAGATCTCCTAAGCCCACACCTGCCTTACCAACCAGCCGCTCTCCTCAGTTTGGCCAACCCACTAGACAATCTACCTTAGAAAACCAAATGAGCCAATTATTTGCCCTTGTAGCTGAGATGGCAACCGAGATAAAAACTGAGATAAAAGCTGAGATAGAATCCAAACACAGAGAGCTGAAAAGTGAACTACAGACCCATGCCCAAATTGTCCATTCTCACACACAAGCTCTTGCCAACATTGAAATACAGTTAGAACAGCTAACACAGACCATGAATATAAACGAAGAATGCATTTTACCTGTCGAGCCCCAATATCCGAAGGGCCAATTTTCTGATGAAAGGATCTGTTTTTCCCCTTACTATGATGTTATATCCCTTCAGAATGCCCAAAGGTTTGACAATGAGCTTGAGTGGGCTTTACATAATAATCAAGAGGGTGTAGAAATTAAAGAAGAAGTGAGTGTGTTGATAGAACCAAATTTTTAACCTTCTTCTATATCTGAGGAGTTGCAGTCTACAACACTATTAACAGAACCTTCTATTCTTGAAGCACTATTCATATCTTGTCTAGATCAATCTAACTCTTTGTTTAATGAATATAACTTAGACTGTTTCATAGATTGTTTAGTTGAGTCACTAATTGAGGAAGCTTTCCCAATTGGGTTACTAGAAGAGGCCCCTAAGGCCAAAATGGTTAATTTGGAGGAGGAGCCTTTTATTCTAAAATTTTCTAATGACCCTTCTTCATGGTTAATGCAGGGAGCCCTCTTTCCAAAGCTTCCCTACCCACCACTCCATCCTTTTATTCCACGATGTGCTCCATACTTAGGCAAGTGGTACAATCATTTAATTGATCCAGGTTGATGACTTGATAATCTGGACCCTGCACAAGACCGTGGCTACGTCTGGCTCAAGACGTTAAACTTAGCGCTTGGTGGGAGTCAACCCACGTATTCAGGTGTATTCTCTCCTTTATCTGATTTTCTTTGTTTAATGCTCATTGTCATGTTATATTTTGTTCACATTGTGGACAATGTTCATATTAGGTTTAGGGGAGAGGATGTGCTTTAAAAAAAAAAAGAAAAAACGAAGAACAGTAGATACGATCGATCGTATTTACACGATCGATCGCTATCCGATCGACGCCTTATCCTTGCGATCGATCACTCTGTGGTACATCAACACCGTTCATCTTCAATCTAATGGTGTTGTTTCTCGATTTATAAAACGATCGATCGGATAAACTGGGATCGATCGCGGGTCGTCTTCCTCGCGCTTAAAATCCAAGCGGCCGCGGCGAGAGAAATCTATTTCCGCTCGCCGCCGCCGTTTTCGACCCGTGTTTGAGCTGAAACTCCGGCCCCCAAAGGATTTTTGCACGTAGAATCCAGATTCGGTGTCTGTTTTCGTGATTTCCCACTCCTTTCATCGTAATCACTCCTTTTTCTTCCGGTAAGCCGAAACTTAAAAACTCGATTTTTCTTGGTTTCTGGTAGATATTATTGTGATTACTCTCATGCATTCTCTTATAATGACTATTGCGATGCTTATGCGTGAGTTTCAGCTTTTGATTCTTCGATTTTAGGTGGTTTATTTAATTTTTAGGATTTGTGTTCTTGCGGTGAACAGTGTTTTGCTTTATTTAAAAAAAAAAAAATTTTGAAATCTGATTTTGGGGATATATATCCCTCTCATGCATAATTCTATATTGATGATTGTGATTTTTGTTATGCATGATCATTCCTTTCGATTTCCTAAGTTTTCATAAAATTTTTATTTTTTATTATTTTTTTATTTTTAGGAAATTCATTATTATTTTAAAAAAAAAACCCGAAAATTGTGAAGTGGATCTATTATTACATGCTTGCTGTGATATTTAAGTATTGCGATTACATGCTGCATATTCTTGTACCTTGATTGGATTTTCACTATTATCTTTGGTTTTCAGGTACAATGCCTCAGAAATTCGTCGTTCACAAACGTTCATGGGGTGAAGCTTCTTCATCACGCCCTGTTCCTTCCACCCCTCCACCTGAACCTGCTGCACAGCCTCGGCCCATACAATATGAGAGGCAGGTGGTCCTGAACCCGTCTATTCCCGATCTTCCGACTCAGAGGTGGATTGAGGATCGGCCGGATTGGGTGAACTATTTCACCCATATCACTGCAAAAAGGCAGAATGCATTTGCAATGGTCCACGAGGACCCGGTTCGGGAATTCTATGCAAATGGCACCATTGACGACCACGATAATCCAGAACAGGTGACCATTCAGAGCGTAGTATGTGGTGTTCCGATCCGAGTCCGAGTTGCCGATATTGCTAGTGCTATGGGGTGTGACAGAGGTACGATTCATCACCCTGATTTTAATGGATAT
Organism: Houttuynia cordata; assembly: GCA_039654745.1. Taxonomy (NCBI): domain Eukaryota; kingdom Viridiplantae; phylum Streptophyta; class Magnoliopsida; order Piperales; family Saururaceae; genus Houttuynia; species Houttuynia cordata. The sequence goes on from CM077502.1 coordinate 33,939,753, forward strand.
CAGTTTCCTCTGTACCGGAATATCACAGGACGATTGATGGGGTCTGCAGTAGGACCTGGGACCTCTACCTACCTGGCCGCCATCAGCATGCGAGCTGAGTTCCGCTTTGCCTTTTTAATTCTACAGCATGATGTATGGTCGGCCCGGAAGGAGAAAGTCGACCGAACCATGACTGATTTACTCTATGTATTCGGCAATGATACTCGGCGCCGTGATCTTGACTTGCCTTCATTCGTCTTTGGCCGGATGAAGCAAATGATGGTGGGCCAAAAAGATGAGAGGTTACCATATCCATACATTTTAGAGCGGGTATTTGTGACTCACGGGGTGCATTTTCCTGACCATTCTCGAGTATCTCATGGTCTGGGGCCCATTAAAGTGGATGCGTATAACCGTATGATGGGTCATACACGACGCGGGTGGCCACGAGCTCCCCGTCTTGAGGAACACGCTGAGATACCTGAGGGTGAGCCTGCTCAACCACCATGGGCGACGATGCAGCAGCAGATCAACGATCTCACTGGCCATGTGCAGGAGATTCGCCAGTCCCAACAGGTGCTTATGGACTCCCAGCATGCTATTACGGAACGTCTCGACTCCATAGTCGATTTTCTTCATGCATGGCGTTTTCCTCTAGGCGATGGTGATGGCGATGATCGGGATTTCTAGTCCATTTCCTCTGGTGTTTTCCTTCCTCTTTCTCTCTTTTTACCTTTTGTGATCATTGTATTTTGTCTTTATTGAGCATTGAGGACAATGCTTATATTAGGTTTGGGGGAGAGGGTGTGCTTCATTGTAAAATCAAAAAAGGAAAATAAAAAAAAAGGAGTTAAATTTGTTTGAGTAGTTTTAAGTTGTTTGTTAGTAGTTTTTCATAGGTTTTGATAGTTTATCCCGTAATAATGCATGTTACAATTCTTTGGAGATTAATTTGCATTGGAAGTGTGAGTAAGTATACTGGAGGATAGATACACTTAACTGAGCATATCTTTCTGTTACAGTCCTCTTGGAATAGGTGCTTAAACTAAGAAAATTCACTCACACACACTAGTACATAAAGTAATTCCATCTAGAGATTTGTTGAATGCTAATTTACAGTGGGATGTCTTTAGTCATAGTCATTGGATGATGTGTAGTTATCTGTTGAGCTTAAAAGATCATGATAGACCATTTACTTGGCTATGGCAAGGGATTGGAACCGGAAATAGGTTGAGAGTATAATACGGCCTAGACAAAATAAAGATGTGCTTGAAAATATATGTGCTGAAAATGAAAATGTGGAAAAATGAAAACAAAATGAAAGAAAAAGGGCTGCTTGACTTTATAGGATTAACTTAGGCTGATGCTCAGGCCCGAAGCGGTCTTTTAAAACCTAATGCCCTAAGCTAAATTGGCTGGGAGTCATTGGCCTGAGTCATTGCTAAACCTAAGCATCTTGAAGTCAGGCCTTACACAGTCCTAGCGAAAGAAAAAAAAAGAGTCTGTGGTGTATTATCCTCTCAAATCTAGACTGTTGGACCCGAGGAGGCGCGCAGATCTGTGCTATCATGAACCTAAAGATTACGATGACTATGTAGATTCTGATGTTCTTTGGTTAATGGGTAACACTGGATCTGTATAAAACAGAAATTTAGAATGTATTGCTACAATGTTCTACACTTTTTACTATTTATGTTATCACGCTATATTATATTGAGCAGAAATTTCCAAGATGAAAGTGTGGAATAAAACTTTCTATTGATTATGAACCAAGTACATGTGGTTAATTCTCTTAAGCATTGTAGTTTGCATTTGAAGGGATAATAGGTTCTTTATTTTTGCAATGTTTTAATTTTTGCTTTATTTTTTTTGCACTTGGGTTAATTAGTTTAAAAAATACATGTTTGTGGGTAGCATGGCTGCAAACCCTCACGAGACACAACTCGTCCAACTAGGGCCACCTAGAGGTTTAACGGCTTGTTGCATACGCTCAATGCAATCGTGTTACCTACGAAAGTGGTGTTTACTTTTATGCATTAGTTCCTTAGTTTGATTGTTTCATTTTGATTTGTTTTTGTTTTGCTAAGGACTAGCAAAATGTAGGTTTGGGGGTGTGATCTATACATGAAATATGCATTTTATTATCTCCTAAACTTATGATTACGCTAGTGTTTGATTAGAATAACTACTACTTTAATATAGTTTTTGGTTTTTGTAGGAAATAAGAGTAATACACAGAAATGAGGAGAAAAGTAACTCAAATGGTTAAATCATCATAACTTCGTGTATAAATATCGGATTGGACTGATTCAAGTCTCATGTTAAATTTCAAGAAGTCAGCTTTCCAACGCCACCAACCACACGCAATTCAGAGCTCGGGACAGAAAGTTATAGCCATTTGAAGTTTATGAACAGTAACTACGATCGATCGGCTATCATTGCGATCGATCACCAGAGCCGCAAAAGCAGTGTATTAAAGGAAACGATCGATCGGGATCAAAATGATCGATCGTATCTACTGGAATTTTTCAATCGCCGAAGACAGTAACTACGATCGATCGGTATCATGCGGCGTCGATCGGCAAAGCGATCGATCGGAGGAAATTAACGAAGGAATTGCGATCGATTGGACAGCGAACGATCGTTAATACGGAGCGATCGATCGCCGTATGCGGTAAACCGAAATAAGACCTATTTTGACTTGGATTTGGAAGGGGACTTCGTGGTTTCTCTTCACTCTTATAAATAGGCCTTATGAGAGAACGTTTTGAGTACCTCATATTCAACCCTTGGAGAATCTAGAGCTAAATTGGAGGCTAGAGCAACGGAGAGAAGAAGATGAAGAACACGATGGTGATTTCTCTTCCGATGCGAGGCTAAACACCTTTCCAAGGCGTAGATGAAGCTCAATAATCTGGTTGTGTAGTTTCTTTTCTCTCATCTTATGTTTTTACTCTAGTTGGTGTATAGATTTTATTGTGTAATCACCGTTAATTCAATAAAGATTTGTTCTTTGTACTCGAGAGAGACAAGAGTGAATTCTTGTGAGTTTCAATCCGAAGAATACTTGCGTATCCGAGAGGAACGTGAGTAGACTGAGGTGTTATATATCAATAAAATTTCATTGGTTTATACTCGAGAGAGATAGATCACAATTCCATATTATAACCATTTTATGTGTTACATCCGAGAGGAGAGCACTATATTTTGAGTTGACAAGTGTATGTCCGAGAGGAATATGCTAGCCAATTGGAAGCTTTATTCAAAAGAGAGAGAGAAACGAGACACTAGTTTAATGTGGTGGATTCGAAGCCTTGGTCTTCTCCATATTGATTAAATCTCACTTAGTTTAGTTAAAGTTCATTGCTTTCTTAGTCTAGAATCAGCATTGCTACTTTCTTTTGAATTTGGTCAAGTATTCACCGTCCTTGAAGTTTGACAACCCTTTTTAATACTCACCGTATTACAATTGCCTTGTGCACTTGCAAGGGTTTTAATTTTAAATGATCACAAAGCGACAAAATATGTTATCTTTCAAAAATTTTACCACAACCTTATGATCATTTGTCTTAGTGGCGATTGCTTCAATCCATTTAGAAACATAATCCACTGCAACCAGAATGTAAAGGTAACAAAAGGATTGTGAGAAGGGTCCTATGAAATCAATTCCCCAAACATCAAAGAGGTCACCACAAGAATGGGTTGGAGAGGCATCATATCTCGTCGAGAGATAGATCCTAACCTTTGACATCTATCACAAGATTTACAAAACTCATGAGCATCCTTAAACAAGGTTGGCCAATAGAATCCACTCTGCAAAATCTTGGCAGCGGTTTTCTTGCCCCCAAAATGTCCCCCGCATGCTTGAGAATGACAAGAATGGAGAATACTATGAAACTCATTCTCAGGCACACACCGTCTAATCACCTGGTCCGGACATATTTTAAATAGGTACGGATCATCCCAAAAGTAAGATTTAATCTTAGAAAAGAACAAATCTTTGTCGTGTTTGGTCCAATGGGATGGAATCTGACCTACGGCAAGGAGTTCACAATGTTGGCAAACCAAGGGGTTGTAATTTGGGAGATGGAGAACAATTGTTCATCAGGAAAAGAATCATGTAGTGGCTCTTCATCTTTAGATGTTTCAACAAGGATTCTAGAGAGATGATCGGCCACCACATTTTCAACACCTTTCTTGTCTCGGATTTTATAATTAAATTCTTGTAAAAGTAAAATCCATCTAATCAATCGAGGTTTGGTGTCTTTCTTGGACAAGAGATGTTTTAACGCAGCATGATCAGAGAAAATGATGATCTTAGAACCTAAAAGGTAGGATCTAAATTTATCCAAGGCATAAACTACCACTAGAAGTTCCTTCTCCGTAGTGGTGTAATTCAATTGAGCATCAGAAAAGGTCTTACTAGCATAATATATGACATGGGGAACCTTATTCACTCTCTTACCTAGGACAGCACTAATAGCATAGTCTGAAGCATCACACATGATTTCAAAGGGAAGAGAGTAGTCAGAGGGCTGAATGATAGGTGCAGTAGACAATAAAGTACGAAGAGTGTCAAAAGCTTGCCTACATGCATCATCAAACACAAAAGGCACATCGTGGGCTAATAGATTGCTCAAGGGGCGAGCAATCTTACTGAAGTCTTTAATGAACTACCTATAAAAGCCTGCGTAACCAAGGAACGATCTAATTTGTTTCACCGAAGATGGTGGTGGCAGGTTAGTGATGAGATCAACCTTGGCTTTATCAACTTCAATTCCCCTTTGTGAGACTACATGTCCCAAAAAAATTCCCTCTTGCACCATGAAATGACTTTTTTCCCAGCTCAAGACAAGATTTTTCTCATCACAACGTTTGAGAACTAACGACAGATTATGGAGACATTCATCAAATGATGGACCAAATACAGAGAAATCATCCATGAACACTTCTAAAAATTTGTCAACCATATCAGAGAAGATGGCTAGCATGCACCATTGAAAGGTGGCAGGTGCATTACATAGCCCAAAAGGCATTCTTAGGTAAGCAAAGGTACCGAAAGGACAAGTAAAGGTAGTCTTCTCTTGATCTACAGGAAACACTGGGACTTGATTATATCCAGAGTAACCATCAAGAAAACAATAGAATTGTTGACCTGCTAGTTTCTCTAAGATTTCTTGAATGAAGGGTAATGGAAAGTGGTCTTTTCTGGTTTTAGTGTTAAATTTTTGATAATCAATACACACTCTCCACCCAGTAGTTTCACGGGTTGGGACTAACTCTCCATCATAGTTTTTCTTCACTGTGATGCCAGACTTTTTAGGCATGACTTGTATCGGACTGACCCACTCACTATCAGAAATGGGGTATATGATACCAGCATCGAGCAGTTTCATAATTTCTTTCTTGACCACATCCCTCATGTTGGGATTCAATCTCCGCTGATTCTCTCTTGATGGATTGGCATCATTCTCTAAATGAATGCGATGCATACAAACTGAAGGATCAATGCCTCTTAGATCAGCAACAGTCCACCCTATGGCTCTCCTATGCTGAACTAGTATCCTAAGCAGTTGACTCTCCTAGCCGCTAGACAAGCTAGATGAAATGATAACAGGGAGAGTATCAGTAGGACCTAGAAAAACATACTTGAGTGAACTCGGAAGTGGTTTCAACTCAAGTTAAGGAGGAGACTCAATGGAAGGTTGGAGTGATGGACTGGGAGATATTGGTAAAGGCTCTACTCTGTTTCTATAAGGAAAAGAGTCATGATAGGGAGGAGAAGCTGACATCGCATGAATTTCTTCAACGGGTGGTTCTATGTCAGAATCCTCTATCCCTAAATAGAATAGAGTAGGATCTTGAGCGTCAGACATGAGCTCATTCAAGAGTGTCTCTTCCATAAGGTCATCAATTTCATCAACAAAAGAACACTCTTGTTCACTTTCGGTGGCTCATTGGTTTGAAGCTTAGAACACATTGAGTGTGATCTTCATGTTTCCAAAAGACATCTCCATCATTCCAGATCGACATTGGATATATACATTGGCCGTTGCAAAGAAAGGGCGGCCTAAAATAACTGGAATGGTGTGAGAAGCATGAGACACAGGTTCCATGTCCAAAACTAAGAAATCAACTGGAAAGAAGAATTTTCAACCCCAACTAAAATATCTTCGAGAAGACCTCGGGGTTTTCTAAAGGATCTATCGGCCAACTGCAGAGTTGCCAATGTTGGTTGCAAGTCTCCCAATCCTAATTTCTCATATACTGAGTAGGGTAAAAGGTTAACACTAGCACCCAAATCTAAAAGAGCCCTGTTAATGATATGGTCGCCGATGACACATGAAATGGTAGGTGTGCCAGGGTCTTTAAATTTTGGTGGTGTGTCATGTTTCAGAATGGAACTGACCTGCTCAATTAGAAAAACCTTTTTCGAAATGTGAGTCCTAGACTTCTGCTTTTGTGTGCACAGGTCTTTAAGAAATTTTGCATAGACGGGCACTTGCTGAATGGCTTCTAGGAGTGGAAGATTTATCTTAACTTTTTTGAAGGTTTCTAGCACTTCATCCATCCTAGCTTTGTTCTTATTAAAAGGGGACGGCATGTCTAAGCACTGAGGAAATGGAGCACGGGGTACATAAGGTACCTCATGATTGGCCTTAGACTTGGTTCCTGAAGAAGATTCAGAAGGAGAAACAGTGTCCTTCTGCTTTGGCTGACTTAAAGTAGGTGGTGTCTCTATAGTTTCATCAGTCTCTAGATTGCTTATTTTTCCTTGAACCTTATCTTCTCTCACATCAACACCAACCTGGTTTTCGATTTGTTTCCCACTCCGCAGGGTTGTTATAGCTTGCACATGCTCATTGGAAGTAGTTTGTTGTTAGCATAAACTGACCCTTTGGGTTATTCATTGGTTGACTAGGCAACCGACCCTCTTCTCTCTTACTCATTGAATTAGCTAATTGACCAATTTGAAATTCTAATTTAGCTATAGATTGAGTATGGGAATGCACAAGTTGAGCTTGTGATTGTACCTAGGCTTGAATACTCTGTAGAGCAAACAAGACTTTGTCCTCAAATTCTGAATTTCTAGAGGGTTGTGAAAATTGGGAAGGCATGGTAGGTTGTTGAAAACCTGGTGGGTTATTTTGAAAGTTGGCTCTTTGGGGTGGAGTAAAAGGAACACCCTGGTTCTATGGATGCCAGGAAAAATTTGGGTGATTCCTCCACCCCGGGTTATATGTGTTGGAGAATGGATCATTGCCTGTTCGAGCATAAGTTTGAGCAGCATTGACATGCTCCTGAACAAGCTCTGGGAATTGTGGGCAGATGAGCACTCTAGGATAGAATGCATGGGACTTAAGCATAGAACGCATGCTTCTTGAGTGTGTGCAGGAGTTTATGACTTTAGGCTCAAGATTTGATCTATCTTCCTAAATAATGTAGCAACTTGGTTAGAAAGATCATCTGTTTGTTTCACTTCATACATACCACCTTTAGAGAGGGTAGAAGAAGAAGAATCATTTAAACTCCTATTAGCCATCGTATGTTGCAACGAATTTTCACTCAAGTTTGCAAAAAGTTCCCATGCTTCATTTTCATTTTTTAACAGGAAAGTGCCTCTACACAAAGCATCAACAAGATGACGATTCTGATCTGTCAATCCTCTATAAAATCTCTGCACTAACTGCTAATGAGGTACGGCATGATGAGGACACTTCCGCTGAAGGTCCTTGAGTCTATCCTAGCTCTCATGGAACTGTTCAGAAGGTGGGTAAAGGTAGTGATGGCATCTCTCATTTGGTTGGTTTTTCCTATGGGAAAGTATTTCTTTAGGAAATCCTGTTGCATTTTCGCCCAAGAGGTAATGGATTCGGGTTCTAGAGAGTAGAGCCATTCTTTAGCCTTATCCTTAAGGGAGAATGGGAATAGTCTCATTCTTACCGCATTGTCTGTAAGATTGTTCAATTTAAAAGTTGTGCCGATTTCTAAAAACTCATCCACATGCCTATATGGATCTTCGTGATTTCGTGGTAGCATCTGTATTATGTTGGACTTAATCTCGAAGTTACCAGCTATTGCAGCCGGTACTCGAATGCAGGACGGAGATATATAGGCATTTGGAGTGCAGTACTCTTTCAGAGTTTTCATGTTTTCTTCTGCCATTTCAAGCAAAGGGTGGGTGATACTTAATTGGCCTCTTTGGTTTTGTCTAAAAGTTCTCTCAATTTCACTGTCAAAGGCTGCTAAGTCTTCACCCAATGACCTACGCCCTTGCATAAACTAATCACACAAACAAAAATAACAAAAACAACCCTAGATGTTGACAATTAGCACTGCATGCTGTCACAAAAATAAAAGAAAAATCACGTAACACTCAAATTAAACTAAAAAGAGAGGTAATAGATGGCAAACAGTGGGAAAGGATGGCCTTTCCACGTTGGCGAGAAATCCACGTGTCACTTTTACCTCTGCAATGTGATTCCTACAAAGACAAGAAAAACAAACTATTAAAATCCTAAAAAGAAATGTTTAAACTAAATAGAATTAAATCAAACCGTTACCAAGTCCCCCGCAATGGCGCCAATTGATTGATTGAATTTGTAACTAATTTTACTCGCAATCGCACGAGACGACGTATAGGCTAGTGGAAACGAGGTCAAACCCAAAGGACTTGGACTGATTCAACTTAATTCTAATGAAAGATTTGATTATTTTTTTTTACGTAACTAGTTATAACAGAATGAAAAGTTCTAATTTAACAAAGCAATGAAATTTATGTGAAAATAATATGATGAGAAATATACTAAGACTTCGAATCCACCCAACTAAATAGCTTTTCTCTCCGTTAACCCGTACAATTCCAAGTGATCAATTATCCGTGCCTCATTCGAAGTCACGAATAATCGTAATGTGTGCAGCCCTCTCGAACATACAACTAAATAATTAAATCTAACTTAATTAATCTCTCTATCTCGAGCAAAGATCAATCATAAAATGCAATTTTTATTCAAATAGTATCTTGGAATTCGCTAAGACCTCTCGAACATTAACAAACCCTTAGTTTAATTTCACTAACAATCAACTCTACCATCTCTCGATAAGTAGAACAATCATCGTAAAATTTATTAAGCACATATGGAATAAAAATCACTACTTTAGAATTGCAAATAAATATTGAGAGTCAAACAATTCAGCAGGGCTTCATCTAGTCTTAGTACAATAAAATTTAGCTAGACATGAATGAAAAGGAAGAAAAAGCCTGGTTCGTTGGAGAAGTCATTTGCAGGAATACTGTTCACGCGCACTGTAGCACTGTAGCGAAATCACTGTAGCACCTCATTGTTCACTGTCTTCCTCGATGAGTCGCGGTTACTGTAGCACTCGAAGAACAGTACTGTAGCAGTTGCAGATTTGGTCCAAAAATCAGTCCTTTCTCCTAGCGATCGACTCTCCTCCATCACGTCTCTTCTTCCGGCCAAAGCCCCGCCTTATTACCACTGGAATCCGGCCAAATCACACCCAAAAAGGCTCTGTTTTCTCTCGTCAAACTCTCTGTTCTTCTTTGCTCAGCCGACCAGGGCAGCAGTTCTCTCCTCCTGTGACTAGTACTCTCTCGAGCAACCAGTCACGACCAGCGATTCAATTCTCCTCTCTACGCACAGCCGGCCTCTCCTTCGAACCAGACAGTTGGCCCTCTTTCTCCTTCTCTCAGTTGTCTTGTCCCCTCTCTGCTACGGTATGCTCTGTTTTATAGGGTGAAAACATAGTCCCTTTCTCCAAAATTAAAACTTTCCGAAATCAGTTCTTCCTCAATCAACAGTTTTCCCTTCAAAATCAAATTAACTGCAGCTCGATTCCCATTCTGAAACGGAGCTGGAATCCATCTTTCCTTATTCGACATTTCCCAAATCGAGCACTTCCAAAATTAGAATTTTGCTTCTTCTGTTGCTTGCAGTTGAGCTCCTCTGCCACCATCGTTTCACCGTCGACATTACTACCCATAGACTGCCGTCGTCATTTCCTTAGTCGAACCACCGAGACCCAGCCGTCGTCGTTTCGCTGTTCCCTTCTGCTCGAACATCGTCGCCGTCTGCTAAAACAGAGTTGTCTATCCGCTATTGGGTTGCCGTCCTTCTTGACACATGCTATCGATCAACATCATCAACCTCGCCGCTGAGCTCAGCACCGCCTCTATCCAACCCCACCGTCGATCGACACCCAGCTCCGCCGTCTCAGAACAAAGCTCAGAGCTCTGCTTGTTCGACTGTAACGCCCGAGCCATCGAGCTCGGGCCGTTCTTTTCATTTTTTTTCTTTTCATCAAACCGAACCGACAACAGCTGAACCGAACCGTCACTGAACCAGTCGGTTCAGTGCTTCCTTTTCTTTTTTTCTTTTTCTTCCTTAAAACCCGTCGTATTGCTCTCGTTCATCGGATCTCATCTGGACTCGTTTGACATGTTTCACTTTGGCGATCTGCAATTGAGACTTTTAAACCTGCATAGATAAAATTAAATATAACTTAGACACATAATTAAATGTAAATCCATTAAATCTAATTAACGCATCTAAATTAATCAATTAAATGCATTTATTCATTAAACTCCTAATTACTCACCTAATCATGATTAACTGTTAATAATCCTTACTTTCACTAAAATTATGACTAACAAATAGGTAGAAAGGAATATAAAAATGTGTATATTTTGTAGATATCATATAGCTTGGAGAATCTAGGGACCACCTTTGAGCTAAATTGGAGGCTAGAGCAAAGGAGAGAAGAAGATGAAGAATATGAAGAACATGATGGTGATTTCTCTTCCAATGCGAGGCTAAACACTTTTTCAAGGTGTAGATGAAGCCCAGTAATCTGGTTGTATAGTTTCTGTTCTCTCATCTTATATTTTTACTCTAATTGGTGTATGGATTTTATTGTATAATCATTGTTAATTGATTAAAGGTTTGTTCTTTGTACTCGAGAGAGACAAGAGTGAATTCTTGTGAGTTTCAATCCGAAGAAACTTGTGTATCCGAGAGGAATGTGAGTAAACTGATGTGTTATATATCAATAAAATTTCATTGGTTTATACTCAAGAGAGATAGATCACAATTCCATGTTTTAATTGTTTTATGTGTTACGTCCGAGAGGAGAGCACTATATTTTGAGTTGACAAGTGTATGTCTGAGAGGAATATGCTAGCCAATTGGAAATCTTTATTCAAAAGAGAGAGAGAGAGAAACGATACGCTAGTTTATTGTGATGGATTCGAAGCCTTCGTCTTCTCCATATTGATTAATTCTCACTTAGTTTAGTTAAAGTTCATTGCTTTCTTAGCTTAGAATCAACACTGCTGCTTTCTTTTGAATTTGGTAAAATATTAATCCGTCCCTAAGGTTCGACAACCCTATTTATACTCGCCGTAGTACAATTGCCTTGTGCACTTGCAAGGGTTTATATTTAAACGATCACATTACTTTTATGTGTTTGACATGCTACAATGGGGAAAGTTGACGGTAAGTCATTTTCCTACGGTTGAGATGTTAACTGATCCGTTAACGAAGGCTTTAACGATGGATCTATTTATTAAACATGTTCATAGTTTTGGATTACGGCAGGACTAGTGCACGGGTCATTGTTAGATCGCAAATATGAGCACATATCCGATAGTGGGGGATGTAAGATAATAGTATGGGTTCATGTCCCATATTACTTGTCATGATTAGAGGAGTCGTCCCTCTCATGTGAGGTGTATGCACATGTGGAGATGATAGGCTCCCGTGGGCCCAAGGTGGGGCCCACCAAGGTGGAAGAGACACCTTTACTGTTTGTAACCGTTTTGGAAGAAGAGTCATGAAAAGGGAATAATTGGGGAAGCATCACCCGAATTGGAAATAACCAATTTGGAAATTGCCAAATTGGAAACTGCGTGATGGGTTGTAACTCACCAATTATGGGGATCCGTGATGAGGGAATAAAGGGGGGCGTTACTGTTCACGTCCCCCTACCTTTTGGGGTGTTCTCCTTCTTCTCCCTTGACCATTTTCTCCATCTTCTCTTTAAGAGCTTTTGCTTTATGTGAGATTTGATCTTAGAGATCATATTAAAGAAAAACTTCAGAGAATCGCAAGGAAGTGATATTGCTAACTCGTGGAGAATAGCAAGTCGCAGATTCACACACAAACGGTTACAAAAGGGGTGATCTCTGACATATTCTTTTCTCTACGAAGAACGGTATAAACTTGGGCACAAAGGCCGCAGGTTAGTAGTATACGTTCTTAGATTTATTTGATTGATCATGATATAAATTGCTTGTTCGTTTATATTGCTAAAATACTTGTACTCGATTGTATATTTGCGTATGTGAGTGCAAGTTTATTCCTCATGCAAATAGAATTTGGGAGAATTTGACACATACACGACGCAATATCCGCTTCCGCTGCGGCTCGATTACCCTTCATTTTTTCTGACTAATAATGTTTTTGTTTGTTTGCCATATCGTATAAAGCAATTTTAATTCTCTTCTTTTTCCCATCTCTTGAAGGAGAAAACAGTAAGGGTACGTTTGGGTAGGAGAAGCGCTTCTCATGCAGCGGCTTTCCCCCAGAATCTCCTCATGAGAAGGGTTAGGAGAAGCGCTTCTCTTGCAGCCTGATGGACATTAAACGAGGGAAAGATAAAGGCGCTTCATTTGCCCAAATGCGCACTACAAAAGGACTGGTCTTATTCTATCAGCGTTCGTGCATTTTAGCAAAAAAAATGTTTGAGCATTCTTGAGTCACAATATGGTTGTAGAACTAGGCTTGAGCTTATGAATCGTTCTTGGTTCTGTGTATAACTTTTTTCACTTCTGCATGGGAGTAAAAATGTTTGGATAAAACTTATGTATTTGTCTGGATAATCTGTCTGTCTGCATCCGTCTGGGCTTGATTTGCATTGTTGGCCCTTTGCTTGACAGCTCGAGCTTTAAAGTAGCTTGGTTTCTAACATGGTTTGAGAGCCAGCAGGGTTCCGTTTTCGATCCGCACATCTGCCTCTGCATATTATGTGTACGTGCAAGCATCTGTGTCTGTCAAATTGTGCTTGCCTGCGGCGTTGTTGGATATCTGTTTATCTGTATCTGTCTGTTTGGGTCGGTCTGGGCTTGATATACAGTGTTGTGCTGCTCTTCTATAGCTCGAGATATCCAGTTTTGAGGCAACTTGGACAGTATTCTCATGCGATCTTTTGCAGTATGGGCCAGTGGAATGTGCAATTTTTACAGATTATGGAAGTGATCTTGGTTCAGGACCTACTATGCCTGATATGTTGGCTGTTCTTATTACTTTGCCTCTGTTTACTTAAACTTTGTCAAAATTAGCAAGTTAATGATTAATGTTTCTGGCTTGTTGCTTGGTGAGATTTTTATTGGCTATTAAAGATAAGTTTGTAGTGAGATTAGATCGTATCACTTGTGACAAGATAGACTTGGATTCGGAGTGGATTGCTATGGTAGGGTGTGATCCTAACTCCACTAAGAGTGGGACTCTTGGGGCGATGCCTATATAAGAGTAGCCGACCCCCTTTTCTTCTCCACTTCACACCCGATCTCTCTCTCTCTCTCTCTCTCTCTCTCTCTCTCGAATCTCTCTTCTCTCTCTCCCTGCTAGAGGAAGGAGGAGTTGGGGATGCTGGAAGTAAAGCTGAGGTGATAGTTTACGAAGGACGAATCTAGGTAGGATGTTTTTTCTCAATATCATGTCTACAACTCGGTATTTTTGCAGTGCTCTATTATTTGAAGTTTGCAATCAATTATTCATGTTACTAGTCTTGGAATTGATGTATCCATGATTTTATACTCCTAGTTAATTGATCGCATGTTGTTGTCTCCTGGCACGGGACACGAACAGGGCAGGTATCATGGCCGGAGAAAGGGAAGAAGACCAGGAAGAAAGAGTAGAAAGAAGATCAATTCATATTGCATAACCTAAATTGAGGAGGATGACCTCCTTATAAAGGGAGAGAGGTGGCGCGGTGCCCTAGAGGGACGTGCCACTAATTGGGCCTCTAACAGGCTTGGAATACATCCATTATTCAATTAAACAGATACTCAAAGCAAATCTAATATCCTAACGAAGCCCAATCAATTATCTAGAGTGATGTCCGTGCATGTGACGTAAGCATGCTGATGTCCTGGGCCTGACGTTCACAACATTCCACCACGCTTCTGCTACCGCCTTGTCCTCAAGGCGGCCAAGTAATGAAGCGCTCCATAAACGGCGCTGACAAAACACGCTCGACACTGGTAGGAAGCATGACATCGATGGTAGTAATCTTGGTGTAACCGAGGAGGCCCACAGCAGACACGGCTTCACACGCATGAGCGGAGTACCTAACGTCAATCCAACCACAAGCCCTCGTGATAGTCAAACCCACGGCGACAACCAATTGTTTCAAACTAACAACTGTGGTTCCCAAGGATCCAGTCACGTATGTGACCACGGGCAGAACTTGCAGCTTATAGCGCACTATAAAGCTTTTTGATTTTGATGATAGCCCAAAGTTAATGAATTCTCCGTGCAAGCCTTTTGCATTCAAACAAATGGCACACAACATAGCACCAAATACACTGATCCCTAGTTCATGGGCATTTCCGGTATAATATCCCAGGCATCTTCAAGCCTACCTGAGTGGCTGCAAGCAGAGAGCACACACAAAAATGGCACATCATTTGGCTTTACCCTTTGCAACATGTCTTCAAATAGCCCGATTGCCGTGATTCCATGCCCATCAATCATAGCATGCCATGTGATCACAAGCCTGTCGTGCATTATGTCAATGAACCTTGAGCAATTGAAAGATCCCCACATTTGGCATACATGTCAACAAGATCCGTTAGTGCATAGACATTTCCATCGATACATGATCTGCTTGCAAACCCGTGAGTCCATTTCCCCTGCCGTAAAATAGCATGAATTACACTGACCAAAGTAAATGAATTGAATCTTCGAAAAGCTCTCATTGCCTCCTCGGAGTCTCTATTTTGCACATACCCAGTAACATACTCCAGCACATCAACCTTTCCACCAGTTGCATATGAATTCTTAAGATCAGAAGCACGAATAACAATCTCAAGGAACAATGTATATGTCCTCACGTCTATTTTAATTTGTCCAGGAAAATCATGCAGAAGTATACCTGTCTCATCAGGAAGGGCGAGATTTTCATACCCACGAACAGAATGAAACCACATCATTTCAGAAACACTTGCTTTTGCAGCTTCCACTGGACTCAATGGCCTCGAAGGCATTAATTGGTCCAACTTGCAGCTGAAATCACGGAGGTAGAGGAATTTGGGGAATTCTGTAGCAGGGTTAGAACAATAGACGCCTTGGCTCTTAGTAATTGACAATAGGGTCAAACAGTTAATATGGCGAGGCTTGAACTGAAATCGCTGAAGATCAATTTTTGCAGATGGAGAATCTTCTAAAAAATCTCCTATGTTAAAGCCTTTATTCTTGTAAGATTGAAAAGTTGTATCTGCGGATGGCAATCCCGAGTAGCCCTTACTGAGTGTCCCTGCAGTTACCGACACTCCAGTTTTTAGCTGAACCTGCAGACTGGTGGGCTGATACATATGCCCTCTTGATTCCTGTGGTCCCTCATATCTCCTCTTCTTTCCACTAGGGGTTTTCCCAGATGCAGTGTTTAATTTTCTTTCCTTTTCTCCATGCTCGAGATAACCAGAATTGCTCAGGGCCGAGAACTCTGAATACTTCATATAGGAATGGAACGAGGGTAGACCAATTTGGGACCTTTTCAGGGAGGTATTCAATAAACTTTCTAAATACACCAAATTCATTGTGCGCTTCAGTAGTTTGTCAATTGTTTCCCTTGCTGTGGCCTGAGTTATACACTGAACAGCTCCAGAAACGTGAGTACATAAAGCATTGAGCAATTCTCTCATCCAATTGACATCAAAATAATTAGAGAGGCAAACAACGTCCCCTTGCCTCCCTTTTAACACCTTCCATGTAGGTGAAGCCAAATATTTAGAAGAAGGAAGATGCAGTGGACAACCGAGCAACGCACCCATGCATCCAAGAGACCCTTCATTTATCAACTTCTCAACCTTAGGCAGTAACAGGAAATTGTCAGGAAGTTTCTCACCTCTTTTGCAGAAATAAATGTGGCCAGTAGGAAGCTTGGGTACTGTAAGGACCCTAACTTTTTAACCGGTTTATTTTAATATTAGTCATTGGTTAATTGTGCGGTTTAAGTGATTTCCGATTTAACTAGGTTGTTTTCGAAAATAAATGAGTTTACAAATATTTTAATCAAAACTGATTTCACAATCATGAATTTCAAGTGATTTTAGATCAAACCTGCATTTTTGGAATTTTTCAGATTTTTCACTAATTTTCCAAAAATTAGGGTTTGACGGGACCCCGGCGGGCTCCGCCGCCAAAATTAGGTTTTTATGACCAAAATGCCCCGGACATTATACAAAGTCATGACAAAATTTTTCAGAATTTTTTGGACTAAATTTTGGATTAAAATCTCTAAATTTCTTAATTTTAGCCTAAAACCTTGTTTTTACCCCAAAATTTAATTAGGGTTACTCCAAATCTTTCTATAAAAGGAAGGTGCTGTGCCCTTTCCCAATTTGGATCCCAATTTGGGAAAAAGGCTTAGCTGAGAGATTAGGAGCCTCTTTCCCCATTGCTTGATAAGGAAGAGATTAAAGGTATTTAACTTAATCCTTGCTCATTTTCTTTAAAGTTTTAATAATCATTTCTTAATCTTGACTTATTCATTGTTTCAATCCATTTTGAAAGAATAAAAACTACTATTTTATACTTCCATATTATGCCTAATCTTCAAAATCATGTGTTTAGTTTTTTGAAAGCCCTAGATCTAAGGTTTAATATTTGGTTTTCAAAGCTTAATAATGATTAGTACAGTATTAATATAAAATCGTCTTTTTGGAAGGTGTTGGAGGTAATTGAAAGTTCATTCTAATCAAGTCAAGGTAATTGGTTCTTCAATCTCAGCTTTGGGCAGTGAATGGTTTGTTTTAATAGTTTTTACTTGAATAGGTGTTCTTGTTTAGGGCTCTAATGGTGGGTTTAATAAATGCTAATATTTTGCTATGATTTCTTGGGGTTTCATCTTGGGTGGTGAATATTTCATTCCTCGTTATGGCAGATCGTAACTGCTCTGATACCAATGTTGTGTCCCAGCACGGGACACGAACAGGGCCAGGTATTAAGGCCAGAGAAAGGGAAGAAGACCAGGAAGAAAGAGTAGAAAGAAGATCAATTCATATTGCATAACTTAAACTGAGGAGGATGACCTCCTTATAAAGGAAGAGAGGTGGCGCGGTGCCCTAGAGGGACGCGCCACTAATTGGGCCTCTAACGGGCCTAGAATACATCCATTATTTAATTAAACAGATACTCAAAACAAATCTAATATCCTAACGAAGCTCAATCAATTACCTAGCGTGATGTCTGTGCATGTGACGTAAGCATGCTGACGCCCTGAGCCTGACGTTCACAACATGCCTGACGTTCACAACACATGTTTCTGTTTGAATAGTTTATGCATAGAGAAATCATTGTATGCAGTAGAGTGTCTATGGTTTTTGACCGAGAGCCACTTCGTTGTGTTTGGTTGCTTGCATACATTGATTTATGTTGAGGAATCCAGAATTCGTGCATCTTTAATGCAGTCTTCCATTTAGATAATCTCTCTTTCTGGTATAAGATGATCCAATCCATAACGATATTATATTGCCTAATTGAAAGAGTCCCAAATCTCTAGTTATTTGCATAGGAATTGATTGAACCATTTGCTTAGATGTTGTGTCATCTTAGCCAACATAAAGTACATATTACCATCATATTCAATTGTTTGACCATGCTAATGTATCTTTGAATTATTATATACACCTTATGAAATGATTTTGTGGCAATAGAACTTCACAATTGCAGTCGGGTTCCAAAACCCTGACCGATCCTTGTATGGCACTAGTTTAGCAATATACTACAGACAGCTACAAGTAAATCACCTACCCACTGATTTGATACCCACCCTCGGATTGGAATCCAATGAACCAAAAGATTGGCCTCATGCTCCTTATATGAGAATGATCTCATGTAAACCATCCTTGATATATATATATATATATATATATATATATATATATGCCAACATGAGAGACTTTATTACATACTGAATTATTATAATCATCATTGTGTTAATCATGACCTGGTTTTTAGGCCAAGGAAACCGTCACTTCTCTATGTCTTTTCTATCTTTCCTACTTATGACCAATCGTAATTTGTGTGCTTGTAACCCTATTATTAAAGCCCTGTTATGCAGCATCACTTGTAGTCTTTCTCTGGGATTCTTACTTAATGTATTTGCATGTGATTCTTCATTGTCTGCATTTAATTATGTTTCCTCATGAATTAGCACTCGTTCCTTTTCTCTGCATAATGATTGCTTGTGTGAGTTATGGTCCGCACACAAACGAGATTCAAGGTAAGATCCTTTCTGAAGAGCTCATGAATAACTAATATAAATATTCTCTTTCTTGGTCATAAAATAAGAGACACATAATATGCTCAATATAAGTCATGACCGAAACATTGACTCATGAGGTCTCTGTATTTATGGGAGGTCATTCCAAAGGAGGTCATTCCCATCCCTTCTGTGGCACCCCATGCTTAATTAGATTGTTAGGAAACATGGAAGGCCTATACAGTCTCCAACCATTAATTATGAGATGATCAAGGTTTAGACTTAACTAGCGATGTGATTTCCGTTGGTTGTTTGCCTTGATTTCTGCTTCTTTGTTGCTTGTGTGTTTTGATTCGTGGTAGAGTTGTTTTGGTTTATTAGACTGCATGATTAATGTCTAGTTCTTGTGTAGATGGCTGGCTCTAATCATGTAGGTGCTAATAGCCATCGTGGTGCTCGAGAACCGAGAGTGGATGCCATGTTGACCGTGATTGAGGGGTTAACACAGGTGGTCTTGGCGAAGCATGCGAGTAGTAGCATCTTTGAGTCTCTCTCGCTCGAGGGATTCAAGAAGCCTAACCCTCCTAGCTTCAGGGGCGGGTTAGATGCTTCTGTGGCTGATAACTGGAGACTTCATATGGAGAAGATCTTCAGTGCGCGTCATTGCCCAGACTTGGAGAAGACCCGACTTGCAGTCTTCATGTTTGAGGGTGAGGCGCAGAGATGGTGGTTGTCGATGGAACGCCAGAGGTTCTAGGGCCGAGAGGACAGAGGAGTTCTTGTCCGCCTTTAATGACAAGTACTTCCCTCTCCATGTTCGGGAAGAGAAGAAGGAGTTCATGAACCTTCAGCAGGGATCGATGACGGTCTTAGCCTATGAGACCCGATTCGTGGAGCTTGAGCGCTTTGCTCTGCGCTTCTTCAGCGATGAGTATGAGCGGGTGCGCAAGTTTGAGGCCTTACATTAAACGTCGAGTTGTGCCCTTCCGTCACAAGACCCTGGCTGAAGTGCTTGAGACGGCTATCGTGGTGGAGCTTGATTCGGATGAGTATATGAGGAAGAGGGGGCAGCAGCAGCCTAAGAGGCTGAGGCCGGAGGATCATCATAGCCATCGTGACCATAAGCGGCGAGATGCCCGTCTTGTGAGGCATAACACTCAGCATGTGCAGCAGAACCCTTTTGACTGTCGTGCTTATGTGACTTGTTTCGGTTGCGAGCAGACGGGGCACTATGTGAGTGATTGTCCCCAGAGAGCTAACCATACTCAGAGATGGCCTCCGATGACACCTAATGCCGGTTCCAGGCAGCCGGGAGCACCTCAGGCGAGGCCACCTGTGAGACCACATACCGGGCAGCCGGGTGCTAAGGGGGAGATGCCAGTTGGTGGTGGAAGAGTCTTTGCCATTTCGGCGTAGGAGGCGGCCAACTCTTCGGGCGTGGTGGAAGGTACGATCCTCATTGCCTCCCACTATGCTAGAATATTGTTTGATACTGGCTCTTCTCATTCTTTTGTCTCCCCATGTTTTGCTGATGAGATCAGTGTTGATTTTAAACTGCTACATGCGCCATTGCGTGTGTCTATGCCTTCGTCCACTCTACGGGCAGAGGAGTATGTGGAGGAGATCCCTATGGTGATTGAAGGGCATGTGTTGCACGTTGACTTGATCTTACTACCTATGATCGACTTCGATGTGATCTTGGGCATGGACATGATGACCAAGTTCCATGTGCATGTGGACTGCCAAGGGAGGAAAGTGAAGTTTGAGTTGCCAAGAGCTAAACCCTTTATTTTCCACGGGGTGAAGCGTCTGAGTGGCAAGTTGTTGGCCTAGTCCTTCAAGGCCAAGAAGTAGATCAATATGGGATGTGAAGCTTTTCTTGCTAGTGTTATGGGGTTGAATATGGAGCTACCTGCCTTGGATTCCATTTGTGTTGTGGGGGAATTTCCCGATGTCTTCCTTGGTGATTTGAAGGGTTTGCCACCAGAGAGGGAGATAGAATTCTGCATTGATCTTATTCCAGGCACTACTCCTATTTCTAAGGCTCCCTATCGTATGGCTCCAGCCGAACTAAAAGAGCTTAAGGCTCAGCTGCAAGATCTAATGGATAAGGGGTATATCCGGCCTAGTGTATCTCCTTGGGGTGCGCCGGTCTTGTTTGTGCGGAAGAAGGATGGTTCTCTGCGGTTGTGTATCGACTACCGAATGTTTAACCAGGTAGCCATCAAGAACAAGTACCCTTTACCTCGGATTGATGATTTGTTTGATCAGTTGTAGCAGGCTCAGGTTTTCTCTAAGATTGATCTAAGATCGGGTTATCACCAACTTTGGATCTGTCCTGATGATGTGGCAAAGACGGCTTTCCGCATCCGATATGGTCATTATGAGTTCTTAGTGATGCCGTTTACTAATGCACCAACCTCATTTATGGACTTGATGAACCGAGTCTTTCGGCTGTATCTTGATCGATTTCTGATTATATTTGTAGATGACATCCTAATCTATTCGGCCAATGAGGAAGAGCATGAGACGCACTTGAGGATTGTCTTGTGGACTTTGAGGGAGCATCAGCTCTTTGCGAAGTTTGACAAGTGTGAATTTTGGCTCAAGAAGGTGCAGTTCCTTGGTCATGTGATATCGGGAGATGGCGTGGCAGTTGATCCCTCAAAAGTTGAAGCCGTGTTGAAGTGGGAACAACCAAAGAATCCATCGAAAGTCGCAGTTTCTTGGGACTTGTCGGGTATTACCGTCGTTTCATTGAGGGCTTTTCTAGCATTGCGAGTCCTATGACCAAATTGACCAGGAAGAATGAGAGGTTTGAGTGGAACTCAGCTTGTGAAGAGAGTTTCCAGGAGTTGAAGAAGAGGTTGACTTCAGCACTGGTTTTGACCTTGCCCTCCGGTAGTGGTGGATATGTGGTATACAATGATGCTTCACTCCGCGGCTTGGGTTGTGTGCTCATGCAGCATGGTAGAGTGGTAGCTTATGCATCGCGACAGCTTAAGGTGCATGAACGGAATTACCCCACTCATGATTTGGAGTTAGCAGCCGTGGTTTTTGCTTTGAAGATTTGGCAGCATCATCTTTATGGTGAGAAGTTTGAGGTATTCACTGATCACAAGAGTTTGAAGTACTTATTCACCCAGAGAGATCTTAATATGAGGCAGAGGAGATGGTTGGAATTCTTGAAGGATTATGACTTCACGATATCGTATCATCCCGGTAAAGCAAACGTGGTGGCGGATGCTTTGAGTCTGAAATCAGCCACTACGATTGCTTGCATGCGGGTTCGTGAGTGGCTCCTGTATGAGGATGCCATTGAGCTAAGGCCAGAATTGACTTTGGAGGACACACAGAGCTGGTATGCTAACCTTTCTATCAGCTCTAGTGTGGTGGATGATATGGTTGAAGCTCAGAAAAGTGATGAAGAGACCCTAGCTCTTAAGGCCAAGCTTCTGGAGAAAGCAGTGTTGGGTTTCGAATAAAAGGCCGATGGAAGTGTGGTTATAAGAGTCGGTGGTGTGTGCCGAACTCCATGGAGTTGAGAAACCGTATCCTATCGGAGGCACATCATTCTAAGTTCTCCATTCACCCCGGGGGAACAAAGATGTATCACGACGTGAAGAGGACATTTTGGTGGAAAGGGATGAAGAGGGACATTGCCGTTTATGTGTCCAAATACCTTGTGTGCCAGCAGGTCAAGGCAGAACACTGACATCCAGGCGGTTTGCTACAACCACTTCCGATCTCGGAGTAGAAATGGGAGCATGTCACCATGGACATTGTCTCCAGATTGCCGCGGTCGCCGTGTGGCAATGATGCGGTTGGGTGATTGTTGACCGACTTACGAAGTCTGCTCATTTCCTCGCGATCAGGATGACTACTCCTTTAGATGCCTTGGCTGCTCTTTATATGAAGGAGATTGTGTGGTTGCACGGGATTCCAGTATCTATCGTTTCGGACCGTGACCCGCGTTTCACTTTGAGGTTTTGGTAGAGCTTTCAGAGTGCCTTGGGCACATCGCTACACCTCAGATCCGCCTATCATCCTCAGACGGATGGATAGTCCAAAAGGACCATCTAGACTCTTGAGGATATGCTCCGTGCATGTATCCTCAAGTGGAAAGGAAGTTGGGAACAACATTTGCCGCTGGTTGAGTTTGCTTATAACAATAGCTATCAGGCGAGTGATCGTTTAAAATTAAAACCCTTGCAAGTACACAAGGCAATTGTACTATAGCGAGTATTAAAAGGGTTGTCGAACCTCAGGGACGGACTAATATTTTACCAAATTCAATTGAAAGAAAATTTTGTTTTAATTAATCTAGAGAAAGTAATAAAATGTAACTACTTTAAAATGGATTTTAACTAATATGGAGAAGTGCCAAAGCAGAGAATCCACCACTAGACATGCAATTACTACTCTCAATTATTATTACACTCAAATTGACATGATATGGTAATTTGTGTTCATGGTCAGACACACAAATCACAATGAATTCACTCACATTCTTGGTCGAACACGAGAGTTCAACCACTATAAATTAATGTAGGTAATTCTATCCTTGGTTGGGCATAGAATTATCATTTGGGCTAATGATCCTATCCTTGGTCGGGCATAGAATTAACACCAGCCTACTTTTAGCTAAGCATAGGAATTAAAAAGATCTAATTTCATGCATATCAATCAAGTCTATGGTCAAGCACTCAAAAGAAACTCATGAAATAGCATTATGCATAATCATATCAACTGTATTAAATAAAACAATCAAGAGTAATAACACAAATCTAGGGCTTCATCTACGCCTTGGACGCGAATTTAGCCGGCCATCGGACAAGGAGAACGATGTTGATTTGATGGAGTCATTGTGCACAATTCACCGGAAAACACTGTTCACTTTGCATTGTTACTGTAGCAATTTACTGTTCATCGTCTTCCTCGCGCAGCCGTGCACTGTAGCAGTTCACAAACAACCCAAAAATCCGGCCTTTCTCCTCTCTTCCGGCCCTGTCTTCCTCTCCTTCGGTCGCTCCTCCTCCCTCTCTCTCTCTTCCGGCCGAAACCCCGCCAGAAAGCTCTGTTTTTCCGACGGCTTTTTTCTTCGTTCAACCTTTGTTTTTTTGGCCAGAAATCCTTTGTTCCTCTCCCTTTTCCGGCGGCTTTGGCTCTCTCCTTCCTTCCCCCGATCTGTTCTTCTTTTATAGACCTCCTCCAAGTCCTTATTGACTATAATCGAGCCCAAATCCGCGTCCCAATCGAAGATGAAATCAAATTCCTAGTTTGAATAGGAGTCGGCTTTGTTTTCATTCCGTTTCTATTTCTGGTTTGCTTCCCGATCGAACACGGCTCTCGTCGTGGGCTCGTCCCTCTGCCGTCCATCGCCATCCTCTCCGGCCTTCTCTGTCGTTCTACCTCCGCCGTCATCTCTCTCAAACAGAGCTCTGTTTTCTGTTTTAATTTTTTTTTCTTTCGCTCGTCGAGTCTCGCCGCCACCGTCTTGTCCGTCGCCTTCCGCCGTCAAGATTGCCGTCGTCTTCGCCAGCCACGCCGGCGTTCTCGCCTCTGCCGGAGCTCAGCCTCCTTCCCTTTCACCGGCCTAGTCGTTTTCTGGACGAAAGGCCCGAGCTTTGGCTCGGGCCGGTTTTTTTCTTCTTTTTTTTTTCTTTTTCTTTTAACTGAACCGGACTGAACTCTGAACCGGTTCATATTTCTTTTTTTTCGTTATTAAACAAAAAGCCGTTGTATCGATCTCATCCATCCAATCTCATCGTGACGGTTCTTCTCTTTAATCGTGCCTCTTTCGCGTGCGATATTTCAAATGATCACAACTTTTTGTTCAGAACTCCGAATTACGAACAGTCAATGGCGTTGGAAAGCTGACTTCGTGAACTTTAACATGAAGCTTAAATCAGTCCCATCAGATATATGCAATCGAAATTATGAATATTCAATCATTAGAGTCGCGTTTTATCCCATTTCTGCATTTTACTCTTGTTTCCTACAAAAACCAAAAACTATATTAAAGTAGCAATAATTCTAAACAAACACTAGCAGAAACATAAGTTTAGGAGCTAATAAAATGCATATTTCAAGTATAGATCACACCCCCAAACCTAGATTTTGCTAGTCCCTAGCAAAACAAAACAAAATCAAACAAATATACAAAAGGAACTAATGCATAAAAGTAAACACCACTTTCGTAGGGAACACGATTGCATTGAGCGTATGCAACAAGCCGTTAAACCTCTAGGTGGCCCTAGTAGGACGAGTATTGTCTCGTGAGGGTTTGCAGCCATGGTACCCACAAAAATTGTATTTATTAATCTAATTAACCTACATAAAGAAGTAAAACAAAAAATAAAACATTGCAAAACACACAAACCTATTATCCCGACAAATGAAAAATACAATGCTTAAGAGAATTAACCACATGTACTTGGTTCATAATCAACAGGAATATAGAAGCCCTCAAGTAAGTGGTTTTATTCCACACTTTCATCTTGGAAATTAATGCTCAAATATTATATATCATGATAATATAAATAGTAAAAGTGTAGAACATTGAACCAATACATTCTAAATTTCTGTTTATACAGATCCAGTGTTACCCATTAACCAAAGAACATCAGAATCTACATAGTCATCGTAATCTTTAGGTTCATGATAGCACAAATCTGCGCACCTCCTTCGGGTCCAACATTCTAGATTTGAGAGGATAATACACCACAGACTTTTTTTTCTTTTTTTTTTCGCTAAGACTGTGTAAGGCCTGACTTCAAGATGCTTAGGTTTAGCAATGACTCAGGTCAATGACTCCCAGCCAGTTGGCTTCGGGTCCGAGCATCAGCCTAAGTTAATCCTATAAAGTCAAGCAGCCCCTTTTCTTTCATTTTGTTTTCATTTTTCATTTTCACACTTCTTTTCCAGCATTTTTTTTTCAGCATATGTTTATTCTGTCCAGGCTGTATTATACTCTCAACCTATTTCCGGTTCCAATCCCTTGCCATAGCCAAGTAAATGGTCTATCATGATCTTTTAAGCTCAACAGATAACTACACATCATCCAATGACTATGACTAAAGACATCCCACTACAGATTAGCATTCAACAAATATCTAGATGGTATTACTTTATGTACTAATGTGTGTGAGTGAGTTTTCTTAGTTCAAGCACTTGTTCCAAGAGGACTGTAATAGAAAGATATACTCAGTTAAGTGTATCTATCCTCCAGTATACTTACTCATACTTCCAATGTAAATTAAGCTATTAAGAATTGTAACATGCATTATTATGGGATAAACTATTAAAACCTGATAAAAATACTAACAAACAACTAAAAACTAATCAAATTTTTATGATTTGTCAATTTTTTTATTTTTTATTTTTTATTTCTAATTTTTATTTTTATTTTTTTTCAATTTATGCAAGTACTATTCCCTCCCCCAAACCAATTATGAACATTGTCCTCAATGTGAAAATCAGATAAAGGAGAGAATACACCTGAATACGTGGGATGGCTCCCACCAAGCGCTAAGTTTAACGTCTTCAGCCAGACGTAGCCACAATCAATCTGTAATTGCCGGATCATCCAAGTATACAATCATCACATCAATATCTGTCACAGCCTCGAGATATGATTTCAATCGATGACCATTGACTCTGAATGTAGTCCCATCCTTTGGATTATAAATCTCAGCCGCTCCATGAGAGTAGACTTGTTTCACAATGTAAGGGCCATACCACCGAGAACGAAGTTTCCCAGGAAATAAGTGTAGCCGCGAATTATAAAGTAGTACCGTCTGATCAGGCTAAAAAGATTTCCTGGAAATCATCTTGTCATGTACAGCCTTGGTCCTCATCTTGTAGAGTTTGGCATTCTCATATGCATCAAAACGTATCTCCTCTAATTCACTCAGTTGGAGTTTTTGCTGCTCACCGGCTTTATCCATATCAAAGTTGTAGGCCTTAATAGCCCAATAAGCTCGATGTTCCAACTCAACAGGTAAATGGCAAGCTTTTCCATAGACTAATCTGTAGGGAAACATGCCAATAGGTGTCTTGAATGCTGTCCGGTAGGCCCATAATGCATCATTCAGTCTCAAGGACCAATCCTTTCTATCGGGGCAAACCGTCTTCTCCAGAATCTGCTTGATTTGGCGATTGGAGACCTCCACTTGGCCACTCGTCTGAGAATGATATGGTGTGGCAACCTTGTGGGTGACAGAGTATTTCTTGAGAAGAGCTTCAAAAGACCTGTTACAAAAATGAGAACCTCCGTCACTAATAATAGCTCAAGGAGTTCCAAACCTGCTAAAAATGTTAGATTTCAGGAAGTCCAGCACAACTTTTTGGTCATTGGTCCTAGTGGCAATAGCTTCAATCCACTTAGACACATAGTCAACAGCAACAAGAATATATGTATGACCAAAAGATGGTGGAAAAGGTCCCATAAAATCAATACCCCAAACATCAAATAAATCAATGATCAAAATAGGTTGTAGGGGCATCATATTCCTTTTAGACGAGGCTCCCAATTTTTGACACCTATCACAAGATTGACAATAAGCATGGGCGTCTTTAAATAGAGTTGGCCAATAAAAACCGCTTTGAAGTACTTTGGCCGCAGTTTTCTTTCCACCGAAATGTCCACCATGGGCATGAGAGTGACAAAAAGATAGGATGCTATGAAACTAACTCTGAGGGACACATCGTCTTATGACTTGGTCAGCACATACCTTAAACAGGTCAGGGTCATCCCAGTAATAATGTTTAACTCGAGAGAAAAATAAGTCTTTATCATGTTTAGATCAAAAGGTTGGGATTTGACCCACAGCAAGATAATTCACAATATGTGCAAACCAAGGTGGAGATGTAGTGGAGACCGCAAAAAGCTGCTCATCAGGGAATGAATCTCTTAGAGGGTCATGGCTAGATCAGGAATAGGAATTCTGGATAAATGATCAGCCACGACATTCTCAGAACCCTTTTTATCTTTAATTTCAAAGTCAAATTCCTGCAGGAGTAAAATCCAACGAATCAGCCTCGGCTTGGCATCCTTCTTGGAAAGAAGGTATCGCAAGGCTGCATGATCAGAGAAAATAATGATCTTACTCCCCAAGAGATATGACCTGAACTTGTCTAATGCAAAAACAACAGCAAGCAACTCTTTTTCAGTGGTGGTATAATTCAATTGTGCATCAATGAGTGTCTTGCTCGCATAATAGATAACATGAGGAATTTTGTTAATGCGTTAGCCTAACACTGCCCCTACAGCAAAATTAGATGTGTCACACATTATTTCGAAGGGCGGTGTATAGTCAGGGGGTTTAATGATAGGGGAGCTAGAGAGGAGGGTTTTGAGCTTTGTAAAAGCTTCTTTGCATGACTCATCAAATTCGAATGGCACGTCTTGACCTAAAAGGTGACATAATGGACGTGATACCTAACTAAAATCTTTGATAAATCGACGATAAAACCCTGCATGGCCAAGGAAGGACCGTATTTACTTAACTGATGTAGGTGATGGTAAATTAGCAGTCAGGTCAACCTTGGCCTTGTCAACCTCTATACCCCTTTTTGATATAACATATCCAAGCACAATCCCCTGTTGAACCATGAAATGGCTCTTTTCCCAACATAACACTAAATTTGTTTCCTCACAGCGTTTTAAAACCAAAGTAAGGTTGTGCAAGCATTCATCAAAACAAGCGCCAAACACCGAAAAATCGTCCATAAAAACTTCTAAAAATTTATCAATCATGTCAGAAAAGATGGACATCATGCATCGCTGAAACGTAGCAGGGGCATTACAGAGTCCAAAAGGCATTCTTTGATATGCGAATGTACCGAAGGGACATGTGAAAGTCGTCTTTTCCTGATCCCCTGAAAAAACTGACACTTGATTATAGCCGGAGTACCCATCTAAAAAGCAATAAAACTCTTGGCCCGCTAATTTCTCTAGGATTTGGTCAATGAATGGGAGAGGGAAATGGTCTTTACGGGTGTTAGAGTTCAGCTTCCTATAGTCAATGCACACCCGCCATCCCGTGGTCTCTCTCACAGGCACTAGCTCACCATCAGAATTTGGTTTCACCGTGATGCCCGATTTTTTAGGTACAACTTGGATAGGACTCACCCACTCGCTGTCAGAGATAGAGTATATAATTCTAGCGTCTAACAATTTCACTACCTCTTTCATCACCACTTCTCTCATGTGTGGGTTCAACCGTCGCTGCCCCTCCCTAGAAGGTTTAGACTGGTCCTCCAGGTTTATGCGATGCATGCACACAGAGGGGTCTATACCCTGGAGGTCGGCCACTTTCCATCCTATAGCTCGCCGGTGTGTAGTAAGGATCTCCAATAACTGGGCTTCCTGATCAGTAGATAGGCTCGAGGAGATAATCACAGGAAGGGTGTCATCGGGTCCTAGGAAAACATATTTCAGAGAGCTAGGAAGGGGTTTCAGCTCAAGTGTGGGCGGGGATTTAATGGAGGGTTTAAGTGGTGGGGCGGTGGACACAGGAAGAGGGTCAGGGTGGGGTCACCATGGGGTATGTCCAGGATATAGGGCAGCCACTAAATGGTGATGGACCTCTTCGAGGTCAGGTGTGCCCTCATATGCATCTAGCCAGTCATAGAAAAGGGTATACTCTAAGGCATCCTTAAGCACAGCAAAGGGGAGGTACTCTTGAACTAGGTCATCTAGGTCATCTACCATCAGACACGCAGCGTCGCTAGAGGGTTGTTGGGAAGCACTAAAGATGTTTAACTTAACCTTCATATTCCCAAACGAGACGTTCATGAGCCTTGACCTACAGTTAATGGTGGCATCGGCTGTGGCTAGGAAAGGGCGACCAAGGATAACAAGAATCTGGGATTTGGAGTAGGCAACTGGTTCCATATCTAAGACTACAAAGTCAACAGGGAAGTAGAACCGGTCAACTCCTACAAGAACGTCTTCTATAACACCTCTGGGTCGGCGGATGGATCTGTCTGCTAACTGAAGGGTGACTGAGGTGGGATGTAACTCTCCTAAACCAAGTTGTTCATATACGGAGTACGGGAGGAGGTTGACACTGGCCCTTAAATCCAAGAAAGCTCGACTAAGGGTATGATCAACTATGACAATAGAGATAACAGGGACACCTGGGTCCTTAAATTTTGGTGGCATTTCACTGGTCAGCAAAGAGCTCACTTGGTTAGTCAAAAAGACCTTTTGGGTGATGTTGGATTTGGCTTTCCTCTTTTGGGTGCAGAGGTCTTTCAGGAACTTGGCATAGGCAGGTACTTGTTTTATGGCATCTAATAAGGGAAGGTTTATCTTGACCTGCTTGAACACCTCTAACATTTCCTCCATTCTTTGATGGGACTTACTAAACGGGGAGGGTTTGTTGAGGCATTGTGGAAAGGGAGCCCTAGGGATATAGGATTTTTCATTGGTAGGTTCCGTAGGGGCATCCTGCTGTGGTGGGAGACTAACCGAGGCAGGTGGGGTAGGAGTGGGTTCCGTAGCTTTATCTGGGGAAGTGGTTTCACTCGCATTACCCATGGATGGTTTCCTAACCTGATTATCAACTTGCTTACTACTCCTTAAGGTAGTGATGGCCTGTACCTGCTCATTTGGGCAATGGGAACCTTCGACGGTAAACTGTCCTCTAGGGTTCTGCAGTGGTTGACTTGGCAAGGTACCTGCTTCCCTACGGTTCATGGATTGGGCCAGCTGTCCCAATTAGCAATGGATTGTGTATGAGAATGGACAAGCTGGGCCTGAGATTTTTGGTTGATTTTCATCTCCGTTAGGGTGGCTAGTATTTGGCTCATCTGGTCTTCTAAGGATGGTTTCTTGTTGGATTGGCCAAATTGAGGAGTGGAGGATGGTTGATAAGGTTGAGATTGGCTTTGGAATTCCTGTCTTGGGGCCTGATTAAAATTGGGCCCCTGGTTAGGTTGTCTCCAGGCAAAATTTGGATGATTTCTCCACCCCGAGTTGTAGGTATTTGAATAGGGGTTGTTGGCTCTAGGGTATCCTTGTGCAAAGTTGGCATGCTCCTGTACAAGATCTGGATATTGGGAGGCAGAGGGGCAGTCAACTATGGCGTGCATAGGGCTGGCACAAATAGTGCAGGCATCATGAGAGGTTGGCGTATAAGGTGGAGTCTGTGAGAAAAACCTGTCAAACCTCTCAGTAAGGGATGCCACTTGGTGTTCTAGGTTTGTGGTAGCTTTAACATCATACATGCCTTCCCTTGAGGCATTCCTACCAGGCATATGGCCTTCAGATCTATAGAGGGTAGCACTGTGTAAAGAGTTTTCGCTCAGGTCCTCTAGTAGATCCCAAGCATCATCAGGGATTTTCTTCATGAATGTGCCTCCACAAGAGGCATCTATTAGGGTCTTATGCTGATCGCACACACCCTCATGAAATCTCTATACTAATTGCCACTTTGATACATCATGGTGGGGACAAGACCGGAGTAGGGCTTTCATCCTCTCCCAGCTTTCATGGAATTGTTCATTAGGTAACTAGGTAAAGGTGATGATTTCATGGTGGATCTTATTGGTCCGCCCCAGAGGAAAGTATTTCTTGAGGAATTCGGCCTGAAGTTCTTCCCAAGTGGAAATGGAGTTATGCTCAAGGGAGTATAGCCATTCTTTGGCCCTATCTTTTAAGGTGAAGGGGAACAACCTAAGGCGCACCTGGTCATCAGACAGTGTAAGTTTAAAGGTTGTGTTAACCTCTAGGAAATTTTGGAGATGCCTATAGGGGTTCTCATTTAGTTGACCATGGTAAGTGGGTAGCATCTGGATGATGTTGGGCTTAATTTCAAAATTAGCCACATTTTCTGGTAAGATTATGCAGGAGGGGGAGGTGTAGGTGGTAGGCCTGTAATAATCTTGTAGGGTACGGGCATGAGGCACTACTGGAATCTGGTTTAGGCCATTCCCACCCCCAAGGTTCATGTTGTCTGCCATAGGATGGGTTTCAAAGATCGGGTTGCTGTGAGTTCTAAAGGCTCTAGACAGTCGCTCAGGATCAGGGTAAAAGGCCAGGTCGGACAGTCGCTCAGGATCAGGGTAAAAGGCCAGGTCGGGGTTCAGGGAACGACGACCATGCATGCACAATATAAAGCAACAAAACCTGTAGCAATCCTAATAGCGACAACTGGCACGTCATGCAATCCCACAAAGAAAATGTAAAACACTAAGCACCCAAATTTATCTAAAAGAGAAAGGATAAGAGAATGCAAACTATGGGAAGGGATGGCCCTTCCAACGTTGGCGAGGATTTCACGTCTTCTCTTAATCCTGCAACAAAAGAAGAATGCAATTAAGTTACTTAAAAGAAATCTAATTTAAACTAGACTACTCTAAAACTAACTACGCTAAGAATTCAGTAAACTATTGTACCATCCCCGGCAACGGCGCCAAAAACTTGATCGTTTAAAATTAAAACCCTTGCAAGTGCACAAGGCAATTGTACTACAACGAGTATTAAAAGGGTTGTCGAACCTCAGGGACGGACTAATATTTTACCAAATTCAATTGAAAGAAAGTTTTGTTTTAATTAATCTAGAAAAAGTAATAAAATTTAACTACTTTAAAATAGATTTTAACTAATATGGAGAAGTGCCAAAGCAGAGAATCTACCACTAGACATGCAATTACTACTCTCAATTATTATTACACTCAAATTGACACGATATGGTAATTTGTGTTCATGGTCAGACATACAAATCACAATGAATTCACTCACATTCTTGGCCGGACACGAGAGTTCATCCACTATAAATTAATGTAGGTAATTCTATCCTTGGTCAGGCATAGAATTATCATTTGGGCTAATGATCCTATCCTTGGTCGGGCATAGAATTAACACCAGCCTACTTTTAGCTAAGCATAGGAATTAAAAAGATCTAATTTCATGCATATCAATCAAGTCTATGGTCAAGCACTCAAAAGAAACTCATGAAATAGCATTATGCATAATCATATCAACTGTATTAAATAAAACAATCAAGAGTAATAACACAAATCTAGGGCTTCATCTACGCTTTGGACGCGAATTTAGCCAGCCATCGGACAAGGAGAACGTTGTTGATTTGATGGAGTCATTGTGCACAATTCACCGGAAAACACTGTTCACTGTGCACTGTCACTGTAGCAATTTAATGTTCATCGTCTTCCTCGCACAGCCGTGCACTGTAGCAGTTCACAAACAGCCCAAAAATCCGGGCTTTCTCCTCTCTTCCAGCCCTATCTTCCTCGCCTTCGGCCGCTCCTCCTCCCTCTCTCTCTCTTCCGGCCAAAACCCCACCGGAAAGCTCTGTTTTTACGGCGATTTTTTTCTTCGTTCAACCTCTATTTTTTCGGCCAGAAATCCTCTGTTCCTCTCCCTTTTCTGGTGGCTTTGGCTCTCTCCTTCCTTCCCCCGATCTGTTCTTCTTTTATAGACCTCCTCCAAGTCCTTATTGACTAGAATCGAGCCCAAATCCGCGTCCTAATCGAAGATGAAATCAAATTCCTAGTTTGAATAGGAGTCGACTCTGTTTTCATTCCGTTTCTATTTGTGGTTTGCTTCCCGATCGAACATGGCTCTCGTCGTGGGCTCGTCCCTCCGCCGTCCATCGCCATCCTCTCCGGCCTTCTCTGTCGTTCTACCTCTGCCGTCATCTCTCTCAAACAGAGCTCTGTTTTCTGTTTTAAATTTTTTTTTCTTTCGCTCGTTGAGTCTCGCTGCCGCCGTCTTGTTCGTCTCCTTCCGCCGTCAAGATCGCCGTCGTCTTCGCCAGCCACGCCGGCGTTCTCGCCTCCGCCGGAGCTCAGCCTCCTTCCCCTTCACCGGCCTGGTCTATTTCTGGACGAAAGGCCCGAGCTTTGGCTCGGGCCGATTTTTTCCTTCTTTTTTTTTTCTTCTTCTTTTAACTGAACTGGACCGGACTCTGAACCGGTTCATATTTTTATTCTTTATTAAACAAAAACCCATTGTATCGATCTCATCCATCCAATCTCATCGTGACGGTTCTTCTCTTTAATCGTGCCTCTTTCGCGTGCGATATTTCAAATGATCATAACTTTTTGCTCAGAACTCCGAATTGCGAACAGTCAATGGTGTTGGAAAGCTGACTTCGTGAACTTTAACATGAAGCTTAAATCAGTCACATCAGAGATATGCAATCGAAATTGTGAATATTCAATCATTAGAGTCGCGTTTTATCCCATTTCTGCATTTTACTCTTGTTTCCTACAAAAACCAAAAACTATATTAAAGTAGCAATAATTCTAAACAAACTCTAGCAGAAACATAAGTTTAGGAGCTAATAAAATGCATATTTCAAGTATAGATCAGCGAGCATCAGAATGGCACCTTTCGAGGCACTTTACGGGTGTCCTTGTTGATCACCTCTGTGTTGGAGTGAGGTTGGAGAGCATCTTCTCACTAGCCCACCTCATTTTATTGGACCATTTGAGGTCTTGGAGCGGGTTGGTGCCACAGCTTATCGTGTAGCACTTTCACCCCGATTGGCTGACATCCATGACGTATTCCACGTCTCACTTCTTTGGAAGTATGAGCCAGATCCGACCAATGTATTGGATTTTGAGCCATTGGAGCTCCAGGAGAACCTTTCTTATGAAGAGGTACTGATTCAGATTCTTGACCGGAAGGAGAAGGTACTTCGACGTAAGGCGATTCCACTCGCGAAGGTGTTGTGGAGGAATCACATGGTCGAGGAAGCCACGTGGGAAGTGAAGGACGAGATCAAGAAGAAGTACCCTCATCTTTTTGTCACGAACCTCTAGCGAATTCCTAAGAGGGGGAGGATGTAAGGACCCTAACTTTTGAACCGGTTTATTTTAATATTAGTCATTGGTTAATTGTGCGGTTTAAGTGATTTCCGATTTAACTCTGTTATTTTCGAAAATAAATGAGTTTACAAAGGTTTTAATCAAAACTGATTTCACAATCATGAATTTCAAGTGATTTTAGATCAAACTTGCATTTTTGGAATTTTTCAGATTTTTCACTAATTTTCCAAAAATTAGGGTTTGACGGGACCCCGGCTGGCCCGGCCGTCGAAATTAGGTTTTTATGACCAAAATGCCCCAGAAATTACAGAAAGTCATTACAAAAATTTTTAGAATTTTTTGGACTAAAGTTTGGATTAAAATCTCTAAATTTCCTAATTTTAGCCTAAAACCTTGTTTTTACCCCAAATCTTTCTATAAAAGGAAGGTGTTGTGCCCTTTCCTAATTAAGAAAAAAGGCTTTAGCTGGGAGATTAGGAGCCTCTTTCCCCATTGCTTGATAAGGAAAGGATTAAAGGTATTTAGCTTAATCCTAGCTCATTTTCTTTAAAAAATTTCTAATCATTTCTTAATCTTTACTTATTCTTTGTTTCAATCCATTTTGAAAGCATAAAAACTACTGTTTTATACTTCCCTATTAAGCCTAATCTTCAAAATCATGTGTTTAGGTTTTTGAAAGCCCTAGATCTAAGGTTTAATATTTGGTTTTCAAAGCTTAATAATAATTAGTACAGTATTAATATAAAATCATCTTTTTGGAAGGTGTTGGAGGTAATTGAAAGTTCATTCTAATCAAGTCAAGGTAATGGGTTCTTCAATCTCAGCTTTGGGTAGTGAATGGTTTGTTTTAATAGTTTTTACTTGAATGAGTGTTCTTGTTTAGGGCTCTAATGGTGGGTTTAATAAATACTAATCTTTTGCTATGATTTCTTGGGGTTTCATCTTAGAATGATATGTGGATATGTTCTGGAATGTTTGATGGGTTTTTGTTAATGTTTGAGGTATGTATTAAGCTTTCAAGATGTGTTAATGGAGTCTCGGTTTTTGAAATTTTGAAAATGAAAGAGATGACCCGCGATCATCTTCTCGGTTTTGATTTGCAGCCCAATTTTCAAATGATCATAACTTTTTACTCCGAACTCCAAATTACACGTGGTTGGTGGTGTTGGAAAGCTGACTTCTTGAAATTTAACATAAACTTTGAATCAATCTAATCTGAGATATGTACATGAAGTTATGAAGATTCAAATATTAGAGTTACTTTTTACCTCCTTATTGCATCTTTTTTTTATTTTTTACCAAATAAAAAAATATTTGGATGAGATTCGGGTGGTAGGCTCTTGTGCACCAGCTACCACATGTTCTAGTTTCTCAGGATGAGATTCGGGCTCTCCCCCACCGCAGGAGACTACCCAGGGCGAACACACCTGTTCTAGTTTCTCTATTTGAGATTCGGGCATCCTTGGCTAGGATTGCCCTGGGCGAGCAGCACACTGGGATTGACCACCCCCTTTGTTCCAGTGGTAGGAACCGGACCATGATACCCCTTCGTGGCCTAGATTGTGTCTCGCCTTCGTGGCAGATTGTGTTTACTCCTTGATGGAGGCATTCACCATTATGATGATAAATGCTTATTGCGATGTTATGCATGATTGTACCATGTTTTTGGTTACAGTAGACATGCAGGGTGAATTTATGAGATATGATTGCATGATTGTATCATGTTTTAGTTACAGTAGACATGCAGGGTGAACTTAAGAGATATGATTGCATGATTGTACCATGTTTTGGTTACAGTAGACATGCAGGGTGAATTTATGAGATATGAATGCATGATTGTACCATGTGTTAGCTACTTTGGACATGCAAGGTGAATTTATGAGATATGAATGCCTAATTAAGATGGAAGCATGAGAATGAGATATCTTTATGCAGGATTATGTGGTATGAATGCATGATGTGGAAGTATGTGAATGAGATATGGTTATGCAAGTTTATGTGTTATACATGCATGACTAGATAAGGAGATAATCATGTTGATTATGGATCTATTGCTATGTTATAATGCCATGTGATTTCTGGTTATTGTCGTTTATGTAAAACCATTACTGAGTTTTATACTCACCCCTCTGTTTTGTTTTTGGGCTGCGTGGTGTGACACGCAGATGGACAGGATCCTCTCTTTGAGGAGCATTCGTAGAGAGAGAGCGGGTTTAGACGTGGATGCCTTGGACTTAATCCAGTTTATCCTCTGAGTTATTATGTTGATGTATGTTGTGACTTGTGAGTTAATACATTTTGGACCTTTGTTATTCGAGCCCGGTGTGTTGGCTCATGTTTGTAGTTGTGAGTTTAATGATTTGTCGACTTATTTTGAGATTAAGCTCTACCTTTATTCCTCTTATTTACTCTTGCTCAAAATCATTTGTGTAACTCTGTTCGTAAGACCGCCCGCATGAGGGGCATAAGTCTTCCTTAACGTCGCCCCCGTGTGCCGGTTCGACTCTTGGACCGTATTCGGTTTGGATTGGGCGATGCCCGGGGCGTGACAGGTACAAGTTGAGGAACATACTGCCCTTGATCACGGGGGCTTTGGCTGTCAGAATCTTCATCAGCATTATCGACTGGCGCATCAGAAGCAGGGGATACCAGATGACCGTCTTCAGGAGTTACCTGAGGGTGGAATCCGTATTCTAGTGACGGGAGTTCTAATCTGCTACGACTATTCAACGAGGAATTTTGCTCAGTCCTTCTTGCTTGCCCCGCAAGTGGGTGGCTACTTTGTTTCCCACAATGTGTTCTGCTATGTGGATGTGCCTGATCCCAGGAAAGCAACGTCAGTATCGGATACTCCTTCCTTTGTCGATGACCCTGACATTGAGGACGAATTACCGAACCATGACGAGGTAATTGAAGGGTCGCCGGATGATCGTTCGGCTAGCAGCAGCAGTAGCATCTTTGGTTGCAAAAAAAGGGGAGGTTTCTCAGGTCTTGGAGCCAACTATTGCCCTGAAGAAGGATCAACTGGGTACTATAAATTCATAGTACCATTGGGCTCAGCTCGGCTGAGCTTGCTTGAATCATGGTAGAATCTAAAGACTTCCTCCGGCTTGGTGTAAAGGAGGTAATAATAATGATCAGTAAAGAGCTTGCAAACCTTTTGTGTATACTCAGAGACTACAGTCCAAGGAGCTGGAGAAAAACCATTCGTTCGCCACTCAGGCATTTCGTCAAACACTTGGCGGCCAATTGAAGAGGAAGGTGTTGTTTTCCACTTAGGCATTTCATCGAACATCTGGTAACCGTTGGCTGAGGAAGAAGATTGGCGTCTAACTGGCGTCGGAATGGGTAGCGACACCTACCGGAGGGAAGCCGTCATACTCGCCGGAAGTGGAGGTTCGACTGGTAGAGTCACCGGCGCATCCACTTGGGTCATCCCCATCGTCGTTGTCGAACACCAAGCCACGGCCGCAGGAGCAAGGACTGGTTCGTTCGACCATCGGGCAGTAGTGATTAAGGTCACCATCGCCTACAAGGAGGCGGTGAGGCAACCTGTTCCAGCCGAGGCCAAGGATGGCGAGGAGAGCTTCGCGCTGGTGAGCATCAAAGGCATCGATGCACTATTCGGAGTCTTGGAAGGGTCTAAAGGCGCGGCCTTGTAGGTGAAATCAGACTGTTGGGTGGCGGCGATGGTACCTACAAGACGGCAGCCACTCGACTTGAGCAGGGTCGGTGCTGTTTCGGCAGCCGACAGCAGCAGCTCATCATAGGCAGTCGAAAAGCACTGCTGTATGGAGGGAGGACGTGCGGCCGACCGAGGCGATCAGAATGGAATTCTCCATGTTGTTATTTCCAGCAGAAGTCCACTCCACGTATAGATCGAGTGATCCATATGTGCATCGCCTCTTGTTGTGAAGGACGAATATTGTCTTCACGTCTTCATCGTCTTCAAGAACGTATCGGGTTCCAGAATGAACAAGATATGACAAAGACAATGTACTGGATGGAGACTTCAGCGGTAATCTTTCTTCCACTTGTTGCAACAGTCCCATGTACTTTACTTGTGTATCAATAGACATGAGCTTCAATTTCCCGCCCACATACCCATCAGAATTTGTGAACATTCCATCGTAGTGTAAGCACAAAGGTATCAAATCCATCCTTACCTGGCATTACAATAACGAAATGAATAAATAAACCGTGATTAAAAATAGTCGTGTTGTAGAATATATGACTATTGTTATTGTCGTGTTAGGGAATACACGACAGTAGGAAAAAGTAGAACACTCTACAAATTTTTAACTTTCATCTCTCGATCAAATTTACATTATATCAAACGTTGAATTTCAACTTCATGTACCGTTTTTTAATGAACGATGACTCTGTGGCAGTTGTGTATGCGTATCCACTGCTTTTTCGCTCTTTTTTCGTGTTTTGGCAGCAAGATAACTTTTCCTGGTTTGGATGGCACCGGCGCCGGCGACGTTATAGCCGGAGCTACTGCACGGAACTCTTCTGAAACACCTTCGTCTCCGGACCGCCTTTTCCTTCTTCTCCAGAACGCCTTCTCCAAAAATTGCAAAAACCCCTCTACCGTGTATACATGAAGACAATGGTATTTTGGGTAGTTTCCAGGTTATATGAAAGGAACTATCTTTTTCTAGGTGATATGATAATTTCAAACTTGGCGCCAGGTAATATGTAAAAAGCAAGGTGGCTTATGCATATTGTGAGCTAATTGATTGTTGCTGGAGATTTTATGTGATTGGCTGAATGCATGACAAGTAAAGACAAAAAAAATGTTGCTGCTCATAAAAAGATTCGAACATATTTTATGTAAAAGCTTAGAGAAGGAAAATGAGATATTTGTTTGATTTGACCAATTGCTTGCCTCTTTGGAAGGGGAATAATTAATATCAATATCCCAATCATTTGCAATTTAAGGAGCTTTTATTCCATAGGCAGCACCTCCCTCCACAACTATATAAACAGAGGACCGACTGTAATACAAGGCATCAAATTCTCTACCTCTTCCAACAACCAACTCTCTCTCCCCTCGACTTTTCTTCATTGCTTTTATTTGAAAGTTTTATTTTTATTGTGATGGCTAAGAACCACCAGCTAAAGCTAGAGAGCATTTTTGTAGTGCTTTAATGATACTTTTCATGTACTTATTGTAAATATTAATGCAAGTATTGAATTTTTGAGTTATTGTTATTTGCCTCTTCTATACTCTTAATTATTATTATACATTAAAAGCTTGAAGATATTACTTCTTGATTTTATGTGATAAAATTAAGTATCTAGAGTGTTTGATTATTAAAAAAAATGTTTTAATTATCCAATCATTTTAGATCTATTTTTTTGCTTTAATTATTCAAATCATCCAGATAAAGTGAATCTTTATTCTACTCTACTGAGATAATTGATACATGGAAGGACATTATTAGATGTCTACAAGAACCTCGAAGCCTTGCCGTTTCCTTTTATTTAATTTTACTTCTTCAAGTTTCTTTGATTTGCTTTCTACCTCAGCACTTTTTTAATTTTGTGATTGTTTCTTTGCACACTGGTCAATCTCTGAGGATCGACCTTGTACACTGGTCAATCTCTAGGACAGTGATAGCCCTACATCACTTCACCCACTCATTTCCATACACATCAGCTGTGTATGGAAATTTGTAGGAAAAGTGATGTACAAATATCATTTTCCTAAGTACTACAACTAACTTGTGCACTTGCAAGTAAACATAACGGAGGCTATTATTTAATTTAATGAGTAATTAGTCCTAGTTCGTAAAAAAATGGCGTCATTGTCGGGGATTCTAGTGTGTGACTAGAAATGGCCAGTTCCAAAAGTTCTTCCTTTACTTTTTTTTTCTTTTCACACTCTTATTTTTGTTTTCTTTTTTGTTGGAAGTAAGAGTATTGGTCTGAGGAAGCATTGACGGAAACCAATTCGAAGATCATTTAGACTTGTCAAAGCATGAAGAATTGCAAAAGATCTCTTAAAGCACTTTGGTATCCATGTTCCACATCTTTTATTTCTTTTCTTTTAATTCTTAGAATCATGTGTCAGTTCTATTTTTTTATGTTTTTATTAGAAATTGCATGCTTGGTTGATCATAAATAGTATGATCGCTTAAGCTCTCACCCGTAAAAGTGGTGTCATTCTTGAGCACAATATCGGATATGAATTCGATGTCTGTTGAACTTGCAGCCACTGTGAGCATCCACGGTGCAACATTAGTAGCATAGACTGAGTTTCCATTGTTTCCAACAGAGGAAACAATAAGAATCCCATGGCTAGTGGCATGGAAGGACCCTATTGAGATTGCATCATTAAAGTAATCTCCCTGTGGGGCATCAGGACCCAAAGACAGAGATAAGATATCTACCCCATCTTTGATGGCATTATTGAAGGCAGCCAGCAAATCTGCATCATAGCACCCGGAGTCCCAGCAGGTCTTGTAGACTGCAATTCTGGGCATGGGGGCACCACCTCTTGCTCCACCAGCAGCTAAGCCATTAAAGTTCATGTCCTTTACATATCGTCCTGCAGCTGTTGAAGCTGTGT
This sequence comes from Houttuynia cordata, assembly GCA_039654745.1. NCBI lineage: Eukaryota > Viridiplantae > Streptophyta > Magnoliopsida > Piperales > Saururaceae > Houttuynia > Houttuynia cordata. Next base: position 33,980,620 of record CM077502.1, read on the forward strand.
GACTTCCATGGCCAGAGCTGTCTCTGGCATATATCTTGCAGACTGTATCCAATCCAAAACTTGTTGGGACTTCCTTGCATTTCAGATCACCAACAATTGTCTTTTGGCATCCAATTACATGACACTTCAGATTTTTCATTCTGAAATTTTCAGCAAGAAGACAAGCATTTGTATTTGAGTCATCTCCGCCAATAACAAGTCCCTCTAAATCAAGTTTCATAGCTATCTCTGCAGCTTGCTTAAACTGTACAGGAGTGTCAATTTTGTCCCTTCCACTGCAAATCATGTCAACGCCACCCTGATTTCTGTAAGGATAGACAAATTCTTCAGTCAGCTCCACATATTTGCATTTCATAATCCCTGCAGGACCTCCCTTGAATCCATAAAGGACACTACCCTTCGCACGATTCTGCAAATAATAAAAAATGTCACATAGAACGTTGTGGCCACCAGGAGCCTGACCACCAGAGGGAACAACACCAATCTTCAGCTTCTTATCAGGGAGATAGGAATCACTTGGAACAAGAGATACAGATGGTTGCCCAAACAGGTTGGAAAAAAGCTTTGCAATATCCTCAGAGTTTCCTGCAACAGACCTTGGAGGCCCGTCGACAATCTGGAATGGCTTTTTCACAACTAAAGGAAGAGTAGGCGGGTAATTTATCCGGCTTATCTGAACCTTACTGTAAACACCTGTTGTGCGAACACGCACCTCAGCCTTGGAGTGATCCCCACCATTTGCCAGAAGAAACAAAGATGAACTCATCTTCGGTGGGAGAATATTATTGGTGGTGCTCGGTGGAGGAGACTGCCGGCGATGGGCGGCGATGCGGCGGACGGTGGGCAACGGCGACGGTTGTGAGAGAAGAAGCTCTTGAGGACGATCTTGCCGGAATCCGCTGTGCTGCCATGCCAGGCCGTGCCCGCATGTGCGGCGACGCCGGCCAAAGAGGAGGAGGAGGCGGTGGCACAACGCTGGACGTCGTCGTGGCGACCGCACACCTCAGAAAAATCCGATCTTTGGCCCATGCAGATGTCGGTGATATTGCGGTGGTCGTCTCTGAGGTAGCTGAGGCCTTTGGGTCCATCGACCTTGAGAGCAACCGTGTTCCGGCCGGGAGAAACTTGACCCCCTCGCCGGAGGGTCAAGTGTTAGTGCCGCAGGTCTGACGGCGGCCATGGTTGTCGCCCTCGTCATCGAAGCCCAAGCTGGGGTCGCAGGCAACATAGTCGGTTTCGCTCCAGTGGATGTCGTCTGGTAGGAGGTCCAAAGGGTGGATGACGCAAGAATCCCCATCGTGGCCGTCGGAGCGGAAAAGCTGAAGTCTTTGACCGAGGGTCGACTGGTGGGTACTGTAAGTAAATATGGGTTCTTGTCCCATTTTACTTGTCTTGATTGAGAGGAGTCGGCTCTTTCGTGCAAGTGTAGGCATGTGGAGTAGTTAGGCTTCCATGGGCCCGGTCCACACTAAATTGGAAGAGACACTGTAATCGTCACCGATCCGGAAATCACTTATTTGGAATTAGCTATTTTGGTACGACCAAAATGGAATTGTCAAATAAGAGTCATCATCTTGGGAAATCTGTTGAGCCAATTCGGGAAACCGAAAAGGCAAGATTTTGTAACTGATTTTCGCCCCTTTTAAGGGCAATGGAGGGGACGCCCTCCATGCCAATGAGAAAGGCGTCTTTTGGTTGAAATCGCAGTGGTTTTGGTGCTCTTGATTTCGTTGGGTGAAAAAGCTAATTCGGGGAATATAGCTTTTCACAACGTTCTACACTCGATCGGTGAAGGATTTGGTGTTCTCGGACATATTCTAATCCGTGGAGTGATTCGTAGGCACAAAGGCCGAAGGTTAGTGTTTCCAATTTGATATTCTGTGAGCTTTATTTGTTGTTTGAAGGAAAAACCCAATTTTTGAGAACCCACATCAAACGGATAAAAATCCTAAATTCGCTTCCGTTGCGGCTCGATTACCCAACAGTGGTATCAGAGCCTTGATTCCGTGGTGGTGTGAGGGTTCCAAGAAATTTGTGGGAATTTTCCTCGCGGTTTTTGCCGACTGAAAATCTCGTTTTTTACAACAGCGATCGATCGGCGTCAAGAGCGATCGATCGCGCTAAGGTAAAATCGGAGAAGACGACTGGTCACGATCGACAGGCATCGTTCGGCATCGATCGTTAAGTCTCTTGAAAAGGGAAAACGATCGATCGCCATCGTTCGGCTTCGATCGGCATCGATCGCTATCGTTCGGCTTCGATCGGCATCGATCACCATCGATCGGCGTCGATCATTGATTTGCTTTGAAAAAGGGAAACGATCGATCGGCACGAATTGCGATCGATCGTATCTACTGGAAGTTGAACAAAATTGACAGCGGAAAGCTGCGATCGATCGGGTATTTGACACGATCGATCGGCGGGATAAAATTTGAAAAACTAATTAATATTGAAGCAGTATTTGTGCCACTTGATTATATAATTGTTGATAGTTATTAGTGATTCAAACTGTGCTATTTTTACACTGATTGTCCTGTTCCATTGGTTGTAGATTTTTATCTTCAATTTGATTGGAATACTTGCTTGGTTTCATAAAAGTTGCAATGGCTTCCCGCATGGTCTCCAGTGAGTTGGCAAAGACTGAAAAGTTGAATGCCACCAATTTTGTTACCTGGAAGAGGCGCATCCGTCACATTCTGTTCCTTGATGACTTGGGTCATGTGCTAGACCAAGTTGTTGAACCTACGGGTGAACAGAGTACTACTGCTCAAAAGAGAGAGTACGAGAAGTTCCGGATGGAGGATGCACGTGCAAGGACCACGATGCTTACCTTTATGGAGCCTACCATGGAGTTGCTTTTTGAGAAGCACAAAACGGCCAAAGAAATGTATGAGGCCATTGAGAGGAGGTATGGAGAGCATACTGAGGCACACATCAGGTTGCTCCACACTCGCTATACCAACATGAGGATGGAGGAGGGCAAAAATGTGCTTGATCACATAAATGCCATGACCATTATTGCTAGTGAGTTGGAGATGCTTGGAGATCCAATTTCATTGGGGGTCCAAGTGTCTACGATACTCACTAGCCTCCCTCCATCATGGGAAGCAGTTGTGGTTGCGTTGAACCTGAGTGACAAGAAACTCACTCTCGATGACCTTACTGCCAAGCTGGGCTTAGAGCAGGAAAGGAGAGAGCATATGAGGGCCTCTAATGCATCTGCCAACCTTGCTCACCATGTTGGCTCTAAGAAAGGTGGGTCCTATGCTGGCACTTCAAAGAAGAACTTCAAGAGGAAAGGAAAGAAGCCTCAATTCCAGGGTGGAGACAAGGCCAAGAACAAGAAGAAGGGAGCCTGCTGTACTTGTGGCCAGATGGGTCACTTTAGCAGGAACTGTCCTAATGGCTCCCAGGGCAACGAGAAAAAGAAACAGCAGGGTGGAGGAAAGGACATTGTTTGTATGATTTCTGAGGCACTGATTGTGAACACTAACACTAGAGGTTGGTGGCTTGACTCGGCTGCAACCCGTCATGTGGCAATGGCAAAGGAGTCTTTTGCTGAGATGAAAGAGATTAGTCCCGGAGAGCACAAGATCTACATGGGGAATAACACCTATTTTGATGTGCTGGGGATTGGCTCTGTTCGTGTTCCTCTCTTAGGAGGAAACACCCTGGTCCTCACAGATGTCTTGTATGCACCTACTATTCGTAGGAATCTGATTTCAATCCCTCTTCTGACTCAAAAGGGATTTGAAGTCAGGTTCAAGGGTGGCAAGGGAACTGTGGGGCAGAAGAATAATATTTTATTTACTGCTTCTTTAGTTGATGGTTTATTCAAACTTGATGTATCCAATGATTTTGCTAATAATGAAATGATTGATTCTGAGTATGTTGCTTGTGTTGCTGTTGATAATGCATTGTTATGGCATTTACGCCTTTGTCATGTGAATGCGACAAAATTACACCGAATGTCGGGTAGTGGGTTACTACCTAGAATAAGTGATAATTTGCGCACGTGTGAGGATTGCCTATCTGGCAAAATGACTAGGCTACCCTTTCCGAAAGGACAACGAGCAATTGACCTTTTAGAGGTCATTCACTCAGATATTTGTGGGCCTATAAACGTCAAGACTCAAAGGGGTATGATGTATTTTATTACATTTATAGATGACTATTCAAGATATGGTTATGTGTACTTGTTATCGAGAAAGTCCGATGCCTTAGAAAAATTCAAGGAATTTAAGGCTGAGGTTGAGAACCAATTAGGACGGAAGATTAAAGTTCTGAGAACAGACAGAGGTGGTGAGTACACATCTGATTTGTTCAAGGACTATTGTACAAACTAAGGAATAGTGCATCAGTATACTTTACCCTATACCCCTCAGCAGAATGGAGTCGCTGAAAGACGTAATAGGACATTGTTGGACATGGTAAGGTCCATGTTAAACCACTCTGAACTAGGAACGCAGTTTTGGGGTGAAGCACTAGACACCGCTGTTTATGTACTAAATCGGATACCTTCTAAGTCGATCAAATTGACCCCATATGAGTTATGGACGGGAAGACGTCCAAACTTTTCGAACTTGAAAGTGTGGGGGGTCAAAGGCCCATGTGAGGGTACCTGATCAACTAAGAACTAAGTTGGATCCCAAGACCATAAAATGTAATTTTATAGGTTATTGTGACCATTCGAAAGGGTATCGATTTGTAGTACACCATGATGATGGGACAGTGGGGGTTATAGAGTCTAGAGATGCTTATTTTCTTGAGGAAGATATAGACCTTAAAACTCCTAGTCAGAAAGTGGAACTCTTTGAAATTGAGAAAGAGAAAGTTACTGTCACTAGTAATGAACAAGTGATAGGTAACACATCCAATGAGGATGTTGAAAATCGAACATCAAGAGAGCGTAGACCTTCAATTTTGTTGAAAGATTACTATGCCATGCTTGGTGAAGATGAGATATCGATAGATGAACCTGTACTTAGTGATCCAGTCACATTTGAGCAGGCGATGTGTAGTCCAGATTCCAAGGAATGGCGGAAGGCTGTTCAAGAGGAAATGGATTCAATCTTGAAGAACAAAGTCTGGGAGATTGTTGACTTACCAGACGAACGGAAACCCATTGGGTGTAAGTGGATCTTCAAGAAGAAGCTCAAAGTTGATGGATCAATAGAGAAGTACAAAGCTAGACTTGTGGCGAAAGGTTTCACACAAGTAGAGGGCATAGACTTCAAGGAGACTTATTCTCCAGTGTCCAGGTTCATCTCGATCCGATGTTTGTTGGCAATTGTGTCATACTTAGATTTAGAGTTGCATCAGATGGATGTAAAGACTGCCTTCCTAAATGGTGATTTAGAGGAGGAGATTTACATGGAACAACCCGAGGGGTTTGTTGTTTCCGGAGAGGAAACTAAAGTGTGCAAACTTATTAAATCATTGTATGGACTGAAACAATCGCCAAGACAATGGTATTTCACTTTTCACAAGGTGATAAGTGAATATGGTTTTGTGGCCAATGATTATGACCATTGTGTTTACTCCTTTAAAGATGGGAGTAGATTTATGATATTGTCACTATATGTAGATGACATATTATTGATGGGGAATGACACTAGTATGATTCTCAGTCTTAAAGAATGGCTCAAGACCCAATTTGAAATGAAAGACATGGGTGAAGCATCATACATCCTCGGGATGAAGATTGAGAGAGATAGAAAAGCGAGGAGGCTAAGTATATCTCAAGAATCGTACATTGAGAGTGTTTTGAAACGCTTTGACGTGATTGGTTGGAAGACCATTGATTCGCCCATCTATAAAGGGACAGTCTTGTCCGAAAGAATGGCACCTGCATCAGACGAGGAACGTCTGAAGATGCAATCTGTACCATATGCGCAGGCTATTGGCAGCTTGATGTATGCCATGAACTGCACTCGACCTGATTTGGCTTTTGTAGTAAGCCTTGTGAGTCGATATCAGGCTAACCCAAGTATGCAACACTGGCAAGCTATAAAGCGGGTGTTCAGATACTTGCTGGGTACCAAGGATATGAAACTCACATATCAGGCTGAGAACCTGTCATTGGAAGGCTATAGTGATTCGGACTATGCCGGGTGTAAGGATGACAGAAAATCCACTGCCGGTTATGTTTTTATGCTTGGTGGCGGCGCCGTGGCATGGGCTAGTAAGAAGCAGAAATGTGTTACTAAGTCCACGATGGAAGCTGAGTTTGTTGCATGCAGTTTAGCAGCTTCCGAGGCAGTTTGGATTAAAGAGTTTCTAGCTGGGTTACAGCTAGAACAGTGGACTGATGCTTCTGTCCAAATTTATTGTGATAATTTGGCAACTGTGTCTACACTCCGTAATGGGGAGATCAGTTCAAGAGCTAAGCACATAGAGGTGCATTACTTTTATGTGTTTGACATGCTACAACGGGGAAAGTTGACAGTGAGTCATCTTCCTACGGTTGAGATGTTAGCTGATCCGTTAACGAAGGCCTTAACGACGGATCTATTTGTAAAACATGTTCATAGTTTTGGATTACGACAGGACTAGTGCACGAGTCACTGTGGATCGCAAATATGAACAAAGAACCCATAGTGGGGGATGTAAGTAAATATGGGTTCTTGTCCCATTTTACTTGTCTTGATTGAGAGGAGTCGGCTCTCTCGTGCAAGTGTAGGCATGTGGAGTAGTTAGGCTTCTGTGGGCCCGGTCCACACTAAATTGGAAGAGACACTATAATCGTCACCGATCCGGAAATCACTTATTTGGAATTAGCTATTTTGGTACGACCAAAATGGAATTGTCAAATAAGAGTCATCATCTTGGGAAATCTGTTGAGCCAATTCGGGAAACCGAAAAGGCAAGATTTTGTAACTGATTTTCGCCCCTTTTAAGGGCAATGGAGGGGACGCCCTCCATGCTAATGAGAAAGGCGTCTTTTGGTTGAAATCGCAGTGGTTTTGGTGCTCTTGATTTCGTTGGGTGAAAAAGCTAATTCGGGGAATATAACTTTTCACAACGTTCTACACTCGATCGGTGAAGGATTTGGTGTTCTCGGACATATTCTAATCCGTGGAGTGATTCGTAGGCACAAAGGCCGAAGGTTAGTGTTTCCAATTTGATATTCTGTGAGCTTTATTTGTTGTTTGAAGGAAAAACCCAATTTTTGAGAACCCACATCAAACGGATAAAAATCCTAAATTCGCTTCCGTTGCGGCTCGATTACCCAACAGGTACCCTTGCCCTGACTGGCAAAGCGGCGGCGGCTGCCTTCTTCGCCCCCCATGACATCTCCCCATGACCAGCCATGGGATCGTCCAGATCCGTGAACACCTTAGCCCCCCTCTCGGTGGAGTAGCCGTGGCTTGCAATGGTGGCTTGCGGGGTCCAGCAAGGGGAGAGAGGTTGGGCGATGGCCGGCTTCGCGGACAAGAAGCCATCAGTGTGTTCGTACACCGGCGGCTGTGAGTGGTACCAAACGGCTGTGCCAGATGTGGAAGAAGACAGACCCGCGCCATGGTTGGACGTTGTAGTATGCGCGAACCACAACGGGGAGGGAGGATGACTAGCGGTCAGCGGTTGTTGCGGGGGTGGGTTCCACGGGGCTGGGGTGGTGTTGGCGGCATGGCCTGGGGCTGAACGGCGGCTGCCGGCAACGTTGGAGCTGGTAGACGCTCCAGCAGGAACTGCTGTATGGATTGCATTGCATTGCCGTCGTTACAGCGGGATCCATGGCTATTAAGAAGGAGTCGATTGCTCTGATACCAATATTATGGCCCCGTATGGGACACGAATGAGACCTGGCATCATGGCCGGAGAAGGAGGTGAGAATAGAGAAGAAGGAGGTGAAAAATTAGGGTTTACTTCATTCATCACTGATGAAAATAGAGTAAGAAGCCCAATACATATAGGGGCTAAGCCAGAGAGCTGATGGGCCATAACACATAAGCGATGTAAATACTAAAATAGTTTATTCCTAATGCAATGGCCCATATGGCCTTATTAAATAATGAAATATCCTAATAACTAAGGAACATAACAGAATCCTCTGCCAACCCAACAAAGAAGTCCCAAGCTTTCCCAGGTTCTTTATTCAAAAATTTGCCATTATATATCATCTCAACAAATTGGCACATTAGAAAAGTTAGACCATTATAAAAAAACTAATTTTAGACGAAGTTTCAAAACCAGTGACGGCACATCAATAAAAGCTCTTTAAAATGTTCTAAGCATTGAAAGAAAGATTCATTTTCTTTTTGTGCAAAATTCATAATGTTCTTTCTTAGTGTATTTGTTCTATGAGTTGGGAAAAAGTTCTTCAAAAATTCCCTTTGCATTTCTTGTCATGTCTCAATGGATCTTGGCTTTAAAGAGTTCAACCAATTTTTACTTTTTTCTTTTAAGGAGAATAAGAAGTTCTTTAATCTAATAATATCACTAGAAACATTTGTATTAGGGAGTGTTGTACAAACTTCTTCAAACTCTTTCAAATACAAATGAAGCCATAGAACTTGGGTAGTAATTGAATTACACCTGGCTTTAGATCAAAAGAGCCTGCATTAACAAGCAAATTCATGCATGAAGGGGAACTAGATCTAGTAGATTGCATATAATTTTGCAAGGTTTTAACCTGCTGATTATTTTGCGCCTCTTTATCAACATGAACACTATCATTCTTCTCCATGTCGTTGAATACAAAATAAAAAAATTCAAGAAAATTATCAACACTAATTAAGCAAGCAAATAAATCACGTTGCCATGAGCACATAAAACACAATTTTTTGAATTATGGATGCCTCACATGTCTTCGTTGGATATTTCACACCTTATCAGCTAGGAAGCACCGATACGGCATTTTTGCCACCGTATCAGTATCCTATACGTATCGGATACGGATACGCCATCGATACGGCTGCATGAGTATCCATGGCGTGTCCTTAAAAAAAACCCGATACGTATCGGATACGTTTTCGATACGGATCGGGTAAAAAAACCCAACTTTGAGCAGAGGTGCAGAGGAGGCTCCTTACCCCCACCCCGGCCACGCCGTAGCTCGCTGCCAAATCGCCGGTGCCTCACCCTCCACCTGACCAGCGCGTCGTCGGCGCCCTCACCCTCGAGCACGACTCCGCGTTCGCCACCACCTCGCTTTCGAGCTCGCCGCCAATTTCGCTCGCGCCCTCACGCTGCCAAATCGCTCGCGGCCTCACCCTCCAAATCGCCGCCGCCAGCTCCCCGTTCCACCTTGTCCAACGCGACGACGATGCCCTCACCCCCCAGCCGGTTAGCCCTCGCCCCTCTGCTCAAACGAAAGCCGCTGCCAGAGCTCGCCCGCCTGCTCGCCGGTCAGTCTAGCCTTTTTTCCCTCTCCCTCTCTCTCTCTCTCTAGTCTCTGCTGCCTTCCCCTCACTTGCCTTCTTCTCCGACTTCTGTCTTGCTTCTGCTTTCTCCTCACTCCTCCTCTCGACATTCACCAGAGCAAGCTCGACGGAACTTCGAATTAGGGGCAGGGAGACCCACCTGACCTCAAAGATCTAATCTTTGTAGCATCGCCGGCGTATTATTTGGGAGGTACAGTTCTATCTGCCATTGTTTCTCTGCTCTTTTGGGTGAACAATGTGGCCCAGCTGATAGTCGTATTGGGCTATAGATCGACGTTTTCTTACCCTTTATGAGTTTAAAATAGTTTGAATGTGATCGCCGCCGCCAGATCAATTTCAAGTTCGTTGCCGCCAGCCCGCCGGCCAGCTTCCCGCCAAATCATAGGTAATTTCTTTCATTTAGTTTTTTCAAACTTTGTATTATTTGCAGTATCACTAAAAGTGAAATTTAGCATTGGAAATTTTAACTTCTTTGTGTTTTTTTTTCAAAATTCTTGCTTTCATTCTGAAAGCTGTAGGGTTTTTTATTTCTTTCATTGGCAGTCACCTTGCTGAGATTGTTATGCTATGTTTATGGATTTGGTTGCTTCTAGGTGAATTATACATGAACTGTTATAAAAAGTTAGAATCTAGGAATTTGTGTTTATAATGTTGTCATGTTCTTATTGTTTGTGTTGTCATTACAGTGTAATTCTATCACAATTATGGAAGTTACTACTTGATTTGCTAAGAGTGAATGTGATGACAATTTTCCTTCATGGAGATATGTGGAGAAAATAGAAAGAACTGGTGAAGCAGGTGGCAACACAAAATTTACTTGTAATTATTGTCTTCAGACTTTTAATGGATCTTATTCTAGAGTAAAGGCTTATTTACTCAAGATGAACAATACTGGAATTAGAGTTTGCTCTAAGGTTAACTCAGAGTATCTAAATGAGATGCAAAAATTGGAAGAAGAAGCTGACAAAAGGAAGCATCCTAAGCAAATACCTATAGCAAGTAGCCAAGGTAGTTCAGCTACAAGTGGGAGTTCAAGTATGGGGGTTCTTGGAAAAAGGAGAATGGTTGGGGATTCTCCTTTACAGAAGGCTTGGAAGAATGAGCAGCGTGAGCAATTGACTGCAGAAATTGCAAGGATGTTTTACTCCGGGGGCTTACCATTTCATTTTGCTAGAAACCCACATTATGTTCATGCTTTCAAGTTTGCAGCTAACAATAACCTTGTTGATTATGTCCCTCCAGGCTATAATTCCTTAAGGACTAGTTTGCTGCAAAAAGAAAAGGCCAACATTGAAATAATGTTGAAACCAATCAAAGGAACTTGGAATGAAAAAGGTGTGAGTATAGTATCTGATGGGTGGAGTGATCCACAAAAAAGACCACTCATCAATTTTATGGCTGCATCAGAGTCTGGACCAATTTTCTTAAAGGCAATTGATGACACAGGAGAGTTCAAAAACAGAGATTACATTGCAAGTCTACTTAGGGATGTCATTAAGGAGGTTGGACCTCTTAATGTTGTCCAAGTAATAACAGATAATGCGGCCGTTATGAAAGCAGCAGGGAAAATTATTGAGAATGAATACCCTCAAATTTTTTGGACTCCATGTGTTGTGCATACCTTGAATCTAGCTTTGAAGAATATTTGTGCACCAAGTGTGGCGAATGAGCTTGCATATGAAGAATGTAATTGGATTATACAAGTTGTGGAGGATGCCTCTTTTATTCGCATTTTCATTGTTAATCACTCAATGAGGCTAGCCATGTTTAACCTATTTAGCCCTTTGAAATTACTTGCGGTAGCCGAGACTTGATTTGCTTCAAATGTGATTATGTCAAAAGGTTGAAGCTTGTGAAGAGGGATCTTCAAGCCATGGCATAAGTGATGAATGGGCTTCATATAGGGAGGATGACATTGGGAAAGCTCAAGCGGTTAAAGATCTCATTTTGAATGATCTTTAGTGGGATAAAGTGGATTGCATCCTCTACTTCACGGGGCCTATTTATGAAATGCTTATGCAAACGGATACGGATAAGCCTATGCTTCACTTAGTCTATGAGATGTGGGATACCATGATTGAGAACGTGAAGAAAGCAATTTTTATGCGCGAGGGCAAGGGGGAGAATGAAACATCAACTTTTTACAATGTGATACATGATATTCTAATCGATCGGTGGACCAAAAGTTCTACACCACTCCATTGCATGGCTCATGCATTGAATCCTAGGTAAGTTTGACATATCAATATAAAGTATTATTATTTGATCTCATTTTTTATTATTTTTACATTAACATTTTGGTTCATATATATATAGGTTTTATAGTTAGCGATGGATCAATGCGGTTCCAAATCGGTTAGCTCCACACAAAGATGAAGAAATTTGTGTAGAAAAAAACAAATACTTGAAAAAATATTTTAATGATGTTGGAGAAAGAACAAAGGTGAATGCGGAGTATGCTAGATTTTCCGGGTGCATGGATATATTTGGAGAATATGATTGCCTAGAAGATAGTTAGAGATTAGAGCCAAAAGTTTTGTGGTATACATATGGATCTTCTTTGCCATTGCTCCAAAGTCTTGCCTTCAAACTTCTTGGACAACCTTGCTCATCATCTTGTTGTGAGAGGAATTGGAGTATATACTCCTTTATTCATTCTTTAAAGATGAACAAAATAACTCCATCACGTGTGGAAGATTTAAGATTTATACATACTAATCTTCGACTCTTATCAAGAAAGAATGATGAGTACAAGAAGGGAGCAGGAGCAACCATGATGTGGGACATTGCCGGAGACACTTGGGATGAGCCATTTGGAGGTGCCGGGGTGCTTGAGATAGCAAGTCTTTCACTAGATAAGCCGGTCTTAGAAGCGATTACATTTGAGGATGAAGACATTGATATGGAGGCTAATATTGATGTTCTTTGATGGTGTTATTTGCGTGCTTCTTTCTTTTTGTTGAAGAATTTTAGACTCTAAAACTTGGTATCAATGTGTTTGTAGTGATTTTATAATTTAATCTTGAGTTACTTGAACTCTTAATTTGATTTTATATGATTGTGTGATTGTGCTAGGTGTGGCTATTAGGGTGCTAGTTGTTGCTATTTAGGATCAATGTTTGTTAGTTGTTGCTATCTAGAATCAATGTTTGTTAGTTGTTGCTATCTAGGATCGATGCTTGTTAGTTGTTGTTATCTAGGATTGATGCTTGTTAGGTGTGGCTATTAGGGTGCTAGTTGTTGCTATATAGGATTGATGCTTGTTAGTTGTTGCTATCTAGGATCGATGCTTGTTAGTTGTTGCTATCTAGGATTGATGCTTGTTAGTTGTTGCTATCTAGGATCGATGCTTGTTAGTTGTTGCTATCTAGGATCGATGCTTGTTAGTTGTGGATATTAGGATTCCTACATGTGTTTGCTAGAATTTTCTTCATTATGTTTATTGTTTGTTTTGACACTAGAATCAATCTAAAATGTGTTTTAAAAATATTTAAAATAATTTTTAACAAATGTATCCCCGACGTATCGTATTGGGACTTTTTGAAAATTGCCGTATCGCCGTACCCGTATCATATCATATCGTATCGTCGTATCCGTATCGGTGCTTCCTAGCTTATCAGTCCAGCTATTGTCTAGATAGCTCATTCCGTAGCACAACGGTTTAAGGATAGGTTATAGTATGCCGCCATGCAGAGAGCTCCTCAAAGAGCATAGTGGTGAAAGAGGTAGGTGGGGTTGGAATGGTTTTGATATATGAGCAAGATAACGATATTGCAATCCCTTTCGTGATTCCTTCAGCTATGGTAGGAAAAGAGACTGGTGCCATAATTTTATCCTATATTCATAACACAAGGAGAGCTCGGTCAATTGTTCTACATACAACGACCATACTCGGACATCAACCCGCCCCCCGTGTTGCCTCATTCTCTTCCAAAGGCCCCAACTCCCTCAATCCTGAGATACTGAAGCCTGATGTCATAGGTCCAGGGCTTAACATATTAGCTGCCTTGTCCCTTTCTGCTAAGAATTTGAACTTCAATATTCTTTCTGGAACTTCTATGGCTTGTCCACACATAACCGGCATAATAGTTCTTGTAAAAGCTGTTCACCCATCATGGTCTCCTGCTGCACTTAAATCGGCTATAATGACAACAGCTACTAGGTTGGACAAGAATGAAAACTTCATCACAGCAGACCCAGCACGGAGAGCAGCGACCACAATTGCTTATGGGTCTGGCTTCGTGATCCCCACAAGAGTGCTAAAACCTGGCCTTATCTGCGCCATTGGGCCAACAGACTACAAGAACTTCTTGTGTTCACTTGCAGCTTTTTACGTGTGACCTGGCGCCAAACACGGGTTTCTCATATTACCCGGAATCACTTTCTTTCTTCCATATGACCCAAAAAGTACCCAAAATGCCCTTAGGTTTAGGTATAAGCCACCCACTCTTTGGTTTTTCATATTACCCGGAATGGGAGCGACTACCCAGAGAAGCTGCCGTTAGTCGGAGAAGAAGGCGTTCCGTCAGGCCTCTCCGCCCATATCATCGCCGGTGCCGGCGCCGTCGAACTCCGGAAAGGTCATCTTCATGGCAAAAAGCGGGAAAACGAGCGGGAAAGATCGGGTATTGGAAAACAACCTCAACGGAGGCAAGGTACATCGAAAAACTCGTAGTTGAAGTTCAAATACGACGATTTCTATCATGAAAGTTGGTTCTAGAGAAGAAAGTTGAACACTTAGCAAGTTTTTAACTATTGTTACAGTCGTGTCGTCGACAACACGACTGTAACAAGAGTCATGTTTGATGAAACACGACTCATAGACGTTGCTTTTCACTCATATACGGTTTTCAATATATCGTGTCTCACGGTTTTTTAACTTATTTTGGTATTTTAATGGCAGGTACGGATGGAGAAGATAGTTCTTTGTTTACACGACGATGGAGTTTTTGCAAATTCTGATAAGTACGTGGGCGGAAAACGGAAGCTCCTGCCTATAGATACACGAGTAAAGTACCTAGAACTGTTGCAGCAAGTGGAAGAAAGATTACCGCTTAAGTCTGGTACATTAACTTTGTCATATCGTGTTGACTCTGAATACACATTTCTCCTTGAAGACGATAAAGACGTGGAGTCAATATTTATACTTCACAAGAGCAAGCAAGGCACAAATGGACTACTCCGCCTGTACGTGGAGTGGACTTCTACGGGCAATAACATGGAGACTCCGACTCTCAATAAGGAAAATAAATGCCAATGCAAATAAGGAGGAGGAGAGGCTACCAGAGGTAGAAGTGAGGCCGGCCAGTAAGACACCGCCGGAGAGGCCGTCCAGCCCGGGCAATAAGACACCCGCATCAGCAGTCGAAGGAGGAAGAGATGGAGACTATGCGAGGTGAGACTTCTAAGGCGCGGATACAGGCAAGTCGTGTGCTATTATAGTCGACTATAATAGTAGATGACTAAAAATTTTATCGTGCCGTATGCAACACGACTATATACCTAGTCGTGTTCCATAGTACACGACTATAAATCAATTCGTGTTGCATAAGACAATACCTCATAGTACGTGCTATCGTTTTCTCAAGTCCATTCATACATCTTTTTTCCCGCAGTTTCGGAGATGGAGAAGAAGGTGAAGAAGAAGAAGAAGATGAAGATGAAGATTCCAGTCCAGATGAAGAAGAATTGTTGGATGAAGATGAATTACCGTGGTCTGCAGATGAGTGGGATGAGCCTCTTACAGTACCACATTTCAGCCAGCCAGATCACAGGGGAACATCCACTTCTAGAGGTCCCACGGCAGGAGACACATGTAAAGGGAAATCTGTCGTGTCGGAGGACGATGAGTATCTCAATATTGAGGGTGACGGTGGTTGGGATTGGGGTACCTATTCTGCACAGGCCGGTCCTTCAAAACATTGTGAAGAGGAGACGATGTTGACCGGAAGTTTGCAAGCAGAAGACTACGAGGCACAACTTACCTTAGGGGCTAGATTCGAAAGCGCCAAGCAGTTCAAGATGGTTCTAACTGATCTGGCAATCAAGAGGAAGTTCATGTTCAAAGTAGCGGATGAGAGCAAGGACACATTCGCTGCAACGTGCAAGGTTTCGGGGTGCAAGTGGTACATACGAGCGTCGAACAGACTTGATGGAGTCAGCGTAACAAGGAGGGAAGAACGGCATACATGTGACACTTCTCTAAGTTCGAAAGATCATCCATTGGCTTCTCACCTCTGGATTGCGAGGAAGTGTCATGGCCTCCATAAGGATTCAAACTCCATAAAAATCTCAAATATCCAACAATACATTGAGAAGCATTGGGGCGTGACAGTCAACTATAAAAGGGCATGGAGGGCGAAAGAGGAATTGATCCGATTGATCAATGGCAACCCTGAAGACGCATATCGTATTTTGCACATTACGGAAGGGAATTAGAGCGGTCTAACACAGGTACACATGTGGTCATAGAAAGATCAGCTGATATACCTGATATCCCAATTGAGTTAGCCGGCTACGACTTCAGATGTGTGTTTTGGATGTTCGGCCCGGTCGCAAGAGCATTCCGAAGAACACTAAGACCGTTGCTCACGCTTGATGGAACATTCCTAAAAGGAAAGTACCCTGGAGTATTATTGGTTGCTACAGCAATCGACGGCAATCAATAATTAATGTGTCTTGCATATGCAATTGTCGATAAAGAGAATATCAAAACGTGGTAAGTATAGAAGCAAGAAAGACGACTATTCTAACAGTCGTGTTTTGGACGACACGACTGGGCACACAATCGTGTCTTCGAAAACACGACTACTCATACAGTCGTGTTTTGCTTATAGACGACCTTGTAATAACCTGAAGCATTCTGTGTTTAATATGCTTGTCTCTCACTTGTACAGGACGTGGTTCCTCACATTACTAAAATGTTTTCTATTTACGGACCCCCCGGTCTCCCTGAACACTATTGTCTCTGATAGATAGAAGGGCCTTCTGAGAGCGGTTGCCGATGTCTTTCCCGAAGCCCACCATGGGTTTTGCCTAAGGCATATGGCCGCAAATATGCTTAATACTTGGAAGGATAAGTACCTGAAGGAACTTCTATTCTGAGCTGCAAAATGCTTCAGGCGACCAGACTTCGATGCAACCATGGAGCAGATGAAGGAACACAATGAGGCGGCCTGGAAATATGTTGACAATATTCTGAAAACACATTGGGCAAACGTAGAATATCCGGGTAAAAGGTACGGCACTCTCACGTCGAACGCGTCAGAAAGTATAAATAATATGCTTCTAAAGGCAAGGTTTTGGCCAATAACTCGGTTGATCGAGCAAACGCGGGCGACCACAAGCATCCATTTTCAGAGACGCCGAATAGAAGCAGACGGGCTACCGACTCCGTTAACAAAATATGCACAGAATCATATCAATCAGATGAGGAATCAGAGTGCTGGAACAGTTCGAGTTCAACCGCTATCATTACGGCAGTTTGAAGTGACATCTTTATACCATGTGGTAAGCATAAATTCGTTTTCTATAAGATACGACTATAACAAAGTCGTGTCGACGCATACACCACTACTCATACAGTCGTGTCGTCGTGTACATGACTAGTCATACATTCGTGTCTTCGACGACACGAGTATTCTTGGAAGACACTGATGTTCTTCATGTTTTCGCATCAGGATGTTGTTGACCTTACGAATAGAACCTGCACATGTGGCTTCTTCCAGAGCATGGGACTTCCATGCAAGCACGCCATGGCATGTATTGATGAGAGGAGTCTAGAAGCGGTAGAATATTGTGAGAAGTGGTACTGCGCAAGTACGTACCGCAGCACGTACGAAGAAGTAGTCTTTCCTACTTTAGACAGAAGTCAGTGGGGGAATTACGGGGTTTTAATTAAATGCGAACCGCCCATGGGTGAAGCTCCAAAGAAGGGCAGGAGAAAGACAAAGAGAATTGAGTCACAGCCCGAGCCACCTGCAAGGCCACGTTCGAAATGTGGGAATTGTCGTGAAGCTGGTCACAACCGTACAAAGTGCACCAACAGCCCGGTTCCGAAAGAAAATCGGCCGCGCAGGAAACGAACACTTCCGCAACAAGGCAAACTGACTACGAATGAAACTTCGCATGTACGCCGCTCCGGCTTACCTCAGCCACCACCATTCTTCACTTAGGATGTAGTCAAATTCTTGTATAACGCATATTAACTTCTATCGAAATGTACGCCTGTAAAGATAAAGAAAATCAGAAATGAAAAACAATCTTTCGACATGACTATCTATACTGTCGTGTATTGTGAAAGACGACTATATATAAAGTCGTGTTGCATTGGAGACGATTATATACGTAGTCGTGTTGTATGAAGGCCGTATTCAAAGTCATGCTTGCGATATGTTGTCTACATCTGGTATGCGTTAAAAAAAGAATTGGAATTATTTGAAACAGAACTGTACAACAAGGTGTCAAAAAGGAATTCGAATTTTTTGAAAGAGTACGGTATTTACAGCGAATGCACTTTGTACAATAAAATAATGTGAATAAAATGAAATCCAATTTATTCTTTATCCGGAAGCCGCATAAAACCCGCAACTGTGACGGCAGCTTTTGTGCCTTGTCCAGAATCGTCGTCAAACTCGCTGTTAATAACCCCCCGAATCAAGGTTGAAGCGTTGACTGGTCGCCACAGTCATGTAATTGTCGACTGATCAAATTCCGGTGGGTTGACATTGGATGCCAAGTGTGACGTACATCATGATGAAGATGCCACAGTCTTTCAAATTTTGTTGCCACGGCACTTTGGCTATCTGAGTCATCTTCCAGTCTAGCAAACCAAACCACCCCAGCTTGCCTGCCATCACAACGTTCATGAACTGCATGAATTTGTCAGCAGCTTTTCTGTGATGCGGATATAATTGGGATCTGCCAGACAGCGGGTTGTAGAAGCGCCATACACAGTGCGGGAAATGTAAATACACGAGGCAGAAGTGGGAGCCGGTGCGGATTGGGAAAAATGCATAGAACATGTTCCTGTTCAAGCCGTCGAGCATCCTCCCGAGCTTTTTAACCAATTTGGCATTATTTCCTCCTTCCTTGTGCTCCTGCGAAACCGCAAGAGAGTTAGACAACGATGCTCGTAATATCATACTTAATTACTTATCACTCCTTATGCAGGGAACACTTACGTTGTCGAATATCTCTTTGAATGCGTGGCAACCAAAAAATGCCCACGGATATTTCATCCGGTTTCTGTCATTGCGCTGGCTCAACAGACTTAAAAACGCATCTATAACCTATGGAAAAACATCCACAGGAGTCATAACACTCGAAGTAAGGCAATATACAACTTCTAATTAAAAGTCGATTATTCAATATATACGATTTTTATGATAGTCGTGTCTTCGATAGACACGACTATGCGTATAGTCGTGTGTTGCGAAGACACGACTATGCGCAAAGTCGTGTCTTCGAATACCGACTTTACGTCAACAAAAACATATGAGGAGCATAGGTTTACTTACATTGGTGTTTATTTCTGTTGTTTGTAGGAGGGATACATAGTCGTCATCACATAGCGTTGGGATTGGATAAGCCTTCCTCGGATTGGCGATCCATTCATCTATTGCCACTCTATCCCGCTCTAACAATACCCCCATGTCGAAGCATAACTCCAAATCGGCATAGTTGTCGGGGAGTGCAATTACAGACTTACACTTTTGAGGGGTTAGGAGGACATCAACGTCAACAGGCTGGGATGCGGTTAAGCCAGTGCCCTCCGCCACCTCCTCCTCCTCCCTCGCCTCCTCCTCCTCAGCCTCCTCTTCCTTCACCTCCTCCGTCTTCTCCTCCTCCATCGCCTCTTTGTCGGCCTGCACCTCCTCCTCCTTCCCCTCCTCCTCCTTCGGCTCCTCCTCCTTCCCCTCCTCCTCCTCCCCCTCCTTCTCCTGAACATCCGCCTTCACCTCCTCCTCGTCGACATCCCCGTCCTTCACATCCTCCTTCACCTCCTCCTTGACGGTTTCGATATCCGACTGCTGTAAGGAAGAGATGACCTCATCGATGATAGAGGTCGCTTGTCGATCGGATATGGTTTGTTCGGAGTTGGCTTTCGGCTGAGGGGACCTATTCCTTCTTTCCTGCTCCTCCGCCATTCTCCGTATATGGTCATCTTCCCTAATCCTCTGCAATTCCCTCGCGGAGACAGTCCTCATTCGCTTCCTTACCACTACACCAGAGGGGAATAGGTCCCGTCTGTACATCGGACGGGACTCGACTTCTGCACGCTCCATATCTTCGTTAAATTCTGGTTGGAGCTTCTTCAAAAACAACTTGGCAGAGGATCTCTTTGTAGCCCGTTCAATCTTGTCTTCCTCATCCGCGCGTTTGATGGGAGCTAAAATGACATTTTACTTATTCATGTCAGTAGTAGCAGCACGATAAAAAACATAGTCGTGTTGTATGAAACACGATAAACCACATAGTCGTGTATCATTAAACACGACAAATATAATAGTCGTGTACCATGGGGCACGAAAAAATAAATAATCGTCTACAACTTACCTTTACCCCATTTCGTCGAATCCAGATGTGACTTCCTTGTCAGCTCCTTTGTCCGCATACCAATCGGAGTGTTCTTCTTATGCTCCTTGTCACGAGGCCGCTTCTTTGGCTCCATCTGATGCATCGATGACTTCTGTGGCTCCATTTGGGGCCGCTTCTTTGGCTCCATCTCATGCACCGGTGACTTCTTTGGCTCCATTTGGGGCCGCTTCTTTGGCTCCTTCGTTGGCTCTTCAGTCATCTCCTCCTTCGGATGCTCAAAGATCTAACCTTCTAACAGCATTGACGCTGAGGCGGCAGAGGCCTTCATAGAGTGGAGAATCTCTCGCAGAGGTCCGACTCTCCTGCCCATATCCTCATACGAAGACAGAGCTATCTCAATTAGTGACTATATGCCCTGAAGCGCACCCTCCAATCGCTCCATTGCAGTTGCAGTGGACTGGGCAGCCATCCTCGAGGAAGTGGAGGCAGGTTGGTTGGGAGTCCTCTTGATTTCCGGCCTCTCCGGCCTCTGCCGTCGTGGAGGAGGGGCCCCTGAGGTTGACGAAGCAAGGAGAGATGCCTCTCCGGCCATGGGGCTGATTACGTCAAGACAAAAAAGGAGTCGAGAATGTGGTGGTTGATCACCTGTCCAGATTAGATTTTTTAGACCGCTAGAGTTCCAATCAAGGACTCATTCTCATATGAATAGTTTTTTGGAGCCTTCCTGCTTCAATGGTATGCCGACATTGCCAATTACTTGGCCACAGTTAAAATCACTGACCATTGCACTTAACAAGATATGAATAGGTTCTTCACAAAGGTAAAACATTTTTTTTGGATGATCCTTATCTTTTTAAATATTACCCTGATCAAATAGTTAGAAGACGTGCCACTCTGAGGCTTGTAGTGGCTATTTTTCTGCTAAAAAGTCCACTACTAAGATTTTACAATGCAGTTTTTATTAGGCAACCATTTTCCAGGATACTCATGGTTTTTGTAAAGCATGTGAATGTCGCCAGAAATTAGGAGCCATATCCCGTCGGAACATGATGCCACTTAACCCTATTCTTGTTGTTAAAATTTTTTATTGTTGGGGTATAGACTTTATGGGGCCTTTTCCTCCTTCTTTTGGTTATCTTTATATTTTGGTGGCTGTGGATTTTGTGTCAAATAGATTGAAGCGATTCTGTCATGCTCCGAAATCTCATACCTCGATCGGAGTGCAAAAGCCAACAAAAGAGAGACAATTCGAAGTAGAGATCCCGGGCACGCGACCGAACAGTCAATTTTTCCAACCGATTACAATCATCTCAAAAGGACGTGTAACCGATTATGCCCGCAATCAGTGTAATACAATAATAGACATCAATGAATACTATAAAATGAATTTACTTAATAATAATCCAATTAAGAAAGTTAAATAAAATAAACCTATAAGTCTATGGCACACCATTACCAATAATGTCATAAGCATCAATAAAAGT
Organism: Houttuynia cordata; assembly: GCA_039654745.1. Classification (NCBI taxonomy): domain Eukaryota; kingdom Viridiplantae; phylum Streptophyta; class Magnoliopsida; order Piperales; family Saururaceae; genus Houttuynia; species Houttuynia cordata. Next base: position 34,002,029 of record CM077502.1, read on the forward strand.
AAAGCAAATAACTAAATAGTCTTTAATCTCTTCTCGGCGCCTGCAATCCGCCATTCAACTACTACACTTCCTGATTTCACTTTTCGTTTGCGCCTGCATCTGAGGATGCATGAGTATTTCATAGAAACACTCACTAGGATGTAAAAACCCACTGAATTAAAACAAGCAGTATGAAGAGAATAAGAATAACAAAGGATGGTGAACATCTCACAACATCTAAACTGAACCGAGGTCTATGCACCTGCAAGGTTGTCAACAACAATTCCAACTCGCAAGTATAGGAAAACATCAATAAGGCTCCTACTACACATATGAGTAAGGAGAGGATAACAATTATAACAAAAGCTCCAGACATCTAAAGTGAAAGGAGTTACAATTTATGCTCACTAACCTGGTCGCTCGCAAGTGACTAAAATAATATACCAGAACCACCCTAGGGGTCCTCTCTTTGGAACCCTGCCATGCGTCTAGGATGCTGGCCCCACCAGTGCTTACGGACACGATGGGCAGAGACTGAGGACCTTCCGTAATGTCCACAATCTAACGTACGTATAGTGCCTCCCTTCGGGCAGTATGGAATCACAATTTCATAAATATAAGTGACCTCGCAAGATCTAGCAATGGCTTAATTGAGCATACTATGAAACCACCATGGGGAGAGTCTCGCAAGGTCTCCAGTGGAAGAAACAATCTTGTAATCAATATGAGCAATATCTCAAAGGAATAGAGGTCACAACACTCTAAGATCATAAGGTATCTCTTACCAGAATAGACTCTCTTATGGAGTATGGATAGAAGTATCAAAGTCTTTGGTCAACACATAACTCACTCATTGGAGTAACATAGAATAATAAGACAACCCAAACACTTCGAATAATAACAACTCACCCAAGGAGTAACATACAATCAATACATACCTTTCATGCTCAGCCCTAGATAGGAATTCTTCATTCGCATTAGAGTTTTATAATACAAATATCAGAGATGAGAAATTAAAGAATTCTTAGATGATTTGAATTCCAAGTAGAATATCAAACCGACATCAACGCCTTTAAAATAGATAGTTATGAATCACTTGCTCAAAGGATTATCCCTCCTAATTAGATTACTTCTAACCCAATTCTTACTGTGATATTCCATAAGTATATAGTTCGATTGCTGGTATTGACATATTAATCAATATCATATCATATTACATGATGTTATTTGAATACTTAGTATTTTCTCTCAGATTCAGCTCACTGCCTCCTGCACAACAGTCCTCTTCCGATGACTACTGTGTACTCTGTACAATAAGACTTAACCTCTGAAATTTTTATTGATAATACCCTCATGAGTCTAGTTTCTAACCCCACTAATTTTATATTTTTCTGATTTTATTTAAATTAGTTATGAATTATTTACCACTGACTGTTAGCACAGAAACAGTTCTGGCCGAGATTAAGACTCTTAATTAAACTTGATTATCTTACTTAATAATACATTATAAATAATAATACCTCAATAACAGACCATATAATCCCCTCCTAGACCAATTACAGAACCTAGGATTATCTGAAATTACTAAAGTTCACTCATTTCTTGTGTTCTTCTATATATAATATAGTTTGTAATCATTAATACACCTCAAACAAGGCAATTAATGTAAGACACACCTTAAAGTCACAAATTCAACGTGGATCATCATCAACCAAACAATATCAGAACTTCTAGTCTCTGAAAAATTAATAAAGTATTAGACTTTAGATGCGAATTCTTGTCTAGAAGTGAAACATGAATGCACATATGATTTGTGATGCACTACGCATAGAAATATTGACACAATTTGTTCATCTCGCAAGAATCCAAATAATAACTAAGGTGTTGAATCAAAACACTTGTCAAAAGTATATATAGTCAAAAGAGAGAAGAGGGGAAAAACCATCCTACTTAATCCTCCAAAGATTTTGCCTTTCTACGTGTTACTCGTCTCTTCCGCTTCTTCCAAAGCTCCCGCTCCAAGCTCTTGCAAACTCCCACAAGAACAAGCCTCCAAGGAGATGGGTGAACGTGGGAAGGAGAAGGGAAAAGTCTCTGGATGTTCTAGGGTTAGCACAAGCCAATTCTCTAGTGTTTATATAGAGTTGGGGGAAAATCCATTCTTAAACTAATCTTCCAAATCATGGACACTTTCAACCAATGGGAAGGCTTCACAATCCTCCTAGAGACGTGTAAAATAAGTCTAATTGGGATTTGGTATCTTTCCCAAGCATATCCACCCTAAAAACACGCTAGAAATTGCAAAACCGCAACCGGCGATCGATCGGCTATACGGCAATCGATCGTCGTATGCGTTGTTTTACACTACCGCATTTCAGCCGATCGATCGCCATTACTGTCGATTGATCATTTACGCGAAAAAAAATATTCACAAATCACAGTAACTACGATCGATCGTTTTGATACGGTGTCGATCGGTTCAAGCTTTCCGATCGATCGGCTCTTATGGCGATCGATCGCTGTTACGTTTAATCAAAATTCAATTTCTCATATCTTTTCACTCCGAACTCCAAATCGCGCATAATAGGTGGCGTTGGAAAGCTCTTGTCATCAACTTTAATTTTCACAAGGCAAACATGACCAAATCAAATACTAAGAGGGTTAAATTTAGATTTTAAAATACTTACTGATTTTCTGGGTGTTACAGATTCCATGCAAAACCAATGACCACAAAGTTGTGGTCCAATTTTTAAAGGAAAATATTTTGTCACGATTTAGAAAAACTAGAGCAATAATAAGTTATCAGGGTAAGCACTTTTGCAATAGGCATTTTGAGGCCTTGATGAAAAAGTATGGAATCACACATAAAGTCACTACACCTTATCACCCAGAGACAAGTGGCCAAGTGGAAATTTCAAATCAAAAAATTAAAAATATTTTGCAAAACATGGTAAATCCAAATGGCAAAGATTGGTCATTTTTTAAGACCCGATTGACATTTAACTTTATTGACTTATTTTTGGAAAGACTTGTCACTTACCTGTAGAGCTATTGGCAATCAAGACTTTCAATCTTGAGAAAGCTGGTTTAAATAGATAATTGCAACTTAATGAATTGGATGAGACTAGACATGATCATAAGAAAGATCTAGGATTTACAAAGAATTAATGAATGTTTTTCATGATAAAAATATTCTTCGTAAGACTTTTGAACCATCTCATAAAGTTCTTTTGTATAATTCTAGACTTCAGAGTCCTTTCAGATTAAAAACTGTAGATCCTTATGGAATCGTTGAAGTTGAAAATCCAAATAATGGTAATGTAATTAAAGTTAATGGGCAACGATTGAAACCACTCTTGGAGCCATTTCTTTTAGAGGTTGAGCCCACACCTCTAGAAGATACTGTTTATGATTATTGATTTTTATTCTATCTTTGTTTTCTATTCTCTCTTACTTAAAAAAATGAAAACCTTAAAAAAAGTCAGGTTAAAACATTGAGGACAATGTCTCATTTTTGTTGGGGGTGAGTTTTGATAATTTTTGTTAATAATTTTGATTGAGATAACTTTCATCCTTTCTTTGTGCTCTTCTTGTTTTTGTTTTGCACTATATTATGATGACATGATTAATTTTTCTCATATTTTAACTTACCTTTTGTGATGAGTCCTTGCTATTTGCTTTCATGAAGTGGATCTTAGAAGCCAATGTTTTAAAAAAAAATCATCACTTGCACTTGACCGATTTCTAGAGTTGAAGTCAATTTTGTTGTTATTGCTCTGCTATTCACTCGGAGTGTTAGGAGACACGAAGTCCACTTGATCACTTTCACCTCCTTGATCACTTGGTTGGCTGGGAAAGAAGAAAAAATTATTTGGGGTATTCTCATTATGGAAAGCAACCAGTGAATTAGACCGGGTACTTTGAAAAAGGGTTGCCTATCAAATTTTTTATCAGGAAGAGAAGAAATAGTGTAGGGATCTTGGAGATAAAGTCAACAGCCTATGAAAAAAATCAATCAAGAATAATGTTTCTTTAGGGTGAAGCCGTCATTGTAGCAAAGCGAGCAAGCTAGGATATCACAGATAAAGCCCATGAGGTATTAAAGTAAACATCCAAACTGCTCACCCTTCCCGAATAGGTTGCTTGGTTTTGAATTATTTCATTGGCTATTCTAACATCTCTTGGTGAGTAGATGAGCAGTACTACTGTAGGCTACTGATCTCTAGTCAATTGGTTCTCACTCTCACACGACACTAAATGTCACATTGGTTCAAATGTTCCTCCAAAAAGAAATCTAATCGTTTGGACTCTATCATGGATACAACTAAAACTAGATTTTCGAAAACAAATACTTGAGTGTTTTGGAGCCTTGATGTTCGCTATGTCGGGATGAAGGGGTTCTATTCCACTCCCACAACTTTAATTCTTTCCTTCTCATTGTCCTTGTTTGGCCGAAGATGTAAAACTTAGCTCTACTTGGGAGGCAACCCATGAGTTCACAGATTTTGTGGGTATATCTTCTACGAACCCTCATGAGACACAACTTGTCCACTAGGTCACACTAGAGGTTTTACGGCTTGCTACATGTGCTAAATATAGTCGCGAGACCTGTGTAAGTGGCAAGTCTTTTCTTGTGTTATTGTTAGTTGTTTACTTCTTCTAAACAACTATTAATTTGCTGGTTGGGAGGTAATTGATGTGTTAGAGATTTATTAATTTATATACCCCGAATTAAAGGATTTAGTAGTTAGTCTATAGTTATGTGATTAATATTTGTGAGCTCAAATTATACACATATAATATTTTATGCTTTAATAAGTGTTCGAGGGCTCAATTATGTATAAGTGGCATTTAGGCTTATTGGACCTCATTTCAAATGCAGAAGAGTAGTCATCTATTTTTACAATACAATATTAAAAAATCTTGAAGTGCAGTTGAAGGTTATTCTAACTTGAGACCCATTCTTTTTAATTGGGTAGGTCGAACTTGAACTCAAGATGCAAGTTGTTTAGCCCACCTTCAAATACCAACTATGCGAGGTGCTGATTTGGAATGGAGGATGAGCTAAATTCAGAAAGGAAGCTGGCAGCTTGAAGCTTACATAAGGGAATCTTGCCCAAATAAGAAGAAGACGAAATTTGTGTTGCTACCTAAGGACAAGGTGCTACGAGTGGAGACCACACTCCCCTCAATTGCCCATCTATGTGAGAGCTGACATCAGAAGGTTGGGAGGGTTGCTTAGAAGCCACAAGAATGGAAAATTGTGATTGGTTGCCAAGAAAAGAAGCTTCAGGACCTGAGTTTGGAAAGAAGCTGAATTGGAAACCAAGTGCGGGAGCCCAACATGGAAAGAGAATCGAAATTGAGAAAGGGAAGTTTCATTGCTGAGAATCTGCTGCACAAGAAGACGAAGTTGATGCTAGCTCAGGAAGCAAAAGCTGGCAGCCACCAACTATGGTGACAGAAGACATCAAAGGCAAGGTCTTATGCAGATTGTGAGCTATTTGATTATTGCTGGAGATTTTATGTGATTAGCTGAATGCATGACAAGTAAAGACGAAAAAAATGTTGCTGCTCATAAAAAGATTCGAACAGATTTAATGCGAAAGCTTAGAGATGGAAAATGAGATATTTGTTTGACTTGACCTATTGTCCAGAGGTTTGGAAGGGGAATAATTGATGTCAGTATCCAAACATTGGTAATTTAAGGAGCTTTCATTGAATTTTCTATAGACAACACCTCTCTCCACAACTATATAAACAGAGGTCCAAGTGCAATAGAAGGGCATCCAATTCTCTACCTCTTCCAAGTTCCAACGACCAACTCTCTCTCTCCTCAACTTTTCTTCATTGCTTTTATTTTTGTAACTTTAATTTTTATTATAAGGGCTAAGCACCCCTAGCTAAGGCTAGAGGGAATTTTTGTAGCGCTTTAATGGCATTTTTCATATACTTATTCTAAATATTATTGAAAGTATTGGATATTTGAGTTATTGTTTTTTGCCTCTTCTTTAGCCTTGATTATTATTATACATTGAATGCATGAAGATATTACTTCTTGATTTTATCTGATATTAGCATCTACAGTGTTTAATTATTGGGCAAATTATTTGCTTTAATTATCCAATCATTTTAGATCTTTTTTTTTACTTTAATTATTCAAATCATCCTGATAGAGTGAATCTTTATTCTTCTAAACTGAGATAATGGATATATGGAAGGACATTATTAGGTGTTTACAAGACCCTCGAAGCCTTGGTGTTTCATTTTATTTAATTTTACTTCTTCAAGTTTACTTTGATTTACTTTCCACCTCAGCTCTTCTTTAATTTTATGAGTTTCTTTACACATTAGTCAATCCCTGAAGATCGACCTATAAGTACTACAACGAACTTGTGCACTTGCAAGTAAAAATAACTAAGACTATTATTCAATTTAATGAGTAATTAGTCCTGGTTCATCAATCTACTCCCACATTTTCAGCACAAACATTAGTTCAAACTTGGAAATGTAAGGAAATGAAACCTATTGGCTATCTTGGATTGCTTCTTTTCATGCAGGTATAAGTAATTTAGGTATTATAATGAACAATGATAAAAACTGTGTTTTTGAAAAAGTCCATGAGTGTTTCACTCAGTTCCTCTTTAGGTAATCAATTATTGTAGTCAAATCATATAGAACTTGCCTTATTTAATGTTTATGGGATTTCTTATTTATAGGCATCTTCCTCTTGCAAATGAATAATATGTAGTTAATAAATTTCATGACAAAAGCACACAAAAAAATATTGAGGGGGTGTTTGGCAATCCCTTTAAGCATTAAAGAATTGACTTTAGAGTTTTTTATCCAAGCAAATATGTAAGGTCATATTTTTTAAGATTTGGAGCCAAACATCCCCTGAGAATATAATGTAAAGGTTCTATCTAAAATAATGGATCTTGAGGATCTATGATTTCAACATGTGCTTTGAAGAATTCAAGAATTGAACACTTGAGGATTTATGAAGAAACTCAAATCAAAACAATGTACATGTGGATTTGGAGAGTAAGCATGTGATCCAAAATTCTAATATGTATTTTAGGTTTAAAAATGTCACATCGATCCATGATGTCTTGAAAGAGTTCGTTCGTATCGGATTTCATTCTTAATTTTCATGTTGCCCGATCGATCTCCTGTTTCATTGTTGAGTCAGAATTTTACAGTTCTATGCTCTCGATTGATCTCCTTCATGTGCTTTCTTAGCTGGACTTGGCCTCATGGTTTTTCCTGATTTGAGTTTTCTACGTAAAAGCTTTGTATGTTTGTGCCTACTTGCTTGCTTTTTACACACAAAGGAGAAGCATGATTAGGGATGAAGAGATCATTTTTATGCAAGTTAAACTAAAAGGTTAACATAGCTATTATTAAAAGTATTTCTTACTAGAATGCTTTTTGTCAAGATCTTTACTATGATTAATTTATAGTTTGCACACTTTATGCGATAAATCTTCACCTATAAGTACATAAACTATAAGAAGGCAAGAGGGGCCTCCAAAGAGAAGATAGCAACCCTTTTAGAGCTTAAATCCAGGTTTGACTACTTGGATTTTATGCTTTTGATCTTGTGAGTTATTCAATTCATCTCAATTGTTGGAGTAATGAACTTAGACCAAGAGTGATATCTGTTATATGCCATTCAATTAGAAATTTGAATACGCGTGCACGCACGCACACACACACACTCTTCACTTAGATTGAACTTAATCTTGGCGATAGGGAGGATTCAGCTGAGGCATTGATCAGTGTCGATCACAAGTACCTTGAAGAGTCAGACATTGGAAGCAGTTGAGAGGAACAAAATAGTTGTAGTGAAGAGTTGGAAGCAGTTAAATCGGGGATGGATTCTGAACAGTACCTCTTGTAATCTCAGTTTACTAGTGCATCTTTGACCAAGGGTTAGTCATGTGAGTTTTAACTCGTTAAGTGCTTTCCAAGTAATTCATGTCTTCTTCCGTGAGTTTTCTTTCTTCATCATACTCAGTCACAATGCTTCGATTTTGGTTAATTTCGGTCGTTTTCGTTTTGGAAAATTTTTAGAAAGTTTCTTAGTGTAGAAAGAGGAAGGGAGCACGAAGAGTACGAGAAAGAAAAGGAATGATACTAAAATATATATGTTCTCAACAAACAAAAAGCCCTTGAAATTACCTACTTATAATGTAAATAACATAAAATATTTTTGCCTAAAATGTAATAAATCTGAAAATATGCTGCCTAAAATGTAAAAATTCAAAAATACCTCCCTAAACTGTAGATTTTGCAAAATTTTGGAAAATCCAAAAGTTTTGAAAAAAAAAAGAAATTTAACAATAACATTCGGTTGATGCCTATTTTGCCAAAATTTCGGTAGTTTTGCAAAATTTTCGCGGAACCTGTGGCTATGATCATACTTTGAACTGTGTTTCATTTGCTTACATTGCATACTCCTGATGGATTGCATGCATTTAATTAAAATTCATTTCTTTAGGGTCTGTTTGGTTCCCTGAAAAGGAGAGAAAATGAGTAAGGGAAATGGGGAGAAAGACAATTGCTTTACAAGTAGAATCCTCCATCTAGCTGTGCGGCTGCCAGCCCTATTCCAGCAGGAAACCCCTTTTGCTGCTTCCCCTCACCATCTATGAAAATTCCCAAGAATCCACCGTAAGAGGGTGGCGAAATCCTGGTCCTTGATGTTTCAGTCAGTTTTTAACCCACTCAGCAGTCGATTTTTTTTTATTATTTGCTTTATTGCATATTGATGCAGGTACCATAGCTCATTGGCACATTTGATGAAACATTTTGTGTAGTTTCATTTAGCAAATGTATTTTGGACAATTAAAAATTGTGATATGAATGTTTTTGTGAAATAGAACAATTAATACAGGACACATAATTTTGGTTGTTTTGGAACACAGCGACCCTTTCAATTTCTTTCAATTTCATGTTAGTTATAATGGATTAGTAGCAGATTTTCTAGGACATATTCGTTTTTACATTTTCTGAACTCCTAACTAGGTCTGAAAATTAATTTTCGGTGAAATTTTTCGTGAACACTTTCTATAACCCCTAACAGCTTTTTACGGAAAAATCTATTTTTCCATGAAAGTTCATTTTTCTAGAGAAAAATATTTTTATGGGAAATTTTTATTTTCCATAACCCCTAACCCACCCTAAGGGTAAACTTGGGGAAAGGAAAGATAAATTCCCAGGTTTCCACTAGGACACCAAACGAGAATTTTGAGGGAGAAGAGGGCTCAAAATTTGCCACCGTTCAACCGGTGGATGCTGGGGAATTATGGAAGAAAACTTATGGGGCTCCTCAAAAAAGTGAAAAATGTCGACCCCTTTGGTCTCTCTCACAGGCATGTACCAAGTTCTAATCACCTAGGGTTGAGGGTTTCTAAACTTAGAAACTTTAGTTGTAATAATTTTGTTTGATTAGTGTGTTCTTATCTGCACACATTTCATCCACCTTAAGGCTTCAACAATGCTTGACACCTTCATTTGTTATTTGGTAAATCAATTAAACATTGTTAGGCAAGGTGTTAAAATTTGAGTAAGTGAGGGGAATCTGGTGCTCAATCCGTTCTTCTGCATATAGAGGATTTATCTCAAGCATGTAAAGGGTGATCTTAATTTAAATAAATAAGGAGCACACACCATTTGCATAAATCGCTCAAACATGTCTAAATTAAGAACAACTTTTTCTGACCCATGGAAACAATCAGGTTTCAACAATGATTCTATTAGTAGGAAGTTGCTCAAGATGCTCAAAATCTGAAGAAACAGAATTCGGAATTTCACTGTTGAGCCAGTAGAAAACTTAAAACTGCAAGTGTCATCACCCAAGATGCAAGCCTTTAAGAAATAATTCTCAAACTTGACCTCAGAAGTTTCACAATTATAAAGATATTGCGAATCAAGCAAAAGATTGGTGTCTCTCAATTGCTGACTAAAACATAAGAGAGTTTAAAATGAAAAGAAAAGGCCATGGATTTCACAAGTACGAGAACATTCATTACTATCATCTAATGGTAGTTCTTTTCCGGGTCCTATTTTCTAGTCATAACTAAACTACTAATCAGTGGATCTTAGACTGAGTTGCAATCCGAAATTACAAAGCACACATAAATCCACTAGTTCAATAACAGGCAAACATCATTTACAGACGAATACTCAATGGTCCAGTCTTTTAGATGATGAGGATAACAAGCAACTAGATACTAGTCTAGTGTATTGCTCAACATGCAAATGAACAGCAAAAGGAGGCATAAAATTCAACTCACCCAAAACTTTCTGCAGAAACAGAGCATCATCCCCAACTCATTCAAATCAAGCAAGAACAAAAACCCACCTCCAAATCGATGAAAACTGGTAGAAAAACGAAATAACCGGAAATTCGACAGAACCTTCCAATACCTCTAATTTCTGCAGGCTTTCTACGAACACAGAGCACTTGGTGCATTGCCAGAAACTAAAAACGCTATGAATCGGAAAACCCACCTCAAAAGTGATGAAATCCGACAGAAAACGAAAACTTCAAAAAATTGAACTCAGCGGAAAACCTTAACAGCTCTCATTCCCGCAAGCCTTGTGTAGAAACAGGGCATTGGGAGATCTGCCATGAATAGACCAAGATGAAATGCCATGAATCCGAAAACCAACGAAGAGGAGAGATTGGAGAAGAGAGGAAAGAGAGAGGTTTACCTGGAAAATGGAGAAGATGGAGAGAGGCGGGAGCCGAGAGAATGGAGGAACGGCTGTAGGGAGAAGGTCCAGCGATCATCGCCGGATAAAGCCCCGGCGAGCTCGATTCTCCCTAAGAGGAGCAGCTTGGGCAGGGAGGGAGGTCGATTTCGCCCAAGCCCCTAACCTTTTTTACAGTCCGGAAAAGGATTTTCGTACCCAAAAGGTATGAAAATTTTGGGCCATTTTTCTGGGCCATTTTCGGGCCCTCCGGAAAAGCAAATTTTCAGGCCCTACTTTTCTTTAACCCCTAATCCGGTGAAAAAATTATTTTCATGTAAAATGGTTTTGCGTTTCTAATTTTCATTGAATCCTAACACATCTTTAGGGTCTATTTGGTTAGAGAGAAAAAGAAAAAAAAACAAATGAAAAAAAAAAAGAAATCGAGGGGGATTTGGACTTTTCTCTCATTTTCTTTCTATTTGAGAAAGAAAGAAGTATAAATGAATTTTTTTTTGTGGTCTCCATGAAAGAGAAAAACAGTTTTCAATCGTCAGACTTTTCTCTCCATCCAAACACTAAAAAAAGAAAAGACTTTGACTTTTCTCACTTTTTTTTTCTTTTCTTGCTAACCAAACACACCGTTAGGGTCAAATGAGAAAAGTCATTTTAGAAAAAAGAAGAAAAAAATGAAGGGGAGTTGGACTTTTCTCTCATTTTCTTTCTATTTGAGAAAGAAAAAAATATAAATAAAATTTTTCTATGGTCCCCGCGAGAGAGAAAAATAGTTTCCCATCCTCAGACTTTTCTCTCCATCCAAACACTCAAAAAAGAAAAGACTTTGACTTTTCTCACTTTTTCTTTTCTTTTCCTCCTAACCAAACACATCCTTAGTGAATACCCACGCTTTCATTTCATCTAGGCCGATATTGTAGCACTGTCAGATACAAAACTTTCATGACAGAAGTGAGAAAAGATAATTTTGATTTTGATGAAAGAGAAGGTTTGATTAGCTTGCTCCATCCATGGCAAAACTAAAATGAACACATATGTGAGGCGCATGATGTCCCTTTTATCTTGCTGTGCCTATCGCCTCCTTACTGCAGTGGGTCTGTGTTTGGATCCTCTGGTGAGTGACTGACTTTTCTAATGGGGAGTCCCTCACTTTTTGCATCTCCTCCTCCCCCAGTCCGCCACCCCTTACTCCATTCTCACAGCTCTGCCTCTGCCTCCACTCCTTCGCCATAGGCAAGTTATGTTTTCTTACTTTTGTGTCTTTCTGTTAATGTGTTTTAGTTTAGTATTCCACGTAAAGTCTAAATTTGTGTTGGCTATTTTTTTGGTAAAACAGTGACATTTTGTGTTTTGAGCCCACTAATTTCAAATCCTTGTTACGGATCAAACATAAAAAGTTCACATCCTTGTCTGTTCACAGATTTAATCTGCTGCAGAGTACAAAGTGATCATTAAAACTTCAAAAGCTGCTTAAGGTGATCATAAAGCATCACACACACTTGAAGTCTAAATGTGCTTATCATTTTGAATGTGAAAAATCAGGACATGTTGCCTAATAGAGGGGGTAATGTTAGCCTTTTGAACTTATTATTGGAAATGACTTTGTTGATGCATTCAATTTCTATTAACTAACAAAATCTGCAAGTATGGCGGGATCCATCTTTTATTCTTCTGACATCCTCTCCTCTATCTCTTCCTCTAATGGTATAGCATAGTGCCTAATAGTAAAGAGGACAAATAGAGCAAAACTGTCTATCTTTTTTTTTTCATTCATTTTTATCATCCTTTCTTGAACCCGGAGAGAAAAGTAGCGCGAGTGACAAAGTAAAATATTTAGGGAGGGCATGTGGCTATTAATGCTCCAATTAAAACGATTTCCAAAATATTCGGAGGGCAATTGCCCTTGAAACCGTATGCGTAGCTCCGCCTATGTAAATATTGTGTAATGAGCAAAAGTTTTATACATGCTTAACAAAGGTATTTAAAAGGGAGACCGGTTTACATGAAATAGGTCTGACACAACTTGCATGATCCAAGTCATCTTGACCTGATGGCTGGTGTCAAATCAATGGGCAGGAGAGTGTGAATCAACACCCGCCCCTGGCACCATCGGTTCAAGATCTGATGCTTTAAAAGTACTCCGGCTCATTTAAGCCGCATGTGACCAATCTCATTTAAGCTTTTCCCTTTAAAATGGCATCCAACTTAATGACATAACACATACAATATGAAGGACGTTATTTACCTTTTAATACTTAAAATGCCATCATGCAGCACGAGATAAAAATCTACCAGCCAGCAGCACCTCGGCTCATAAGCTGATGCGCGCAAACCATGTGTATATAAGAGGGACTCCAATATGGAAACATTTTCAAAAATTATACACAATCAAAATCTATGGACACGGCCATACTTCTAAACGAGTCAACCTGCACTCTATGGCTCTGTTTGGTGGGCTTAAAAGAAGCTGGATTCTTTTAAGAAATCTCCTCTTAAACAACTTCTTCCGATGGCATTTGGTGTAAATTCCAAAAAATGACGGGTATTTTTTTTAAAAAAAGCGATTTCAACTAATGATGAAGTTTTTTATTATTAAATGCCTTTGTATTCTTTCAAAAATTACAATTTCTACCACAATGACCTAAATTCATCAAATAAAATAAATTTTGGCCAACCAAACACTTTATTTCTTAAACCTAGATTCATCTGAAGAATTTGGATTTCCTACTCTTAAAAGTGCTAACCAAACAGGGCCTATATTATCTACCCCTGATGCCACTTTAATTGTCTCATAATACAACTCTTATCCAAATTCTGTCAAGCAGGTGGTCAAATGAAAACTGTTCCATTCAACATTAGAGTTGAGTTTTCCAATCAACCGACTGATGTACCTCTTGTTTACTTCCCAGTTCCCAGTTTAAATTCCAATTTGAAGCTTTCCTCCAGCACGCTGTTCAAACGTTCAGTACGGTATCGACTGCAATATGTTGCACATATTGACCTTTTGCTAGGAGCCAAGAGGGAAACTGCATTCAGAATACTAGCCTTCCTAAAACCATTGTGAAAAACCAAGGCCTGTCTGAGCCAAAGCAACTTCCATAAAAATCTCTATTTGCAGCAAAACCGACAATAATTTAAACTAGGCACCAGCTACAGCATACTTTTGAAAAGCCATAATTTTCCAAATTTAGAGCCATCAAAATATCATAAAATTAGTAAGTAGAAACAGTATATGCAGCAGTTTCCACGGCTTGCAAAAAAGATCATAATTAAAACAAAATCTAAGTGGAGATACGCTAGTTCAATTGCTAATTCCTTCAATCAATCGCTAATTCAATTGCGAGGACCAACTCTGCAGTGAAACCTCTTTGCCTGTCTATCATTGAATGCATATTCCAACCGCAAAGGCCCAAATAGTGAGTTCACGCAGATACCAGCTAGGAAGCACGGATACAAATACGGCGACACGATACGGACACAGGGACACGACATTTTTCCAAAAAGTAGGATACGACATAGCTAATAAAAATTATTTATATAAATATTAAATATATTTTTGATATTATATTACTACATATTTTCCTCCTAAACCTTGTAAAAATTACAACTACAAACTTAAAATTATTTCTTGTTCATTGTTTCTAGCCGGCAAAAATCCAAAAAAACAAATTACGTCTGCCGAGAATCCAAGCTATGTTAAATTAATCACGAAAAAAGATAATATATTTAATTTAAGATACGGCAGGATACGCTTGCAGATGTGTCGCTTCCGTATCCGTGTCCGATATATATCGGATATGGTTATCCGTGCTTCCTAGGACACTAGCCCCAAAACCATATCCACTACCAGGCTTCCCCCGAGCTCCAGCAGGATCACCTGATGCTAATATTTCAAAGAATCAGTCAGCATTATTAAACAAAATGGATACCAGATCATATGCAATGCAAGACAACATGCAACGGCAATGTAGAAAAACCATCAGGATATTCTTAACTGCTATATAAGGCATAGAAGGATAATCACAAAAAGGCCATTGTAAATATAGCCACTATGACACTAATAACTGCAACAAGGCATAGATAAAAAGATGACAAAGTAATTTCCTAATTGCCCTCCTACTCCAACCACTGTCCTAATGATCCTTCCCCAAAGTTTTTAACTTCAGAGGTACTCGCCAAGGATCCATATAGTCATATACACCGATGAGGGTTCTAGCTTCAAATGCATAACTAATTCCCATAGAGACATGTAAGGCTAGCGGTATCCTTGAGACTTAAACCACTTGTATAGGTCATACCATAAGTCTCCATCCTGCGCTACTGCCTAGTAGATCGGGTGGTCTCTAACTTCCTGAGGCACATGCACTATCACTATGAGTGGTACATCTTCGTCATCTAACTCAATGACTATGCATTGTTGTTGACCATCTGCTCTTCGCTCCTCTTCTATTGGGTGCTCTATTAGTTCAGACTCAGAATAGTCTAGATACTCGTCGTATTCAAAGTCATCTTTTGGTAAAGGTTCTACGTCCTCCTATGTCGACTCCTCTATGTCAATCCTGAATGGGTTTTCTCTCGTTCCTTGGTCTATATTGTCTAGCCTCCATTGTGCTACCCACTCCTCCGCAATTTCTCGTTTCTCGCTCTCATACTGTTTCCCACTCAAAGTTCTTGCCATTATACCTATGTCATAAAAGTTCATTAGTCATTAAGGCTACTAATTATCCCATCTATAGGTCGGATAGTTTTATATGTATGCCATTCATTCCGTATTTTTTCACATATAGTGATATCCTGAGGCCTGAGACCAAGCTGTCACACCCCAAATTTTCAACTTCAGATCGAAGTATGTATTTTTTTAATTGTTGAAGACTTGAAGCGCCACAGATACACCGTCATTCACATCAATATAATGAAAAATGTATAATGACAAACACAAATGATAGACTATCTATAAATAAAATTCAGAATGAAATATAATAATAACCTGATATGTTTTAATGGTCTAAAGCCATATTACAGAAGTTTCAAAATAAATAGAAATTCCAGAAATTTAAGCAATGAACTTCCTCGCTACATCCCACTCAAATCTGCAATCCTTTAATCGTTATTTTTTGCTAACTATGCATCAAAGGATGCGTGAGTATTCCTAGAAATAGTTAGTAGAACGAAAAAATACAATAGGAAAGAAGCAAGATTATCAATTATATAAGCGGAGGATAGAATTAGAATATCAAAAAGATCAGGTGCAGTAACACGAACTGCCAAAATCAATTCCAGCATCGGGGGAACACGACACCTAGGCGAAACAATCAAACTCCAAAACATGAACCTCTTAGAACGATGCTTTGAGTAATGAATTTATGCTCTTAGATAATTCAGCTCACTACAACAAATTATGGCTTTGCGACGACCATATTCATCATCAAAACCTCCTATTTCATCGCAAAATCTTATTTGCGACGAAAAATAGCTTGTCACAATTCTGTCGCAAATACGCGGCACAAAAAGTACTTGCGACGAGATGAGTTTAGTCGCAAAAAAATAATATTTGCAACGAAATATGCCATCTCTAAAAGATGGAATTTAGTCGCCAAAATTTTCTTTGAAACAAGAAAAAAACTTTTTAAAAAAAATAAAAAATAACATTCGCGACGAAATTTATTAAAAAAAATGGAAAGCTATGTTTGCGACGACATTAGTTCGTCGCAAACATAGCTTTCCACTTTTTTTAAAACGTCTGGCGTCTTTTGCGACTTAATTCATCGCAAAAACTATTTCATAATAAAAAAAAACTCCGCCCTGTAATAGATGCTCCATGGCTAACCCTTTTTTTCCCTCATGGAGCATCTATTTCAGGACGGAGGGAGTACAATTTTCACAAGGGCCATAAATTGTTTAAAAAGCCATAATTAGCAGAAGTTAGCCTCCCACTTAGAAATCACTTAATACACTTTCTATGACACTGAAAAGAATTTCTACAAATAGTCTACAGAACTTTTTGTCAAAGACAATAAATTTTTTTATGCAAAGGCTATTAATTCATGAGCAGACTTCTAAAATCAGGTTCTTCACATTTCTGACTTAACTATATCTATGCTTGGAAACATCTAGGTGCAAAAAAGTTGTTTGCACAAAGGCATTTAATACAATGATACTTAAGTGAATAAACACATAAAAACAAGAGATGGACATTTTATGGTATGACAAACCTGAGTAGGAAGGGACTGAGCACCAGTAAGCCTTATATTCCATCCATATCTTCATATTTCATCCATATCTTCACATATACTTTCATATTGCATCCACCTTCTAAGCTTCACAATGATTAACTCTCCCAAAAGACATGGAGATTGACTTTAAAAGTATGAACCATGGCCCTAAAAAACACTTCAAGTATCCAAGAGATTGCTCTACAAAGTCCCCAATCACACAAAAAGCTTACCTTGAACAACATCTATAATTAAGCCAGGACTGCAGATTGAGTGTATATATAACATGTCGCCTAGTGATCCATCCGTTAACCCAGGGCAAAACACTGGAATATTGTTCTACAGCAAGTTCAGAGAAACATGGGAAAAATTAAATAGCAGCATATGTACCCTTGGGGAAGTCTGCAAGTAAAGTAAGGCAAGTTGACAAAGGGCCTAGCCCCATCAGAAACATGTAACAATATTTCATAAATTCTGGGCAATCCCAATTGATGCAACATATATATGAAAAAATGTAGTAAAACCTAACCATTGTTGGTTGGGATGCCATATTGGAGGAGGCCTAGGTTAATAGTCAAAGAAAACTTTGTATTCACTTTTTAGAATCAAACAAAGGATCCATGTCTTGATCAATTAAGAAAAATGGCCACCATAACAACTGAGACATTATTCTTTTCATTGTACATATTTGCAAGAATATAACTGAAAACAATAACTTGCATACCTTGTATGCCCGGTACAAGGATGAACTTCGATCAATAATTTCTTTCCCGAGTCTAGTAATCAACCTCGAAGGAGTTCAAAGTATCATAAGACAATACTTGCAGACCACCTAATATGACATCCACTTTTTTCTTTTAGTAATGTGATTATGGAACAGAAAAATGTCTCTGAGATCTAAAACAATTGATGAAATATTGCCCGTCTAGAAAGCTATAATCATCAAATTCTATAAAAAAAAGAGAAAGAGAAGTAGTTGATGTATCAAGAACTAATAAAATGTATGAGGTGAAAGCTAAGTAGGATGTCAAATATCACCCTTTCAACCTGTTCTAACAACATTTGGTCCAAAATTGGAGTGATCCAGTCTTCGAATTTTCAGTAATTGTCATTCGGTTGTCATCGGAGTTGCATATGCACACTAAATATTGGAATAGAATGCTCAAGCATGTTGTTTGTTCTATACACAACTAAGAAAAGGTACTCCCTTTTTAAACCTTTATCTATTATGAAAAAGAAAAATAATGGGAAAGGTTGTGTGAAGAGTAATCATTACCAGAATCATAGGCCTTAATTGTGGCCTGGATTGGCTAAGTGCATCACTGAATCAAGCATTTTCTCAAACACTTGGTGGCTCACGCAAATGTGATGCGGGTTAATTTTCCAAGCTTGATGCCTCTCCCCTCAACACTTTGAGCGAAAGCTGTAGGTGCTTTATTGGCTTCTTCTGTGCATTTCAAGAGAGTTGGATTGGTCATCATAGGTGAAAATAAAAATAAAGTTGTACTGATAGCATTTAAAATATCTGAACAAGCACTTTATCTACTTAATCACAATGCAAAAATGGACAATCACCTACAACTATATGCAGACATCGTACTTAAAGACGGGAGGCAGAGTCGCCTAAGATGAGGAACCCAACAAATTATCCATTTTACTCCATTCACAAACACGGAACATGAAATGAGGCAATCAATATGGAACAAACTTTCTTCCGAAATTAAATGATTAAAAGATGGTGTATCCATTTGATCAAACAGAAAGACCCTCTTCAAAAACGAATCTTTAACAACAAAAAACACAAAATCCCAGATGAATAAGCTACGAATGAGATCAAACACAAATACCCACTTCAAATTTCAATAACAACCACAAAAAACACAATCTATAACAACATAAAACACAAAAAACCAGTTGAATCAGCTAAAAAGAGATCAAATAACGCACCTAATGAACCAGAGGAGGGAGCGTCGATCATTATAAGAATCGCAGAAGAGGAGGAAGTCCTCAGGGGAGACGCGGAAGGGGACAGCGAGCACGAGTAGCAGAGTCGACAAGGAGGACCCCGGCTGTACCGCAGCCAACCGAAAAACTAAGAAGAACGAAATGGTGAGCTTGGTGTTCTTGGGGCAAGAAGGGAGGGAGGTCGGGGAAGGGGATTTGGATAAGCTAGCTGTTGGTGGAGGAGCGTCCCACTCAACAACTTGGACCAGCCACTACAACTGCCAGGGCCTTTCCCATCCACGGAACAACCGTCTCGCCACCGGTTGCCAGCCCCCAATCGACCCAAACCGAATCGCCAGCCAGAGGATTTGGGGAAACAATGGAGGACGGGATTCCGAGCAACAACGGTTGCGGCAAAATTAAAAGAGGGAAAAGTTAATATGCATCCGATTATTACACGAGATGAACAATATAAGCCGTCAGATTAAACTCGAGCATCCGATTATTACACGAGATGAATAATATAAGCCGTCAGATTAAACTCGAGTGACCAGTTCGTGTTTCACCGTTGCCTGCCCTCTCTAATAACGGGCAAAGCTTGATCGGAATCCGACGGCTCAGAGCGCCCACACTTACTCCAACAAGCGTGAGCTGGGCTCATATAAACGGGAATAAGGTTTTTTTATTAGAGTCAAGTTAAGTATGTGTCGTGGCTCATGTGCATGGTTATGGCCCGTTACTTGTGTGATAGGCATCAAGCGCTCTACCTGTGCTATGGGCCACATTCACCTATGCGCTAGTGGCATGCAATTTTTTTTTTCATTTGGTACATCTCTTGGTTTTAGAGAAAGATTTTTCTATTATAATTGACAAATATTTCCTAACCGTATTTGGCACAAAGTTTGTGCATTTCATAAATTTGCATGCATTCTCATGCATGTTTAATGTTAAAAAAGGGTCAATCCTATTTGATGGTGCATTTAGTACATACGTGGTGGATTAAAATTATAAGTTAAATATTGTAATTAATATCATATGACTAGCATATTACCTATATAAATGCATATATCATACATATACTTTTAGTGTCTATCATATAATTGTAAATGTTCTTGCATTCGTACATGGTCGAATACGAACTAAGCATAGAAGTTCAAAAAAATGCAATACCAATATGTGTACTACATGTCATTGTCAATCTCCTTCATCTCGTCCCTTCCTCCCTTCCTTACAATGCTTGCACGTACTAATAATATATCATGCATAGAAAATATTATTTGCATTTAGTGTCATGCAACCAACTTAGTCCCATGAATGGACACCGTTCAAAATTAACCACAACACTATCCACCCTCTTCTTCCTTTTTACCATGCTACAATGTGAACCCCTCTCAAACAAAATTACATTAATATTTTAAACACACACCACAACCATCACGCCGTGCTCCTCTTCTGCAACTTTCTATCTTTGATGTTATGTAATTAAGGTACCAACACAACTCATGGTTACAATAAATCTATTTAATGACATAAAAATGTATAATAAAGTATGCAAGTACATTTTTTTAATTTAATAATCAATATTTTAGGTGCTTTATTGGGTTTAAATACAAAATTCATTGAGATTTTTTTAAAATAATATTTTTACTAAAAAACACCTTTTTGATGTACTTAGCCGTTTTCTGCAATTAATTTAATATCACTTCTTCCCATTTCATAAAAAAATATAAGAGGATAATCTTTTGCCAAAAATGTTTATTTGTTGCAAATAATGAGAATGGGAAAATTTATATATTTTTAAATATTTTTATTTATGATTATATAAAAAATAATACTTTTATTTATAAAAAGTAAAATATATTGCTTTTGCACAAATATAACAATTTGTCGCAAAAATTATTTATTATTTATGACAAATATAGATGTTGTCGCATATAGTATTCACTTTTGCGACTAAATGGCTTGTTCGTCGCAAATATGTATTATTTTTTGCAACCAAATTGGCCATTGGTCGCCAATAGTACTTGTTTTTGCGACTACTTGCTATGTCATCGCAAAAATGCCAAGCTATTAGCGACAATTCTTAAATTCGTCGCCAATGAGTATCTATTGCGATAAAAATGGTTGTCGCAAAAAAATCAGTTGCAAAAGCCCTGATTTGTTGTAGTGGTTGTCACATGGCCAGCTTAGCCCATACGCCTCTAGGGTTCTTTTATAACCTTGTCATGAGTTTTAGTGATGTGGATAACATCAGTGTTCATAGACGCAATGGTTGGAAACTGTATAGTCCTTCCATGTTGCCTAACAATCTAATTAAGCACGGGGTGCCACAGAAGGGATGGGAATGACCTCCTTTGGAATGACCTCCCATAAATACAGAGACCTCATGAGTCAATGTTTTGGTCATGCTTATATTGAGCATATTATGTGTCTCTTATTTTATGACCAAGAAAGAGAATATTTATATTAGTTATTCATGAGCTCTTCAGAAAGGATCTTACCTTGAATCTCGTTTGTGTGCGGACCATAACTCACACAAGCAATCATTATGCAGAGAAAAGGAATGAGTGCTAATTCATGAGGAAACATAATTAAATGCAAACAATGAAGAATTACATGCAAATACATTAAGTAAGAACCACAGAGAAAGACTACAAGTGATGCTGCATAACAAGGCTTTAATAATAGGGTTACAGGCACACAAATTACGATTGGTCATAAGTAGGAAAGATAGAAAAGACATAGAGAAGTTACGGTTTCCTTGGCCTAAAAACCAGGTCATGATTAACACAATGATGATTATAATAATTCAGTATGTATATCAAGGATGGTTTACATGAGATCGTTCTCATATAAGGAGCATGAGGCCAATCTTTTGGGTCATTGGATTCCAATCCGGGGGTGGGTATCAAATCAGTGGGTAGGTGAGTTACTTGTAGCTGTCTGTAGTATATTGCTAAACTAGTGCCATACAAGGATCGGTCAGGGTTTTGGAACCCGACTGCAATTGTGAAGTTCTATTGCTACAAAATCATTTCATAAGGTGTATATAATAATTCAAAGATACATTAGCATGGTCAAACAATTGAATATGATGGTAATATGTACTTTATGTTGGCTAAGATGACACAACATCTAAGCAAATGGTTCAATCAATTCCTAAGCAAATAACTAGAGATTTGGGACTCTTTCAATTAGGCAATATAATATCGTTATGGATTGGATCATCTTATACCAGAAAGCGAGATTGTCTAAATGGAAGACTGCATTAAAGACTCATGAATTCTGGGTTCTCAACATAATTCGATGTATGCAAGCAACTAAACACAACGAAGTGGCTCTCGGTCCAAAACCACAGACACTATACTGCATACAATGATTTCTCTACGCATAAACTATTCAAACAGAAACGTGTTCTGAATGTCAGGCATGTTGTGAACGTCAGACCCAGGACGTCAGCATGCTTACGTCACATGCACGGACATCACACTAGATAATTGATTGGGCTTCGTTAGGATATTAGATTTGCTTTGAGTATATGTCTAATTGAATAATGGATGTATTCTAGGCCCGTTAGAGGCCCAATTAGTGGCGCGTCCCTCTAGGGCACTGCGCCACCTCTCCCCCTTATAAGGAGGCCATCCTCCTCAGTTTAGGTTATGTAATATGAATTGATTTTTTTCTACTCTTTCTTCCTGGTCTTCTTCCCTTTCTCCGGCCATGATACCTAGCCCTGTTCGTGTCCTGTGCCGGGACACAACATTGGTATCAGAGCAGTTCCGATCCGCCAGAACGAGGAACGAAGTATTCACCACCGTTCAAACACCGGTCAGTCCACTGACGGCTCTATCGCCGTCGGCACAGTTGCCGGGATCTGCCGTCGGGTCCTTCTCCCATCCACGTTGGAACACCGACCAAGTTTCCAACCCACTGGTTGCATCTCGTTCTTCACGCCAGCTGCTGCCCCGGATGATGTCACTACCACCGGACCAGTCATCATCACCGGCGTCCTTGTCGAGACGATCGTCCACCGGCGGACCACCGAATGGCCACGTCCGAGATTCTGACTTTCCATTGCGGATAAGGAAGACGAGAATTCAATGCCTCCAAAAGGGAGGCCGGCCAGTAAGACACTACAGGAGACGCCATCCAGCCTGGGGAATAAGTCACCTGCACCAGCAGTTGAAGGAGGAAAAGATGAAAATTGTTCACTTGAAGCTGTGTGGTAAGGGCTGAAATTAACGAGTGGACATGTCTTAAAGTCGTGTTGCATACGACACGACTGGAATTCAAGTCGTGTTGTATATGATGCGACTAGAATTACAGTCGTGTTGTATACAATACGACTGGAATTCAAGTCGTGTTGTCGACAACATGACTAAATAATCAAGTCGTTTAGACGTTTTTGTACAATATGCATGCCATTCTTACAATGTTGTTCTCGCAGATTGGGAGATGATAATAAAAATATAAAGGATGAATTTCCGAATGAAGTCGATAACCAGTTTCAAATGAATGGGTTCAATGGTGAAGATGAAGATGAGGATCAAGACGAGGATGAAGAGAAAGATGAAAATGAAGACGAAGATGAAGATGCAGATCAAGAAGAATTATTTGATGATGAACAATTACCGTGGTTTGCAGATGACTCGGATGAGCCTCTCACACTACCAGTTTTTTTCGGGCCGCATCCCACGGGAGGAGACCACTCTGTGTCAGGTACAGAACTCCAACAAGCAGCGAGAGCATCCACTTCTAAAGGAAAATCTGTCGCATCGGGGGCAGAAGACTTGGACGACAATGAGTACAACAATATTGATGGTGAAGGTGGTTGGGATTGGGGTACCTATTCACCACAGGCCGGTCCTGCAAAAAAATATGAGGAGGAGACGATGTTGACCTGCAGTTTGCAAGGAGATGACTATGAGGCACAACTTGCCTTAGGGGCTAGATTCGAAAGTGTGAAACAGTTCAAGATGGTTCTTACTGATTTGGCAATCACGAGGAAATTCATGTTCAAAGTGGCAGACGAGAACAAGGACACATTTGCTGCAAAATGCAAGATTACAGGGTACAAGTGGTACATACGGGCTTCGAATCTAATTGACGGAGTCACCGTGACAAGGAGTGAAGGAAGGCATACATGCGACATTTTGATAAGTTCTAAAGATCATCCATTGGCCTCATACCTATGGATTGCACGGAAGTGTCATGGCCTCCACAAGGATTCAAACTCCATAAAAACGGCTAATATCCAACAGTACATTGAGAAACATTGGGGCGTCAAAGTGAACTATCAAAGGGCATGGAGGGTGAAAGAGGAATTGATACGATTGATCGATAGCAACCCGGAAGATGTATATCGTATTTTGCCCCATTATGGAAAGAAATTAGAGCGGTCTAATCCAGTACATATGTGGTGATTGAAAGATGTTGTGATATTCCAGAAATTGAAAATGAGGAAGTCGGATACGAGTTCAGACGTGTCTTTTGGATCTTCTGAGAGCGGTTGCTGATGTATTTTCTGAGGCTCACCATGGGTTTTGCCTAAGGCATATGGCCGCCAATATACTTAATCAATGGAAGGATAAATACTTGAAAGACCTTCTATTCCGAGCTGCAAAATGCTTCTGGAGACCAGAATTCGATGAAATCATGCACAAGATGAAGGACCACAATGAAGAGGCATGGAAATAAGTTCAGAAGATCAATAAAAGAAATTGGGCTAACGTGGAATATCTGGGTAAAAGATATGGCACTCTCACATCAAGCATATTAGAAAGTGCAAATAATATGCTATTGAAGGCTAGATTTTGGCCAATAACTCGGTTGATCGAGCAAACTCATGCGACCACGACCTCCCATTTCAAGAGACGCCACATGGAAGTAGAAGGGCTAACGACGCCATTAACCAAGTATGCACACAATCATATCAATGAAATCAACCATTTCAATAAATCGCCAGCTGACTTGTGTGCCAGCTCCTTTCTGCGCATGGCCATCGGAGTTTGCTTCACGTGCTCCTTGTCATCGGGCCGCTTCTTTGCCTCCTCCTTGTGATGAACCGATGACTTCGTTATCCTCTCCTTCTTCTGTGATTCCTTCGTCTCCTTCTTCGGCTCTTCACTCTTCTCCTCCTTGGGATGCTCAAAGTTGTGACCCTCTAACAGCGTTGACGCTGTGGCGGCAGATGCCTTGATAGAGTGAAGAACCTCTCGCAGAGGTCTGACACTCCTTCCCATCTCCTCATACGACGATAGAGCGATCTCAATTAGTGACTGTATGCCCTGAAGCAAACCCTCCAATCCCCCCAGGGCAGTAGACTGAGCAGCCGTCCTCAAGGAAGAGCGGGTAGGTTGTTTAGGATTCCTCTTTATTTCCAGCCTCTCCGTCTTATGTCGTCGCGGAGGAGGGGCCACTAGGGAAGGCGAAGGAATGAGAGATGCCTCTTTGGCCATGGGGACGATGACATCTTCCCATACGTCGAGATTATCGAATAGACCCTTCCAGTAGTTGGTCATACGGTGCTTCTTCTGTGCACCCATCTTGACCTCTATAATTAGGGCCCCACTTCCCGGCCACCTTTTCGCCCTCGGACTGGTAGGGCCGAACGCAGTATGGAAGATTGTCGTGTGCTCAACAAACCAAATCTGCATAGTAATCAGATGAAAATATTAGTAAAAGTCGTGGATACAGTCAAGTCGTATGTACTATTATAGTTGACTATAATAGTACACGACTAGAAATTTAGT
Organism: Houttuynia cordata; assembly: GCA_039654745.1. NCBI lineage: Eukaryota > Viridiplantae > Streptophyta > Magnoliopsida > Piperales > Saururaceae > Houttuynia > Houttuynia cordata. The sequence continues at coordinate 34,027,632 of CM077502.1, forward strand.
CATGTCGTATGCAACACAACTACATAATTAGACGTGTTGTGTAGTAGATGACTATATATCAAGTCGTATTGTATAATACACGACCATAAATAAAGTCGTGTTGCATAATAAACGACATTAATAAAAGATGTGTTGCATAATACACGACACTTAGAGCCTTTCGAAGACTATAAAAATATATAAATACTACATACCTGAAGGACATATGAGGCGCCGTTAGTATCCACCTCCCAGTCCTTTACTTCTCCCACCCACTAGTCTGCTGGTGTGGGTTATACCAGAAACCAACATCGTATGAATAGCCTCAGCCCAATTGTATGAGCTCATTCTTGGGAGGTCTTCAATATAAGGGTAGAAAGAGGGATGCACCACTCTCGTGCTATGTGGAAACAGCACCGTGGAGATGAGGAGGCAGATGATCATCCTTGCCATGTCCTCCTCTGGCATCTTTATTTCTCCCTCGCTAAGCTTCTCAATGATTTCTTCAATATGTGGAATATTCGGTGTAACACCCAGAAAATTCGTATGTTAACTAAAGGTATCTATTTTAGGAAACTGGTCTAAAATAGGAAAGTTTAATTTCCTGATTTGATTTCTGGTTTTGCAATGTGCTTTGATGTGTTATTCGATTTAATGATGTGATATAATTTATTAATCGCATGGCTAATAGTAGTAGAAAACCAGGACATGAGGGTTGGTCCTGGCACTGGGCACAACCTGGCGCTGAGGCCAGCCTAGCGCCAGGGTTTGAGAACACCTGATGCCAAGAGTGGGGCCAGGCACCAGGGCTTGTGTTCAGTGGATTACTCTTAATTAGTAAATTGAATTTGGTTTTGATGTGTGGTTAGTGATGCACGCGCGTTAGTATGACGAGTAGTGCAACTGCAGAACGTCAGAGACCTGTGTGCGTAGGACTCAAGCCAAGATGCAGGACCTGGGCACTGAGCCACATGGCACTGGCCCAGGGGTGATTTATGAACGTGGGTAACCTTGCCATAAGATGATCTTCGGATGGTGGGAGCGAATCTTGGAGCAAAATCTACGATTTGACCTAATAGCGATAAATATGGTAAGTATCGCAGAGGATCGGGAAGTATCTGTTCGGTTGAGATAATTAGGGAAGATAAATCTTAATTAAAAAGAGATAAATATTTCATATTTTAATCAACCAATAGGAAGGGGACTTCTAGTTGGTTGGCCTAGATATGGTAGTTTACTAGTTTGGAAAGAGATATGTAAAGTATGATTAAAATTGTAAGTTCGGCCAGTACTATTTTTGTATCGACAGTCAGACGTAATTAAATCATAACTAATTCAAGGAAAATCAGAAAAATATAAAATTAGTGGGGTAAGAAACTAGACTCATAGGGCTAACTTCAATAAAAATGTCAAAGTCCAAGTCCAACTGGACTGACCGTGGGAAGAGTCATAAGTGGACTGTTATGCGTATGACAGTGTGCTGTAATTAGGATTAAGATAGTGAACGAATCTTATTAGAGATTTGAAATCCTAATTAAATGAGGAAAACCCAATGGATTAACATGGCTGAACGTCCCTTACTAACAAGGGAGAGCTTTTAATTGGTAGTGAGAGTTTGGATTAGGAAGGAGTCTTGATTTGGAGATATCCTAGTTGTAGGAAGTTTTGGGTCTATATAAGCACAAGAGAGAGGGCTGGCTAGTATTTTTCAAGCCAAATCCTTTGTGAACGTCCCAAGACTTTCTCCTTCTCCTTCTCATTTGCTCCTGAAAGCTTTATACCTTTTCCTTCATCTCAAGAGTCAACGATCGAAATGTTAAAGGGCAACATCATGTAGAGGAATCAAAAGCCTTCGCGAGGAAGCAAGAAGATACTACGTTTGGACTAGGTAGGATGATTTTTCCCACACTCTTAGATCTGAATTTCATACCTTCTTCAAGTGCTTCTTGTGTCAATATATTAATTTAAGATTATTAAGTTCTCATTTCATATGTGTTAATGATATTATTTAAAGACTTAGTTGTGTTATGTCAAGTACACATCTATTCATGGTGATGTATTAGACGGGTTGTTCGAGTATTCGGTCACATCTCAGGATTTCTGGCCTCAAACATATTCGTGAAAGAAAAAAAAATGTCTTCCGCACTCTGATGAGGCAGGAAATTTTGGGGCGTGACATCCGGTTTCCTGATGATGAAGTACTTTCTGAAGAATTCACATTCCGTTCGTCGTGGCACAGAGGGAAAGACCTCAACTGTTTCGCCCTTTGCGGGCAATCCAGTGATAAGAGCAACTTCTTGCTCTGTGAAATGTAGCGTTCTCCCCTTGATATTGAAGACCTTCGCCGACTCATCCCAATACCTAACCAAATGGTCGATGAGGTTCTGAGAAACAACTACGTCCTCACCTTCAAAGATGACAGAGAACCTAGCTTCTCTGATCAGTTGGCAACATCTTTAGTGACGCCGTAGGAGGGCCGCACACTTTTTTATCGCCCCCGGTTGACAAAACGTCTGAACCGCCAGTTGCGGATTGCATGTTTTCTTGCCTGATCGGTCCATCGGAGCCTTCCTCTTCCTGCCCCTCTGTCTTCGCTCCCGAGGTGCAACGAAGAATTCCTGATCTTCCTCCTCTTCCGATGGTATTTCCTCCATATACTCATCTTCTTTTGTATCCATCTGCAATGAAATAGGTAGAGTGGTCAGTAGAACAGTCGTGTTGGAAACACAGGAAATCATAATAGTCATGTTGTCGCGTACACGACTAATGCTCCAGTCGTGTTGTATATAATACGACTTTATGCTTCATCTTAAATGTGACGACCGTAAATTTTATAGTATTTAAAAAGGAATTTCTTTGCTCAAAGATATGCATTTATTTAAGTTTTCGAAAATCTTTTGAAAATTCAAGTTTCCGCCAGAATCGATCGAGCGCCGTAAAATTTGTGATTTTTGAATTGATCTTAATCGGAGATTTTATTGGATTATATGATTCATGGTTGGCGTGGCTTGTTGGTTTGGCTTCATTTGACCTACGAATATCGGATAGGTATGCATGAAGTTTGTGTTATTTTTGGGAATAAAGTTAATTTGAGATTAATCAAAAATATGAATTAGATATTTCTTAAGTGGCTAAGTGGTGATTAATGGAAATTCCAATAAACCCTAAACCTCTCAATTGTGCATGGGTCGAGTTGGCCATTAGTGGAGGTGGTTGAGTGATGGGTTAATGAGTTGAGTGGAGTTAGTTGAGTGTTAACTCTAATTGCATGCAATTAACTCATTCCTTGTAAACCCAAGAGTCACTTTGAAAGTTGGAAAATCTGGAATTTTCTGCTGAATCTAAGCCATTAGTTTAAGGATTGATCAAGGGTGGAGATTCATTTGAAAAATCTATAAATAGGCTAGTAGAGGGGGGCGGTTTTGCTTAGTGCTCAAAGCCTTGAGCATCTCTCTCTCTCTCTTACTTTTCCGGCCGGCTGCAACCTCTCTCCGGCGGTGGTTCGTGGTGGTCCAAGCAAGGTCAACCGGAGTGGTGGTGGTGCGACATTGTCGGAGTCTAGAGTGCACGGGATGTTTTGGCATCATCAACCAAGTAGGATGATTCTTTTTCCACTGTTTTTATTCTTTGATAATGATTGATCATAAGTCAAGATTGATTTCAATGGGATGATTGTTGATGTTCTTAATTGTGTAATCGTAAACTTTGATTTTTCAATACCGAAATCCTGAATTGATAGTCCCCCATGATTTTCTTGAATTTCAATAGCGTAGGAGTTACTTCTCAATCACTCTTTCATGACGAAAAGTTGGACTACTATGTTAATCTAAATCCTGCTCGTGCTCCATTTGCATGTGATAATGTTATGCGTATATCCACGCTCTTTCTAGTATAAAGATTGGATCTTTGGGCACTTCGGTGCATTTCCGTGTTTGAAATTTCATATTCTATACATAAGTTGTTAATAACTATTACTACCTGTAAAGTATCATCTAAATAAGATAATCAAATAATGTAACAATAAGAAATTATTCTTTGTATGACCATTCCTCTGTGATTTCAGTCATCGATTGACTTTTTGTCAGTGTATCATAAGTCTTATAGTTGTCCGGAAACACATGTATCACTTGAATAATAAGTTAAGGAATTGACTATGCAATCGGGTTTTTAAAAGAATTTGGATAATTGAATTATAAACTAAGATTCTAGAACTAATAGGCTTCTGTAAAAAAAAAATCTTAAGTAACACTAGATTCATGTCAGAAAAAGACTGATATGGAATTACTAATAATATTACAACAGTAAACAAAGTATATCTTAAGAAATTTGGTCTCGGCCAGGAGCAATCCTGCGCAGACAGGCTTCATTCGAAAAATGATAACTAATTATACAGTAATCAGAAAATTAAGATGTTTATCAATCTGAAAAATAGACATCTGAGGCTAAGTAAGATAAAAATTTCTTAGATTGAATCAATTTGTCCAGAACGCAGTAACCAGATAAAGAGAGCTGTTCTGTTTTGGACAGAACACAGTTTCTGAATTTAAAAGTCTTAAAATCTAAATAAACTTAAGGAGTTTGAATTAAAGTTGATATTTAAGACTTAAATCATATATAAAATGATTTATGAGATACTGAGAACAGTAACCCTAAATGTATATTAAGGGTCTTAGAGCCAAATGGAGTGTCCCTTAATAATAGTCCTTTGTATTCTTCTCTTGGTCTATTCATGACTCAAGAGTATTCAAACTTGAAGTTGTATTCGATGTCTCTGACGTGGTCTATCTTGGACACGTCAGTCAATTATTCTGAGTCTAGGGTTAGGTGCAACTATAAAGACGGTGGACATGAACTTTTGAAAAACCTTGTGATGTGTCTCTTTATAGTCGGGTCTCATTTGAGATTCCAGACTATTTCATATTAACACTCTTAGTGAGTCGTTTCGAACTTTGCCCGACATTTACTTTTCACTCCTATGAAGAGTTAAAATTTTAGAAGGTCTTGTTCTAAGCCTTTTAAGGCTAGTTGTTTCAAGAATCATTTCTCCGCTGAGTAGAATTTTGAGCTCTTAGTCGGAATCATAGTATGCTCATAAGCCATTGCTAGATCTTGCGAGATCTCAGATTTGATGAACCTCTGTAGTTCAGCCGATGATGGCAATCGCGTGCGCTTAGATTGTATGACATTACGGAAGGTTTGCAATCTCTGCCCATTGTGCCCGTAAGCACCGATGGGGCCAGCATCCCTAGACGCATGGCAAGGTTCCTCTAAAGAACCTCTAGGATGTTCTGGTATTGATGATGATTTGAGAGCAGAAATTGTACTTTGACACTTTAGATGTCCGATGCTTATTACCTTCACTACACTATGAAAGTTTGGAGTCTTTGAGTTATTTTTCCTTGACCTTGTTGTGTCTCGGGTGACAGATGGTTTCTGGTAAGTGAACTCAGCCCTTGTTGAATCTGAGTCTGTTAATCTTTACCTATTGGAGTCTTCTCTTATTTTCCAGTGTGGGTTTTCTGTATCCTACTGGGTATTTCCTATGAAATACTCACGCATCCTCTGATGCAGGAGTTAAGGTGGAGCAGAAGTGTTAGCCTCCAGCGGCGTGGAGCTTAGAAGACTCGTCTCTTATGTTTTATTTTGATGTTTGAACTTGCAGCCTGCGTGCCAATTGTTTTGTTGAACAATTTAAGTGTGTTTCGGATATTGTAATAGATAATCAGATTTTCTTTCAGTTATTCTACCTTTTGTAAGTAAATATTATTTAAGTCATGACGATCCTGCAAGTCCCATAATATTTAAATGGGATAAGCGTAGACTTGAGTATTCGGTCCGTCCCAGGTTTCCTACCCTATAACCGTCATTGGATTGACGCTTCCGCGTAAATTGGGTCTTGGAAATTTGGGGCGTGACAGCTTGGTATCGGAGCATCATAATGACTTAAATAATTGATTACTGTACAAAGATTAGGATAACTTTGTGTAAGAATTTGAAACCTTAGAATGAGAGAACCTAGAAACTAATAAACCCTTTTCTTTAGGCATGGTGTTAACGCGTAGCGGATGGATCTACGAGAAGGATCAACAGGAGGCGGCTCGTCAATGGCTGAACGATTGGAAGTTGGAGATCATGGGACACGGAACGGAGGAAGAGCCTTACTTGATTGATGTAGAAGAAGAACCAGATGAGGAAGACCCGGAGGAGGACCCTGAAGAGGAGCATGTGGTCGTGATACTCCAGGAGTTTCGGAAAGTCTTAGAGCACCCAGTTTATGTACGTGCAAAGGATGACCCAGATCTTTTCTATGAGCTATATCTTAGGTTCAAATCCCTAGGTTATAGGTGGCCTCACATGACCGAATGGGAGATAGATTGGTATGCGGGACACCTAGTGTTTGCACCTATGCATGTGTCCTTAGCAATTTTAGACGAGTACCTCTGAGATGTGGTGTTCAGGGACTCAAATAGGAATCTTTAAATTGAGTAGAATCTTGTGTAACCCTGTTTTTCAAGGCTTAGGTGTAATCTCTTAGTGGAATTAATAAAAGTTATCTTTCCTCTTGTTTGTGGTGTTTGCCTTGTGTGTTCCGTTTTGTGTTTGCGATTTTTTTTTGCGACTAGGAGTCATGGATTGGAGGATGAATTGAAATGAAACATTGGTGTTAAGTTCTAATTCTCCTTCTTTCCCTGGCTGTAGATTTTCTGTGATGGCGGCAACTGGGAATCGAGGAAGGCGATCGGGTGCTGTGCCAAATTCCTCGCTGGAAGAGGCGTCTAGCCAGAATCTGACGGATATAGTAAGAGAATTGGCAAGGGAACTAAGGAATGGTGGAAGCAGCAGCGGTACACCTAAGGTGAAGGCACCAACACTAGAGAGGTTCAAAAGAGCGGGACCAGCTTTTTCTGGAGAAGATAACTCGGAGAAGGCGGAGCGTTGGATGGTTGAGGTGGAACGATTATTCAAAGGAATGAAGGTTCCAGAAGAGGAACGAGTTGTGTTTGCGACTTATCTCTTTGTCGGCGAAGCTGTGTTTTGGTGGGAATCGGCGGAATGTAATAACTTTGAAGCAGGACAAGAGATTTCATGGACAGAATTTAAAGAAGTCTTCAACAAAAAGTATTTTCCTCCGCATATTCAGCGCAGAAAGGATAAGGAGTTTCTGGAACTAGTCCAAGGATCCATGTTTGTTCTTCAGTACGAGACGAAGTTCGAGCAGCTTCAACGCTTTGCATCAGACGCCTGTCCAAATGAGTTGGTAAAGGCAAGAAGATTTGTGGATGGTTTGCGCGATGGCTTAAGATCTAAGGTACTGGTTTCACAGCCAACCACGGTGGCCAAAGCTGTAGAATTAGCTTCAATACTGGAGGATGATTACAAGAGGACTCAGGAGCGTAAAGGTGGATCGAGCAAAGGTTCAGAAAACAACTCCAAGCACTCTGGTTTCAAGCGATTTGGAAATGGTGGCAGATTCAACAATCATCAGGCTAAGCGACAGAAGTACCAACCTCAAGGGAATCACGGCAATGGTCAGGGTAAAGCATGGTTGATTTTGATGTTATCCTTGGTATGGACTGGTTAGCTAAGTTTGGTGCTACAGTTGACTGTAGTAAGAAGAGAGTTCATTTTAGAATTCCAGGGAAGAGAGAACTTTTGTTCCAGGGTATTCGAGTAAGAAAAGATAATCGTATCATTTCAGCTATAAAAGTTCAGAAACTAGTAGCTAAAGGTTGTAAAGCCTTTTTAGCGACTGTGCTATCAGTCAAGAAATCTATCCCTAATATAGCGGAAATTGAGGTAGTAAGCGAGTTTACCGATGTTTTTCCGGAGGAGTTGCCTGGTTTGCCACCAAAGCGGGATGTTGACTTCACGATAGACCTGATACCGGGAACTGCACCAATATCGAAGGCACCGTATCGGATGGCACCTGCCGAGTTGAAAGAGTTGAAGGAACAACTCCAGGAGTTACTGGATAAACGGTTGATTCGTCCGAGTGTGTCGCCTTGGAGAGCACCAGTTCTGTTCGTGAAGAAGAAAGATGGATCCATGCGATTATGCATTGATTACAGAATGCTAAACCAAGTGACCATAAAGAACAAGTATCCGCTACCGAGGATCGATGATTTATTTGATCAGCTGCAGTCAGCGAAAGTTTTCTCGAGGATCGATTTGCGGTCGGGATACCATCAGTTGAGAATAAAGGAGGAGGACATCTCTAAAACAGCTTTCAGAACCCGCTACGGACATTACAAGTTCCTAGTGATGCCGTTTCGTCTGACAAATGCCCCTGCAGCATTCATGGATATGATGAATAGAATCTTCAAAGCATTGTTAGATCAGTTTGTGATCGTGTTTGTGGATGACATATTAGTCTACTCCGCAAGTCAGGAAGAACACAGAGAGCACTTGGGTCAAGTGTTACAAATTCTGCGAGAGAATCAGTTATATGCTAAATTTAGCAAGTGTGAATTCTGGTTGGATAAGGTTAACTTCTTGGGTCATGTCATATCGAAGGAAGGAGTCTCGGTAGATCCAACGAAGGTGGAAGCGGTTCTTCATTGGGAGCAACCGAAGAACGTGACCGAGATCAGAAGCTTTTTGGGATTAGCAGGTTATTATCGGAGATTTATCGAAGGATTTTCCAGCTTAGCCTTGCCAATGACCAAGTTAACAAGGAAGGGAGTGAAGTTCAACTGGAATGCTAATTGTGAAAAGAGTTTCCAGGAGCTGAAGAAGAGATTGACATCCGCACCGATTCTGAAACTTCCATCAGGATCTGGTGGGTTTGTCATCTATAGCGATGCATCGAAATGCGGTCTAGGTTGTGTGTTGATGCAGCACGGACATGTAGTGGCTTATGCGTCTAGACAGCTGAAGATCCATGAGCAGAATTATCCAACCCATGACTTGGAACTGGCAGCGGTCGTGTTTGCACTAAAGATTTGGAGACACTATCTCTATGGTGAGACTTTCGAGGTATTCACAGATCACAAGAGCCTGAAGTATATTTTCTCTCAGAAGGACTTGAATATGAGACAAAGGCGGTGGTTAGAGTATTTGAAGGATTATGATTTTTCCATTCATTATCACCCAGGGAAGGCGAATGTAGTCGCAGATGCACTAAGCAGAAAGACAGGAGTCATAGCACATTTGATGGTGCACGAGTGGAGAATGATGGAAGAATTGGGAAAGTATAATCTGGAATGGCCAACTACCCAGAGAATTTCTTTCCTAGGAAACATATCAGTGAGATCAGTGATTTATGAGAAGGTGTTGGAAGCACAGAAGAGAAGTCCTCAGTTGCAGAAGCTGTTAGAAAAGTCAAATTGCACAAAAGGAGCTGACGAGAGTATCTTATTTAAAGGAAGACTGGTTGTGCCAAAGGATTCAGAATTGAGAAAAGAACTTCTTCGAGAGGCGCATAACTCACAATATGCGATTCATCCAGGAGGTACAAAGTTATATCAGGACTTGAAAAGGAATTTCTGGTGGAATGGAATGAAGCGAGACATTGGAAAGTTTGTATCCAAATGTTTAACATGCCAGCAAGTAAAGGCAGAACATCAGAGACCGGCAGGATTATTGGAACCGCTAGAGATTCCACAGTGGAAATGGGATCATATTACCATGGATTTCGTGGTAGCACTACCAAAGACCCAGAAACAAAAGGATGCAATATGGGTGATCGTTGATCGATTATCAAAGACGGCTCATTTTCTACCAATCAGATGGAAGCAGAATCCGGAGAGTCTAGCTGAGTTGTACATCAAGGAAATAGTGAGATTGCATGGTACGCCAATATCAATCGTATCTGATCGAGATCCAAGGTTCACATCCAGAACATGGAAAGGTATCCAGGAGGCATTGGGTACGAAGCTTAGTTTCAGTACAGCATTTCACCCGCAGAGCGACGGGCAGTCAGAAAGAACGATTCAGACTTTGGAAGATATGCTCAGAGCGTGTGCCATTGACTGGAAAGGAAATTGGGATGATCATCTACCATTGATTGAATTCGCCTACAACAACAGCTATCACTCTAGCATTGGAATGGCACCGTTTGAAGCTCTATATGGGAGACCATGCAGATCACCTACGTGCTGGACAGAGGTTGGAGAAAGCCAAGTGTTGAGGTCGGAACTAGTACAGTACTGCGCGGAGAAGGTGAAACAGGTTCGACAAAAACTACAAACAGCACAGAGCAGACAGAAGAGTTATGCAGATAACCGAAGACGGGATTTGGAGTTTCAGGAAGGAGACAACGTGTTTCTGAAGGTTTCTCCGTCAAAAGGAGTCATGAGATTTGGCAAGAAAGGGAAACTTAGCCCGAGGTTTGTTGGACCATTTGAGATCTTAGAGCGGGTGGGGCCAGTTGCCTACAAATTGGCCTTACCCCCACAACTGGCGGAAGTACACAATACATTTCACGTATCGATGTTGAGGAAGTATGTGCCGGATGAGTCTCATGTATTGGATTTTACCACGATGGAACTTGAAGCAGACTTATCATTTCCGATGAGACCGATCAAGATACTAGATAAGAAGGATCAGGTGCTACGAAGAAAGACAATACCGTTGGTGAAGGTTCTGTGGCAAAACCAGCACTCCGAGGAAATGACATGGGAAACCGAGGATGAGATGAAAAAGTCCTACCCTCAACTCTTTGAAGAATAATTGCGGCATTTCGGGGACGAAATGTTCTTTAAGGAGGGGAGGATGTAGCGACCGTAAATTATTAAGGTAAATTTTTCCTTGCTAAATGGGATTAAATTTGAATTCGGGAAATTTCATTAAAAATCAAAAATTTGAAGTTTTCCGTCAGAACCGATCGATCGGCTTCGAACAGCTTCGATCGGTAGACGATCGACCGGCTTCGTAAGGCATCGATCGCGAGACGATCGATCGCGTTATACGTACCGATCGATCGCCAGAGAAATTGCGATTCCCGAGGCAATTCCATTGGGAAACATTTTGGACTGATTTTGGGGGATTTCTTTGGGACGTATCTTGCCTGTTTTACCTGTCTAAGGAGTTCTAAACTCAGTAGTTTGGGTTGTAGTCAAAACCCTAATTGTTATCTTTTTGGAAATCCTTTTAATGGGAGATTTAAATTGCCTAAAATTATAGTAAATTTGGGCTGAACGTGGGACACTCTTTTGGGAGGTTGAATGGGCCTCTCTTGTGCTTATAGTTGGCCCAAGAAGAGTCCTTAAAAGTTTTGCTTCTACTTAGTAAGTTACCTAAGTAAATTGGTAACTACATAAGAGGAGATAAGATCCTATCTTAATTGCAATCAAATCAGAATATTTTGTGGTTAGTGGAGATCTCAATCTGGAGATTTGGATGGGCTGGGTTTGATTTTGGCCCTTGGATGAAGTGGAGACGGACGGTGGAGATTTGGGAGAAAAATCTATATAAACCCTAGGAAAAAGGGGCGCCCATCCCTTTGGGAACCGGCAGCCCTCTTTTCCTTTTTCTTTGGTGATTTCTTCTCTCCCATTTCGTTCTACCCCTTCTCTCCTAACCCTCAGTAAGCCTCTTCAAGTAGAGTGTGCTTTGGTGGTGGTTCGGTTCGTGTGGAGATCGCAAAGAAGCGGGTTTCGTTTCAAACCGGTTCACGTGCAGATTAGTACCGGTTCTTTTGTAAGATGCTCTTTTTCTCACAGCATATTTGCATGAAAGTTTTGATCTTTATGTTGAGTACCACGTGCTGATGATGTGTGGCAAGTTTGACTTATTTTCGTTCGGGATTAATTGTCCTAATTATTGATATCTATTCAATTGTTGCATACCGATCTCTTTATTGTTGTGATTTTCGCATACACTATTCGATCAAGACATCCCCGAGGTATACCATTCTTTTGCTACACTTTGGATCATGTGTTTGCTGTCTATTCCTACTGATTATACCATGTTTCGGGTGGTTTAAGGTTCTGGTCATGAAAAGTTGTCATCTTTCTTGAAATACATCAACCGATGTCATGTTCTTGCATGCTTTGACCTAATCAATCTAACTTGTGTCTAATCCATGTGTTTCTCATCCAAAAGCAGCAATATTTCAGATTTGAATCCTCTGGTATGTGGCGTCCTTGTGTGTCAAAAGTTGTACTTTGTGTTGTGGTTCTTTGTCCGAATAAAGTTGTCCACTTTAGGTAGTATATGCCTTAATTGATATGATATATGAGTAATATGATTATCTAGATGAGACTAAAGGATGTATTTATAAGAGAAAGTGTAAATCCTTGATGGAGCATTGCTCGTGGACCATAAGACCTCTCTAATGGATCTGACCAGGAGCCGAGGTGTCCTGGAATAGTTGTCCAATTCGCGGGTTAATGTGCCATTAAGACTAATTGGTAAAACAGTTTTTAAAAGAGACTTGTAGGCTGATTAATATACATTTAATGGTCTGACCATAAGCTAATAAAGGCCTATTATGATGTGGTGTTGAGTCTAAAAGACTTGGGTTAAGGTTAGGATTAGTGAAAACAAGTGAAAATTGAGGGATTACTAAATATAGTGCTCTCGGCCAGGATGTAACCTGCACCGACAGACTGCACTCTAAAATCCATAACTAATTGTAGAAAATTCGGAAAATTATTCTGTAAATTGGTTAATGACCTGAGGACATAGGGATGTCTGCTATAAAAATTTCAGAGACTTTTAAGTTCTGTATAAGTTGGGATAAATCCGGGAATGGGGCTGTTGTGCCTATAACAGTGACCATTCTCGGTTATAAATAAAATGCTACGCTAAGACCATTCATATATATATATATATATATGATATCACACAAGTAGGGTACTATGATATAAGAATCCCAGAGGGTACTTATGATAGTATCATGAATGCAGTATTGTCTTTATGCCAAGCATTATGTTCGTCAATGTTCTCCTCGCGGTGCCTAACATCGCGTATCTTCTATCATTGAAACCCTTATGACAGGTTAGAGTTATCCTTTTCTATTATACCAGCAGTAAGCTTTGGAGTCACTTAAGAGTCGTGAGGACCAGGGATGGCCTTGATTGAATTAGTGTGTGGTGATGACATTGGAAGAGTCTATACCGAAGAGTTCAGTTTCGAGTCAACCCGTGCTTAGGCACATACCTGCTATTGGTTAACCTCATGAGAGTCTGTCACTGTTGAATGCTGAGAATTTCAGTGAACTCCTCTGAGAGTCTTATTGACAAAGATTGTGAATTCATGAGAACACCATGTTGTGTAGACAGATCCAGTTCCATGTAAACTGCTTCTCCGCCAAGAGTCTTGTTGATACTCTTAGGTTGGATCATAGTATGCTCACGAGCCATAGCTAGACCCAGAGTGGTCTCCGATGATTATGAACCTCTGTAGTTCAGCCGATGACGGCAACGCGTGCGCTTTAGATTGTTAGACATTACGGAAGGTCTGCAATCTCCGCCCATTGTGCCCGTAAGCACCGATGGGGCCAGCATCCCTAGACGCTTGGCCGGGTTCCTACGTAGAACCTCTAGGATGTTCTGGTATTGAAGTCCATAGAGGAAGTGGACTGATCAGAGAGCAGAAATTGACATTTTCGACACATTGGTTGTCCCGATCAGATATTTTGCCTATCTCCTTACTCGTTGGAAGTCTGGAGTCATATTGTTTATATTGATTCATTTTACCCTGATCAGTGAGAGTTGTCAGGTGTTGTAATTTTTCCAGGTAAGTAAATCCTGTGTTCATTTTGTTCTGAGTCATTGGACCTGATTATCATTGAGTTATCTTATTGCCTTTATTTTCTGTGAGTTTTTCTGGCATCCTACTGAGTATTTCCTCTGGAATACTCACGCATCTTCTGATGCAGGGCGTAGAGCTGAAGAGGCGTGATCAGCATCCTTTTGGACGTGGAGGTTGGTACTCGTAGGAGTCGTGAAGGCTTGTTTGCGTAGAATTTACTTTGCTATTTGTTGGATGTTTATCTTTTTCTGGATAGTTGTGGCCTGCGTGTCACTCAGTTATTATTTTGTTTTCGTAAAAATACTTGGCACTTAGTAAGTCAGTAATTTCGTTTAGTTATTTCAATTCTTTTGAACGATTGTTTACGTCATCATGATCCTGCTATTCCCTTTTATGTTTTGGGATTTGTGGTGATGAATCGAGTATTCGGTCCGTCCCAAGTTTCCTACCCTTGTAACCATCATTGGATTATCGCTTCCGCGCATATCAGGGTTCTGGAAATTTGGGGCGTGACAGTCCATGTTTCTATGCGTAGTGTATCACAAATCATATGTGCATTCATGTTTCACTTCTAGATGGGAATTCATATCTAAAGTCTAATGCTTTATTAATTTCCCAGAGACGGTTTTCGTCTGACTATGGACGGAATCGGCCTGGCCTGAGCCTGAACCGGTCTACTTATTGTACTGGGTTCGGTCTGATAATTGACCGGCCAGGTCCAGCTTGCTATTAGACCAAATTGGTTGCCTTCCTCAGAAAGACGACTAGTTGGTTGCCCTCTGGCTGCGCCATGGGTTGCGGCCGCGACGACAACCGTCATCGCGCTGCCATCGTCCAGCCGGTGCCACCCTCCCTTCTCCTCCTCTCCTTCATTAGCTGTCTGCCCATGGTCCGGGCAGATTTGGAGGAGGAGATATGGACTTACCTTTGCTTCCTTCACCGCGGCTTGTGGCCTGGCGGAGGTCGAATCGACCCCTGGTGACCCGCCACGGCCCCTACCTCCTTTGTTGACGTCTCCGTCACCTCCATTGACGAAGAACCCAAAAAAAATCAAAACTTGATAAGAGGGGTATGGGATCCTACCTTGCATGCATGTTGATGTCACCCCACTGATCGCCGAAGGTCGCCGGGGTCGTCAGAGTCACTGTCGTCTCCAGCGTCGCCCGAGGTCGCTGATTGCCACCTCCTTGCTATTCACCCCTCGCTCCTCTCTTTTAAAACCAGTCGTCGAGGTCGCTGGAACTCGTCGGAGACCATCGGAAAACGAGTTCCCTTATCAACACCTCACATTCCTCTCTCCTTTCTCCTTTGAGGAAAGTCTGCTGGTCGAGGCCTCGCACAAATCATCATGTTGCATGCCTCAAGCGAAACATCTGTTGCCTCCTTTACTACACCTGGCCTTCCCCATGCTACCAGATGTTACCTCTCAGCTGCCAGGAGCTGCGAGTGGAGAGCTACAAGGTGTTACAAAACTGGTCGATTTCTCTCTGGATCCGCTGAACTGGACTGGACCGGTCCAGGTTTTCAGGGGGATTCGAACCTCTCAAGTCTAGGTTCCTAACCACTTGAGCTACAAAGACACTTTGATGCTAATGTTGCATAAAATTTATATTTATCATATATTTAACTTGGATTTCACTCTTCACACCCCATACCGGGTCAAACCGGTTCAACTCTCTGCGGTTTGACCGCGGTCCAACCGGACCAACCATCAATTTGGGTCGATGGCCGGTCCAGTTTTGAAAACCTTGGTTCAAAGATAATAAATATTATCCCTTCTTGAAGGATTTTCATCATGCAATTAATATTGCCACCAATAAATATTATCCCTTCTTCAAAGATCTGTCTAGGACATAAAATCATTGAACTGAGCCACTTGCCATAAGAGAACAATGTTGTCACCAATTAACTCTATTAGTATAATAGCATCAAAATCTCACATTAAATTAAAGTATCTTGTATATTATATTTACTAGCAATAACATCCTGCAACCTTATTCCTTTCTGTGAGAGAATTGGAGCCGTAAATCAAAGTAAAAAAAAAAATGAAACCATCTGATAAATAATTTATTTTACAATGAATAAATTGAGCTGATTCAGAAATCACTACATGATGAGAAATATTGGGATTCCAGAGAAGAAGAAGATGACCTAAAAGTGATGAGACGAGATTATGAATGCAATTCCAACTTCTTAAGAAATGAGCTTCATAATCTAGATTCTGCACCTTCAGGTCGCCTCCTTTTCTAAAATCTAAATATATTTCATCTACTTATGATTTTTTAATCGGCTCAATTTATTCATTATAGAATAAATTGTTTATCATGAATAAAATGTTTATCAAATGGGTTTACCTTTTGTTTTACTTTGACTTATGGATCTAACTCTATCATGGGAGGAATTTATCGTGCAATGATCTTGCTGCTATGAAAAATTATGTCCAAAGATCCTTTGATTTTAATGCTATCAATTTTGACAGTCAGAAATTTGGCAGCAATATTGTTCTATTAAGGAAAATTCAGTTCAATGATTTTGTATTCCACTTTGATCTCTTTGATATCCCATGCTCTAAGCAATTCTCTTGGAGTAGTAGCCAGAATGTAGATCATTCTTATTATGAGCCGTTTGAACACGGGATTTTGTTATCTTGCTTAACAAAATTTTCAAGCTCTATTTTGAGGTAATTTAACGTGGTGGTGCAAGGGTAGTAGGTGAGTTGAGACAGTTTTGGGAGTAGTTAGCTTTGGAAGGATGCTCCATCATCACTGCTTGGAGGGGCTATCTATTTATATACCAAAATGCTCAAGAAGAAGTCAAGGTTAGAGTATGACTAGCTCCAACACAGAAAAAATCTAAACATAGAAAATTATAAGAAAAAAGTATGGCAGGAATAAGTCGCTAAAAGATAAAGTCCTAGGTTGAAAATCCCACATACAAAACATAGGACCTCAACTACATGGTGAGGTGTTTGTGCGATAATCTTTTAGCATCATCTCAACAATACAACATACAATCTGACTGAGTTGAGATAGTTTCGGGAGTAGTGGGGTGGTTCAGCGAGATGGAAGTGGGGTTTTATTTCACGTGAGCCTTCATAGGCTCCTACTTTTACAAAGGGAGCCACATGGCTTAGAATTTTGAGTTTCCCTCTAAAATTTCTTCCAACGTATCATATGCAGCTACTAAATTTCGGATTTATGATTTTCCAATGTAGCCAATTTTTATGGGAAACTCACTTAGCAATTTTGGTTTTGTGGAGTTGCTTTCATGCAAACTTACGTACCCTGCTCAACCAATTTCATTTTATTTTGAGATGGCAAGTATTGGTGTGAGGAAGCCTCATGTAGCCCATTTAAATATTTGAAGTGGCTAGTCTTGACGTGGGATGCATAGAGGTCTCACTTAGCCAATTTGACACCTCTGGCCATTTTAATTTTGGTGGCTAGCTGTTCAGTTTGTTGTCATCAACTTTTAAAGTGAAAACTTTTGAGGCCTCACGTTGCCTATTTAATTTTTTATTTTCAAATAGTTATTTTAAGGTGGGGCACACTAGGCCACGCCAACCATTTTGAATGTTTGTAGCTTAGCCATTTTGATTTTGGTGGCATGCTATTGAATTTAGCAACTTCAGAAGTGAGACTTTTGTGGTCCCACGCAGCCCATTGGTATTTTTTTAAAATGATTATTTCAAGGTGGGGCCTTCATATCTACAAAATATACACATTTTTATATTTTTTTTACCTATATGTTAGTCCTAATTTTAGTTGAAAGTAAGGATAATTAATGGTTATTCATGTTAAGTGAGCAATTAAGAGTTTAGTAAATAAATGCGCTTAATTGATCAATTTAGATGCATTAATTAGATTTAAGAGATTTATATTTTATTATGCGTCTAAGTATATGTAATTTTATTTATGCAGGTTTTAAGAGTCTCAATTGTAGATCGCCAAAAATCATACACGTCGACGGGTTTTAAAGAGCTTCATTTATTTAAAAAATTGAGATCGCGTACAGAGAAGATCTAAGCCGTTTATTCACATTCAAGAAGAAGACGAGCGCTGACTAAAAGAGAAGAACCGTTCAGATTAGATATGGGGAATGAGATCGTTACGACGGGTTTTGACCCAATGAAAAGGGTAAAGATCGGCTTGGTATTTGGTTTAGTTCCGGTTCGGTTCGTTAAAAAAACTAGAAAATGAAAACAACCGAGCCGAAGCTCGGCTGCTCGAAGAAAAAAACACAGAACAGAGTTCGAGCTCTGTTCGAGAGGGACTCAGGGCCATTTGACAGCAAGGAATGATGGCCGGAAGAGGTGGCCTGAGACTCCGGTTCTGACCACGATGGTGATCGGTAACGGCGATGGGTCTCGACAGCAAGGGTTGGGTTCGAGATTGGCGGCGAAGCACGGCGGAAGAGAGTTGGGAATGGCCATAGCTCAAGCTTGGCGATGACGACGATGAGATGGGTGCTCATGCTCGGCGAGGCTCGATGGTATCGACGATGATGATGACGGCGATCGTGGGCAAAAGCCACGGCGGGATCTTGGTAAAGTCGACCATCAATAGAGAACGATCTTGGGCCACTTGCAGATCAGTCATGGTGACGGCGAAGCTTGACGGTGAAGTTAGGACTTGTGCTCGGTCCTGGAATTGGAAGGTTGAGAGGCAACGGCGATCGGGAGGAGCAGCTCACGAAGGATCGTGTACGATTTAGAAAGCACTAATTTGGAAGGTTCGATTTGGGCTCAATCGGGAAAACTGAGGCATCCTGGATGTGGAAAGTTGCCCTGAGGAGAGGCGTGCTCAACTAGGGAGGAAGACATCTGCAATTAGTCGACTCTGGAAGCTAGAATCGGATATAAAAATAGAACTGCCGGAAAACAGAGTTTTTTTGGAGAGAAAAACAGAGAGCTTTGAGGAGAATAACAGAGAACTTCGGCTGCCATATTGGGCAGGAATCCGGTTGGATTCCGGTGTGGTTTTAGCCGGATTCCAGTGGAAAAGAGGCCGAAGGAAGGGAAGAAGAAGGAAGGAGAAGAAAAGCCTTGATTTTGCACTGATTTTCATTTGCTACAGTGAACGATTCGAATTACTCCGGTAATCGGCCAAACGAAGAAGACAGTGAGTGCTACAGCGATTTGCAACAATATTTTGTGAACAGTGACTGTGAATAGTGTTTCAATGAATTCAACAAATTGGGCTTCTTCTTTCTCTTATTTTATGTCTAGCTAATTTTATTGTACTAAGACTAGATGAAGCCCTGCTGAATTGTTTGACTCTCGATGTTTATTTACAATTCTAAAGTAGTCATTTTTATTCCATGTGCTTAATAAATTTTGCTATGATTATTTTGTTTATCGAGAGGGAGTAGAGTAATTATTAGTGAAATTAAACTAAGGGTTTGCTATTGTTCGAGGGGTCTTAGCGAATTCTGAGGTACTATTTGAATAAAGTTTGCATTTTTATATTTGATCTTTGCTCGAGAGAGGGATATTAATTAAGTTAGATTTATTTGTTTAGTTGCATGTTCGAGAGAGCTGCACACATTATGATTATTCGTGACTTCGAGAGGGGCACGAATAATTGATCACTTGAATTGTAGGGCTTAACGGAGAGGAAAGCTATTTAGTTATGATGGATTCGAAGTCTTAATCTGTTTCTCATTAGATTATTATTTTCTTCGCATAAATTTTCTTACTTTGTTAAAAATTAGAACTTTTCATTCTGTTATAACTTGTTACATAAAATTCAAATATTTTCATTAGAATTAGGTTAATCTTCCAAGTTCTTTGGGTTCAACCTCGTTACCACTAGTTTATACATTGTCTCGTGCGATTGCGAGTAAAAAGAGTTAAAAATACAATCAATCAATTAGAGCTGTTGCCGGGGACTTGGTAACGGTTTGATTAATTCTATTTAGTTCAGATTTTTCTTGTAGGATTTTGATACTTGATTTTCTTGTCTTTAGAGGAGTCAATTTGGAGAGGCGGATAGTGACACTTGAAACTCACCAACGTTGGTAATGACACTCCTTCCCCTCGTTTGCAATCTATCAACCTTTTTTTTAAATAGATTTGGGTGTCTTTAATGTTTTTCTCTTTATTTCTGTGAAAGCATGCATTGCTAGTTGTGGATAGCTAGGATTACTAGTTGTCAATATTTAGGACTGGTGATTGCTAGTTGTGGATATCTAGGGTTATTTTGTGCTGTGGATGTGTGATAGTGTGGTTATAGTGTTGGTGATTGTGTGGTGAAAGAAAAAAAATGACTTCACCTTCCTATGGATTTAGCCATATGAACCCATACATATATTTTAATGATTATTATTCCTCACACACACCTACTTCCCCTCCCGTTGAAGTGTCATTCCCTCCATATCACTCATATCTTGATATTTATAACCATGGGTGGGAGAATCAATCCAACTTTGGGAGTAGCATATCTTCCCTGCAGCCCACGACCCATTTTATTTTGGAACCATGTGCCATTTACTTATGCCCCACCCATACTTTAATGGAGTGTCCTTCGGCCCATGAGTAACCGGAATTGGTGCGCGATCAAGTAAATGCGGCCCAAGGTCTTCATAGGTGGGAGGAACAATTTAATTTTTCTTGGCACACTCTAAACAAAAGAACCATGTTTGACCCAACCACTAATCCACCCTTACAAGGTATGTTAAGCCCTTATGAAATTTTGATGCTTTTTTTTATTTTATTTTGGTATATGGTGTTAAAGAACATGAAGAGAGCTTTTCAATGCCACCGATGGTGCTCAATTTGGAGTTTGGAGCAAAAAGTTATGCTAGTTTGAAGTTTGGTACGCGATCGATCGTTGGGGTACGCGATCGATCGCAACGGAAAAGATTGAATACGGAAATTGCGATTTTCAGTGGATTTTCTTTAGGAAAAAGATACCAATCTTAACCAAACTTAGAGAGGACGTTTATCTAAGGATTTTGGAGGATTCTTATTGGTGGAAGGAGTCCATAATTTAGGAGGAATATTTTTAGAAGAGATTTCCCCAAACTCTATATAAACCCTTGTAGTGTTGGCTTGTGCTATTGAAACCCTAACCCTAGAACGTCTAGAGACCTTTTTCTTCTCCTTCCCACGTTCACCCTTCTCCTATAAGGCTTCTTCTTGTGGGAGATTTGCAAGATCTTGGAGCGGGAGCTTTGGAAGAAGCGGAGGAGACGAACAATGCGTAAAAAGCGGAATTTTTGGTGACTTAAGAGTAGGATGGTTTTTTCCTATTCTATTCCTATTCTTTTTCTTATCATCTATGAATATTGATTCATTCATTTTTATCATTGATATATATACTGATTTAGATAGAATTTGATTCACGATTGGTTATACTAATCTTATTGTTGGTTATGTTCTTCGTTGTGTTCATGTTATATATCTATACTATGTTCTTAGATGGGAATACTATCAATGTTTGATATTTACTAATTGTATTGAGGTCTAAAGTTCTAATCTTTCACTGTTAGTTCTTTGATTTCATTGGTTCAAGTAGTCGCAAGTGCTGTCCTAATTTAATTATCCATATTCCAAAGGGTAGTTACTTAAAACTGCTAGGTATGGTAAAAGACATGATAAAAGAGGGTACTTTAGTAATTCTAGATAATCCTAAGGTCTCTAATTGGTCTAGGAGGGGAGTAATAATGTCTGTTAATAATATATTATCATCTATAAAGTATTACTAAAGAAGATAATCGAATTTAATTAAGAATCTTAATCTGTTTCTGTGCTGACAGTCTATAGTAAATAATTGATAACTAATTCAAATAAAATTGGAAAAATATAAAATCAATGGGGTTAGAAACTAGACTTAGACGAATATCTACAATAAATGTTTCAAGATTAAATTCAATTTGTGGTAATACTGAGAAGTGTCGAAATTCAATTGTTATGTAAAAATAGAACATTGTAATTAGGGAAATTTATATAATAGGGTATGAAAATTTTTTTTTTGAAAATGACAGACTGTAGAAATTATTTGCAAAAGAGGGTATCTGACAAGCCACGCAGGCGCCAATGCGGCCGCTGGTGCCTGCGTGGCATTTTTTTTAAACTGAACCTAAAGGCGTCGGTTGAACTGACGTCTTTCGTAGGAATACTAAAGGCGTCCGTTAAACCGACGCCTTTAGTAGAAATGCTAAAGACATCAGTTGAACCGACGCCTTTCGTATAAAGCTAAAGGCGTCCATTGAACCGACGCCTTTGGCATTTCTACTAAAGACGTCGGTTGAACCGACGCCTTTCCGGCCCTTATGCTTTTTTTTCCACACGCCTTCCTCTAGAGTGTCCACTCGACCTATTTCTGCGAGCACTCCAAATTCCGCCTTCACCATCATTTACAAACCTAAGCATGTGTGCCTCTTTTTCTACGCATAGCTCGAAGCTAAGCACATGAGGCGCAAAATAGAACATTTGTTGCATAGAATTGTCATCGTCAATTGGTATTACGGTAGTCCTTTCTCCATAAACAGGCATCTTGTGCTTCATACGAATTTTCCACAATCTTTGGTCCCATCCCAGTTTGTTTACCACTTGCATCTCTAGTTCCTCGTAAGTACTTGGCTTATTAATAAACAATCCTACACTTTCACCGCCTTCATATTCACCTCTATCAATTCTGCCACCATACATTAAGACAAATGAAACCATTTCTCCCCCCATCTCTTCTCACAAAACTTTTAAGAAAGAAACACTATCAAATACTACACAAATACAATATACTTAATTTCATACGATGCATCTACATTCATACGTATTTCTAACATATATTAAAAATATATATTACCTATAAAGACGCAAGCGACGGGGCGATGAGGTGGCCGGGGCGAGGAGGCGAGCCGAGCAATGGCCGGGGCGAGGACGGGTAGGCGGAGTCGGCTGAGATGGTGCCCGAGACAGTGGCGATGAGGCGGAGCTGGTTGGGACAATGGCCGGGACGAGGTGCGACGGTGGCAATGAGGCGGACCTTGCCGGGGTGAGGCGCGACAGTGGCAATGAGGCGGGGCCATGAAGTCGGGGCGATCGCGGTGATGAGACGGTGGCCGGGGCAAGGAGATGTGGAGTCGGGGCGATGAGACGGTGGCCGAGGCGGGGCCATGGAGTCGGGGCGGTGGCGGCGATTAGACGGTGGCCGGGGCGAGGAGCTGTGGCGATGAGACGGTGGCCGGGCCACACAACGGCGATGAGATAGTGGCGAAGAGACGATGGCCGGGGCGAGGAGATGTGGAGTCGGGGCGATGAGACGGTGGCCGGGGCAGGGTCGTGGAGTCGGGTCGGTGGCGGTGATGAGACGGTGGCCGGGCCGAGGACCTGTGGCGATGAGATGGTGGCCGGGGCGATGAGACAGTGGCAATGAGACGGTGGCCAGGGCGAGGAGCTGTGGAGTCGAGGCGATGAGACGGTGGCCAGGCGGGCCCGTGGAGTCGGGGCGGTCACGGCGACGAGACGGTGGCCGGGGCACACAGTTGTCGAAGATTAAAAAACAGGTCTTTTGGGCTCGGCGCGACCGAGCCCGAGCCCGATCTAAAAACGTAGTCAAAGGCGTTGGTTCAACTGACGCCTTTCAGTTATAACGAAAGACGTCGGTTCAACCGACGCCTCTATTGTGAGAAAATTAGATAAGGGCGAGAAAGGCGTCGGTTCAACCGACACCTTTAGTATTCCTACTAAAGGCATCGGTTCAACCGACGCCTTTAGTATTCCTACGAAAGACGTCGGTTCAACCGACGCCTTTAGCTTTCTACGAAAGGCGTCGGTTGCACTGACGCCTTTCGGTTCAGTTTAAAAAAAAGTGCCACGCTGGCGCCTGTGTGGCTTGTCAGATACCCTCTTTTGGAAATAATTTCTACAGTGTGTCATTTTTAAAAAAAAAATTTTGATACCCTATTATATAAATTTCCCTTGTAATTAAGGTAAAAGTTAGGAAAATATTATGAAAGTAATAACATATGCTATAATAAGTATTCTAAGAACTTTATATATATCATATAAGATTTTTCAGTAACTATTGCAGTAGAATGGACTATGTATAAGAATTAATATCATGGGCTAATGAAGGGTGGTTTGGTATTCAAATAGTCGTGTGTTACACTTGTAGTGTCGAGTCGGTTCGACTTTCCAATTGGAACTCGAATCATCATTTTTCATCTCTAAAATATTGATCTTTGAAGTCTAGACCCAGTGTGTCATAACTCAGTTGAGGACTAATATCGAGTATATAATTCACGGTGTCTTGAGAATCCAAATGTCTTTAGTACTTTGTTTGTGTGTCGATTCGGTTTGAGTCTCTAATAGGAGTATGCAATTCTCAACCCTATCTGTCTGTATTCTGATATTGAGTCTGAATAAGTGTTTTTTGGACACAGGTGGTGTATAATGAAAACTATGCACTAATACTTATTAACACTACTAATATTGTATAGTATGAACCAAAAAGTGTTATTACTATTCACTATACTTCTTAATAAGGATTATCACAATAAAGTTGGATAAGTAAAAAGACTAATCATATGGGGTAAGTCTAAATGAGCAAATAAATCAAAATTTCTGTCTTTCAGACAAGCGTTTGTGTCGGTTTGAGATTACACTTGGAAATCAAATCATCAAGGACCTATCCTTAAATCTTGACTTTGGATATATATTTATTCATATTATAAACCCAATGGTTTTCTAGAATGTTCCTATCTAAGGCTATACATGAACATATGTGTCTCAAAGTATTGGTTCTTTGATTTCTAGTCCTATGGTGAGTTTTGTTATTATCTGAGATGAGAATCTCCTTATTATTCTAGAAAGTGAGTCATATGTTGTTGAGATCCTTACTATTCTATTCATACTCCAGAAAGTGAGTCATATGTTGTTGGGAGTCTTCACTATTCTATTCATACTCTAGAGAGTGAGTTATATATTGTCAAGAGACCTTGAAGTTTTATTTATACTGCATGAGTGAATCATTGTGGTAAGAGTTACTCTATTCTCAGAATGTTGAGACCTCGGAGTCTATTCCAGTAAAAGATACCTTATGATCTTAGAGTATTGCGATCTCTATTCTTTTAAATATTACCTATATTGTCACATGATTGCTTTCTCCACTAGAGATCTTGCGAGACTCTTTCCAAAGTGGATTCATAGTATGCTCACGAGCCATTGCTAGATCTTGCGAGATCTTCTATATTTAGGGAGTTGCGATTCCTTACTGCCCAAAAAGAGGCACATACGTACGTTTAGGTTGTATGACATTACGGAAGGTCTATAGTTTCCGCTCATTGTGCCTGTAAGCACAGATGGGGCCAACATGCCTAGACGCATGGCCGGGTTCTGAAGGGAGAACCTCTAGGATGTTCTGGTATATTTTACCTTTTGCGATCAGTAAATTCAGCGAGCAGAAATTGTAACTCCTTGCACTATGGATGCCTGGAGCCTTTGGTATTTGTTTGGAGTCGTATAATTTATTGTCCTTACACTATACTTGAGAGTCAGAAACCGTTGTTGACTAACCTTTCTTTTTAGGTGTATAGACCTTAGGTTTAGTCCAAATGTTATTGAATATTAATATTCCTTTGTTATTTATTTCTCTTCATTCTGCTAGTTTCATCTTCAGTGGGTTTTTACATCCTATTAAGTGTTTCTATGAAATACTCATGCATCCTCTGATGAAGGCGTGAAAGATAACTAAGACAAGACTGGTGCAGGAGCAGGAAGGTGATGCAGAAGCTCAAGGATGATTGGAGAGTTTTCAATTACTTGCTTAGTTTGATAACTTGATGTCGTTACTAGTGGTTGTGTGCCATAGTTTTTAATGATTTCTTTTCATTGGCAATTTATGTTCTTTGTTGTAATAGAAGCTAAATAGGATTCTTTCGATATATTTACAAGGTTTTATTTTGAGATTAAATGATGAGTTTCCTTGTTCATGAGAGTTCTTGGTAATGTTGATTGCACATCCTTTTGTGATGATGTAATTGGCTGATTGGTTCGACTATCCGAGTCGCGTTCCAGAGTACCTTCCTCACCAAATATGGTATTTTTGATCGAGGTCAGGGATTTTGGGGCGTGACACTGGTCATAGACAATGTACTGCAGCATTTGTTTGTCGGCATATATTACTCTCTATTAGAGCAGAAGTAGATATCCCACCAGTGGTTATTCAAGAGAGGATTAAGGAGACATTTCACGTGGATATTTCATACACAAAAGCATGGAGGGCAAGGAATATGACCATCAAAGCAGTGTATGGTGATTGGGTTGAGTCCTATCTATTGTTGCCAATGTAATTGGAGGCAATAGTTAATGCCAATCCGGGAACCATTTGTAAGTTGGTGACGTCCCCAATGGAAGATGCTACGTGTCGACGGTTTGAGAAGGTGTTTTGGGCATTTGGGCCATGGTTTGAGGGTTTTAAACATTGTCTCCCAGTCATAAGTGTTGATGCTACTTTTCTATTGGTAAGTATGGAGGAGCCCTTTCAGCGGCGACTGCTAACGACAGGCACAAGGGTTCGTTTCCTCTTGCATTTGGCCTTGTTTCGGTGAGGATTACCCTAATTGGAGATGGTTCTTACGTATGTTGAAGGAGCAAGTTGTCTTTGATAGGATCTGTATCACTATCATATTTGATCGACATAAAGGGTTGTAAAAAGCTGTGCCAGAGGTATTTTCGCATCCGCATTTTTGTCACTGATATTGTATGCGACACATCAAGGCAAACTATCATAAGAAGTTTAAAAATGATGTATTGACGAGGTTGATAGGGAAAACTGCAATGGTGCTTACCGTAGATGAGTTTGATGAGAAGATGAAACTTATTGGTGTAAAAAATCCAGAAGCAAAATAGGTACTCAGGGAGGAAGGTGGATTATCACCTCAATTGTGGTCTCTTGCTCACGATGGTTTTACAAGATTTGGAATGACCACAACAAATATGGCTGAAAGTCTAAACAGCGTGTTAAAAGGGGCTCGATCATTACCCGTGCAAGCCTTAGTGTCAGCCACATTCTACCGGATCGTCAAATTCTTTGTGAAGCGACATACGGCCGGATTGGTCATGGCAACCCCATACACCCCTACTATTGAGTAGAAGATTAAACAACAAACGCGCCTTATTGGCAGCATGTGGGTTGACCAAATCAATTCTCACATGTATGAAGTGAGAACAATGCGTGGTAGAAAATATGTGGTGGATTGCAGCGATCATACATGTTCTTGCAATTATCCTCAGGTGTACAAACATCCATGTCGTCATCTAATTGTTGTCCATTCGAAGCGAAGATGACCCATCGGCGATTTAATTGGACATTGGTATACATCTGATGCATATAGATCAGTGTATGCAGTCGAATTCTTTCCTCCTCCTGATCGACAATCTTGGGAATAAAAGTCACCTATGTATGTGGTGAAGCCCCCAAGAGTGACACGAAAACCCGATCGTCCACGCACTAGGAGAATACGTAATGCGATGGATAGTGATGGCATGAAGACAGATGGTCGATCACACTACCATTGTGGGAATTGTAACCAACTTGGACATAACAGGCGTCAATGCCAAAACACACCTTCAGTGGATTGGTACATGTTCTTACAATGATCTTTATATATAAATTTACTTGGTTTATACATTCCTTGAAGTTACAATTAATTGTTGGTGTCTTTGTAGATATTATGGACCCAGGACCGATTGATCCCTCCATCCTCACAGAGCAGAGCTCGCACAGATTTGATGGCATATGGAACGGAGATGTATGTGCATAATCATTATCTCCTTAGTTTTGGATATTGCAGAAATTTAACTACTTTTCTAATTGTAAAGTACTTTTCATGTGTCTAGGATCCCGGGTGCATTGAATGCATTGAGCACTGGCAAAACATGCGCCATTGGGTAGTTGATGCGCTCATGTTGCCGTACATAGAGATGGCAGGTTTTGGGCACTTTACACGGTTACAGTATATCAAGATTGATAGGGCTCTCATCACTGCCCTAGTTGAGAGATGGAGGAGGGAGACGCAAACATTTCACTTGCATTTGGGGGAGATGACTATAACATTACAAGATGTTGTTGTACTACTCGGATTGCGAGTTGGTGGCATTGCAGTGAGTTGCTCGACTGTGGGCATTGACTGGAATGAAGTATACGAGCACCTTCTTGGACGAGTATGTCCACGTGAATCATTGAAAGGACAGACTAGGGTTAGTCTTTTGTGGTTGAGAGAGCAGTTCAGTTGCCTACCGGAGGATGCCACAGAGATTGACGTCGAGCAACATGCACGAGCATATTTACTCTATCTGATTGGTAGCATTATATTTGTCGATAGCAGCAGCAGCAGCCATGTGCACCCCATGTATCTCCTTTTGTTAGAGGATTTGTACACCGCGGGATAGTATGCATGGGGCAGTGCCACCCTTGCCTTCCTATATAGAGAGTTGGCAAAAGCTTGCCAACAGAGCACATTAGGGATTGCTGGGTGCGTCACCCTGATCCAGGTAACCATCAATAATCTTTCGCTACTATCTTTATTTCAAGTATAATATTTGATTCATACTGGGTGTGTATGTGTCAAACAGCTATAGTCGTGGGAGAGATTGCATATTGGCCGTCCAAACATTCACAGCACTCCACTAGATGGTTTATCTCCATTAGGAGTTCGGTATGTGTTATCTATTTAAGTTATTTGGTGATCTTCTATTGGCATTTTAACTAATGTATTTTTCATCTTCTTTATGTTAGGTTGAATGCTAAAAAGAAAAAATCTGGAAATCCTCACAGTGTCCTCATGATGTATAGATCTGAATTAGACTATCAACGATCCAGCCAGGTATTGGTCGTTCATATTGTACATGTTATGAATATAACGAATGTAAATAGGTAAAAAAAAGTGACACGAATACCATTTTCATATGTTGTGTAGGTAACATGGCAGCCATATTATGATGATGTGTTAGTGCAGTTACCTGGAGTATGTACGGATGGAGCGCATGTGTGGCTATCTAGGACTCCACTTATATGTGTAGACATCATGGAGATGCATGTTCCAGATCGGGTTATGTTGCAATTCGGATTGGAGCATATTTTCCCCCCTCTTGGTGTGGAGTTCATTGAACGATCATCGCATTGAGGTTGAGGGAGTTTTGATTGGAGGTCGCATCATGCGGCCTATATTACTAGAAGGGATGACTGGGCGACCACTCTCGTTCAAGGGGAGCCTGCTATGACGGAGCGAGATGCGGATAATGCATACATGAGATGGTACTTCAGGATTACGAGGAGACTTATCATGCCACCTGTGCATGAGGCGGGGATGTTATATCAACCGAGGGGCGACACTGAGCGGGCGTTGGTGAGTATCTCCGACTTCATATTTGATTTAATTCACCATTGTATGAGTAGATAACATATATTTTTTTTCCTTTGTAGCTTACTTGTGTGAGACAAGTGCACACTCAGTCTCATAGTGCTTTGGTAGACCGATCCTACGATAGCTTTGTAGCGGCATGTCAGACGATACACGATATCTCTGGTCAAGTTCTTGCGAGTTTGCCATTGCTTCAGCCAGTTATGACTGAGATTCCAGGAGTGGAGGTTGTTCTAGAACCTTTATCAGCTTCACGCGACATTGTGACATCATCAGTCGACACGACGGGTTTTACCCCATCATTAGTTGTTCCATACACCTTGGTCGATCAAGTTGAGAGGCCTCTTTCTTCAAAAGTATATACTCAGCGACAGCGTGCACTTCGAAAGTATATTCTCCGTGCACTCGGTTACCCCATCTTCAGATGCTATACCTGACGTTGAGCATGAGGAAATTCCAGTTCGAGCATGAGGACGGGGTAGGAATAGGTTGAGGAGAGTTGATTGAACACTTGTAATATTTTGTATAACTTTGTATACATTAACTTTATATAACTTTTGTAATATTATTTTTTTTGTAAGTTTTTATGTATATGTGTTATCAGGTAAAGAAAAAAGTCGGATTTAGAAACCGGTCCCCGATGAGGGATTGAGATAAGGCATCGGTTAAACCGACGCCTCTATGTCAGAGACCTATTTTTTTCCCAAGGGGTTGAAAGGCGTCGGTTGAACACTGAAGGCGTCAGTTGAACCGATGCCTCTCGGTTAAACACTGAAGGCGTCGGTTGAACCGACGCCTCTCAGTTAAATACTAAAAGGCGTCGGTTCAACCGATGCCTTTTATGTTAAATACTAAGGTGTCGGTTCAACCGACGCTTTTCGGGTCGGTTTTAAAAAAAAAGCCACGCAGGCGCCAGCGGCCGCGCTAGCACCTACGTGGCTTGTCAGATACCCTATTCTGCAATTATTTTCTACAGTTCATTATTTTTGTAAATTTTTTTTGGATGATTTATTATATAATTTGCCCATTTATAAATTGCACTTAACCCTTGTTTAATGAATCAAACGACAAGTGCGTATGAATTAGATTTAAAAATGCTCTAGGAGAATGGGGACCAAGGTGGAAGACGGAAAATGTTGATTTTTTTAGACAAGGAGGGAGGAGAAAATGGAATGAGTTTTTTTTATTGGAAAGGAGAAGATAAGTGAAAGGGGTAATCTAGGAATTTAAATTTTTAGCTTAATACCGTTAAATTCCTCCGTCAGGGTACAACGGTTATGTGGGGGTTTAATAATATATGTTAGTTAAGTGTTTTTTGGTTATAATCCATGGGGAAGGGGGGCTATGTTCAATTTACCAAAAATAAAAAATTGTTTAAGAAAGTGCTCCCAAACACCCTCTAAGGCTTTGGGATAGAAGTCACCTAAACTCTTTTAATGGATCTGCATGGCAAGGTACTTTGAACATGTATCTCAATATTATCGGGATGATAGGGAAAACAAGAAATAAATTCATTTTTGAAGAAAATGCTATTTCTATGGTACTACAACAAAATTGGCTTTTAATGATAGATTTTGTTTTATTGAAAAGAATTCGTTGATAATATTTATCATTAGCGACGGAACTAAATCTGTCGTAAAAGGAAAATACATTAGCGGTGGATTATTTTCGTCAGATCTATATCCGTCGGCAATGGCTCTCAGAGCATCCTATGATTCCACCTTGAAGAGATCTTTCACAAGAACTCTTAGTGGAGAAGCAGTTTACATGTAGCTGAATAGAAATTTTCAACAATAGAGGTTGCATTATTCAATAACTCAATCGATCATTTTTCATTGTCTGAGTCACAGAGGAGTACTAACGAGATTTCAATATCTCAATCAGTATGTGACTCACCAAAGGAGTAATAAAAAAGAATTCTCAATTTCAATCATCAGATGATTCACAAGAGAGTATCAACAGACTATCGATACATGGAATTCCTTCACCCTGCATAGCCCTAGATTGGACAATCTCCATGATCAGTTGACTACAAGATTCACATGTCACAATGTAACCAAGATAGTAGGGTTCGAGAGTTCAAACCCTATCTGGAAACTCCATTGACTCAAAGTTGTATATGAAGGTTGTAAACACGTGGCACATAATGCCACTTAGGACAACTTGACCATATCAGCCTTTATAAGTGAATTACCTTTACTTTGATACTTACTAATCATGTCTTACAATATATTATAAGGTTAATATAACCATATCTTATCATATCCTTTAGTCTTAGTAGATATTAGTGTCTTAAACCCAAAACACTGTGTATTGTCATATGCACAACAGTCCACTTCCATCAACCACCACAGTCTATACATCGCGAATTATATTATGAAAATTTTATTGTAAGTATCCCTAAGAGTCTAGTTTTTAACCACGTTGACGCTTATTTTTCTGATTTTTCTACAATTAGTTATGAATTTTCGATTACAGCTCGTCGGCACAGAACCAGTTATAACCGAGAG
This sequence comes from Houttuynia cordata, assembly GCA_039654745.1. Taxonomy (NCBI): domain Eukaryota; kingdom Viridiplantae; phylum Streptophyta; class Magnoliopsida; order Piperales; family Saururaceae; genus Houttuynia; species Houttuynia cordata. The sequence continues at coordinate 34,059,185 of CM077502.1, forward strand.
CATTAGTCTTAATCCGATTTGATTAATTAGGGGTAATTACTCTCAAATTTAATTAATAACACCTTTCTGACTTTAATTACCTACTCCCTATGTATATTATAGAACTATAATGGTTCTGGAATTAGGTAATTTTCCCATCTTAAGATGTTTCCCATACTAGATTGTTTGTACAAGTGCTATCTCATTACTACACATACCACCCAAGCGAAACAATTAATCCCAAACACTTGCACCAACCAGCAACGAACTAACATATCATCAAGAAGCTATTTTGGGAAATAAGAGAGCATTGACACAAAGATTCACATGATTTGAGGTAGTATTTCACATTTGACTTACAATTAAGGTTACTTACTGATCTACACATGAAATATGTATTTTATTATCTCCTAAACTTATATTTATGCTAGTATTTGATAAGAATTTCTACTACTTTAATATAGTTTTTTGTTTTTGTAGGAAACAAGAGTAATACACAGAAATGAGGTGAAAATATACTTCAATAGTTAAATTATCATAACTTCATGTAAAAATGTTGGATTGGACTGATTCGAGCTTCATGTTAAAGCTCAAGAAGATATCTTTCCAACTCTACCAACTACGTACAATTCGGAGTTTGGAGCAGAAAGTTATAGCCATTTGAAATTCATGAACAGTAACTACGATCGATCGGCTATCAATGCGATCGATCGCCTCAGCTGTAAAAACAGTGTGTTGAAGGAAAGCGATCGATCGGGCTCCAAAACGATTGATCGTATCTACTAGAATTTTTGATCCGCACAAGATAGTAACTACGATCGATCGGTATCATACGGCATCGATCGCCAGAGCGATCGATCAGAGGAAAATAATGAAGGAATTGCGATCGATCGGTAGACGAACGATCGGTAATATGGAGCGATCGATCACTGTGTGCGGAAAAACAAAATAAGACCTATTTCAACTCGGATTTGGAAGGGGACTTCGTGGTTTCTTTTTAAACTTATAAATAGGCCTTATGGAAGAACGTTTTGGGCTAACCCTTGGAGAATTTAGAAACCACCTTTGAGCTAAATTGGAGGCTAGAGCAAAGAAGAGAAGAAGATGAAGAATATGAAGAACATGATGGTGATTTCTCTTCCAATGCGAGGCTAAACACTTTTCCAAGGCGTAGATGAAGCCCAATAATCTGGTTGTGTAGTTTTTTTCTCTCATCTTATGTTTTTACTCTAGTTGGTGTATGGATTTCATTGTATAATCACTGTTAATTCATTAAAGGTTTGTTCTTTGTACTCGAGAGAGACAAGAGTGAATTCTTGTGAGTTTCAATCCGAAGAATACTTGCGTATCCGAGAGGAACGTAAGTAGACTGAGGTGTTATATATCAATAAAGTTTTATTGGTTTATACTCGAGAGAGATAGATCACAATTCTATGTTTTAACCGTTTTATGTGTTACGTCCGAGAGGAGAGCACTAATTTTGAGTTGACAAGTATATGTTCGAGAGGAATATGCTAGCCAATTGGAAATCTTTATTCAAAAGAGAGAGAAATGATACACTAATTTATTGTGGTGGATTCGAAGCCTTGGTCTTCACCATATTAATTAATTCTCACTTAGTTTAGTTAAAGTTCATTGCTTTCTTAGTTTAGAATCAACATTGCTGCTTTCCTTTGAATTTGGTAAAATATTAATCCGTCCCTGAGGTTCGACAACCCTTTCTATACTCGCCGTAGTACAATTGCCTTGTGCACTTGCAAGGGTTTATATTTAAACGATCACTTACCCTATATAGAACATACATGCTGTATGACTCAATATAAATTGATCAAATAGTAGGACAACTTTATTTGGACAGAACGTGACATGTTCTTCAACAGTATGAAACAAAGTATTTAGATGGTCAAACAAAGTGGGGATGCCTTCTAGGTACTAGCACGAGAAGATCGAACACATATTGATCATAAGGATGCAAATACACATGCATATAACACATTCATCAATGTTTCCTCCATGAAACGATCTCAAAATCAATATTAACAGCAATACAAGGATATGAACTCAGTCTCATAATCATTCAAATATGATTTCCATACTCAATTAGAATTCATAGAATAAAAGTAGGGAAAAATCATCCTACCACTTGCACTCACTAATTGCTTGTTCCCACGCGTGATGCCTCCTTCGTCTCTTCGATCCAACATGATTTAGGGCAAGGAATAAGGGGAATTGTGGTGCTAGTTTAGGAGAATTGAGAGGAGAAGAAGAAGAAAGAAAATCACTCAAAGCACACTCAAGGGAATGGCGCTTAAAAGAAGTGGTCGGCCCCCTTTTTGGAGTGTTTAAATAGGTGGTTACCTATTCTAGTAAGCCTCCATCTCAACCCTAGATCTCCTTCCCACTCAAGATCCCAGCCATCCAAATTCAAGACCTTTCCAATTTGCCGAAGACGTGCTCCCCAAATCCCTAACCAACTTATGGTAATTTCCAAATTCCCTCCTATCAATTGGACGCCCTTTTCAATTTGGCATCTAACTCTGATTGGCTAGGAAAAATCTTGGGAATAATATCTTTTAATTCTGATTGGTCCTTCTTACTTAGTTTCCTATTTGACCACAATCTCGTTCTCATTTACCAATAGGAGCCCAAATTAAATCTTTCACCAAGATTTTCTCTCACATCCAAAACTAACTTCATCGTGACATGTCAACCTCGTGCACAACGCCCTAGGCCCTGTGTCCATGTGGCTCTGGCGCTCAAGTGATCCTGACGTCCAGTGACCCTAATGCCCAGTGCATCTGACGTCCAGTGTCTTCCCAGCTTCTGTTACACGTGCCAACACCTCACAACATCTCCTTGACTTCTTGCGTTCAAGGAGTCTAAACACACTGTACTCGTATCATGGCGCTTGGCCCCACTCCTGGCGTCAGGTGCCCCTAGCCCCTGGCGCCAATCCAGCCTCAGCGCTAGGTTGAGCCTAACGCCAGGGCTAGTCCTTGTACCCTGGTGTCCTGCCTAATCTAGTCTATCGATTCCACACTTCCATGTGCATCAAAATAATAATTAAACATACCACATTATATGACATAACCAAAAATCTAAACACGCACCAAAACTTTCCTATTTTAGACCAGTTTCCTAAAATAGCAGTTTTAGTAAACATACCGATTTTTCGGGTGTTATAAGACCAGTGGCATATCTATTTGCCTTACCCCCACAAGTTGTAGATGTGGATAGTACATTCCATGTCTCCTTGCTAAGGAAATACATTCTAGATTCTTCTCACGTTTTGGATTATACAATAATGGAGTTGGAAGCATATTTGACTTTTCTAGTAAAGCCTACAAAGATTCTATATAGGAAAGATCAGGTTTTACACAAGAAAACAATTCCTTTAGTAAAAGTGTAATAGCGGAATCAGCTCTCTAAAGAGATGACTTGGGAAACATAAGCATAGATGAGGCAGTCTTATCCCACGCTTTTTGATAATTAGGTTACTGCATTTCGAGGATGAAATATTTTCTAAGGAGGGGAGGACGTGACGACCATGAATTTTGTAAAAAAAATTATTTGGACGACCCAAATTGGGAAGTGAAATTTTCCAACTCAATTTCTTTGAATTATTTGTGTTATGTTGTGTGAATTTATTCTCTATTTGCAATAGAACTATGAATTGCAGAAAACCCGATTTAATCAAGACTCATGGGCACTAGGGTTGAGCCTAGCACCAGGGTTGAAGGAGTGTCTAGCGCTAGGGTGAGGCTGAGCGCCATGACTAATGGAATGTGGGGTGCAGCATTAGTGTAGGTCTTCTGATTGATAAGTTACAATTTTTGGTAGTTTCCTACATAAGTAAAAATCTAGTTGGTTTCTGAAAGTTACCATTTAAGTAAAAATCTAGTTGGTTACAAATTTACTGGGCGCCAGGTAGTTGTAGATACTATGGTTAGTTACCTTTTGATTTGAATTCGAATCAGAGGAAGTTTCTCTTTTATAATTTGGTTTAATATAGGAATGAACATAGTATCCTATAATTATAAAGTTGGAAGATTTATGTGATCGGTTATAATTGTGCTAAGGAAGGAAAGGGTGTGACCCTCTGATATAGAGGGACACCAACAAGGAAAGGACGTCAAGATTTTTGGGAGTTAGTTAGGCAGTTAATAGATTTGGTGAATGGATAAATATGGAAAGTAGAATTGCAGTAGGTTTAGAGATTGGAATCAAATCAGAACTGGGCGCGTGAGGAGTCTTAAGGGGAGGCTATTGCTTGATAGATCAGATTGAATAGGGTTAATCAAGGGTGGAGATGAGTACTACTAGAACTAGGAAACTAGAATAATATAAAAGGCTGAGAGTGTTGGCCAGCCCTAGGTATTGGCCGACCAGACTCCCCCTACTCTCTCTCATGTGCTCTCTCTCTCAGTTCTCTCTCCCTTTTCCTCTTCCCTATCTTTTGTTGCTGATTGGTATGCTTGTGCGGCACAAAGTGGAGTTCGTAGGAGATTTGATTCACAAAGCGGGAAGGAACTGCTACAAAGAGGTAGGATGGTTTTTCTCCATAGATCTATTTAGGCATGTCTTCAATAATGAGATTTGCATAGATTCATATATCATAATGACGTTCATCTTGTGCTTTTGGATTATATTATTGTAATGGAGTCTTTGAGTTATGTTCATGTGTTAACCAAATCAATCATGCCGATATTGATTGAAAGCTATTGAAATTTGCATAAATGATTCCTTAGTATTGTTTCTATGCCACATGCATTAGATTGGTAGGAACTCTCTTCTATTTTGATGATGTGTCATTGTTGTTTTGAGTTGAATCCTTGTTGTTTGATTTAAGTCATTCCATATTAGGATGAAATTAAGTTCACTTGATAAGTGTTTAACTCAACCGATGTTCTGATTGTTTATATCTTGTCAATATTATATTGTTATGATCCCTAATTAGAGTAGACTTTCCTAATTTAGTTAATCCTAGTTGGAGTAAGATTAGTTTATTACTTTCCTAGTTATGTTTTCCTAGGCATGCTACTTCTATTAGGATCTATTTCCAAGTTTATTACTTTCCTATCTATAGTAGAATTAAGTAATTATAAGACTACATGCCTGAGACTATAAATTGGGTTTTAGCCCTACTGCAACAATAACATGAACAATAATATTCAGAATGAGATCTTAGTTTTTCTTTGTATCTTCCCTCTCTATTCTTCATCTTATTCTCTCCCCTTTCACTCTCTACATCCTCCCTTTCATCCAACCTTCTCTACTTAATCTATTGTAGATCCTTAAGCATATTAAGGAGATACAACATTGGTATTGAAGCCTATCAATCCTAGGGATTACAATGACGAAACCCAGTGAAGTTTCATATGAAAAACCTCCTGAATCAAGAGCTTCCAAGGGTCAACAGGTTGAACGGAAAGTTCAAAGCCCTACTATGGCATAGCTTGAGGAGAAATACTGTGTGCTTCAGACAGTGGTTCAGACCTTGTCTCACTCGACGAATCAGTGATCCCAATCACTGGAAGCCAAGGTTGATTAATTGCAAATCAACATGGTTGAGTCACGTGTAGAGTTGAATTAGCAGATGGCCAAACTCTTTCATCGGCTTGATCAGTCACAGCTAAACCAATATGGCACTTCTTTCGCCTCCATATCCGCAACTTCTTTGGCAGTTTCAGCCACGTTGCAATCAGCTGCCCCTATTCTGACTACCACTTCAGGAAATCAACAAACCCTTGACAACAACCCCTACTGGAATGTCCGCAGGTGTTTCACAGATTCAGTTTGGCACTTATGCGCCAAATCACATGACTACACTACCTATTTACTTGTCTTATGTGGATAGGAGCAGCATACTTCCAATACCATCTCAGCCGATGGTCGTTCTTGCATCATTACAACATCGAGTTCAACAACAAGGAGACCATGAATTTGATTCAACAAGTTCAGCCCATGCTAGAGCATTACACAACCAACAATCACCTTCATGACTAATCCCCTATTTGAATAATCCAGGCCCTACTCAGATTTATCCACCCAACTTCCCTGGCCGCCAACAATTGTAGCATCAAGAAGAATTGGTTTATGAAGATTTGCAGGGACATCTTGACCTTGATGCAGCCTATGCTGATTTTGACCAAGAACATCGACAACAAGATCGACATGATGCTAACGGGTTCTTTGGTTGAGGTGGTTGCCCTCCAGAACGAGGCGGCTGTTATTGGCAACATGGTCGGGGTGATAGAGGCCGACCTGACCAGGGCCATTATGATGACTGTAAGGGTGTTGATTCCGGATTCCAAGCAAGCATTAAGCACTTGGAATTTCCAAAATATCATGGTGAAGACCACACTGACTGGATTTTTCAAGCTGAATAATATTTTGATTTTTAGAATACGCTTGGCTTCATTACATTTTTGAGGTGATCCAGTGTGATGGGTTAGGTGGCTTTTACGACATCATCCGGGTATCTCTTGGGAAGAATTCATGTATGAGTTATGTGTTCGTTTTGGTCCTATTGAGTATGATGATTTTCACTCTCTTATGCCTCAAGTGATCCAGAGGGGAACTATCCAAGAATACCAAGCCGAGTTTGAGCATCTTGCCAATCGCGTCCCTCAATGGCCCAACTGTGCACTTAAGGGGGTCTTTCTATCATGTCTTCGTGAGCCTATCCAATCTGAGTTCCACTATTCTCGCTCCCAGACCCTGCGTGAGTCCATTCAGCTTGTGCGCATGGTTGAGGAAAAGCTCCAACATTCAGGTGCACCTACTCAGTTTTCTCGGCTACCCCCTACTCGTCGTCCACTACTACCTTCTACTGGTCAGCCCATTCGCAGCAGACCCCATCCAGGTAACTCGTCACGTGCTGCTCTTCCACGTTTATCTCCAATTGAGTTAGAGGATAGACGGTCTAAAGGTCTTTGCTATTATTGTGATGAAAAATTTACTCGGAGACACCGCTGCAAGTCTTTTCATGCTTTTAAGGGGGATAATAATGAGTACCTCAAAGATTATATAGCTGATGATTATCAAGATGACCAAGCTAATTATGATGATATAGTTGTGCCTGAGGGTGATTGTGTGGAGATTTCTATGCAGGCCTTTTCTGGTACTTATCACCCTAGGACTTTTCATGATCATGGTTGTATTAGAAAGCAACGAGTGCCGCTTGGGATGTACTATCTGGAATTCCGCTACATTCAATGTGATTATTGGAGATGGCAAGTGCCTACAAAGTATGGGTGTCTGCCCTAAAGTGGTCTGCTTATACAGGGCCATAAATTCCCACTAGACCAATATTTGCTTCCTACTCAAGGCGTTGAGGCAGTGCTTGGCGTCCAATGGTGGCAGGATAATTTTCTATTATACCAGGGACGCTTGTGGGTACTCAAGGATGACCAGTTGTGACATGATATCCTTCATCATTTTCATTGCACACCTATGGCTGGTCATGATGGTATTTTCCACACTCATAAGAGGGTGCCGGAAAGCTTCGCCTACCGTGGTATTAAGCATGATGTGCAGCTCTTTGTTGCTCAGTGTGATGTGTGTCAGCGTGCAAAGGTGAATACTACTACCCCCTTGAGCTTACTTTAGCCACTCCCTATTCCTGAGCATATTTGGGAAGACATTTCTTTGTATTTTATTGAGGCATTACCATTGGTACAAGGAAAGTTAGTTGTACTTGTGGTTGTCGATTGACTTTCCAAATATGCCCACTTCTCTGCTCTTGCTCATCCTTATATAGCCTGGTCAGTTGCTGACGTTTTTGTGCGCGATATTTCTCGCCTCAATGGGATGCCATGCACCAATGTTTGTGATCGGGATAAGGTCTTCTTATCGAAGTTTTGGCAGGAGTTTTCCAAATTGCAAAACACTAGCTTCCGTATGAGCACTGCATATCATCCACAGACTGATGGTCAGACCAAGGTGGTCAATAGATGTTTGAAGTAGTATTTACGTGGTTTTGCAGGGGACCGACCTAAGACATGGCTATCATTTTTGCATTGGGCAAAGTGGTCCTATAACACTGCTTATCACACTACAGCTGGTTTTACACCATTCCAGGTTGTGTATGGTCGGCCTCCTCCCACCATCATGAGTTATGTTCCATTGCGGTCTCCTATTAGCGAAGTGGACAATGCTGTTCAGACTCGAGATGAGGTTCTCCGCCAGCTTCACCAACATCTAGTGGCTGCCCAAAATCGTATGAAGCAGGTTTATGATCGTAGCCATTGAGACCGGGAAATTCAGATTGGCGACTTCGTCTATCTTCGCCACTAGCCGTACCGCCAGTTGTCCGTCTACCATCTAGGAAACGCGAAGCTTTCCCAGCGCTTCCATGGCCCATATCCTATCATTGAGCAGATTGGGGATGTTGCTTATTGATTGCAATTGCCTTTGGGGTCCCAAATTCATTGTCTTCCACATTTCTAAACTCCAAAAATATGTTGGTGACCCATCCGCTGTCACTCCTACTATGCCACCACCATTACCACTGGAATAGTCATGGCCTATACCTCATCCTATATGACAGAGACGACGCATTTGGCATAAAGGTCGTGTGGTCCAAGAGATTCTAGTTTCATAGTTGCATCAGCTGCAAAATGACGCTACTTGGGTGATTGAAGATGAATTTTATGCTCAGTTTCCTAATTGGTCTCCTTGAGGGCAAGGTGTAAGTGGAGCGTGGTGGGATGTTATGATCCCTAATTAGAGTAGACTTTTCTAATTTATTTAATCCTAGTTAGAGTAGGATTAGTTTATTACTTTTCTAGTTTATGTTTTCCTTGGCATGCTACTTCTATTAGGATCTATTTTCGAGTTTATTACTTTCCTATCTATAGTCGAATTAAGTAATTGTAAGGCTACATGCCTGAGACTATAAATAGGGTTTTAGCCCTGCAGCTACAGTAACGTGAACAGTCATATTCAGAATTAGATCTTAGTTTTTCCTTGTCTCTTCCCTCTACTCTTCATCTTATTCTCTCCCCTTTCACTCTCTACTTCTTCTCTTTCATCCAGCCTTCTCTACTTAATCTATGTAGATCCTTAAGCATATTAAAGAGATACAACAGATTAATTTGATTAATTAAATAACAATGATTTAGACCTTTGTGTTCTAAATGTCTACTATGTTGTTATGTGTTTTAGATATGCTCTGTGTTTTAGATAAACTCTGGAAATAGACATTTTGGCATTTCCCGTGGCCTTCCAATTTATAGCTGGCGGCTGGCGCCTTATATTTGCTACTAATTCCCGCTCCTCAGGCTTCACTGTAGGAGTCTTTCTTTAGCAAGAAAAATGAATAATAATAACAATAATGATATTAATCACATTAAGGCAAAATGTACAAAAACATGAATTTTTCTCTGTTTTTCTTATACATATACTAACATGTTCAAGGGAGAGAGGATTTTGCAAATAGGTAAACTGCTCCTCCCAACATGATCAAGTGGCAATTATCGAACTTAGATCCAACCAACTGCTACATACCATGCAAATCAGACAAGTGATTTGTCTTGAAAGTAACAAGTATCCAGCTGCCAGCTACAGTGGTTGTTCTTTTCCTGTTTTTATCTTCATGCATTTAATCAGAGTTTTCTCTTTTAGCTCCCGTGAGAAAAGCTCCTTGTAGTAGTTTTCCATAGTAATTCGCTTGTATAATGGATTCCCTTCGCTAATAAGACTTCTCGCCGGGCCAAACTCCGTTTCGTATCTAGGACTATGGAATGCGACAATGGAAATTCTTTCCTGCTCTGAGTTGACAGTTGCTCGGTGCATATTGCTAATGTAGACCCCGTTGCTTATCACCTACAAACACATGGTCAAGAGAACAACTATAACATTAATAATTGATGTTAATCAGCCAATGTGGTTATATTTGGAAGATAACCAAGTTTTCCAAAAGCTCAAGCTATCAAGAAATGATCTTATACATATATTTTATATTCCAAGAAAGTTGACACTCATGCTAGTTTAGAACAAAAAAAACGCAACTGGATTTACCTCCAACATGTCTCCAATGTTGACTATGAAGGCATTTGGGAGAGGTTTGACAGGAACCCATTTCCCATCTTTTCTTACTTCAAGTCCTTGAGCTTCATTAGCCTCAATCAAAAGGGTGAGGCCATCAGCATCGGAATGTGGAGTGAGTCCAATGACATGCTCAGGTTGGGGGCATGGAGGATAATAGTTTATCCTAAAACCTTGGTACCCATCATCAAAAAGCTTTTTCATCTCTTTATCACCCATCTTCAAAGCCCCTCCCATCAGCCTTACCATAGTCAATGCTATCTTTTGCACCTCCACACCATAAGCCTCAAATGCTTCCCTACGATTAAAGAAAGTAAAGATGCATGCTGTGTGTTTGTCTCATGAATCTTTCAAATAAACAAGTTGAAGCTAACCTGAAAGTGGGAGGAAGGTTTTCAAAATAATAGAGGTTCCTTGTTTCTGTTGGGAGGTTGACCAAGGCAAGAAAATCAGCCAATCCAGCTTTTGATCTTCTGATACCACAAAGGCTTGTCCAAAACCCTCGATGTCACCAGGTCTTTGCCATAATTTCTTCTTCTCTTCAAGGGGAAGCTTGAAGAGACTTTGAGTTTCTGACTTCATGTTCTCAATTAGCAAAGTGCTCATACCATGGTTAATCAACTTCAAAATAGATTTTAAAATTTAGCTCCAATTTAAAATATGTGATAAACATAATTTCTGCTTGAACAAACAGTGTTTAACATAAATAATTTGGGCGGCCTAAAGAGATTTCATGCGCTGGTTTATTCATCATGTGCCTTGGAGTCTTGACCCATTGTCATGATCTCATCTAATGCATCCTCATGAGTTTCATTTAGGATTTCATCCATGAGGTTAGAACATTTGTTCCAAAGAATAATCAAAATACAAAATTACTAGATTTTCCTTTCTTTTTTCTTTTTATAAAGAGGTGTCCGAGTATGACCAGAAGGATCAGGGCAACCAGCCTCTTAAATCACCGTATCCAGCCAGCATTCCCTGTAGGGCATTTACTCGGCCCATTCTACATATGTACCAGGTAAGTCCTTAAATGATCCTTCTGGGTGGACAATTGAGTGAGGTTCAAATTCAGGACCTCTGCTTAGGCAGTGACCTGGCCACCCCTCAAAGAACCCTGTTGGTAAATGATAACTAAATGTTCACACTTTATGTTTCCCATTAGATCTTACTATCCTCACTCAGACACTACGAAGGTTGGCTATTCGCCGTTTTTAATTCCACGATTACGACAAATGATACGCTAGGTTAATAAGGAGGATTAAGGCAGAACATACCTGAAAGAAACCCCAATCCTTGCAGGCAGAGTGCAACATGTCCAATTCCTGATCAGGTGATTCTTCCATAAGGAGTTTCTTCATGTCAATGACCGGAATTGCGGGCAATAACGGATCAACATCAATAACCGGAGGATCTTGATCTGTACATAGATAACGTGATGGGATAGTGGACATTGGCACTTTAGCAAGCTCTTGAACACTAGGCACTGGCAAAGAACTTCCCAGGCTCTTCAGCTGAGGAAACTCCTTAAACTCCATTGTTAACTAAGAGAATTAAGTTCACTCAAGCCGAAGAATTCCTCTAAATTCTTATATACTTGTATTAGCCTTACCAATATGCCCTTGGCACTTCCTATTCTTGAGTGTTCTCAATATCATTCTGTACTTGTTTGCAAACAAGAACTATGTCGTTACATCATTAGTTATATTTTTTTGATACATTACATCATTAGTTGTATGATTCAAAACAAGTTGAACAAAAAAAACTCGCTTTATTGATGGAGACTACTTTTTCCTGTTTTTTAGCAAATATGTGAAAAATGCTTAAAGAACAGTCTTCAGTCAAATAACGTGCTCCTCATTTGTGTAACATGACTATTTACCATATTAAGTATATTACTCCAACCAAAATTACCTGTATAGATTAGAAATAAGAATTTTCATTTTGGTTTTCTAATCCAGACTGGTAATTTCGAACACAGGAAGTGCTATTAGTTTAACTGAACTGTCATTTTTGTTATGTTATAGGCTGATCAGCTGTATTAAGCACGCAGGTCCAAGTTTGATACTCCCTCCATTCCATTTAAATAGTCTGATCTGGAAAATAGAGGACAACGGGGGAAAGCCTATTGAACATTCTCCAGAGTTCCTTCGGATATCAAGGCCGGCCTATGGTGAATTGAAACACTTTCATTAGTGGAGAGCACTGACATCATTGACTCTTTAACTGATAATAATTATCATCAAAATATTCTCTCTTCCTTTGAGATCACCGTCATCTTATATTTTTAATTTGTCATTTTTCATTTGATGTTACGTATAATAATTTGATATCCAAACAAACGATAAAAGTTTTTGCCATCTGATTTTCCAAATACCAGTTGGAAACAAAATTATTGCCGACAACATTAGACGCCTTCATTGAATGCATCGTTTCTTCGTCACTGTAGTTGAGCATCAACTAACAAGCAAATGTTTATATATCAGTTAAAAGAAAATGGTACTCCCTCCGTCCAAAAAAACTGAATACAGTAGAAAAATTACGGATCAGGTGATTGGATTTGCCCTAGAAGCCAATAGATCCTTATGAACGTGCATGTGTTGGGTAAGTGGAAACTTGAAATGTTGTCGGCCCCACAGGCCAATAAATCTAACCCATTTATAAACAGCCAAGAATTTTTGGACGAAGGGAGTATGAAAGTTTCTATCAAACAAACTGGTAATGTCAAAAACTACCTCCGTTCCATCTCAAAGCTCATTTTGGAAAAAGAGAAAAAGAAAAAGTTTGTTTCATATTAATAACCGGCACTGTTTGGCTCAATTTGAGTTGTTGGTTCTAAAAAAATAGCAGGTAGTGGATGGGTGTTCTAGAATCTTACGCTTACTTCTACTACCTGTTTAAGGCCTTGTTTGGTTGCCACTTTTCGCATCAGATTCTCTCATAATTAGGCACTTTCCGGGCAAGCGTGTTTGATTGCGCTACTTTACATGAATCCCCCCATGCAGTGAAGTCGACTTTCTGCCCCAGATTCTGGCAAAAGTCGACTTCATGCATAATCTCCCCGCGAGGAGATTTCCACGAAGAAGCGCGGGCTGCTAAAAAACGGGTGAATTTTTTCCACTTGTTGCCCCTCACTCCTCGTGTACTATCTCAGGGAGAGAAGAAGGGCGACAGCGGCGGAGAAGAAGGGAAACGACGGGCAATGACTGCGGAGAAGAAGGGAGATGACGACAGAGAAGTCTGGCGGCAGTCAAATCCAAGAACAAATGGGATAAGCCAAATCCAATCGAAAAAAATACCATAAAATCTACAATAAATAGTATATGGTGGCTCAACATCTTTGTGATATCATAACTATAAAAGAGAGTATTGAAAATGTGGAAGAATGAAAAAAATGGGCAAAAACAGATTAGAAATGAGCAAAATATGAACCATTGAAATTTATCCCATTTTAATGGGCGATTACACGATAGAGATTTGATATACACATAAATACATACATTTATATGCCCCTAATATTTAATTTGTTAGTGCTATCTCATGCTAATTAGGAATAATTATGAGTTTTTGGAGTTAATTCAATAATTAGGACTTTACTTTATTTTTATAAATTAGGAATAATTATGAGTTTTTGGAGTTAATTCAATAATTAGGACTTTACTTTATTTTTATAAGAATTTGTGCATCTAAGTTTAATTTGATTGCTTGTGTAGGTTTAAAAGAGCTTGAGTTGAAGATCTGAGTCGCTGATTCTTATAAAAATCAGGCATTAAGGAGAAGACAAGTTTTATTTTCACAAAAGAATCCTCAAGATGAGATTGGACAAATGTGAGCGATACAACGGGTTTTACCAAGTGTTTAATTTTCGTTTCGGTTCGGTTCAGTAAAAAGAAGAAAAAAAAAGAAAACTTGACCCGAGCCGAAGCTCGGGACTGTCAAACGAAATAGAGCGCTCGAGCTTTGCTGGAGCGCCGGCAATGATTACAACGGCGGCTGACGGCAATGGGTCTCGGTGGCAAGGCTTGGGTTTGAGCTCTACGGCAAGACGGCGATGGTGGTGGACAGGAGATGGATCGACGAGGCTCGACGAGCGGAGGAATAGAACCGTGCTCAACAGGGAAAGCAAAAACAGTCGGCCAGAATTGGAAAGTGCTGGATTTGGGCTCGATTCGATTTCAACTAGGAATTGGATTCGGATTTTGGACTGAAATTGTGTTGCTATAGTAAATCTCAAACTGCTATAGTAAACAGCGATACTCTGAGAGTAGCGTTCATCATCTCTCCCAAATAGTGAACGTGAGTCCGACAAATTAGCAGCGTTCTCCTCGTCCGATGGCCGGCTAAATTCGCATCCAAGGCGTAGATGAAGCCCAATAGACTGGCTATATAGTCTCTTTTCTCTAAGATTATGTTTTACTTTAGTTGGTGTATGACTCTTTATTATGCAATCAAAGTTAGTTCATTGAGCTTGTTCTTTTTACTCAAGAGAGACAAGAGCGAATTAATTGGATTTCAATCTGAAAGAGCACTGGCATGTTTGAGAGGAATGTAAGGGGTCTGAAGTGTCATATATTAATAAAGATTCATTGGTTTATACTCGAGAGAGATAGATCACAATTCCATATGCTTAATTGATTATGTGTTACGTCTGAGAGGAGAGCACTATAATTTAAATTGACAAGTGTATGTCCAAGAGGAATATGCTAGCCAATTAGTAATTTATTTTCAAGAGAGAGAGAGAGATGATACACTAGTTTATTGTGGTAGTTTCAGAGCCTTAGTATTCTTTCATCTTGATTAAATCTCAGCTTAGTTTAGTAAAGTTCATTGCTTTCCCTAGATTAATTAAACAATTTTGAATTTGGTAGAGTATTCATCTGTCCCTGAGGTTTGGCAACCCTTTGATACTCGCTGTAGTACATAATTGCCTTGTGCACTTGCAAGGGTTTACTTTTAAACGATCACCAGTCCTATCGTGTAATTGATTACACGATATCACATTGCATCGTGTAATCGAAAATTAAAATGGGATAAACTTCAATGGCTCATTTTTTATCTGTTTCTTTCTTATTTTTTATGCTTTTTCTGCTCATTATAATATCCTAATGACCTTGATATTCTATCAAAAAAATTACTACAAAATCCACAATAAATAATCCGCAGTGGCTCAATATCTTTATGATATCATCATTATAACAAACAACACCGAAAATGAGGAAGAATGAAAAAAAATAGGCAAAACGGATCAAAATTAACGAGATATAAACCATTGAAGTTTGTCCCATTTTAATGGGCAATTACACAATCCAGTGTGGTATCGTGTAATCAATTACATGATAGCCATTCCTATCATGCAACCGATCAACACACGATAGGGGCAAACTTCAATGGTTCATATCTCATTCATTTTTTATCTATTTTTGCCCTTTTTTTATTCTTTCTTATTTTTATGCACTTTCTACTCATCATGATATCCTAATGACCTTGATATTCTATCAAAAAAATTACCACAAAATTCACGATAAATAGTCCACGATGGCTCCATATCTTTATGATATTATCATTATAAGAAAAAGCACTGAAAATGAAAAAAAATGAAAAAAAATTGTGGGAAAAAACGGATCAGAAATGAGCAAGATATGAACCGTTAAAGTTTGTCCCATTTTAATGGGTGATTACATGATCTAGTGTTTACACGATAGCCAGTCCTATCGTATAATCACCTCGGCTATCGTGTATCGTGTAATCGCCCATTAAAACGGGACAAACTTCAATGGTTTATATCTCAGTCATTTTTTATCCATTTTTGTCCTTTTTCTGTTCTTCCTTATTTTTATGCTCTTTCTGCTCATCATGATATCCTAATGACTCTGAAAGGCAGTCACACCCGATGTCTCTTCTGATCCTTCTTCCTTTAAGTAAGTGCTTCATAACTATTAATATAGCTCTTGCTTTTCTATTTATCTACTTCTATTTTGAATGGTCTCTAAAGGGTTTGCTCCAAGTTTAGTTAAGCATGAGAACTTGAGTTCACTTTCTATGTCTATTTAAAAAAAATTCACAAGTTAGTAGAAGTCACTGTCATTAAATCTATGGTTTTTGGTGTTATATGTGAAGTGCAGCCTAAGCTGTTGGATGAACGTCAAACTACCATATACAAAAGAGTTGTTGACAAAAACTATCACTTGAAAATGAAGGTTTTGAGGTTCATAAGAGAGTATGCAAATCACCACGAGGAAGTAGGGAGGGCAACGACAGCTCCCAATGGCGATGTGGGAGGAGGGCTAGGGCTTGGGGGGAGGGTTTCAAAGGGTTATAAGAGGGGGATCATTATCAACCGTCCGATCACAAGGACAATTGAGATCTTCAGTGTGAGGGGTAGTTTTATAACTTAGCATTCTAGAATCTGCTTTCTACTTATGTTGCCAAACAGACTATTCACCAGAAAGCTGATTTTTCTTTATGTCCAACCAAACACACATCACTTCACAACAAAAATCTTAGAAGCAAAATACCCAAAATTCTGCTTCTTCTACTCCAAGAAGTTGCAATCAAACAGGCCCTAAAGATTACATTGTTAGAATCCACCAAGAATCTACTACATGAAATCAGAGTGATAAAATTAAGGCAAAAACCAATAAGTCAAAAGTTTTCTCTATAACAGGGCCTTATGAGATGTTGAATCTTCTACTTCCCAATAACGAGGCACAAAATGATGCCCAAAGATTTCTTTAGCTAAACCATTTTTTAGGCTCTTCTATCTCGCTCATAAGAAAATTGTATCTATTAAAGAAAAACTTCATCTCCCTCCAAATGCGTGTACTCTGCTTTTCTGAATGTATCCCATATGAACAATAATCTCCTCCCAGAGAGATTCTCCAAGAACTTAAGGGTCTGTTTGGTTCCCTAGAAACCAGTAGAAACCGGGGGAAAGGAAAGAAGAATCCCCAAGTTTCCACCGGTCAACCAAACGCATAGAAAATAGGTGGGTGGAAAGCTGAGGAAAGAAAGGGAGATTTGGGTGGAAAGTGGGCCTTCAATTTTCCACCCTCAGATGGGGGAAAATCGTCGGGCTCGACCAGTCACTTGATTTCTCTTCTCAGTTCGTCTCCATTCGTGCACTTCGCTAACGAGCTTCTCCATGGGCTGGCGAAGGAGGTTCCAGATGTTGGTCCTTACTGGTGTAGTGTATCTCCTCCTTGTTAGCTTTGAAATTCCATTTGTATTCTCCTCTGGGGGCAGTGGAGCAGTGATCGTTTAAAATTAAACCCTTGCAAGTGCACAAGGCAATTGTACTACAGTGAGTATATAAGGGTCGTCGAACCTCAGGGACGGATGAATACTCTACCAAAGTCAAAAGAAAAGTTGCAATTTGTTTAATTAATCTAGAAAAAATAATGAACTTTACTAAACTAAGTTGAAATTTAATCGATATAGAAGATACCAGGGCTCCGAATTCACCTCAATAAACTATTGTATCGTCTCTCTCTTTTGAAAATAAATTACTAATTGGCTAGCATATTCCTCACACACTTGTCAATTGAAATTATAGTGCTCTCCTCTCGGATGTAACACATAATCAATTAAGCACATGGAACTATGATCTATCTCTCTCGAGTATAAACCAATGAATCTTTATTAATATATAACACTTCAGACCTCTCACGTTCCTCTCGGACACGCAAGTGTTCTTTCAACTCACAAAATTCACTCATGTCTCTCTCAAGTACAAAGAACAAACTTCAATGAATTAACTTTAATTACATAATAAAGAGTCATACACCAAGTAGACTAAAACATAATGTAAGAGAAAAGAGACTATACAACCAGTCTATTAGGCTTCATTTACGCCTTGGAAAGAGTTTAGCCTTGTATTGAGGAAGACATCATCACCATATTCTTCATCATCTTCTTTTTCTTCTCTCCTTTGTTCTAGCCTCGAAAATAGGTTCTCTAATGCTCTACACGTTCCTCTTAAGGCCTATTTATAAGGTTGGGAAGAAAGCACAAAAGACCCCTTCTAAATCTGAGTCAAAATAGGTCAAAATCACTTTTTCGCATACGATGATCTATTGCCAATACGGGCCGATTGATCGTCTGCCGATCGATCGCCCAATTCCTTGGTTATTTTTTGTGTTCGCCAATCAATCGCTGGCCGCTGATCAATTGTTCTCTCATTTTTCGTGCATCTCATATTTTTCCTGCAAATGCGATTGATCGTTACTGCTGATCGATCGTACTCTCGATTTTCTCTTTTCAGCCCAATTTTCCAATGATCATAACTTTTTCCTCCGATCTCCGAATTGCGCGTGGTCAGTAGAATTGGAAAGCTGACATCTTAAACTTTGACATGAACTTGAATCACTCCAATCAGAGATATGCACACAAAGTTACGATGATTCAACCATTGGAGTCACTTTTCACCTCATTTTTGCATCTTACTCTTGTTTTCCTACAAACCAAAAACTATATTAAAGTATCACTAAATCTAATCATAAATATAAATTTAAAGGCTAATAAAATGCATAATTCATGAATAGATTACACCCCCAATCCTACATTTGCTAGTCCCTAGCAAAACATAACAAAACAAAACAAAACAAACAACTAAAGGAACAAAGACAAATAAGAGAATAAAGTAGAAATATAAATGCCACTTTCGTAGAGAACACGATTGCATTGAGCATATGCTACAAGCCGTTAAACCTCTAGGTGGCCGTGCTACCCACAATCATGTATTTATAAACCTAATTAACCTAAGTAGAAACAAAACAAAACAAAATAAAACATTGCAAAATAATCAACCTATTATCCCAACAAATGCAAACCACAATGCTTAAAAAAATCAACCACACGTAGTTGGTTCATAATCAACGGGAATATAGAAGCCCTCAAGTAAGTGGTTTTATTCCACACTTTCATCTTGGAAATTTCTGCTCAAATATGATATAGCATGATAATGTAAATATTAAAGTGTAGAACATTGTAGTCATACAATCTAAATCTCTGTTTCACACAGATCTAGTGTTACCCATTAACCAAAGAACATCAGAATCTACATAGTCATCGTAATCTTTAGGTTCATGATAGCACAAATGCCTGCGTGCCTCATTCGGTCCAACATTCTAGATTTGAGAGGATAATACACCATAGACTTTTTTTTCTTTCAATAGGATTGTGTAAAACCTGGCTTTAAGATGCTTAGGTTTAATAATGACTCAGGCCAATGACTCCCAGCCAGTTGGCTTAGGGCATTAGGTTTTAAATATAGACCGCTTCGGGCCTGAGCATCAGCCTAAGTTAATCCTATAATAGTCAAGCAACCCCTTTATTTCTTTTTCATTTTCTCATTTTTTTTACATTTTTTTTATTTTTTCAGCATTCATATTTTCTATCATTTTTCAGCAATCTTTATTCGTCCAGGTTGTATTATACTCTCAACCTATTTTCGGTTCCAAGCCCTTGCCATTGCTAAGTAAATGGTCTATTATGATCTTTTAAGCTCAACGGACAACCACATATCAACTAATGACTCTGATTAAAGACATCCCACTGAATATTGGTATTCACAAATCTCTAGATGGTATTACTTTATGTACTAGTGTGTTTGAGTGAGTTTTCTTAGCTCAAGCACCTATTCCAAGAGGATTGTAACAGAAAGATATGCTCAGTTAAGTGTTACTATCCTCCATTATACTTACTCACACTTCCAATGCAAATTAATTACTTAAGAATTGAAGCATGCATTATTACGGGATAAACTATCAAAACCTATAAAAATACTGACAAACACTAGCTAAAAACAACCATTTTTTTTTCTTTTCATAATTTTTTTTTCAATAAAGCACATCCTCTCCCCCAAACCTATATGAGCATTGTCCACAATGCATAACAAAAGATAAAGACACTATGATCTTATAAAAGGACAAAGGAGTAAAGGAAAAGAAAACACCAGAAAAAATGGATCTAGCCGTCCAAGTCATCACCAACTGCACCAGCTATAGGAGGAGAACGCCAAGCATGAAGAAGGTCAACTATAGAGTCAAGACGTCCATTAATAGCATGTCGGCAATCTGCTGCTGCATCGCTGCCCAGGGTGGCTGTTGAAATTGCTGCTCCCCAGCTTGTTCTTTAGGCTCCTCTGTACATGGCAAGGTCGGGCGTGTATGGCCCATCATCCGATTGTATGCGTCTACTCCAATGGGGCCACTACCATGAGATAATCGAGAATGCACTAGAAACCGTACCCGTTGTGTCTGAAATATCTGCTCAAGAATATAGGGATATGGCAACCATTCATCTTTCCTCCCTCCCATCATTTGCTGCATCCGGTCGAAGATGAATGAAGGTAGATCAAGCTCGTGGCGCCCAGAATCATTTCCAAAGACATAAAGCAGCTTGGCCATGGTAGACTCAACATTCGCCTTCCTAGCTTACCATACATCGTGCTAAAGTATTAGGAAGGCGAACCGGAACTTCACCAGCATGTGGGCAGATTGGAGATAAGTCACCATCCCGGGCCCAATAGGCAGTCCCACTAAGTATCCAGTCACATGGCTTGAACCCGAAAACTTAAATCCATCGAAGTCAGGGAAACGAATGGTACCTCAATCGCATCCCATAGCACTCGCAATATCTGCGGCACATATAAGGACACGAGTACCGCCCACTCTGCTAATGAGTACCACCCGCTCAGGATCATCATCTTCTTCCAGGGTGGCATTTAGATAAAACTCCCTAATTGCATCTTCGTGCACCATCGGTTGCATGCCTTGCTCCCTTGCTACGATGTGGGTGAAATAATTCGCCCAGTCCGACCGAGTCTCAATCCACCCCTGGGTTGGAATATCTGGAATAACAGGGTGAAGGAAAACTTGGCGCTCGTATTGGATAGGCCAAGTCAATTTAGGCAGCTCTTGTGCAAGTGCAGGAGTAGGTAGGGGATGAGAGGTCAAAGCCTCGCCCCGATGGCATTTGTGCGCATCCGTCTTAGAAGGAGCCATGTTACCTACAAAATAACAGATTGGAATGAAAACCATAGCAAGCATAATATATCCAATATGTCAAGATAATAAGAAAAATAGTCATGCCGATCAAACCATAGTAAATGACACAAATAACCCTTGGTGGCTTAGTGACGGCATGACAGAAAATCCAGGTTTTTAATCATCATGGCAACATGTATCAGCAATAGCTTAAGACAATAGATCCAATTCCTAATTTCGGATTTTTTTCCAAAACTCTCTTCATAGTTTGAATGAAAATTCTAAAAATTAGGGAAAATGCCTAAAAGCGAAGAATTAGAGGCTGAAACTCATTCATAATCATCACAATATAAGAGCATGCATGAGACTAATTTTAAAAAATATCCACCAGAAAGCAAGAAAAGTCAAGCTTTTGAATTTCGGCTTACCAGAAGAAAAATGAGTAAATGTGAGGAAAGGAGAGGGAGATCACCAGATTTAGAATCTGCGTGCAAAAATTCGTCGGGGTCCGCAATCTCAGGCCAAAAGAGGGTCGAAAATAGCGGTGCACGACGCTCGAGCGTTTTCTCTCGCCGCGGATGTAACACATAAATCAATTATAAACCAATGAACACATAAATCATAGTGCTCTCCTCTCGGATATAACACATAAATCAATTAAGCACATGGAATTGTGATCTATCTCTCTCGAGTATAAACCAATGAAACTTTATTAGTATATAACACTTCAGATTACTCACGTTCCTCTCGGACATGCAAGTGCTCTTTCAGATTGAAATCAAATTAATTCACTCTTGTCTCTCTCTAGTATAAAGAACAAACTTCAATGAATTAACTTTCATTGCATAACAAAGAATCATACACCAACTAGAGTAAACATAAGATGAGAGAAAAGAAACTATACAACTAGTCTATTGGGATTCATCTATGCCTTTGAGAGGAGTTTAACCATGCATTGGAAGAGAAATCATCATCATGTTCTTCATTACCTTCTTCTTCTTCTCTCCTATGCACAAGCCTCTGAGGACTCCAAAACTCTATTCTCTAATGCCCAATACGTTCTCCCTTAAGGCATATATATAGGGGTGAAGGAAAACCCTCAAATCTCCTTCCAAATCCGAGTCAAAATAGGCCTTATTTCAATTCTGCGCATACGGCGATTGATCACTTTTCTGGCCAATCGATCGCTTGCCGATCAATCACTTCATTCCTTTGTTACTTCCTGTATCACGCCGATCTATCGGTTGCTGATCGATCACTTTGGTGCCGATCGATTACTTTTCATCAATTTGCAAACTCCAGTAGATACGTTCGGTCGCGAAGTGGTCCGATCGATCGATTACTGTTCACTCTGCAGCATAATTTTCCAATAGTCATAACTTTTTGCTCTGAACTTCGAATTGCACGCGGTCGGTGGCATTGGGAAGCTGACTTTTTGAACTTTCACGTGAATAGAATCAGTCCAATCAGAGATATGCACACAAATTTATGGAGATTTAACCATTGAAGTCACTTTTCACCTAATTTCTGCATCTTACTCTTGTTTCCTACAAAAACCAAAAATTACATTAAAGTAGCACTAATTCTAATCAAACACTAGCATAAACATAAGCTTAGGAGATAATAAAATACATAATTAATGTGTAGATCAACAATAATCATGGGCGTCTTTGAATAGAGTTGGCTAATAAAAACCGCTTTGAAGTACTTTGGCCGCAGTTTTCTTTCCACCGAAGTGTCCACCACAGGCCTGAGAGTGACAAAAAGATAGGATGCTATGAAACTCACTCTCGGGGACACATCGTCGTATGACTTGATCAGCACATATCTTAAACAGGTCAGGGTCTCCCAATAGTAATGTTTGACTCGTGAGAAAAATAAGTCTTTATCATGTTTAGACCAAAAGGTTGGGATTTGACCTACAGCAAGATAATTCACAATATGTGCAAACCAAGGTGGGGAGGTAGTGGAGACAGCAATGAGCTACTCGTTAGGGAATGAATCCCTCAAAGGTTCATGGCTGAGCAATGCATGGGTAGGAATTCGGGATAAATGATCAGCCACGACATTTTCAGATCCCTTCTTATCTTTAATTTCAAAATCAAATTCCCGCAGGAGTAAGATCCAACGGGTCAACCTTGGCTTGGCATCCTTCTTTGAAAAAAGGTACCGCAAGGCTATATGATTAGAGAAAATAATGATCTCACTACCCAGGAGTTATGACCTGAACTTATCCAATGCAAACACAACGGCAAACAACTCTTTTTCTATGGTAATGTAATTCAATTGACCATCATTGAGTGTCTTGCTAGCATAGTATATAACATGAGGAATTTTGTTCATATATTGGCCTAACACTGCCCCTACAGTAAAATTAGATGCATCACACATATTTCGAAGGGCAGTGTATAGTCAGGGGGCTGAATGATGGGGGAGCTATAGAGGAGGGTTTTATTATTGTAAAAGCTTATTTGAACGAATCATCAAATTCAAATGGCACGTCTTGACCTAGAAGGTGACATAGTGGACATAATATCTTGCTAAAATCTTTGATGAATCGACGATAAAACCCTACATGGCCAAGGAATGACCGTATTTGCTTAACTGATGTAGGTGGTGGAAGATTAGCAATCAGGTCGACGTTGGCCTTGTCAACCTCTATACCCCTTTTTGATATAACATGTCCAAGCACAATCCCCTGTTGAACCATGAAATGACTATTTTTCCAACTTAACACTAAGTTCGTTTCCTCACAGGGTTTCAAAACCAAAGCAAGTTTGTGCAAGCAATCATGAAAACATGCACCAAATATAGAGAAATCATCCATAAAAACTTCCAAAAATTTGTCAATCATATAATAAAATATGGACATCATGCAACGCTGAAATGTAGTAGGGGCATTGTAAAGACCAAAAAGCATCCTTTGATGCGCAAATGTACCGAAGGACATATAAAAGTCGTCTTCTTCTGATCCCCTGGATAGGCTGGCACCTGATTATATCACGAGTACCCATCTAGAAAACAATAGAACTCTTGGATTTGGTCAATGAATGGGAGAGGGAAATGGTCTTTACAAGTATTGGAGTTCAGCTTCCTATAATCAATGCACACCCGTCATCCCGTGGTCTCTCTCACTGGCACAAGCTCACCCTTAGAATTTGTTTTCACTGTTAAGGGGCCGTTTGGGGCGTGATTAAAAGCAAAACATCCACAGTCACATTTGCAGTGGATGTTTTGCTACACTGTAGCATCCATGTTTTTTTCCAATCCAACTGACACACCTCAGGTCGTGTTTCAACTGGATAGGGAAAAAAACATGGATGCTACAGTGGATCTAAAAAATCCACTATGGATATTTACTTATAATCACGATCCAAATGACCCCTAAGCCCGACTTCTTGAGTACTACCTAGATGGGGCTCACCCACTCACTGTCAGAGATAGGGTATATGATTCCAGCATTTAAAAGTTTCACTACCTCTTTCAGCACCACCTCTCTCATGTGAGGGTTCAACTATCTCTGCCCCTGCCTAGAAGGTTTGGCCTGGTCCTCAGGGTTTATCTTATGCATGCACACAGAGGGCTCTATACCCCAGAGGTCAGCCACTATCCATCCTATAGCTCTTCGGTGTGTGGTAAGGATCTCCAACAACTGGGCTTCTTGGTCACTAGATAGGCAGGATGATATAATCACAGGAAGGGTGTCATTGGGTCCTAAAAAAGCATATTTCAGGGAGCTAGGAAGGGGTTTCAGCTCAAGTGTGGGTGGGGACTCTATGGACTATTTTAGTGGTGGGGCGGTGGACACAGGAAGAGGGTCGAGGTGGGGTCTCCATGGGATATGTCCAGGATGTAAGGCAGCCACTAAATGGTGATGAACCTCCTCAAGGTCAGGTGTGCCCTCATTTGCATCTAGCCAATTATAGAAGAGGGTATGCTCTAGGGCATCCTTAAGCATAGCAAAGGGAAGGTACTCCTGGACTAGGTCATCTAGGTCATCAACCAGAAGGCACTCAGGGAAGCACTAGAGATGTTTAACTTAACTTTCATATTCCCGAATGAGACGTTCATGAGCTCTGACCTACAGTTAATTGTGGCATCGGTTGTGGATAGGAAAGGGAGGCCAAGGATAACAGAAATCTGGGATTTGGAGTTGGCAACAGGTTCCATGTCTAAGACGACAAAATCAACACGGAAGTAGAACCAGTCAACTCCAATAAGGATGTTTTCTATAACACCTCTAGGTCTGCGGATAGATCAGTCTGCTAACTGAAGGGTGACTGAGGTGGGCTGCAACTCTCCTAGGCCAAGTTGTTCATAAACTGAGTATAGGAGGAGGTTGACACTGGCCCCTAAATCTAAGAGAGCCCGACTAATGGTATGGTCACCTAAGACAATGGAAACAACAGGGATACATGGGTCCTTATATTTAGGTGGCATGTCACTGGTCAGCAAAGAGCTCACTTGGTTAGTCAGAAAGACCTTTGAGTGACATTGGATTTGGCTTTCCTCTTTTGGGTACACAGGTCTTTCAGGAACTTGGCATAGGCAGACACTTGTTTGATGTCTTCTAATAAGGGAAGGTTGATCTTAACCTGCTTGAACACCTCTAACATTTCCTCCATTCTTTGGTGGGACTTACTAAACGGGGAGGTTTTGTTGAGGCATTGAGGGAAGGGAGCACTAGGGATATAGGATTTTTCATTGGGGGGTTCCGTAGGGGCATCCTGCTGCGGTGGGATACTAGCTGGGATAGGACTGGTAGGAGTGGGTTCTTTAGGTCTCTTTGGGGAAGTTCTCTCACTCTCATTACTAGCGGACGGATTCCTAACCTGCTGATCTAGTTGCTTTCCACTTCGTAGGGTAGTAATGCTTGCACTTGCTCATTTGGATAGTGGGAACCCTCGACGGCAAACTGGCCTCTAGGGTTCTGTTGTGGTTGGCTTGGCAGGGTACCTACTTCTCTACGGTTCATAGATTGGGCCAGCTATCCTAATTGGGTTTCTATCTTGGCTTTGGATTTCGTATGGGAGTGGACAAGCTGGGTCTAGGTTCTTAGCTCACCTTTCAGCTCGGTTTTTATCTCAGTTAAGGCGGCTAGCATCTGGCTCATTTGGTCTTCTAGGGATGGTTTCTTATTGGTTTGGCCAAAGGGGGAAGTTGTGGCTGGTTGGTAAGGCTAAGCTTGGTTTTGGAATTCCTGTCTTGGGGCCTGTTTGACAGTGGACCCCTGGTTAGGTTATTTTCAGGCAAAATTGGGGTGATTTCACCACCCCGAGTTATAGGAATTTTAGTAGGAGTTATTAGCTCTAGGGTAGGTCTGTGTAAGGTTGACGTGCTCCTGTACAAGGTCTGGATACTGGGAGGTTAAGGGGCAGTCGACTATGGTGTGCATAGGGCTGGCACAAATGGCATAGGCATCTTGAGAGGTCTAGGTATAAGATGGAGTCTGAGAGAAAAACGTGTCAAACTTCTTTGTCAGAGATGCCACTTGGTGTTCTAGACTGATGGTGGCATTGACATCATACATGCCTCTCCTTGAGGCACTCCTACCAGGTATATGGCCTTCAGATCTATAGAGGGTGGCATTGTGTAAAGAGTTTTTGCTCAGGTCCTCTAATAGATCCCAAGCATCATCCGGGGTTTTCTTCATGAATGTGCCTCCATAAGAGGCATCAATTAAGATCTTGTGCTGAACGAACACGCCCTCATGAAATCTCTACACTAATTGCCACTTGGGCACATCATGATGTGGGCAGGACCGGAGTAGGGCTTTCATTCTTTTCCAACTTTTATGGAACTATTCATTATGTAGTTGGGTAAAGGTGATGATTTCATTGCGGATCTTATTGGTCCGCCCAACAGGGAAATATTTCTTGAGGAATTCGGCCTGAAGTTCCTTCCAAGTGGAAATGGAGTTGTGTTCAAGGGAGTATAGTTATTCCTTAGCCCTGTCTTTCAAGGTAAAAGGGAACAACCTAAGGCGTACCTAGTCATCAGACAGTATAAGTTTGAAGGTCATGTTAACTTCCAGGAAGTTTTGCAGGTGCCTGTAGGGGTTCTCATTGAGTTGGCCATGGTATGTGGGTAGCATTTGGATGATGTTGGGCTTAATATCAAAATTAGCCGCAGTGTCAGGCAGAAGGATACAGGAGGGGGGTGTAGGCAGTGGGACTATAGTAGTCTTGCAGGGTACGAGCATGGGGCACTACTGGATTCTGGTTCAGGCCATTCCCACCCCTAAGGTTCATGTTGTCTGCCATTAGATGGGATTCAAGGATTGAGTTTCTGTGAGTTCTAAGGGTTCTAGTCAAGCGCTAATGATCAGGATCAAAAGCCAAGCCGGGGTTCAGTAAACGACGACCATGCATGCACAATAAAAATCAACAAAACATGTAACAATCCTAATAGCGACAACTAGCACGTCATGCAGTCTCAGAAAAAAAAAATTTAAATACCAAGCACCCAGATTATTCTAATGAGAAGGTTAAGAGAGTGCAAGCAGTGGGAAGGGATGGCCCTTCCAACGTTGACGAGAATCCACATCCTCTCTTAATCCTGCAGAAGAAGAAAAAACACAAATTAAGCTACCAAAAATAAATCTAAATTAAACTAAGCTACTTTACAACGAAATTACTCTAACTAGCTAAGAATTTGGTAAACTATTGGCTTCCATCCCCGACAACGGAGCCAAAAACTTGATCATTTAAAATTAAACCCTTGCAAGTGCACAAAGCAATTGTACTACAGTGAGTATATAAGGGTTGTCGAACCTCATGTACGGATGAATACTCTACCAAATTCAAAAGAAAAGTTGCAGTTTGTTTAATTTATCTAGAGAAAGGACTGAACTTTACTAAACTAAGCTGAGATTTAATCAATATTAAAGATACTAAGGCTCCGAATCCACAATAAACTAGTGTATCATCTCTCTCTCTCTTGAATTAATAATTAGCTAGCATATTCCTCTCGGGCATACACTTGTCAATTCAAATTATAGTACTCTCCTCTCGGACGTAACAAATAATCAATTAAACACATAGAACTATGATCTATCTCTCTCGAGTATAAACCAATGAATCTTTATTAATATATAACACTTCAGACTGCTCATGTTCCTCTTAGACACGCAAGTGTTCTTTCAGATTGAAACTCACAAAATTGACTCTTGTCTTTCTCGAGTACAAAGAACAAACTTCAATGAATTAATTTTAATTGCATAATAAAGAGTCATACGTCAAGTAGATTAAAAACGTAATACGAGAGAAAAGAGACTATATAATCAGTCTATTGGGCTTCATCTACACCTTGGAAAGAGTTTTGCCTTGCAATGAGGAAGAAATCATCACCATGTTCTTCATCATCTTCTTCTTCTTTTCTCCTTTGGTCTAGCCTTAAAAATAGATTCTCTAATGTTCTACATGTTCCACTTAAAGCCTATTTATAAGGTTGGGAAGAAAGCACAAAAGACCCCTTCCAAATCTGAGTTAAAATAGGTCAAAATCACTTTTCCATATACGGTGATCGATCGCCAATACGGGCCGATCGATCGTGTGCCGATCGATCGCTCAATTCCTTCGTTATTTTCTGTGTCCACCGATCCATCGCTGGCACTGGCTACCGAACAATCGTACTCTCAGTTTTTGTGCATCTCATATTTTTTCTGGAAATCCGATCTATCGTACTCTCGATTTCTCTTTTCAGCCCAATTTTCCAATTATCATAATTATTTGCTCCAAATTGCACGCGGTCATTTGCGTTGGAAAGATGACTTCTTAAAATTTAACATGAAGCTTGAATCAGTCTAATCAGAGATATGCACATGAAGTTATGATTATTTAACCATTATAGTCACTTTTCACCTTATTTCTGCATTTTAGTCTTGATTTTCTAGAAAAACCAAAAATTATATTAAAATATCACTAAATTTAATTAAATACTAACATAAATATAAGTTTAAGAGTTAATAGAATTATATTAAGTAGCGTCCGGTTTGGTCACCGAGTCGCTTCGCCGGAACATGCTGCTTGAGACCCAGGGCGACCCCGAGTTGCAGGACGGCCCGGGGAGCTCTCAGCATGGGCCCTTGATCCGATTTCCACGTAGCCCTCGTCAAATTCTCTGATGAGGAACTTTGGCATCGTGTCAAGTTTGAATTTTTCGATGAGTTCCTCCACGAACAGGGGCGGTAGGGGTGGGCGGGACTTCTCGGAGCTGAAGAAGTGGGGGCGAAGTTCTGGACGGATCTGGAGTCAGGCAGGGCGAAGAATGAGGTCGAGTTGAAGGCCGGCAAGAGCTCTGAAGAATCGTGCGCGCATTCGATTTTGCTGTATGGGGCGCAATTTTCAGAGAGGGGGAGAGTCATGGTGCTTGATAAGCATAAAATATACACATTTATATGCCTTATTTACCTATTTGCTAGTGTAGTTTTTTGTGATAAAATAAGAATAAAACGGGTTATTTGTGATTAGGATAGTAATTAGGGGATTAATAATTAATTTACTCTAATTAACTATTTTAGATGCATTAAAGAATTTAATGAATCATATTTTTATTATGCATCTAATTTTGGTTTGGTTTTATCATTGTCGGTTCAGAAAATACAGATTGCAGATCGGCAGCAGAAGAGCACTTAGGCGGGTTTTGAATTGCCAGACTAAATCAAGAGCAGAGATCGAGTGTAGAAAAAGGTCTAAGCCGTTGATGTTCACTTAAAGAAGACGGGCGCGCGGAATTAAAGGATGAGCATTCAGAGTCAATCCGGCAGTGGAGATCGTTACAACGGGTTTTATTAAAAAAAAAAGAAAGAGAAAAGGATGAAAACCGGCTGATCCGGTTTGGGTTGAAAAGAAAAAAAATTAAAAAAACGAAACAACCCGAGCCGATGGCTCGGGTGTCGAACAAAAAAAAAAAAACAGAGGGCGCTCGAGCTTCTGCTCGAGCGCCGGCGGGATAGAGGATCCCGGTGAAGCAATGGGCGACCACAACGGCGGCGATGTCTTCACGGCCATGGCGGAATGGCAGCTATGAGGATGACGGCGGCTCTCGTACCGACGGCGGCAGCCACGATGGCGCGAGGAGGAGCAAAACAGCAATAGGAAAGTTCTTGATTTGGAAGGTGCGACTGAGCCAAATCGGGTAGGTTAAAAGGAGCTGCAATTGCGGATTTATCTCAGAATAGTAAGCTTCAATTGGGTGTTTTCGATTGAAGAAGAAAAAAAATTAGATTTTGGCTCAGTTTGGAAGGGACATATTCGGTGATTTCGGCCATGTTTTGAAGAGGAAAGATCGGATTTTTGTTTACAAATTTGAACAAAATTTGAATGGAAAACTGCTGGGTTTAGGACGAATTGATGGCATCAATTGGGGCTGCTCTCGAATTGCTATAAAGACCAGAACTTTTGGGCTGAGAAGACGGGTTTTGGACGAAAGGAACAACTGGTTTTTCTCTGTTCTGTTTCAAAAAAACAGAGCTGTTTTGGGTGTGTTTGGGTCGTGTTTTCTTGGTGATTTCGGCCGGAATTGAAGAAGAAGAAGAGGGGAATCGATTGGAGGAGAGAAGAGGAAGAGATTTGAGGAAGAAAGTCGGAGTTTTGTGCTGATTTTTGGCGATGAACAGTGCTGCTACAATAACCTGCATATGCTACAGTGATTTCGGCAGTTTGGGGCAGATGATGAACAGTGTTCAAATCATTGATAATTGATTAATTAAAGAGACGTAGAATATTAATTAAATAATTGATCGTTGAAGCTTTGATATCTCTCATCGATTATCTTTGCCTGTCTTTAGTTAGTTTTAATTGAATCTTTAATCATCATTTTAGTAGTTAATTGAATTATAATTTCTCTGCATAATTTCCTGATAAGAATCTTAATTTGTTAAGCTAAGTGTTTAGATTAGTTTGGAGTAGAATAATCCTACATTATTCCCTGTGGTTCGACACTTGGATTCACCGAGTATATATTACAATTTGTCAACCTTCTCTTGGGTTCGATCAGTGCTCCCTTGTGGCCTTACGCTGGGCTCGCATATCACTGTGGTGGGGAAGCCGTATCTCCAAACTCATTACAGCAGCAGACATTAATGTGTTTTCTCTACTACCGTTACATGTATATGAGCTGTTCTGCACTGTGTTTTCTCTACTTTTTACCTTTTGTTGGGCCTTTTGGATTTCGTAAGCTCTCTTGTTGATCTGTTTTTGGGTGGTGTTTTTTTACATTTCCAAGTTTTTGCTTGTAATATGGTGAGATGGGAAGGATCAGAAGTCTTTTTGGCTGGAAATGTAGGGGAGAGACTTAAAAGGGTATCCAAAAACTATAGGATATGAGGCAAAGACTTTGAAACAATGATGGGAACTTGCTGGAAACCTGTGATGGATTGGCAATTGCAAGTCAAAACCTGAAGTAAACCTTATTAGTATGAAGCAACTAGTCACAGTTATCTAGTTTAATCATCTTATCCATGGTGGATAAGATTCTATTTCTCTGCCGTATTTTCAGAGAGGGGGAGAGCCATGGTGATTCTATTTTCTCTCAATACAATGGATTCTACTTTCTTAGGCTACAACCAGGGGCGGAGCCAGGAACCTTCACTAGGGGGCTGAAAATTCTATAAAATTTTTCCAAAACAAACGATGAAAATAAAATAACTTGATGGATTTTTTCAACAGTAATACCAGAGATGGGGGGCGGCAACATTCATTAAGGAGATGGGAAGGTGGGAAGGACTCTGAGAAAGCTCGACAATAATTACTTGTTTTAAAATCTAGAAATTTAAACTCAAATATGCTTGTTTTACAATGCAGAAATTTAGTACAGATTCTGAAACTTTAAAAATAAAAACATAGCTATCAATTCCAAAATACTGGCAAAATTAAATTGGTAGAATGAGCTAAACGACAATCTTCTTACACATGGAATTTTTTATTCTGTTGAATTTTCGTATCCAAACACAAACCAGGCAGAATCGATGGAATCGTACTGAATCCTTCCTGATTCCGCTGTTGATTGTGTAGCCAAACACCTCCCTAGTAGGCATTAAAGTGGTTTTTTTAACTATGTTTCTCATAAAAGTTACAAAAGCTATTTAAGCTAAGCGTCTTCTCTTAATTTTTTTGTCTTTTGCTAAACCAGAAGCAAAAAACCTTCATTTACCATACGTCAGCCAACCTATAAATAGGCCACTCAATATTTCAAAAATAAATTAAATCGGCCACTCAATGGGTCCCACACAAGTAAGTGACAAGTTGAGAATTATGAGGAGGGGCAAGGTCATTACAAAACTATCTTCATTAACTAGTCCTCTAGTATAATAGATACAAGGTCATTGCCCCAGCTTGACCCCCCTGGCTCCGCCAGTAGCTACCCCCAAGCAGGGGGGAAGATTGCACTTTCCACATGTTTCTCTTTCCCCTGTATTCTATTTTCTCTTTCCCTGCTTTCCAGGGAACCAAACAGACTCTAACTTTCTGCTGAATATAGGCTGGAAAGTCGACTTCACTTCAAACGAGGAAAGTGGGGGATTTTTTAGACGGTGGACATCCACGGTCTGAGTATAGGTGAGGTGGGGTGGGCATCCACCGTCTGTGTACGGCTGCCCATCCAATGCCTTTCCAAACCCTCACCGTCCCCTGGATATTCTCCGCCTCCATTATTAAGAATGGTCATGAACTCTAAATATGGTGAATTTCTTGCTATTTAATCATAAGCATGATCGTTGTTTGTCTTTTACTCCCTTCGTCCAATGAATCCTGTCTATGTTTGGAAAAACACGAGTGCATCATTACATGGCTGACTTCACTCCCTCGCGACCAAAAGCGCAGGTAGATTAGTTTGTTAAGCTAAGTGTTTAGATTAGTTTGGAGTAGAATAAACCTACATCATTCCCTGTGGATCGACACTTGGATTCACCGAGTATATATTACAATTTGTCAACCTTCCAATCAAATTTTGGCGCCGTTGCCGGGGAGTAAAGTTTAGGATTAATCTTCCAATTAGTTTATTTCTCTCTAGTGTAGTTTAGTTAATTTCAATTATTCGTAGTTTAATTTAGCTTGTTTATTTTGCAGGAATTTGGAGTCCTATCTGGAACAAAAAGGCTTTTCATTGGATTTTTCATCAAATTTGGTAAACTCGCTCCATCTCTCTTTGAAATTTCTGTTGCTTGTGCATGCACTCGTGGAATAGAGATATCGGTGGACGATTGGTTAGAAGTAATTCTGCTATTTTGATTCAGAATCCCGTGTTTGAGTTCACTGTTCCATCACACACACCTAATCAAATGGCTGATCAGGGTAGTAACCATGATATTAATGAAAATGAGATTGAACATGATGCACCAATGCGGCCCTTGCGTGATTATCTGCAACCTGCACGCACTAGCACACCTTCATGTATTATTTTGCCTCTACAAGCACACCACTTTACTTTTAAGCCTGGAATGATAAACTTGCTTCCTAAATTCCATGGTCTAGATTCTGAAAATCCTTATTTGCATTTAAAGGAATTTGAGGAAGTATGTGCAACTTTTGAGCAGGCTTGTAGTGAAGACATTATCAGGCTAAAATTGTTTCCTTTCTCTTTGAAGGACAAAGCCAAGACTTGGCTGAATTCTCTTAAGCCTAGATCTGTAGGAACTTGGAAAGAACTACAAACTGAATTCCTTAAAAAGTTTTTTCCAGTTCATAGGACAAATGCTCTGAAAAGACAAATAACAAATTTTGCTCAAAAATAAAATGAATCATTTTATCAATGTTGGGAGCGATATAAAGATTTGTTAAATTCTTGTCCACATCATGGGTATGAGAAGTGGCGCACCATCAGTTTCTTCTATGATGGGATGACGCCCTCAATGAAACAATTTGTTCAAACCATGTGTAATGGGGACTTCTTGATAAAGACCCTAATGAAGCCCTTGATTTTCTAGATCAAATAGCTGAAGACTCAGATTCTTGGGATCCCACCGATCCCTCTGATGTTTCTAGTAAGCCGAAGTCTTCAGCTATTAGTGGGGATCTGCATCATCTTAGGGAGGAGGATAATTTGAGTGCTAGGCTAGCCTCTTTGGCTAGAAAGGTGGAGGCTATGGAATTAGGGAAAATTAATGTTATTAAGTCTGTTGCTACAGAAGAGGCCTGTGGAATTTGTGATGTCATGGGACACCCGACTAATGAGTGCCCTACCATTCCTGCTTTCAAGGAGGTGTTGCATGACCAAGCAAATTCCATGACCCCTTTCAAGAGGCAATCTCCTTATGGTGACACATATAACCCTGGATGGAGGAATCACCCCAACTTTAGTCGGAGGAATGAAAGTGCTGCACAAACACAACCTCCTCAAACATCTTCCAATTATACTCCATATGTTCCACCTCACAGGAAGACACTTGAGGAGACATTGCAAACTTTCATGCAAGGGCAAGCTACTATTAATCAACAAACCTCACAAGCCATTAATGATATAAAGAGCTCTCTCACTAAATTGACATCTTCTCTAGCTGTTCAAGAGAAAGGTAGGTTTCCTGCTCAACCCCAACCCAACCCATAGGGGCAAGTTCACATGATGGACACGAAACCTTCTGATTCACAATTGGAACATGCTAAGTCTATTACCACTCTTCGTAGTGGAAAAGAAATTTATAAAATAATTCCACTTAAGGCCCAAAAATCTTCTAAGAATGATGAATCAAAACATGATAATGAGGAAATTGAGAAGTCTGGGTCAAGTGAAGATGTGAGATGTCCTATTCCAGCTCCATTTCCACAGAGGTTGAAACCACCTCAAAAGTTGAACCAAAATGCTAAAAAATTTGAACTTTTTAAGCAGGTGAAAATTAACATTCCATTGTTAGATGCAATCAAACAGGTACCTTCTTATGCTAAGTTCTTGAAAGATTTGTGTACTATTAAGCGTAAGTTGAATGTGCAGAAAAAAGCCTTTTTAACTGAACAGGTAAGTTCTATAATTCAACACAAAAGCCCACCCAAATATAAGGATCCCGGATGTCCAACTATTTCATGTGTGATCGGGAACTTTAGGGTAGACCAAGCCTTACTTGATCTTGGGGCTAGTGTTAATCTTTTGCCTTATTCAGTATACACTCAGTTAGGTCTTGGGGAACTTAAACCCACCACCATTACTCTTCAACTTGCTGATCGTTCTATTAAAATTCCAAGGGGAGTGGTGGAAGATGTGCTTGTTCAAGTAGACAAATTTTAATTTCCTGTTGATTTTATTGTTTTGGACACACATCCTGTTATAAATGGAAGTGCAAATATTCCTGTCATACTAGGTCGTCTATTTCTTGCTACTTCAAATGCTTTGATTAATTGTAGGAATGGTGTGATGAAACTTTCATTTGGCAATATGACTTTGGAATATAATATATTTAATGTTTGCAAACAACCAGGGGATGATACTGATGTTCATGAATTGAATTGGGTTGATACCGTTGTTAGAGATCAATTTCATGTTTCATATTTTTTTGATCCTTTAGAATCTTGTTTAGTCAATTCTTTAAATGATGAGTCTAAAGTGAATTGTGAAAAGGCTGAGATGTGTTCTTTGCTGAATTCTCTGCAGGTATTGGAAGTGAATGGATGGAAACCCAAGTTTGAGGAGCTACCATTGAGAGACAAATTTCCTACACCATCAAGCATTCAAACACCCAAATTGGAGTTGAAAAAGTTACCAACTGACCTCAAATATGCATTTTTGGGTGATGGTGAAACTCTTCCGGTGGTAATATCGTCTCATCTTAATCTTATCGAAGAGGGTAAGTTGCTTGATATTTTGAGAAAACATAAAGGTGCAATAGGATGGACAATTGCTGATTTAAAAGGAATAAGCCCTTTGATATGCACTCATCGTATTTATTTGGAGGACAATGCCAAACCGTCTAGGGAGATGTAACGTAGGTTAAATCCAATCATGAAAGAGGCAGTTAGAGCTGAAGTTCTTAAACTCTTGGATGCGGAGATCATCTACCCCATTTCTGATAGCAAGTGGGTGAGTCCTACCCAAGTAGTACCGAAGAAATCTGGTATAACAGTTGTCAAGAATGATAATAATGAATTGATACCCACTAGAGTTACATCTGGCTGGAGAATGTGCATTGATTACAGGAAGCTGAACTTAGTCACAAGGAAAGACCATTTCCCATTGCCATTTCTAGATCAGGTTCTGGAGAGGGTAGCTGGCCACACATATTACTGTTTCTTAGATGGCTACTCCGGTTACAATCAAATCGAAATTGCATTAGAAGACCAGGAGAAAACCACATTCACATGTTCTTTTGGCACATTTGCATATAGAAGAATGCCTTTTGGTTTATGCAATGCACCTGCAACATTTCAAAGATGCATGCTGAGTATTTTTAGTGTTATGGTTGAACGCTATCTTGAAGTGTTTATGGATGACTTTTCTGTATTTGGTGATTCATTTGATGACTGTTTATCTAATTTGCAGAAAGTTTTGAGTAGGTGTGAAGAGAAGAACCTTGTGCTTAATTGGGAAAAATGTCATTTCATGGTTTCTGAAGGAATTGTTTTGGGTCATATTGTCTCCTCTAAGGGAATTGAAGTTGATAAGTCAAAAATTGATTTAATTACTCATTTTCCTACACCTAAGACTGTTAAAGATATTAGATCATTTTTGGGTCATGCAGGGTTCTACAGGAGGTTCATCAAAGATTTTAGTTCTATTTCTAGACCATTATACAGTCTCCTATCTAAAGATACTATTTTTGAATGGAATTCTGATTGTGAAAAAGCTTTTGCTAAACTGAAGGGAATGCTTACTTCAGCCCCTATTATGCAACCCCCAGATTGGACTCTACCGTTTGAGATAATGTGTGATGCTAGTGACTTTGCTGTGGGGGCTGTTTTGGGGCAAAGGAAGGATAAGAAGCCTTATGTTATTTACTATGCAAGTAAGACCTTAGACAATGCTCAGATGAATTATTCAACAACAGAAAAGGAATGACTTGCTATAGTCTTTGCTTTGGATAAATTTAGGGCTTACTTGACCGGATATTCTATTGTTATCTTTACTGATCATGCTGCCTTGAAATATCTTCTATCAAAGAAAGATGCAAAACCTAGGTTGATTCGCTGGATACTCCTACTGCAAGAATTTGATATTACAATTAAAGATAAGAAAGGAGTAAAAAATGTGGTGGCTGATCATTTATCTAGGTTGACTGTGGATGATTCCAATGAGGCTGACCCAATTAAAGACACTTTTCCAGATGAGCAACTTTTTATTGTTTCTGATTTACCATGGTTTGCTGATATTGTTAATTTTCTTGTCACAGGTCAAACTCCTTCTCATTGGACAACACAAGACAAGAAGAAATTCATGGTGGAGGTAAGAAATTTCTTTTGGGATGATCCATATCTTTTTAAATATTGTCCAGATCAGATTATTAGGAGATGTGTACCAAATGAGGACATTCACAGTGTCATTTCTTTCTGCCATTCAGAAGCTTGTGGTGGTCATTTTTCTGCTAGAAAAACTGCTGCTAAAATTTTACAATGTGGATTTTATTGGCCTACCCTATTTAAAGATACTCATGATTTTTGTCGTACTTGTGGACGTTGTCAACAGCTTGGTGGAATAACTCGTCGGAATATGATGCCTTTAAACCCCATTTTAGTGATTGAAATATTTGATTGTTGGGGTATTGATTTCATGGGCCCATTTCCACCTTCGTTTGGCTATTTGTACATCCTAGTGGTTGTTGACTATGTTTCCAAGTGGGTAGAAGCCATCCCTTGTAGAAATAATGACCATAAAACTGTTATACGTTTTTTGAAAGAAAATGTTCTGTCACGGTTTGGTATACCCCGTGCAATCATAAGTGATGGGGGTTCTCATTTCTGCAATAAACCTTTTGAGGCATTAATGAAAAAATATGGAATTACTCATAAGGTGGCTACCCCTTATCACCCACAAACAAGTGGGCAAGCTGAACCTGCCAACAGAGAGATTAAACACATTTTAGAGAAAACGATTAACCCAAATCGCAAAGATTGGTCTCTATGGTTAACAGATGCACTTTGAGCATACCGTACAGCTTTTAAATCTCCTATTGGTATGTCCCCTTATAGACTTGTTTATAGAAAAGCTTGCCACTTGTCTGTGGAGTTGGAGCACAAGGCATATTGGGCTATCAAAATATTTAATTTTAATTTGGATGATGCCAGTTTTGTGCGTAAGCTCCAATTAAATGAATTAGAAGAAATCAGGAATGATGCATATATGAATTCAAAAATTTACAAAGAACGAATGAAGGTTTTGCATGATCAACACATTCATCGAAAAACTTTTGAACCTTCACAAAAAGTTCTTTTGTATAACTCTAGATTGCATTTATTTCCTGGTAAGCTCCGTTCTAGATGGACTGGTCCATTTATTGTTAAAACAGTTTATCCTCATGGAGCTGTAGAAATTGAAAATCCATTGAATGACAATGTGTTTAAAGTAAATGGTCAAAGACTTAAGCCATTCCTGGAATTGATTCCCTCAGAAGTGGAGAGTATTCCTCTGTCTGATCCCACTTATCATGATTGAATACTCTTACACTTAGTCTTGCTGAAGACAAGAAACTTAGCACTCCTGGGAGGCAGCCCAGTTTTTAATTTGTTTTTAGGATACTTATTAGTTAGATGATGTTTTTCACTCACATGGGATTTTAGCAATTTGTAGTTCTCCAGGTAACATCTATCCTTTATTTTATTTATTTATTTATTTTATCCTTCATTTCATTCTTAACATTGAGGACAGTGTTTAGTTTAGGTTTGGGGGTATATAGGAATAACATTATTTATTTTAAAAAAAAAATTAAAAAAAATAAAAAAATTAAAAAAATTAAAAAAAGAAAAACAAATAAAAATTTGATTAGTTTTTAGGTTGTTTGTTAGTATTTTTTATAGGTTTTGATAGTTTATCCCGTGATGATGCATATTCCAATTTTTAAGAGATTAATTTACATTGGAAGTATGAGTAAGTATACTGGAGATAGAAACACTTAACTGAGCATATCTTTCTATTATAGTCCTCTTGGATCATGTGCTTGAGCTAATAAAACTCACTCACACACACTAGTACATAAAGTAATACCCTCTAGAGATTTGTTGAATACTAATCTTTAGTGGGATGTCTTTAGTCATAGTCATTAGATGATACATGGTTATTGTTGAGCTTAAAAGATCATGATAGACCATTTACTTGGCTATGGCAAGGGCTTGGAACCGGAAATAGGTTGAGAGTATAATACAACCTGGGCATGATAAGATTGCTGGAAAATATGAATGTTGATGAAAAAAATGATAAAAAAATGAAAACAAAAAGCTAGAAAGGGGCTGCTTGACTTTATAGGATTAACTTAGGCTGATACTCGGGCCCGAAGCGGTCTCTTAAAACCTAATGCCCTAAGCCAACTGTGCTGGGAGCCATTGGCCTGAGTCATTGCTAAACCTAAGCATCTTGAAGTTAGGCCTTACACAGTCCTGCTGAAAATAGAAAAAAAGAAAAAAAAAGTCTATGGTGTATTATCCTCTCAAATCTAGAATATTGGACCCGAAGGAGGCGCGCAGATTTGTGCTATCATGAACTTAGAGATTACGATGACTATGTAGATTCTGATTTTCTTTGGTTAATGGGTAACACTGGATATGTGTAAAACAGAAATTTAGGGTGTATTGCTACAATGTTCTACACTTTTACTATTTAAATTATCATTTTATATCATATTGAGCAGAAATTTCCGAGATGAAGGTGTAGAATAAAACCACTTACTTGAGGGCTTCTATATTCCAGTTGATTATAAATGCAAGTACATGTGGTTGATTTTCTTAAACATTGTGGTTTGCATTTGAAGGGATAATAGGTTTGATTGTTTTGAAGTGTTTATTTTATTTTTGCACTTACATTAATAAGGTTACTTTCGCAAGTACATGTTTGTGGGTAGCATGGCTGTAAACCCTCACGAGACAAAACCCGTCCTACTAGGGACACCTAGGGGTTTAACGGCTTGTTGCATATGCTCAATGCAATCGTGTTCCCTACGAAAGTGGTATTTACTTTTCTAGTTTAATTTACTTTAGTTTTGTTTTGTGTGATTTTTGTTTTGTTTGTTTTGCTCGGGGACTAGCAAAATATAAGTTTGGGGGTATTTGATAAGCATAAAATATACACATTTATATGCCTTATTTACCTATTTGCTAGTGTAGTTTTTTGTGATAAAATAAGAATAAAACGGGTTATTTGTGATTAGGATAGTAATTAGGGGATTAATAATTAATTTAATCTAATTAACTATTTTAGATGCATTAAAGAATTTAATGAATCATATTTTTATTATGCGTCTAATTTTGGTTTGGTTTTATCATTGTAGGTTCAGAAAATACAGATTGCAGATCGGCAGCAGAAGAGCACTTAGGCGGGTTTTGAATTGCCAGACTAAATCAAGAGCAGAGATCGAGTGTAGAAAAAGGTCTAAGCCGTTGATGTTCTTAAAAGAAGACGGGCACGTGGAATTAAAGGATGAGCATTCAGAGTCAATCCGGCGGTGGAGATCGTTACAACGGGTTTTATTAAAAAAAAAGAAAGAGAAAAGGATGAAAACCGGCTGATCCGGTTTGGGTTGAAAAGAAAAAAAATTAAAAAAACGAAACAACCCGAGCCGATGGCTCGGGTGTCGAACAAAAAAAAAAAAACAGAGGGCGCTCGAGCTTCTGCTCGAGCGCCGGCGGGATAGAGGATCCCGGTGAAGCAATGGGCGACGACAACGGCGGCGATGTCTTCACGGCCATGGCAGAATGGCGGCTATGAGGATGACGGCGGCGCTCGTACCGACGGCGGCAGTCACGATGGCGCGAGGAGGAGCAAAACAGCAAAAGGAAAGTTCTTGATTTGGAAGGTGCGACTGAGCCAAATCGGGAAGGTTAAAAGGAGCTGCAATTGCGGATTTATCTCAGAATAGTAAGCTTCAATTGGGTGTTTTCGATTGAAGAAGAAAAAAAATTAGATTTTGGCTCAGTTTGGAAGTGACATATTCGGTGATTTCGGCCCTGTTTTGAAGAGGAAAGATCGGATTTTTCTTTACAAATTTGAACGAAATTTGAATGGAAAACTACTGGGTTTAGGACGAATTGATGGCATCAATTAGGGCTGCTCTCGAATTGCTATAAAGACCAGAACTTTTGGGCTGAGAAGACGGGTTTTGGACGAAAGGAACAACTGGTTTTTCTCTGTTCTGTTTCAAAAAAACAGAGCTGTTTTGGGTGTGTTTGGGTCGTGTTTTTTTAATGATTTCGGCCGGAATTGAAGAGGAAGAAGAGGGGAATCGATTGGAGGAGAGAAGAGGAAGAGATTTGAGGAAGAAAGTCGGAGTTTTGTGCTGATTTTTGGCGATGAACAGTGCTGCTACAGTAACCTGCATATGCTACAGTGATTTCGGCAGTTTGGGGGAGATGATGAACAGTGTTCGCGCTGCTACAGTGTTTCTGCTATAGTGAACAGTAACTGCTACAGTACCGTGAATAGTAAAACTGCAACAATGTTTTTCTTCGATGCAATTTCTTCCAAATCTGATTTTTCTCTTGAATATGAATAGCTAAATCTTTTGTCAAAGCTAGAGGTGATATTATTTGATTAGGATTTTTACGTCTATGAAGAAGTGCTTAATGCTTATTTGGTTGAATGCGATGTTTTGATAAAGTCATAATCTATACAATTATTTGATTTGTCGTTAACGTAAGGTACGACTAATGCTTATAATTCCTTATGATTAGTAGTCTGAGCTTGTTAATGATAAATATTCGATCGATATTTTTATGTTAATGGATATGATGAACGTGAATGAAATATCTTCCGATTAAGTCAAATCATTATTTGAATCTAATTGCGTAATTAAAGAGACGTAGAATATTAATTAAATAATTGATCCTTGAAGCTTTGATATCTCTCATCAATTATCTTTGCCTGTCTTTAGTTAGTTTTAATTGAATCTTTAATCATCATTTTAGTAGTTAATTGAATTATAACTTCTCTGCATAATTTCCTGATAAGAATCTTAATTTGTTAAGCTAAGTGTTTAGATTA
Source organism: Houttuynia cordata (assembly GCA_039654745.1). NCBI lineage: Eukaryota > Viridiplantae > Streptophyta > Magnoliopsida > Piperales > Saururaceae > Houttuynia > Houttuynia cordata. The sequence goes on from CM077502.1 coordinate 34,101,301, forward strand.
GTTTGGAGTAGAATAATCCTACATTATTCCCTGTGGTTCGACACTTGGATTCACCGAGTATATATTACAATTTGTCAACCTTCTCTTGGGTTCGATCAGTGCTCCCTTGTGGCCTTACGCTGGGCTCGCATATCACTGTGGTGGGGAAGCCGTATCTCCAAACTCATTACAGCAGCAGCAGACATTAATGTGTTTTCTTTACTACCGTTACATGTATATGAGCTGTTCTGCGCTGTGTTTTCTCTACTTTTTACCTTTTGTTGGGCCTTTTGGATTTCGTAAGCTCTCTTGTTGATCTGTTTTTGGGTGGTGTTTTTTTACATTTCCAAGTTTTTGCTTGTAATATGGTGAGATGGGAAGGATCAGAAGTCTTTTTGGCTGGAAATGTAGGGGAGAGACTTAAAAGGGTATCCAAAAACTATAGGATATGAGGCAAAGACTTTGAAACAATGATGGGAACTTGCTGGAAACCTGTGATGGATTGGCAATTGCAAGTCAAAACCTGAAGTAAACCTTATTATATGAAGCAACTAGTCACAATTATCTAGTTTAATCATCTTATCCATGGTGGATAAGATTCTATTTCTCTGCCGTATTTTCAGAGAGGGGGAGAGCCATGGTGATTCTATTTTCTCTCAATACAATGGATTCTACTTTCTTAGGCTACAACCAGGGGCGGAGCCAGGAACCTTCACTAGGGGGCTGAAAATTCTATAAAATTTTTCCAAAACAAACGATGAAAATAAAATAACTTGATGGATTTTTTCAATAGTAATACCAGAGATGGGGGGCGGCAACATTCATTAAGGAGATGGGAAGGTGGGAAGGACTCTGAGAAAGCTCGACAATAATTACTTGTTTTAAAATCTAGAAATTTAAACTCAAATATGCTTGTTTTACAATGCAGAAATTTAGTACAGATTCTGAAACTTTAAAAATAAAAACATAGCTATCAATTCCAAAATACTGGCAAAATTAAATTGGTGGAATGAGCTAAACGACAATCTTCTTACACATGGAATTTTTTATTCTGCTGAATTTTCGTATCCAAACACAAACCAGGCAGAATCGATGGAATTGTACTGAATCCTTCCTGATTCCGCTATTGATTCTGTAGCCAAACACCTCCCTAGTAGGCATTAAAGTGGTTTTTTTAACTATGTTTCTCATAAAAGTTACAAAAGCTATTTAAGCTAAGCGTCTTCTCTTAATTTTTTTGTCTTTTGCTAAACCAGAAGTAAAAAAACTTCATTTACCATACGTCAGCCAACCTATAAATAGGCCACTCAATATATCAAAAATAAATTAAATCGGCCACTCAATGGGTCCCACACAAGTAAGTGACAAGTTGAGAATTATGAGGAGGGGCAAGGTCATTACAAAACTATCTTCATTAACTAGTCCTCTAGTATAATAGATACAAGGTCATTGCCCCAGCTTGACCCCCTTGGCTCAGCCAGTGGCTACAACCAAACAGGGGGGAAGATTGCACTTTCCACATGTTTCTCTTTCCCTGTATTCTATTTTCTCTTTCCTTGCTTTCCAGGGAACCAAACAGACTCTAACTTTCTGCTGAATATAGGCTGGAAAGTCGACTTCACTTCAAGCGAGGAAAGTGGGGGATTTTTTAGACGGTGGACATCCACGGTCTGAGTATAGGTGAGGTGGGGTGGGCATCCACCGTCTGTGTACAGCTAAGCCTGCTCACGAGCCGAGTCAGCTCGTGAATTTTTTCGGCTCGACTTGGCTCGACTCGACTCGAGCTCGACTCGAGCTCGAGTTTTTTGAGCTCGAGCTCGAGCCAGACTATAGCTCGACTCGACTCGATTCGAAACAGCTCGACTCGATTCGAAACAGCTCGACTCGATAAGCTCGACACGATTCGACTCAGCACAACTCGACTCGACTCGACTCTAGGCCAGTATATATAAAATGAAAAAAAAAACCCCTCTCACGGTCTCACCCCTCCTCTCCCACGCCGGCGGCTGATTCGAAACAGCTCGACACGATTCGACTCAGCACAACTCGACTCGACTCGACTCTAGGCCAGTATATATAAAATGAAAAAAAAAACCCTCTCACGGTCTCACCCCTCCTCTCTCACGCCGGCGGCCGATCCCCTCGTTAGTCGTCAGTCGTCCCTCCTCCGACACCGCCCCACTCGTCCCTCCTCCGGCATCGCCCTTCCTCTCTCACCGCCGGCAGTCGATCCCCTCGTCTCACGCTGGCAGCCGGTTCCCACCAGTCCACCACCGACTACGCAAGGTAAAAAACTCAGCTTTTTCTTCTTCTTCTTCTATTTTTTTTCTGTACATGATCGGTAATTGAAGAGCATGAGACCTCGTCTCACGCCTCTCCAAATTTTTTTTTTCCATTTTTTTTCCTCTTGATTTCTCCCATTTTTGGGTTGTTTCGATCTTCTGTGGGAAATCATGTTTTTGGAGTTGATTGATTCTTGGTCCTGAGGTACTGGGTTGATGCATCTGCTTGGATATTGAAGTCGAATTTCGTAGAGAGTACTGGGAACTCTCTCCCTGCCCATTGGCTTGCCGGGAACAAATTATTAGAAAGGGTTCCAGGTAAACTATATTCTCTGTGTTAATTATTATAATTTTTGTTTGCTTATTTTACTAATTATATTTTTTCTTTTGTGTTTACGAGTAGGGAAGGCAGCAGATTGTGAGCATTTTGAGACAATTAATTGAAGAAAGAAGAGCTTCTGGAAGTAGGCAGAGTGACATGCTTGATAGCTTGCTAACCAATGATGCAGATTCAAGACTTCATCTAAGTGATGAGCAAATTATTGATCTGATAATTACTATAGTGTATTCGGGTTATGAAACTGTTTCAACTACTTCTATGATGGTAATCAAATATCTCCATGATCACCCCAAAGCTCTTGAAGAACTCAGGGTAAGAAGGCAACTGCCAATCTTGTATAACTGCTTTTCTTCCTCTTCTCCTTTTTTTTCTTGTTAATTTTCTAAACTGTCTCTTGTTTTGGTGTTTAGAATGAGCATTTGGCAATTCGAAAAGGAAAGACGTCAACAGAAGCGATTAACTGGAATGACTACAGATCCTTGGGATTCACACGGGCTGTAAGTGATCTGAGATCATAAACTTAATCTATTGTCTTGATAATAACCAAACAATTAGAAACTGAATATCAATTACTTTTTGGTGTTCCAGGTTATAAATGAGACAATGAGATTGACCACTATTGTCAATGGGGTATTAAGAAGAACAACCCAAGAGATGGAATTCAAAGGTGTGGCTGTGTTCTAGGACAATCGCTTTGAAAAACTTAATTTCACATAACTTGAATAGGATGATTGCCTTAAGAAGCTTTATATCATAATAAAATTCTATCTCCTAAGAGGAGATCCATTGTTCACCCAAATTGTTGATAACTGGAAATAAGCTACTGATAAATCTTCAAATATTTCTTCTCAGGATTTGTCATACCTAAGGACTGGAGAATCTATGTCTACATGAGGGAGTCAAACTATGATCCTTTTCCATGAAGATCCTTTTACCTTCAACCCTTGGAGGTGGCAGGTTAGTGGGCAAAAGTGTTATTAGATTCCTGTAATGATTTCTTAGTCAAGCTAGTTAGTTCATGTAGTTACATAATGATGTAATACAGAATTTCCTGCCCATGATTGATTCTGCAGGGTAAAAACTTGGAGTCACAACATAACTTTCTGTTATTTGGAGGTGGGAGTAGGCTATGTCTAGGAAAGGAGCTAGGAATTCTTGAAATATCTACATTCCTTCATTACTTTGTCACTAGATACAGGTTAGTAGTTACCAGTATTTTTCATTTCTTACATCCATTGAATGGTTTCAAAGTAAATAGTCCTCCTCCAGTGTACTTCTTACTTTGAATTCTTAATTGAAAGAAACTATTTATTGTTTTAAAAAACTATTTATTATAAATAAAAATGATCTACTCCTATATATTAGTTAGAAAAAAATAGATTTGGTCCCACTCCAGTTATCTATCAATTGAATCAATTCATAGAAATCCAGTTTTTTGCCTACATGAATTGCAAATGTTTTTCACTTTCTCGTGTGCTCATCACCACTGATCTCCTGGCTCGTGGTATTGATGTTCAACAGGTTTCACTTCAGTGGAAGATGTTGTGCTTCGGAGGTCAGAAAGGGTTCGTTCTCGACAAAAGGATGGTACCCGACAGGCACCATTTCTAAGATATGTCAACAAATGGAAGGAAGATTAACTTGCCAGTTATTAACAAATTGTGTCAAACAGATGATTCAACATCAGTATCTCGATAGTGGGCAACATGTTTGCATATAAAAGGTACAATGCCCCATAATTTCCTCCTATCATTGTTCTGTCTAGTTATGGTCCTACTCCTTATACATCTCATTGAGGAGCTTTGCTATTAACTTTTGGAATGAAGATGACTAGAATGTGGTATGTTAATGAAGCTTATCAGTTATGGTTCTCATGCTAATATTTGTTTTGCTTATGAGATTTCTTGCCTTAACTATATAGGCAGAGGAGATAGCTGAGAAACTTTGTGAAACTTCGTGCTAATATTTCTTGCCTGAAGGTAAAAAGTTGGGCTCATTTGCAAGAAACTTTGTGGTTGTTTTTGTGAATATGTTGGGATGAGCTATTGGCTTCTGAGTTGTTTCCTGACATGGACATATCTTACACTAGATTGCTCGCAGTCAACAACTTCTGCTACTCTGCAACTTCCGGCTTCCAGTTTCCACTATCCTACTTTGGGAATTGAGGCGGGGTTTGGATCATCAGGAGCAAATTTGCTAAACTGCCCCTGAAGCTGCAAGCAACTTGGTGGAATAAAGAAATTCATCCTTGTTTCTTCTGTAATTTTCTTTAGCAAGGACGTAGAAATAAAGAGAGTGGAATGTACAGCTGTAGTTTGTAGAACCATAAATATGGAATAGATTGGTTTGAATATTAGTGGAAAAATTTGGGAATATGGTATTCTGGATATCTAAGTGTCTTTTCAATTAATGAGAGACTGCTGATGAGTCGACAACGGGACCAAGCCAAACCACACGTCATTCCAACGTTTGTGTCTGGCTCGACCTCGAGACCCTTGCTGTTGCTGCATCCCGAGGTTGACTAGACTAGAGGACAGTGGCACAGTCTGATCTGACAACTGTGGATTGCTTCTGACTAACCGGGGTCGAGCTCGATCTCGAGCCAAGTTTGGCTCTGATAGGCATGGGATAGTCGAGCTCGAGCTCGAGTCGAGTTTAAGAATTAGAGCTCGAGTTATTGAATCTAAGGCTTGACTCGAGCTGAGCTCGAGCTCGAGCCACATTTTTAAAAATCAAGCTCGAGTTGAGCTAAGTCTAAATTCGACTCGATTCGGCTCGTGAGCACCCTTAACAGCTGCCCATCCAATGCCTTTCCAAACCCTCACCGTCCCCTGGATATTCTCCGCCTCCATTATTAAGAATGGTCATGAACTCTAAATATGGTGAATTTCTTGCTATTTAATCATAAGCATGATCGTTGTTTGTCTTTTACTCCCTTCGTCCAATGAATCCTGTCTATGTTTGGAAAAACACGAGTGCATCATTACATGGCTAACTTCACTCCCTCGCGACCAAAAGCGCAGGTAGAAAGGGGGGACTCTCTTTTTTTTCCTTTGCGAGCCTTGGAGTCCAATAAATTTAACTCATTTTCAAATGGAGAGTACAGAATGCTTGTTATTTGTGATGAGCAACAAGTGCTTCTGTTTTTTAATCTATTGAATTTTTCTTGAAAAATGTGTATTTTTAAACAATTTTCATTTGCATTGTAAAATGATCATTTTGTTGTGCGGATTCTTTGCATTTTACTCCGTCTGGTCACAAATTAGCAAAATAGCATACCAAAATTAGATGATATTGTTCCCTAATAACTCTCCGGCCGAGACATTGACGTCGAGGTTGAGGTCAAGAGGTCTCCACGATGAAAGGGTGACTTGGTCGCTTGGAAAGCCTAGACTTTTACTGGGGACACCACATCTCAATAAAAGTGATCAATTATGTGACAGTCTCAATCTATATTAAAGTAACAATAATTTTAATCAAACACTAGCATAAATATAAGTTTAGGAGATAATAAAATTCATATTTCATGTATAGATCACTCATGCATCCTGTGATGCAAGTGAAGACATGAATTAAATTGGATTCTAGGTGGACATGAAGACCTCAAAGTGGAACTTAGTTGAGAAGATTTAATTATTGCCAGTTTTGTTAAACTTTGAAATAATGGTTTGCGTGCCAAGGATTGATTAGTACAATGTTAACTTTTCATTTAATTGATAGTTTCATTCTCAGGTTATTATTCAATTACTCGTCTTTTAATGATGGTGTAATTGATGCCATGGTTACCCATCGCCTGCCCAATGATCCTGACATTCTGTAATTATAAGTCTTCTGAAAAGTGAACGAAGGGAGAAGTAAGAATACACGTGCACTGCATGTGCTAATCATAGAGTTGTACACAAGAATTTATCTTGTGAAATGCATCACTATTAGGTTTACTCAAGGAAACTAAATACCTTCTCCCATTACAATATGATAGTGTTGTACAATAGGAATACACTATAATGTAGCCCCCACATACAAACTTAAATCAAATGTTTTTACCCACTTTTGTAACAATTAAAAATGAGTTATGTGTCTAGTAGGGAATTTCAATAGGATAGAATAGAAACAAAAAGCTGAGCAGCCTCAGCAAATTCATAAATAAGTACTTGAGAATGTAAACATTCTTCTCATGCTAAACTCTCTTTCTTTGCTAGTTTTGCCTATTTCAAGTGCACATTATTCTTTTTGAAATTCCTTGAAGCTAGTTTACTTTTTGAATTGTGATGGTGGTGTGCTTCCATGGCATTTAACTGTGGCTGACTTGTAATGACATAAACAAAGCATTTGATAATATGATTGTATGATTGTTGGCATAAGTATTAGTTCTTTTTCCTTAATATTATCTTTGTACTGGATGCTATGTTCCCCTTCTGATAATGCTTTACTATGCATTATGTCTATAAGTGTTTTCTTTTCGGCTTTTGAAATGATTGGTCTTGCAAGAAATGGATTTTGTTGGTTTTTTGAGTTTTAGTCTCTTCTGCATGATGGAAAACTGATAAATAGAATAATCAGTTTATTCAGTTTACAGCTACATTATTGCTTTTTATTCATGGAGAAATCAATTGTAGGAGACTATTTACATTTACATTCTTTCTCAATGCTGTTTCTCATGCGTTCACTTCAAGCGTTTGAGTTCTCTGCATACCTAATTTTTTTTCTGGACAGATGGCTTTTAGTTTGCTAATTCTTATTTATTAGAGCAGGGTCATGTCCACGTTTGGGAAGTCCTTTTTAACATTTTAATCTAAGTATTGACTCATATACTTGTGTTTCTTCCTACCTCATTTTTTATGCTTGGGCTTCTTAATTAAGAAATATTGATGGTGCCACTTTCATATGTGATTAAATCTTATCGCTTCTTGTAAATTACGAATTGGAAAATCTACGTATGAAACCACTGGAAGAAAGAAGAAGCTCTGTTTTTGTAGAACATATGAACCATCGTATTGGAAGGGTGAGCATGGTCTGCACTATGAACCAGCGACGGGACATATTGATTCCTCCTCGGACGCTAGAATTCTGATTTACAGCCTAAAATCGTCGGGATGAGGAAACTATAGTGGTGCCCTCCAATGGGTGGAGCGGCAATGACCTGGGCCATTTTCTCATCAAGGGTGCACTCACCATCATTGAGGTTGTGGGTTTGGACTTTAGCCCGGTGGTCTTGGACGGGCGGCTAAAGAATGGGCAGCAGCATTTATTGTTATTTTTTAACAGTTTGCTCTTTGTCCCTCATTTTCCCACAAATTCAGAATTTGATTTGGGCGAATAAAAAATCTAATTTTCAGTGGGAATAATTTCATGTTAATTTTCATAGTTTACTCCTCACCTTCTCTTATAGTTATCTCAGAATGGTCTATTCCTAAATTGTCATGGGTATTCTGTTGTTCATGGCAAAGGGTAATTCCAACCTTAGAATTGAAGTTGTGTAATGTTCTAAGGACTGGATCTTATTACTCTCTATGGTGCATGTACTGATTGAAACTCAAACTAAGTTTGGTGGTTTTTGATACCATCAAATGGAACATGGATAGGTATCAAAAGAACTAACTATTTATATATTTCTTTTTGGTAACATAAATGAACTATTATACCACATCTCCCTGGTTTGCTTATTATGTTGATTTGAAATATGGCTGGTGCTGATTATCAAAATGCCAATGCCCATGTTTAGGAAATTGGCATCCGGCATTTTTAAGGCATTCTACTCCTATGTGTTGGTTCATTTTTCAACTGGTATTCATAAAACATCAATAAGAGAGATACAATTTCTTTATTATTGTTATGGCAGTCTACCCTCATGAAATCGAACAATTCAATTGGCCAAAGGAAACAAAGAACAATTCATAAAATTAAGTGTGCTATGAAGTTTGTATCTTGAGATGTGTCGTTGAATCAATTGCTAACTGTTGTGAAGTCCTTTTTTATACCAGTTTGAATAAATATAACACCGCTGATTGATTTGAATTCTTTTGTTTAGTAATAAGTATCAATCTGTTGAAGAATTAATTGCTGAATCAAATGTTTTTGGGTAGTAAGATAGTGGAGATGTGCCTGAAACTCTTGGTCAAGTTACTCCGTACAAAAACAAGAAGAAAGGTACTACATTCTGGGTACTCTTTCTGATTTTTTATATTTGAATATTTTATATGGCTTCTGAAGAATAAAAACTGGATATTAAAAATTGATAATAGTTATATTTAATGTAGATCGCTATTTTTCCATGAATGTTGTTTTTAGAAATGCACGGGTGAACCAATTTGAAACTTCTGAATGTGATGAATTCTTTTTATGGGTTGAATTAATTTGGATATTGCTAGTTTATTTTATTTTTTTGTCAATTCCACTTTAATATTATCCAAATTGTGGTCGGTTGATGGTAATATCGATTTTCAAAACACAAACTACCTTATTCTATATATGTCTTCAGATTAATTTAGGAGGTGCTTGTTCTCCTTTCCAGTATAGTCCATACGAAGTTCAATGTTTTTACGTTGGTCGATCATTGTGCTATTGAAATTTTAATGCAGCTTGGCTGCAATTCGTTTAATTTTGAGATATTTAAAAATGTATTATATTCAAAGGGCATTTGAAAATGAGACATTTAAATTGTATATGGAGAAGAAAGTACTGGGTACGTAGTTTATTGGCATTTTAGTTGACATTTGTTCATTTATAAGTTCTATTAGCCCCTTCCTCTCTTTGTTCATTCTGATGATTCTTTTGATTAGCTGTATCATTTTAGTTAACATCTTTTCATTTATAAGATAATAGAATTACTAATATATTCGCAACAAGTTGGGAACTGTAACTGATCAACAAAAAGATGTTAGGAACTATAGCAGATACTACCTACTATGGATAAGAGTTGGATGTGCCGAAGTAGGGTTCCCAGTGAATACTCAATGGGAGTAAAAGTATTTCTTGTTTTGTTGAAACTCATGGAGAGCTTATTAGTTAGAAGTTTAAGTGTCCTTGCATTAAATGTGGCAACTGTTAGTGTCAAAATTTTCAAAACGTAAATTTTTCAATTTGTATTGTTAGTTTTGTAACAAATTTTGGAATAAGTCTTAAAGCTAGAATGGGCTAAATCAAAAGAAGAAAACTTCAAGCACAACTCAAGCTCAAGAAGTGAAGGGCCAACTATGAGAATCCAAGACTCCAAGATAGAGCACAAGATGAAGTGAAGGCCCAAGGAGAAGAATACAAGTCTCCGGTATAAAGCACAAGATCAAGGATTTGTTTGGAAGTTGATATATTGGCCCTTTCAGGCCTGAAAGCAGCTTGAATGACGTCAAAATTGCTTGGATGTTAAAAGGACTGAAAGGTGTGAAATGTGCCTATGAAAGGAACATGCGGCCTTTTCACCTTTCAGCATGAAAGTGTGAAACAGAAGTGAAAGGTGTTTGGATGCTGAAATGGGTGAAAGGTGGCAGTGAAAGGAATCAGCAAGAATCTTTAACCTTTCAGCCACCTTTCAACCTGAAAGAGCCTGAAGTTGTGAAATACACGAAAAGAATCAGCAATTCTTATATCTTTAAGCCTGAAAGTGAAAGGGATTTCCAAACCCTTTTCACCAGCCCTCCTTTCGAGGTGAAAATTTTCTATAGTGAAAACTTTGGTGTTTGAAAGCTGAAAGAGGTTTGTGAAAATTCACCAACGTAGCTGAATTTTTTTACCAAGAAAGGCGAGTGTGTTTGGCCATAAAAAGCTTTTTCATATGTGAAAAAAACTTTCAGCAGTGTTTCTCATCCTAGTGTATTTCACACTTTTAGGATATTTGTTGTGTACATTAGCACAACAGTGGAGCATATCGCATTAGGACTAGTTATTTATTAGCTTTCCTTTTGAATAATATTGTAATCAGGCCTGTCTGGGATAACTGATATGTAATGGAATAATTAGGGGCTAATCATGGCCCATTAGGCCATAATAGATGGTGCGCCTCCCTAGGGCACGCTCCATCCTTCTTCTTTATAAGGAGGCCGTCCTCCTCAATTAGGACTTATGCAATAAAAAACTTATCTTTCCTCTACTCTTCTTCTCCTTCTTCCTCCTTGCCGCCAAGGCAAACCCTTATGACCGGGTTGGTCACAACATTGGTATCAGAGCAGTTTTGATCCACGGGCGATCATGCCTCCTTGCAAGCAGCCAACCATGGCCGTTGGGGGGCAATCAGAGCCAGAGTTGGCTCCAGAGACTCACAGCCCATGGGCGAAAGTTGATTCCAATTAGGACGCTATTCTCTCCCTGCTCAACTTGATCTGCCTACGACTGCAGAACGTAGAGTTCGCCCAGACACAGATGAAGACAGACATGGCGATGCAGGCTGCAGCCATGACCACGCCACAGCCGTCAGCAGGGGGTCTGGAGGCCAGGATCGGCCAAGGGGCTCACAGGTGTTTGGCGGCTCAGTCCTAGGCCATCCTGCCGGCCATTCTATCCCTCGTGGCATCTAGATTGGGTCCGTCAACATAGGTGCTAAAGGGGGGCGCCCTGGACAAGAGACACGAGGCATGGAAGGTGTTCGTGGTAATGCCTCAATGGCCCCACGCCCACAAAACATTCAGTATGAAATGGAGGATGATCTGGAAGAGTTTTCGGGTACTCGCGGAGGCCAGAGGGCCAGCGCTGAGCCCAGGCTAGCTCGATTGTAGTTCCCATGATACAGTGGCGAGGAGGAACCCGTCGAATGGATGTACAAGGCGAATAAATTATTTTTGTACCAGGGTACGCACTTTGATGCAGAGCACTTGCAGGTGGCCGCCTTCCACCTTGATGGAGATGCCTCGATTTGGTTTCAGTCATACGAGAAGGAGACACGCTTCCCCACGTAGGCGACCTTTTCTGACGAGTTATGCGTCCAATTTGGACCAAATAAATTTCAAGACTTTAACGAGATGTTGTCCACAATGAAGCAAACGACTACGGTAAGGGCCTATTACTATGAATTCATGAAAATTACTAATCGCTTGCCAGATTGGCCGATGGCAGCTCTCGTGGGAAGCTTCAAGCGTGGGTTGAAGGCGGAGATTGCAGATGAGATGCATCACTTCCTATGCCACACTATGCGTGATGTGGTGCACCATGCCCAGATAGAGGAGGAGAAATTGAACCATCAGCAACGAGGGGATCGTGGGGGGCTGGCTGTGCGGTTGTACAGCAACCACCCACCTATCGTGACGCCAGCGCCTGGCCCAGGCTCCAGTCGGCCAGCCTTGCCAGGGCCTACTTCCCCTCCTATCCGCCGTCTGACGCCTGCCCAGATGGAAGAATGACGTGCTAAGGGACTCTGTTATAAGTGAGATGAGAAGTTTGTACCCGGACATTGCTGCTCCGTCTGGGGTAGCTTGCTCATCGTCGAAGTTGAGGAAGAAGAAATAGCTGAGCCAGAAGAGGCACCCGGCCTCTATGCAACAGGTCGCGGTACTCATCGACAATGGGTTGACCCATAACTTCATCAACGATAAGGTGGCCCATCGATTGTGATGTTATGTCTCTGACTCCAAACTGTTTGATGTGCTAATTGGGGACGGCAAACACCTCCGCAGCATGGGCGTGTGTTCTCAGGTTGAGCTGTTAATCCAGGGACATTCCTTCATCACCGACTTGTTTCTCCTACCCACGAAAGGGGCGGATGTGGTCCTAGGCGTCCAGTGGCTACAGGACCTGGGTGATGTAGTCTGGAACTTGGGATCTGATCATGGAGTTCGAGGTAGCTGGCTAGCGTATACGCCTACATGGGGCACAGCCGGGCACTTTGCACACGGCACAGACGGTGAGTTCTCTTTTCAGATTTGCACCTCAGGGTATTTTCCTACAACAGCGTGCTCTAGTGGATGTGCGCCAACCAAACTTGCTAGATGACATGCTCAACCTCCTTTCAGAGCATGCCGACATCTTTGTTGAGCCATCTAGCCTTCCGCCAGCCTGGGGCCACGACCACTCCATTCCGATCACACCTGGGGCTCCACCCGCCAATGTTCGTCCCTACCAGTATCCACATGTGCAAAAAGCTGAAATCGAGAAGTTGGTCCAGGAGATGTTACAAACCGGGATCATCCGCTCTAGTACTAGTTCTTATGTGACGGACCCGTCTACCCAGGAGCTGATTGCTCGACTTCAAGTCAATCCGCATGCGAAGCCTCCTTTTGCTTGGCGTAACCATCTTTTGTTCTGGAAGGACCGGTTGTGGGTTCCAGCTATTCCGAATTTACGTCGGCAGGTGATAGCCCACTTTCATGACACTCCGGTGGCTGGTCATGAGAGCACATTCCGAACCTTTAAGCGGGTAAGTCAAAGCTTCATGTGGGCCAGTATTCGGAAAGTGGTGCATGCTTATGTTGCTGCGTGTGATATATGCCAGCGAGCCAAGACATCGTCTATATCTCTTGCAGGTCTTCTTCAGCCCCTTCCCATTCCGGATAAGGTTTGGGAGGACGTGTCCATGGATTTTGTTGAGGCCTTACCTGCGGTCCATGATAAGACAGTTATTATGGTGGTGGTTGACCGTCTCTCTAAGTACGCTCATTTTTTACTTTAAGTCATCCATTCTCTGCTCGCACCGTTGCTGAACTCTATGTGTATGCCTCGGACTATAGTTTCTGATAGAGATTGGGTATTTGTTTCCCAGTTCTGGCGCGAGTTCTTTAAGTTGCAAGGTACGATGCTCCATATGAGTACGGCTTATCATCCACAGACAGATGGGCAGACTGAAGTGGTCAACAGGTGTCTTGAGCAGTATTTACGCTACTTTGTCAGAGACCAGCCCCGCCGTTGGCTACAAATGCTTCCTTGGGCTGAATGATTGTACAACACGGCATATCACACACGTGCCGGATTTACACCTTTCGTGATTGTCTATGGCCACCCTCCTCCGTCCGTTCTGTCTTATGTGCCTCACCATTCCTCCATTGTCGAGGTGGATTATATGCAGCAGACTCGTGATGAGGTTCTTCGCCGACTGAAAGGCCAATTTGGGTTCAGCACAACTCTATGATAAACACCATTCTCATTGGGTATTCCAAGTGGGCGATCTGGTTTATGTATCCATTCTACCGCAGCGCCAGACTACATTGTTTCGGGCTGATCATAAATTAGCCACTCGATTTCATGGGCCCTATGCAGTTGTAGAGAGGGTGGGACCGGTGGCGTATCGTCTAGCCCTCCCTTCTGGATCCCTTGTGCATCCTGTGTTCCATGTGTCACGTCTAAGTATAGCACGAGACTACGTATAGACTAGTGGTAACGAGGTCGAACCCTACACTACATCCAACCTCATTTTCAAATTTTTGTGCACTCCGAAGGGTTGTAACATTTTGAACATGGTTAGGGGAAAAACATATCCCCTCTTCAACAAATTGGCCCATCGGGTATTGGGATTGGATAGGTGAAGTGTTTACTTCATTACTATTGCCCCTTTCACTACTAAAGATCTCCTTTATATTATCAAACATTAACAAGGCCTTGTCTGGAAAGCTAGGATTCCATGTGGGTTGGGCATATTAGGGTTGGGGCAATGGTGGTGGTGGAACAGGGCTTAACATACCTTGTAAGGGTGGATTAGTGGTTAGGTCAAACATGGCCCTTTTGTTGGGAGTGTGCCAAGAAAAATTAAATTGATCCTCCCACCTATAAAGACCTTGGCCGCATTTACTTGATCGCACACCAATTCCGGATACTAATGGGCTGAAGGACACTCCATTAAGGTATGGGTGGGGCTTAAGTAATAGCACATGGTTCCAAGATAAAATAGGTCGTGGGTTGTAGGGAAGATATGCTACTCCCAAAGTTGGATTGATTCTCCCACCCATGGTTATAAATATCAAGATATGAGTGATATGGAGGGAATGACACTTCAAAGGGAGTAGAAGTAGGTGTGTGTGAGGAATAATAATCATTAAAGTACATGTATGGGTTCTTATGGCTAAATCCATAGTGTAACGCCCGAAAAATCGGTATGTCTATGAAAACTGCTATTTTAGGAAACTGGGCTAAAATAAGAAAGTTTTCGTATCTGTTTTGATTATTGGTCTGGTATCTCTTTTTGGCTGTGTGGAACTTTATTTTGATGTTTGTTGGTCAATGAGATCGTTTAACCAGATTAGGCAGGTTTTTTCGAGCGCGAGGACTAGGCCTGGCCCTGTAAACCGTCTGACGCCAGGGTTTGGATACACCTGACGCCAGGACCACTTGAGTGCCAGGGCAGGGGCTAGTCACGCGTGCGAGTACACGTGTGGCGGAGCCTAATGGACGTGCTACCAGGTGTGGGACTCGTACACGATAGAACTGCACATCACGCGTGTAAGTCATCTTAACCGTTCATCGGAGAACTGTGATCTAAGACGCGTGAGAACCAGTAGAGGGCCACGTGGACCCTGTAGTGGTGCGCCACCTCGTGGAAGTCATGGACATCTTTGGGCCCACAATTTGGAGGACCAAATCGTGGGGAGCCTTTTTTTTTAATTTTCATTATTTGTAAATATTGGATTACTCTAATTTGCAATTGATTGGCAATTAAGGGATAAGGTTTTGGACGCCTTGAGAAGGCTGACTTGGCCTCCCATATATAGGGCTGGCGCCAAGTTTGTAGATTGAATTTAAATTCCTTTATATGGTATTTAAGTGGGGTGTTACATAGGTAATTTTGGTAGTATTTAATGGGGGTAAATTCCTACTTTAATGAAATCAAAACTGAAATCAGTTTAGAGGGGATCTCGCCCTAGCTGTTTTGGAAGGGCTGAAGGTAATTATGGCCATTGGATGAGATGGAGGTGGACAGTGGGGATCATCATGGAAAATCCATATAAACCACACAAGAGGAGGTCGGCCATTTTCCTTGAACCAGCAGCCTTGCACTCTTGTGTGGTGAGTTCTTCTCCTTCATCTCATTCCATTCTCTTTCTCCTCTTCCAAACAGTAAGAACTTTTCTTTTCTTTAAAGAAGTACTAGTGTAGTGGATCGGTAAAGTCTAGATCGTGGTACGAGGTGGAACGCGAAGCACACTTGAGAATTATCGGGTTGTCTTTCAAAGAGGTAGGAAACATTTTTTTACTCAATTCTTCATACTCATATATGCTGTTTTGATATGTGATTCTACATACTCTTGTCGGCTTTGTCAATTGGGTATGATAAGGTTGCTTGTGAGTGATGCAAGTTCATATTTTTACCTATGTTTCACATGTGTTCAAACCGATGGTATGATCAAAGTATAGTCTGATGTGCATGGCCTAGATATGTGATCTGTAATACATATTTCTCATGAGTTTGGCTTGTTCGATTCTTTTTGGATTTGACGCCTTGCTGTCCAGAAATTCCTGTCTTATTATTTGACCTTTAATTGCTGTCTTAGTTATAGCATTCCCTAAATTGGGTAGTATTATGTATAGGAATTGATAAACAACATGAATGAATGTGTCATAGAATAAGAAATTTGAGTCGATATTTCTCTGTCCAGAGATAATGGTCTCTGCTTTTTGGTGTAATGGTGTCCCTTTCCGTCCTGAATTAATTGTCTTAATCATTGAATAGATGACAATCATGATTAGGTTTAGAATCAATTCGTATAAGTAATAAAAGCCTAACATATATACTAAAAACAAATACTAGATTGGTTACATATTTCAGATATCATACCTAGGTGGGAGGGTCAGATAATTAGTACTATCATGAGTGATTAGTATATCTGATTAATTACGCAATTAAGGATGAAATTGGAGACTTAATTAAGCCTCGGCCAGGAATTTTCCTGCGCAGGCAGTCCATAATGAAAAATACGTAACTAATCCAATAAAATTCAGAAAAATACGTTCTTGGTTGGGTTGTAAAATAGACTCATCAGGGAACCTCCTGTAAAAATTACAAACCTGGATTCACTTAGTAAAAGTCGTGGTCAGTGCTGGAATTGTACTGTTGTATGCAGGACAGTGCAGTGAACTAAGGGTAATGCACTAGTATTATTACTATGGGATTAATTGATTTATATAATGTAATACAATTCAACGGAATCACTACTAATATGATAGAATCTTTACTCTTAAGAGACCAGGGATTTAAGTCCTAGCCTTCGTGTCATCTCCTTCATGTCTTTAGTTCGCCCTGACAAGCGGCATTGAAATCCTTAATTAGGGTGTTGCTCTAAACCCTAGTTATTCGTTCTATTCATAAACTCTCAAAGTCACAAGCAGTATAGGATCCTTTTCTAGGGCCTTGCATATCGAAGATTTCTTTGAGTTAAGCTACTGATTTAGACCAGCTATTGGAGTGGAGTCTTGGAAGGCGAGCATTACAACTACTTCAGTCATGAGTTATGTGTTGATGACAAGTTCGGACAGTTGGATCTCTAATTTCTGGTTGTCTCGAGATATTGACATCTCGTTGGCACTCCTATAAGAGTTTATTCTCAAAGGGGAAACCTTTGACGATTTTCATACAAACCTCTGTTGTGGTACGTTTGCGTTTAAACCTCTGAGAACTATTTCTTCAACAAGAGTCATGAGATAACTCTTCAAGTGGGAATCCTAGTATGCTCCAGAGCCATTGCAAGATCCTTCGTGATCTCGGATTTTATGAACCTCTGTAGTTCAGCCGATGACAGCAACGCATGCGCTTAGACTGTATGACATTACGGAAGATCTGCAGTCTCTGCCCATTGTGCCCGTAAGCACCGATGGGGCCAGCATTCCTAGACGCTTGGCCGGGTTCCTCTGTAGAACCTCTAGGATGATCTGGTAATAGATGTCCATAAGAGAAGTGGACTGACCAGCGAGCAGAAGTTGTTGACTCTTTACACACTGTATGTTGGAGTCTATTTCAGTTATTACTTTGACCTTTACAGATGAGCTATCAGGGATTGAGTTAGTAGTTTGCTGATTTTCTAAAACCTGATTATGATCCCATAATACTCTTGATATTAAACCTCTTTTCCGTTGAATTGTTAATCTTTTATCAGTGGGGTTTTTGCTATCCTACTGAGTATTTCATTCAAAATACTCATGCATCCTTCGATGCAGGAATTAAGAAAGAATGATGCTGAGCAAGTTCGAGTGGAGTTGACTACAAGATCGGCAATAATTACTTTTATTTCATGATTTTAGTGGTTGATCTTTGTTATTTGTGGCCTGCGTGCCTGACTAATAATGCCTTTTCTTTGATAACATTTCATCTTTTGTAATAATTTAAACTATTAGTGATTTAACTTTGTTTCTTATTGGTTTGAGTACAATGAATATTATTTGAGTCAACGATCCAGCAAATCCATATTTGTATACGGGAACGTGGTTAACTGAGTATTCGGTCCGTCCCGGTTTCCTTCCCCATCTTTTAGTGTTGGTTCATCATTTCCGCGTTTTATCGGGGTTTGGAAATTGGGGCATGACAGCTTGGTATCAGAGCCTGGTTGACTTAAATAATTGTTTACTGTATAAAGATTAGGATAACTTTGAGCGATAATTTGGAACCCTAGAACGAGAATTGGAGTCTAATTGTACTTTAAGACTAATAATTCCTTTGCTTTAGGATCATGGTGTTAATGCGTAGCGAACGAATTTACGAGAAGGACCAAAAGGAGGCGGCTCGTCAATGGTTGGCCAACTGGAAATTGGAGAACATGGGTCTCGGAACGGAGGAAGAGCCATACCTGATTGATGTGGAGGAAGAGCCAGATGGGATGGACTTCGAGGAGGATCCTGAGGAAGATCCGGAAGAAGATCCGGAGGAGGACCCCGAAGAAGAGCATCTGTTTGTGGGTTTTGTGATAAACCAGGAGTTTCAGACGGTCTTGAATCATCCAGTTTATGTTCGCGCGAGAGATGATCCAGTGCTGTTCTATAAGTTATATCTTAGGTTTAAATCCCTAGGTTATAGGTGGCCTCACATGACCGACTGGGAGATAGGCTGGTTTGGAGATTTTCTGGTATTTGCACCTATGCACGTGTCCCTAGCTATTTTAGATGAGTACTTCTGAGATGTGGTGTTCAAAGACTCGATTAGGAATCTTTCAAATTGAGTAGAATCCTTAATAACCCTGTGTTTTCCAGGGATTAGGTGTAATCTTTAAATGGTATTAATAAAAGACATCTTTCCTTTGAATCTTGTTGTTCTGCTTGCCTTATGTGATCTGTTTTGTTGTTTGCGATTAGGAGTCTTGGATTGGAGGACGAATTAAAATGAAACACTAGTGTTAAGTTCTAATTTCTCTTCTTTCCCTGGCTGTAGATTATCAGAAATGGCGTTGAATGGAATTCGAGGTAGGCGATGGAACGCGAAGCACACTTGAGAATTATCGGTTTGTCTTTCAAAGAGGTAGGAAACATTTTTTTACTCAATTCTTCATACTCATATATGCTGTTTTGATATGTGATTCTACATACTCTTGTCGGCTTTGTCAATTGGGTATGATAAGGTTGCTTGTGAGTGATGAAAGTTCATATTTTTACCTATGTTTCACATGTGTTCAAACCGATGGTATGATCAAAGTATAGTCTGATGTGCATGGCCTAGATATGTGATCTGTAATACATATTTCTCATGAGTTTGGCTTGTTCGATTCTTATTGGATTTGACGCCTTGCTGTCCAGAAATTCCTGTCTTATTATTTGACCTTTAATTGCTGTCTTAGTTATAGCATTCCCTAAATTGGGTAGTATTATGTATAGGAATTGATAAACAACATGAATGAATGTGTCATAGAATAAGAAATTTGAGTCGATATTTCTCTGTCCAGAGATAATGGTCTCTGCTTTTTGGTGTAATGGTGTCCCTTTCCGTCCTGAATTAATTGTCTTAATCATTGAATAGATGACAATCATGATTAGGTTTAGAATCAATTCGTATAAGTAATAAAAGCCTAACATATATACTAAAAACAAATACTAGATTGGTTACATATTTCAGATATCATACCTAGGTGGGAGGGTCAGATAATTAGTACTATCATGAGTGATTAGTATATCTGATTAATTACGCAATTAAGGATGAAATTGGAGACTTAATTAAGCCTCGGCCAGGAATTTTCCTGCGCAGGCAGTCCATAATGAAAAATACGTAACTAATCCCATAAAATTCAGAAAAATACGTTCTTGGTTGGGTTGTAAAATAGACTCATCAGGGAACCTCCTGTAAAAATTACAAACCTGGATTCACTTAGTAAAAGTCGTGGTCAGTGCTGGAATTGTACTGTTGTATGCAGGACAGTGCAGTGAACTAAGGGTAATGCACTAGTATTATTACTATGGGATTAATTGATTTATACAATGTAATACAATTGAACGGAATCACTACTAATATGATAGAATCTTTACTCTTAAGAGACCAGGGATTTAAGTCCTAGCCTTCGTGTCATCTCCTTCATGTCTTTAGTTCGCCCTGACAAGCGGCATTGAAATCCTTAATTAGGGTGTTGCTCTAAACCCTAGTTATTCGTTCTATTCATAAACTCTCAAAGTCACAAGCAGTATAGGATCCTTTTCTAGGGCCTTGCATATCGAAGATTTCTTTGAGTTAAGCTACTGATTTAGACCAGCTATTGGAGTGGAGTCTTGGAAGGCGAGCATTACAACTACTTCAGTCATGAGTTATGTGTTGATGACAAGTTCGGATAGTTGGATCTCTAATTTCTGGTTGTCTCGAGATATTGACATCTCGTTGGCACTCCTATAAGAGTTTATTCTCAAAGGGGAAACCTTTGACGATTTTCATACAAACCTCTGTTGTGGTACGTTTGCGTTTAAACCTCTGAGAACTATTTCTTCCACAAGAGTCATGAGATAACTCTTCAAGTGGGAATCCTAGTATGCTCCAGAGCCATTGCAAGATCCTTCGTGATCTCGGATTTTATGAACCTTTGTAGTTCAGCCGATGATGGCAACGCATGCGCTTAGACTGTATGACATTACGGAAGGTTTGTAGTCTCCGCCCATTGTGCCCGTAAGCACCGATGGGGCCAGCATTCCTAGACGCATGGCCGGGTTCCTCTGTAGAACCTCTAAGATGATCTGGTAATAGATGTCCATAAGAGAAGTGGACTGACCAGCGAGCAGAAGTTGTTGACTCTTTACACACTGTATGTTAGAGTCTATTTCAGTTATTACTTTGACCTTTACAGATGAGCTACCAGGGATTGAGTTAGTAGTTTGCTGATTTTCTAAAACCTGATTATGATCCCATAATACTCTTGATATTAAACCTCTTTTCCGTTGAATTGTTAATCTTTTATCAGTGGGGTTTTTGGTGTCCTACTGAGTATTTCATTCGAAATACTCATGCATCCTTCGATGCAGGAATTAAGAAAGAATGATGCTGAGCAAGTTCAAGTGGAGTTGACTACAAGAGTCGGCAATAATTACTTTTATTTCATGATTTTAGTGGTTGATCTTTGTTATTTGTGGCCTGCGTGCCTGACTAATAATGTCTTTTCTTTGATAACATTTCATCTTTTGTAATAATTTAAACTATTAGAGATTTGACTTTGTTACTTATTGGTTTGAGTACAATGAATATTATTTGAGTCAACGATCTAGCAAATCCATATTTGTATACGGGAACGTGGTTAACTGAGTATTCGGTCCGTCCCGGTTTCCTTCCCCATCTTTTAGTGTTGGTTCATCGTTTCCGCGTTTTATCGGGGTTTGGAAATTGGGGCGTGACACATAGGAAGGTGAAGTCATTTTTTTTTCTTTCACCACGCAATCACCAACACTATTACCACACTATCACACATCCACAACACAAAACAACCCTAGATATCCAAGACTAACAATCAACAATCCTAAATATCGATAACTAGCAATCCTAGCTATCCACAACTAGCAATGGATGCTTTCACAGAAATAAAGAAAAAAATATTAAAAACACCCTAATCTACTTAAAAAGAAATATTGATAGATTGCAAACGAGGGGAAAGGGTGCCCTTTCCAACGTTGGCGAGTTCCAAGTGTCACTATCCGCCTCTCCAAATTGACTCCTATAAAGACAAGAAAATCAAGTATCAAAATCCTACAAGAAAAATCTGAACTAAATAGAATTAATCAAACCATTACCAAGTCCTCGGCATCAGCTTTAATTGATTGATTGTATTTTTAACTCTTTTTACTCGCAATCGCAAGAGACTATGTTTAAACTAGTGGTAAGGAGGTCGAACCCAAAGGACTTGGAAGATTAACTTAATTCTAATGAGAAGATTTGAATTTTACGTAACAAGTTATAACAGAATGAAAAGTTCTAATTTTTAACAAAGCAAGAAAATTTATGCGAAGAAAATAATCTAATGAGAAACATACTAAGACTTCGAATCCACCAAACTAAATAGCTTTCCTCTCCGTTAACCCCTACAATTCCAAGTGATCAATTATCTGTGCCCCTCTCGAAGTCACGAATAATCGTAATGTGTGCAAAGATCAAATAAATCTACCTTAATTAATCTCCCTCTCTCGAGCAAAGATCAAATATAAAAATGCAATCTTTATTAAAATAGTACATCCGAATTCGCTAAGACCTCTCGAACAATAGCAAACCCTTAGTTTAATTTCACTAATAATTACTCTACTCTCTCTCCATAAATAGAATAATCATAGCAAAAGTTATTAAGCACATGGAATAAAAATGACTACTTTAGAATTGTAAATAAACATCGAGAGTCAAACAATTCACTAGGGCTTCATCTAGTCTCAGTACAAAAAAATTAGCTAGACATGAAATAAAAGAAAGAAGAAGCCTGATTTGTTGAATTCATCGAAACACTATTCATGGTCACTGTTCACAAAATACTGCTGCAAATCACTATAGCACCCAGCACTGTTCACTATTCACTATCTTCTTCGTTTGGCTGGTTACCATAGTAATTTGAATCATTCACTGTAGCAAATGAAAAGCAGTGCAAAATCAAGGCTTTTCTTCTCCTTCCTTCTTCTTCCCTTCCTCTGGCCTCTTTGCCACCATAATCCGGCCAAAACCACGCTGGAATCCAACCGGATTCCGGTCCATAACGGCAACCGAAGTTCTCTGTTATTCTCCTCAAAGCTCTTTGTTTTTCTCTCCAAAACAAACTTTGTTTTCCGGTGGCTCTATTTTTATATCCGATTCTAGCCTCTAGAGTCCACTAATTGCAGATGTCTTCCTCCCTAGTCGAGCACACCTCTCCTCACGGCAACTTTCCACATCCAGGACACCTATGTTTTCCCGATTGGGCCCAAATTGAACCTTCCAAATCAGTGCTTTCCAAATCATACACGATCCTTCGTGAGCTGCTCTTCCCGGTTGCTGTCGCCTCTCAATCTTCCAATTCCAGGACCGAGCACAAGTCCTAACTTCACCGTCAAGCTTTGCCGTTACCATGACTGATCTGCAAGTGGCCCATCGCCACCGTTCGTCCTCTATTGATGGTCAACTTTACCAAGATCTGAAAGTGCTCTTTAGGTCCTAGAGGGGGGGGGGGGTGAATAGGACAACCACTTAAAAACTCTCACTCTATTTTAATAAGAGATAATGTTAATTTAAATAATCATTCAATGCAACATTATCTTATTAGCAAGTAATTGGACGCGCATGAGTGAGAGAGACTTAAGAGGTGTGGAGTGTGTGTGTGTAACATTATGCAAGACGAGCAATCACAAGCAATCACACAAGATTTATAGTGGTTCGCCGCCAAGCAACTCGCTTCAACGGGTACATCCACTCTCGGATCACCTAATCCAAGGAACCTCCGACATTCACTAAGTGAGGGTTTTTAGCTCACCCACAACATCATACACTCACCGGTTTTGCTTGGATCACCGGGAACCATACAAGAGTGAATCCACACTCACTATGGGTCACACCGACCCAACTCTCTCTCAAAAGAGTGGTTTGACCCTATGGTCTATACCACAATCTAACACATGTAAAGAAGATATTTAAGAGTACTTACTCTAGGAAGTAGGAGTGACTAGAGTACATACCCTTGAAGGGAGGATGTGAGATATCCTACCCATTTTGCTCAACCTAGTTTTGAGCTTATGGCCGTCCATTGTCCATCCTTGGATTCAACTAATGATGCTCCGAAATTGTAGAGGCTTTTTGGACAAGGGATTGGTTTCTCTAAGAATTTTCCTATGGGATTAAGTGAAAACCATGGCCAAAGATACTTTGAACTACTCTCAAGGGTCAATGGTATGAACCCATCTAATCATTAATGAGGGACCGGAGAGTAGATCAAAGTATTCAAGACCTTTGAGAGAATTTGGAAGTATTTGGTTCAAAGGTCAAGTTGGGGCTTTGGTTTCTAAAGGATGATTCTATATGCTCCAAGAAACCATGATCCAAGATGACTTGAATCTCTTCCTAAGATCTTATAGCAAGATCTTAAACCCCTTTCAAAGAAAGGAGAGGAAGAATAATCAAGAGCATCAAGGCTCTAGAGGACTTGAATCTCTTCCTAAGATCTCATAACAAGATCTTAAACCCCTTTCAAAGAAAGGAGAGGAAGAATAATCAAGAACCCTCAAGGCTCTAGATGATATGCAAAGAATAAGGCCAAGAGGCTTTGGGGAGATGGCTTGCCCATTTCTTTCCAAGAGGTGGGTATTTATAGATGGAGAGGGAGGTGTGTATCAACCCATCCTTGGGTGGATCCACCTCATATCCACCCACCCATGGGTGGATCCACCTCATATCCACCCACCCATTAGTGGTTCTCTTATGTGGGTTGGGTCCTATTAATGGGTGGTTCCTTTAGCCCAAGAACCCATTTCACAAATGGGCTTTTTCTAAATGTCTTTTCCTAAGGACCTTAGGTGGGCATTGAAAGAAGCTTTTGGATCACTTTGGTTAGTGGGTTTTTCTTGGAATATTTTGAACCTAACAAATTTGATCCAAAAGCTATGGGCCTAGAGGACAACTATGGATGATCTAATGGTTGTGAGTTGATCCTCTAGAAAATATGCACTCCTCTTATATGTCTTCATGTTGGGCCTTCAATAGGTTGCTTTTAAGTGGTGTCTTGGCCATGGGCTTTGTAGTGTGCTCCCACATTGTCTTGGACTTTTGTGATCTTCATTTTCCTTTAGCTTCACCTTGGAGTGTCTTGCTCAATATGATAGCTTTCTCTTCAAGATCCACTTGTGTTGGCTTCTTCTTGAGATTGTCTCCTCTCAACCTCTTCATATAGCCCAATTTGTATATGTACCCCAATTTGTACATATACCCCATTTTCCCTCTCACATACCCCATATATTTTTGTACATTAAATTGACATACATTAAGAGACAAAATCACACTCCCAAATTTTGCCCTAACAAGATCATGTCGTCGCTTTTGCCCACGATCGTCGTAATCATCATCGCCGATACCATTGAGCCTCGCCGAGCATGAGCACCCTTCTCACCGTCGTCATCGCCAAGCTCGAGCTATAGCCATCCCCAACTCTGTGCCGCCATGCTTCGTTGCCAATCTCGAACCCAACCCTTGCCGTCGAGACCCATCACCATTACCGATCACCGCCGTTGTCAGAACCGGAGTCTCAGGCCCCCTCTTCCGGCCATCGTTCCTTGCCGTCAAATGGCCCTGAGTCCCTCTCGAACAGAGCTTGAACTTTGTTCTGTGTTTTTTTCTTCAAGCAGCCAAGCTTTGGCTCAATTGTTTTCTTCTTTTTTTTTTTTCTTTTTAACGAATCAAACCGGAACTAAACCAAATACCGAACCGATCTTTACCCTTTTCATTGGGACAAAACCCGTTGTAGCGATCTCATTCCCATATCTAATCTGAACGGTTCTTCTCTTTTAGTCGACGCCCGTCTACTTCTTGAATGTGAATAAATGGCTTAGATCTTCTCTGCACGTGATCTCAATGCTTTAAATAAATAAAGCTCTTTAAAACTTGTTGACGTGTATCATTTTTGGCGATCTACAATTAGGACTCTTAAAATCTGCATAAATAAAATTACATATACTTAGACGCATAATAAAATATATATATATATCTGAAATCCAATTAATGCATCTAAATTGATCAATTAAGCGCATTTATTTACTAAACTCCTAATTGCTCGCTTAACATGAATAACCATTAATTATCCTTACTTTCAACTAAAAGTAGGAGTAACATATAGGTAAAAAGGCATATAAAAATGTGTATATTTTGTAGATATCAAATACCCCCAAACCTACATTTTGCTAGTCCTCGACTAAAAGAAAATCAAGCAAGGAAAAAAAATAACTAAAGTAAACTAAACTAGAAAAGTAAATGACACTTTCATAGGGAACACGATTGCATTGAGCGTATGCAACAAGCCGTTAAACCTCTTGGTATCCCTAATAGGAGGAGTGTTATCTCGTGAGGGTTTGCAGCCATGCTACCCACAAACATGTAATTATGCAAAACCTAATTAACCTAAATGCAAAAACTAATCAAAACACTGCAAAACAAACAAACATATTATCCCTTCAAATGCAAACCACAATGCTTAAGAAAATCAACCACAAGTACTTGGTTCAAATCAACGGGAATATAGAAGCCCTTGAGTAAGTGGTTTTATTCCACACTTTCATCTTGGAAATTTCTGCTCAATATGATATAGCATGAGTAAGTGGTTTTATTCCACACTTTCATCTTGTAGCAATACATTCTAAATCTCTATTTCACACAGATCCAATGTTACCCATTAATCAAAGAACATCAGAATCTACATAGTCATCCCAATCTTTAGGTTCATGATAGCACAAATGCCTGCGTGCCTCATTCGGGTCCAACATTCTAGATTTGAGAGGATAACATACCAGACTTTTTTTTTTACATTTTTTACTGGGATTGTGCAATGCCCGACTCCAAGATGACTGCAAACCCTCCAAGATGACTTTTTTTTCTTTCAATAGGATTATGTAAGGCCTAACTTTAAGATGCTTAGGTTTAACAATGACTCAGGCCAATGACCCACAACCAGTTGGCTTAGGGCATTAGGTTTCAAGTATGGACCGCTTCGGGCCTGAGCATCAACATATGTTAATTCTATAAAGTCAAGCAGCCCCTTTCTTTCTGTTTTCATTCATTTTTTTTCATCTTTTTCCAGCATTCATATTTTCCAGCAATCTTTATTCTGTCCAGGCTATATTATACTCTCAACCTATTTTCGGTTCTAAGCCCTTGCCATAGCCAAGTAGTGGTCTATCATGACCTTTTAAGCTCAAAGAATAACCATATATCACCCAATGACTCTGACTAAAAAATCCCACTGAAGATTAGTATTCAACAAATCTCGAGAGGGTATTACTTTATGTACTAGTGTGAGTGAATTTTATTAGCTTAAGCACCTGTTCCAAGAGGACTGTAACAGAAAGATATTCTAAGTTAAGTGTTTCTATCCTCCAATATACGTACTCATACTTCCAATGTAAATTAATCGCTTAAAAATTGTAATATGCATCATTACGGGATAAAGTACCAAAACCTATCAAAATACTATCAAACAACCTAAAAACTAATCAAAAATTTTTTTTCCAAACAAAATTTTAATTTTTTATTTTTTTAAATTATATGATATCAAACAAATGAACACTACTTTTCTACACCCCCAAACCTAAACTAAACATTGCCCTCAATGTTTACAAAAATGATACTATAATGAATAGTAAAAGAAAAGGAGTGTGGAAAGAAATTACCTGAATGGAGAGCCTCATGGTAGATGTAAAGCATGAAACATAGAAGCTAAGATTGAGAAGTTAATATAAATAAAGACAAATGAAATAAACCCCCAAACCTAGATTGCAGCATCCCAATAGAGGTAAAAAATAACCTAAAAGAAAAACAAATAGAAAAAAAACAAGAAAATAAAATTTGGGTTGTCTCCCAAGAGTGCTAAGTTTTACGTCTTCAGCCAGACATAACCCCCAACAAGTCAACCTGGATCAATTAAATGATTGCCCCACACTCCTATCCTTGTTACCTAAGTATGGATCATACCGTGGAATGAAAGGGTGAAGTGGTGGGTGAGTAAGCTTTGGGAATAGGGCCCCTTTCATTGGCCATGGGAAGATGTTATTAGAGAATTTTAAAATAAAGGGCTCCTCTTCCACATCACCCAATTTGGCCTCCTCTTGTAACACATTTTGGAGAGGACTCTTAAATAATGGATTGAATGTGCGATCGAGAGAACACTCTTAAGTCACATTCAACAATCAAAGGGGAAGGTTGGTCTAGACATTGTATGAGTGGTGCTTTGGGAATAGAAGGTTCCGTTAATATTCTCGTAGATGGTGACTCCCCAGAGATAGAAGATTTAAAAATTGGTACTAACGACTCATTCACTTCTTTAATTTCCACTCTTTCTTGCTCACTTCCTACACTACATCCAACCTCTTTTTCAAATTTTTGTGCACTCTAAAGGGTTATAACATTTTGAACAGGGTAAGGGGCAAAGCATGTATCCTCTTCAACAAATTGGCCCATCGGATATTGTGATTGGATAGGTGAAGTGTTTACTTCATTACTATTGCCCCTTGCACTACTAAAGATCTCCTTTATATTATCCAACATTGACAACACCTTATCTTCAAAGCTAGGATTCTATGTGGGTTGGGCATCCCAAGGATCTCCTAATGGCTAATATTTTTCATTAAAAGTTGATAATAATTGTTACTATAAGTTAAATTTAAAAAATTAGAAACCAAAGAGTTGATACAGAACAGCAAGGTGTTCTGCATAAGTAATGAAAAAGAAGAGTTGTCCATTAATAGAAAACAATTAGAAAACCAGTTTGCTTGCTCACGCATATGACCTACGTCCTAGGAAGCACCGATACGGATACGGCGATACGATACGACACTATACGGGTACGGCGATACGGCAATTTTCAAAAAACCCTGATAAGATACGTTGGGGATACGTTTGTTAAAAATTATTTTTTATATTTTTAAAACACATTCCAGGTTGGTCACGTCTATGGCAAACCAACAAGCTAACAATTTTTCCATGATGCTATTCAAGATAGAAATTTTCTTTCAATTCAAACAAATAAACAGGATTGAAATTTAATCAAGATCAGAACCCAAATAGCTTATGGTGTACAACTGTGAACAAATTTTTGAAAAAAAAACAGAACTTCACATCTAGGAGGAAGAAGGGTTGGATGGGGAAGGGAGGGAGGGAGAAGTGGGCGGAGGAGGATGAAAAAGCAAAAGTGAAGGGCAGAGTGGAGAAGGGAGGAAAAAAGGGGACAGATGAGGAAAATGAAGGAGAAAGACAGTAAGGGAAGGAAGGTATACCTGAGCTGAGAGAAGGGCGATGCGGAGGAGAAGGAGCACCGCCAGCCGCCGGCCAATGTGATGGGAAGAATAGCTGATGCCCTAGGTTGCTCCCGTCAGATGAGAAGCGAGGGGGCCCAAGAGTCTTAAGTGCCCACACTGTGTGCTGCAGTTTTGTTTTCTCAATTTGCAAAAACGTATCTGATACGTATCGGAAATGTATCGGATTTTTTTTAAATTTCTGACATGCCACGGATACGCAGGCAGATGTATCCGTGCTGTATCTGTATCAGATACGTATTGGATACGGATACATTGGCAAAAAAGGCGTATCGGTGCTTCCTAGCCTACGTCTGAGTCTAGTTACACCCTTACAGCTACAATGCTAGCCTAAAAATATATTTTGGACACATGATTGCAGTGGATAAAACAGGCTGACAACAGACAAACAGTTTCGGTAAATCAGACAAATTCTTACTCGCTCTGATATTGAGCATTTCTTGTAAGGCAAGTAGTTCTTTCTCAATTATCTTTAGGTTCTTCCACTTTAAAACAGCTTCCTGCAATCAGAACAATTTAACAATCATAAAAAAATTTGAACATGTGGACGTGATCAACAAAAATTACAGCCTTTACCCACCTCTTCAATAGCCCCTAGTTCAACCTGCCTTGTGCATGGTGTCGCTTCATTTTCTTTAAACTAAGATACTCTTCTGTCAGTACAGATTCATATTTTCTGGGACACATTAATAACAATAGCAGTGTCTAGTAGCCACGAAATTTGTGAATAAAAACATACATCATGATGGCTTTGTGCCTCTGTCCCAACAAATTCTATTCAGCTAAAGAAAAATATGAACTTATCAACATAAAAACTTCAACAGTTTACAAAAAATTGTACTAGAAGCAGAATTCTAGGTAAAAATTCAAAGTGGACAACTTTGGCTGCTAATCTGTGGTGTAGTGGTGTGCAACTCAAGTATCAATATAAGCATAGTGTTACAAATTTTACATCAATCTTCCGTCAAATGACCAAGAGTGATCACCTTAACAAAGAAGACCAAGATGCGGTCATATGAAACAAGTATCATTTTGAATATTGAAATTTGGGCGTTTTAAAAAGTCTACCCAAGATTCTTTCATTCTTCTAAAAGAAAAGATTGCAACTAACAAAAATGCCAAAAGAGAGCATTAAAAAAAAAACAATCAAACCACTGACCTAATTCACACAAATATCCAATGCATTCACACCCACAAACAATTCCAGCAAACAAGTCATCAAAATCCAAGAAGCCAACCTAAGAAAAATCAGATTCCAGCAAAATCCGTCACAAAAATAAACACATACCAGGTCAGATAGTGTTTATTATTATAAATAAAAATTAGTTTCTTTAGAATACAACTAGAAGCGAACATGAACTTCAGTAATTTACCAATCATCCCAAGTAATTTACAATAAGCCAAAAGGAGAAGGAAGAAAGATAGCAAGAAAGAAAGAAAGAAGGAGAAGAAAGGGAAGATGTAATACGGTGTGGAGGAGGGATTAGGGCGGGCTTCTCCATCGGTGGGAGCCATTACACCTTCCTTCTTTCAACACTCCTCACCCCTCTTTCTGTGGCTGCTCACTCTCTCGATTCGATTTCAGTCTTGTCTTCTAGATACGAATCTCAAAACCCCACAAGTTTCCAGGGTTTTCCTTTCTTGAATCTGGGGAGGATTTAGATCGCATCTCTACAAATTTGGTCTGGTCTCCGGCAATGTAGCTCTAGCTTCGGGCCAGCTCCGCCGCTTCTAGAAGCCAGTGACCGGGCCCTGAGCCCCCAGCGCCGCACGAGCAGACGCCGAGGACGGGATTCAAGCCCAGGCTGTCCGGCGAGACGAATGCCAGTGATTCGGCCAGAATGTCGCCGAGAAGTCTAGGGAGACCGGTCGGACCGCCCGTGTCTCGGTGGCCAATGGGTAGGCTTACTCACAAACTTAGATTAAAAAAATGAAATCTAAGATTTTATACTTGCTATAAGTGTCGCGACACGCCTTTCCAAACATTTACCGTTATTCCTGTAAAACTGAGAAATTGGTATAGCTGAGTATTTTCAATAACTCATTAGAACAACAATGTAAGTAGTAAATAAAAAGTAAAATTCGGTAAAAAGGTTTGCGCTGAATGCAATGAAGTACCTGGTGAAGAAGCTTCGGATCTGTCCTGTGTTGCAGCTTTCCTAGAGGATGAGGAAGGACGGCCATGAGAACTGTGGCCTGGTGTGAGAACCAGTACTAAAGTTCAATGCAAGTAAACAATGAACACTCCACTGCATAATAAGTATCTTAATAAGAACACTTAACCATCCAAAAAAGTTTAATATTACAAATTTTTAAAAAGAGAGAAGTTACTGATGCCAACAACAAAGAAAGTCCATCCAATGTATCTATTTTAAAGGAAATTTTCAACCGTGTCAACAGATATGCCAATAACAAGAAGAAAACAAACTGAAGAAAACAAACTAAATAACAGAAACATAGAGTATTTAATTTCATGAATCGCCTCAACTCTCAAAAAGTATTTTGGAGTGTATCACACAGAAAATTTCCATGGAAAACAGCAATCAGTAATTCAAGACTGTAGTTTGCTGAATTATTGGCATCAATATGCATTCTACACAGTGCAAAGAATATAAACAGCATACTCAGCACAGCTTAAGCATCCAAACAGTCACCAGAAACGTTTTAAGCAAACTCATACGGTCATATATTTAATACCAACCAAGAATAACAAGGTAAACCATTCATGAAACAGTGACATTAAAAATAAATAGCAAGTTCGTTATGCATTTGATAAAGAATGCAGATGTGCTCACAACTAATTAAAGATTCCCAATGACAAAAGAGTTACGATACCACTCCACTGAGTCAAGTTCATGTCGGAAAATTTATTTTCGATAAAATATTAAAATGTTGACATCTGACAAATTATATGCATTCCATCACAGGGTCAAAAGTAAGGTTTTAACTATAAGTAAAAGGAGTCAATTTCAGCACCTTGCTGTACATTTGATTCAAAATTCTTGTCAGAGCCAAGAGTTGGAAAATCACCCGAACTCAAAGTAAATGAGGATGGAGAACTCTGTAGGAACATAAGCAACATGCAACTTAAATACGTAATCAAAATAGACAATTCACATGCCTCAAAACACATGAAGCTAAATTTCACAGCTAAAATGCTTCCAGCAATAACATGTAACAATTAATTAGCATGCAGGGGCTTACAATAAAAAAATTTTACCAGCAACCAACGCAATAAAATTTTCAGCTACAGTTTCAGCAAACCGAGACAGCTGGGAGCTGTCTAGTCTTGTTTCTACTATGCGGGGACGCAATGACCCAGAAAAATGTGATGAGGCCACCAATCCAGATGTTGATGATGGTCTCAAGTTCGTGCCCCATGCATGTGACCTCTCACTTCCAGCCATTGATGGCCGAGTACCACTGCCACCAGAAGAAGGTCAACCATTTAAATGAGCAGGAAAACAAGGCACAACTCAAAATGGACAACATTTTTAAGAAAGGAACAAGAAAGAAGAAAATACACACTTTGGAACGATTTCCACATTGGGGTCCAGACCATGATTTTCCAACCTAAAAAGTAATAGAAAAGTTTTTATCCATCTGGTGAAACATCAAAATAAAGAAATCATGAATAAGAAGGCACTAGAGTACTTTTGACTTGGCAAATTAATTGGCTTTGGAACTGCAACTTTGCCCAAAACTGCCATTGGATTTCTTTGCATAAAATTCCACCTGACACACACAATTCAAACAGGAAGTAAATTATGGCCATTGAATATTAACATCTAAAAATAACAAAAACAAAGAAAATCAGGAAGCAGCTTTCCACAAGTGATATCAACCCAAAGATTGGAAAAATTAAAATGAAACTACACGTGTGAGATGCAAGAGACTATGAGCAACCAACATAACAAAACTCCAATATGGAGTACTGAAAACCATCAATATATTCAGCTGAGAAACAGATTAAAACTTTGGCCATTCTACAACTCAAACACTTGAAGCCTACAATACAAGCAAATTCCATCATAGACACGCAATAAAAATATAATTAAATTAAAGAAATTAGCACATCTACATTATTTAATTAAAGTAAATTAATTATTAAACTCCTAATCACTTGCTTAACACTAATAACCTATATTTATCCTTATTTTAACTGGAAAACTACACTAATAAATTGGTAAATGAAGCATATAAATGCGTATATTCTATGTTTATCAAATACCCTCAAACCTATATTTTGCTAGTCCTCGAGCAAAACAAAAATAAAATAAAGCAAATAAATTAAGAAACTACTACTAGACAAGTAAATGCCACTTTCATAAGGAGCACGATTGCATCAAGCATATGAACAAGCCGTCAAACCTCTCAGTGTCCCTAGTAGGATGAGTTTTATCTCGTGAGAGTTTCCAGCCATGTTACCCACAAACATGTAACCTAAAATAATAAAACCCTATATATCCCTTTCTATACACATAACAACGTTTAAAGAGACTAAGCACTAGTACTAGCGTAAATAAACAATCTAAAGCACAAAGACACTCAAATTAGTGGTTCTGTTCCACACCTTCATCTTGGTAGCTCAATATATATATATATATATATATATAATTACTTTTCAAAAAAAAGGTGCAGAACAAATAGATATACAATCTAAATTTCTGTCTTCCACACATTTTATGTGACCCATTAGTCAAGTTACAGTTGAGCTCAATAACCCAAAATAATTCTATGGCATCTTTCTCTTGAAGTATCATGATAGAAATAATGCTTAAACATCCTCAACCATAAGTCCATAGTATAGGGTATAAAAGCATAATACACCAATTTTTTTTCAGCCAAGACTGTGCAATGCCTAGCTCTTCTAGTCTATAAGGTTCGTGTAGATAACCAAAGAGGCAGCCAGTAACTCCCAACAAGTTGGCTTAGGGCACTAGGTTTTAAGATACCCTTACAGACTACCCCCTCGAATCCGATAGACTAGAAAGCTTGGCAGTCATGATAGAATTTGTTCTAACCTCCAATTTTTTACGCGAACCCTTCAGCTTACTGAGGCACAAAGGCCGGGTTACTCATTGAAGATAGTAACAAAACTCTTTTTTTTTCTTTTTTTCTTTTTTTTTCATTTTTTCTTTTTTCTTTTTTTTCTTCTGGCGTATTATACCTTCAACCTATTTTCAAACCACCTCCACCATACACCTAAGCAGATGGTCTATCATGATAATTGAAGTTTTAAAAATACCACGTTTTCAAAAATAGACTTGACTAAAGACATCCCACTAAAAATGGTAGTTAACAAATTTCTAGATGGTACTTCTATGTGTACTGATGTGTGTGAGTGATTTTGGAAAATATGAGCACATAAGTCCAAGAGGATTGTATAAGAATCAAAATTGCATATTTAAGTGTTTCCATCTTCAAGTTAATTCACTCGCACTTTCTATGTATATTAGTCTCTCTAAAAATTGAAGTATGCATAGAAAGGATATACTACAAAAGCAACCTAATAACTCATTTTTACTTGCACTTTCTAGGTTAAATTGGTCTCATTAAAAATAGGTACATGTCTATAGGAACACTAATAAAAACCCCGTTGAAGACCACAAAAAATAACATACTCAAAAACAGCAATTTTTTTGTTAGTAAAGCAGAATTTAGGCAATAAAATAAGTAACACTAATCAAAATCAGTTTGGCAGCAGGATTAGTCGTGCAAAAGAATTCATTTGGACCAAAATAACACGCATGGAAAACAAGAAATTCTCAGCTCATTTAGTACTACAATCAGCAATCTAATTTTTAATTGGACAACTGAAAAAATGATTGCAATGGTGATCAAAACATGCATGCATCAATAATTTGCATAGAGAGTATCAGCCATCATACTAAGCAATTAATTTGAAAGCCATAACAAACAACACTAAAAAAGCCTCAAATTCATATTAAAGTGGCGTTGAGTTTTACTTCCCCAGTGCGTGACGACGATGACTCGGTGCTTTGCTTCCGGTCTTCTTCTTCACCTCCATGTATATTACTTGGCCGAATGGCCAAGCCTCTCAGGCTTGTGGCCCTCCGTTGGCAGTTTTCATTTTGGTCTGGGCTACCAAATCAGTATGCTCTCCCCTTTTCATTGCAGTTCAGAACGATAGCTCTGTTCTCAACCACCAAGCCGTGCTCATCGATTTAATTGTGGCTAAAATGGAAAAATTTCCTACATCATCTGCTGCTGCTCTTGTTAGCACTTTGGAAAATCACCTCGATGGTTCAGGATCTCCTTCTATTCCATTTCTGGATGAAAATGGCAAGAACCTTTTTTTCTAATCCTGCTGCTTTTGGAGACTCCCAATTTGGATGTTGTCGTTCCTTTATATGGCCAGCACCAAAAAACGCTTTGCTTCAGCTTCAAGTGACAACTGTATGGCCCACCTTACATGTCTTGCATCAGCTTTTTCCTCAGTCAACATTACTTCTTTCTTTTTTTCTTCTCACATTGAATTCCTAGAAGTTGTTGGCCCCACAAAGTAGACACTGCACTTTCATTTTGACTGTGTCTCTTTAATCAGCAGCTACCTGATTTCCCTAGTATCCACTAGAAGTGGTCCAATCCATTTGAGTCTTATTTCAAAGCTT
Organism: Houttuynia cordata; assembly: GCA_039654745.1. NCBI lineage: Eukaryota > Viridiplantae > Streptophyta > Magnoliopsida > Piperales > Saururaceae > Houttuynia > Houttuynia cordata. Next base: position 34,136,853 of record CM077502.1, read on the forward strand.
GCAGCACGTCGACCATCGAGTTAACTATCGCCCATGTAACCTTCCTTAGTGTTCTTTATGAATTTCTATATTATCATAAAAACCTGAAAGATGCAATAAAAACACCAATCAGTCAGTAAACTATCATACTAGGAAAATCTAGTTACGAGGAATTATTAAATAATAATAAGAGAATTTTAATTTAGATGGAGTTGCAAGGAAAATCTAAATTAAATGTAGTTGCACCACTCTCAAAATCAAAAATTAGTTTTCAGTGGCGCTGAACGCAAATCTGCAATAGGATTTAGAACATAAGGTTTTCTACCATTATGCTCCTACAAGGTCACACACTCCATCATAAGCAAGTAAAAACTGGTTTCCATCTTCAAATTGTGCTCATGCTTCTTGAAATAAGTTATGGGCATTATTATTTTTAGATTATTCAGATTAGAATATTGGTTTTATATTGTCAAAAAACTTCACCAATCTTCAAATCTAGCCCATATAGTATGCCATAGTTTTATCACCATTCTAGCATATTGAATAAATAAGACATTGTGCCATTGGTAGAAATTCAGATTTACTTTTGCCTAATTTGATGAGTAAAACCTTCAAATTTAGACAGTAATGGTCCATTAACTGATTAGCTCAGCCAATTTACCCTTTACATTTCATGATATTAATTTGGGTTGTGTTTTCCCTCCAATATTTACTTGAAACTCCGGTCATTCTACACTAGCCTCCTTGGATCTGTATCCAATTCTTCCATTAACATACTCTAGAGAGAATTGCCAATCAAGAAACAGATGGTCTATTCATAATTATATAATTTTCCTTTTATAAAACAGAATTCATATAATTTTTTTTAGTCTACAATGGTTCTCCTGTGCACTTAATACACACAACATTTAGAAATAATAATTCAATTGTACTCCCTAACCCAATGAAAAATGTGTTTAGAGTCTCCTGACACTATACTCATATGAAATAAATTTTACAATGGTTCCATTGTAGTGTCATGACCACCCAATGATAAAATTATGGCTCAGCCAAGAATTAACATCCAAAAAATAAGAATAAGTTACTAATCTTGCTCTAAGCAGATTGTTCTACATGTAAGCAAGAAAAAGCCAATCTGAAAAACCATAGAAGCATTAAAGTAGATGTAGTTGCAAGGAAAATCAAAATTAAAATACAGTTGTACCACTCTCAAAATCAAAAATTAGTTTTCAGTGGTCCTAAAAGCATATCTGCGCAACAGGATTTAGAACAGAAAGTTCTGTACCATTATGCTCCTGCAAGGTCATGCACTCTATCATAAGCAAGTAAAAAACAGTTTCCATCTCAAAATTGCTTTTATACTCCAAAATTAGTACCTTCATTATTATTATTCAGCTTAGAATACTAGTTTTATATTGTCAAGAACCTCAACCAATCTTCAAATCTAGCCCATATAGTCTATTATAACTTTGGCACCATTATAGCATATCGAATAAATAACACTGTTCCATCAGCATAGATTCATATTTACAGGGACACTAATAACAATAGCAGTATCTAGTAGGCACGAAATTTGTGACTAAAAACATACATCATGATGGCGCTGTACTTCTGTCCACAAAATTCTATTCACTAAAGAAAAATATCAACTTGTCAACGTAAAAAAGCAATTAACACAAAATTGTACTTGATACAATCAGGTAGCTAACAACGTAAGAAAACAAGAAATGGTATCATCCACATCACAAAGGCACCAGAAAATAATCCGGTAAGAATGATAGAAATTCGAACAAGAAAATCATTATTAGAAAAAAAAAAAAGAAAAGAAGCATTTCAAAAACATAATGATAAATCGAACTTTATCCTTAAAGACAAACTCCAAGCTCTATAATGAACCAAAAATATTGAATAATCCCAATGTTGTCCTAACATATTAAAGAGAACTGGCTGCACCTACTACCCCATACACAGAAGATACATTTTTCCATATTTATTGAGTTTTGACAAGCATACTCTCAACAATAATTATAGCTTTTCCAAAACAAATTAGGCTCAAGAGGAGCAAAAATAATGAATGATTTGGACGAAAATATCCCACATATGCCACTGAATCGTATAATACTGCATTCGAATAGCAAATTTCAGGGAAATCGCAAGAAGACAGCAAACTTAGACTTTGATTGCCCAAAACAATTGATTGCAGGGATAAAAAAAAGAGGGGGGGAGGTGGCAAAAGCACCTTTTCAACAAAGAAGAACTGAATTATGTGAAAGACCTAAACCAGAAAAAAAAACAGAGAGATCATATTAATGTTAAATCAAGCTCGAGATTCTAATGAAATACAGCCAACAAAGCTAATGAAACTTACAAAAGAAAGAGCAGATGAACACTGCCCGAAAGAAACAATTTGAAAAAAAATGAGGAAACCGGCAGAAGAAGCCCAAAATACCAACACTTGAGCCCGGAAGGATAGAAGTCGATTTATACCTGAAGAAAATAGGACAGATGCCGAAACAGATGTCGATTTTTTCCTTAAGGATGTGCTCGACGAGGCAGATACTAATGGATATTGACGATGTTCCTTAAGGGGCGGTGGTTCTAATGGATCTTGACGATGCCACTTTTTGCAGTACGTCTCAGCGTTCCCCACCCCAATTGGATGGGCTCTCTGGAGGACGAACAAAGGCCATAAATCTCGACCCCCCCGCGACTGGCGCTCTTGGCCACAGTCTCGCCGAAAATTGCCTTGCTGCCAGTTGAAGCCAGCTTGTACGGAATGGGGTACACTATAAGGCCGGATAACATCGTACGAGAGCACCGTCTGAGGAGATGTGGACGCTGTCGCCAGAGATGCGGAGGGAGAGGACGTGGTGGAGGAGGAGGATCAAGATCCAATGGTAACATTGTGTCTTCTCCAGCAGCTCCGTCATGATGGATGAGGAGGCGGCGGTGGCAGGAAATGCGGCGGCGAAGAGGAGGGCAGCGGCCGGTGAAGCCATGGCGTCCGGTGAGGGGAGAAGGGAGCGCATCCCGTGGCTGCCTGGCCAGAGAGGGGGCGGTGGCCGGTGAAAAACAAACTTGTTGGGTCAACGTTTTAAACCCGACAAGTAAGTTCAATGGGAAAAATCGGACCGGTCATCTACTCGAAAATTTGACGTCATTAATATAAAAAAGAATTTTTTTTTGTAGACCCAAAAAAGATTGTAACCGTTCCCTTTTTCGAAGTCGAATGAAAATAGGTACAGTGAAGCTTTAGTTCCTATCCACATATGCCTTTCCTACTTGCGGGTTCAATGTGGCTTACAAAATTTCAGTTTCTACATACACTAACTATCTTTTTTTTATCAGAGTGACTATATATATATATATATTATATCTTTAAATCATTGTGGGGGAGAGACGGGGCTGGCTCCTGACTCATCGAGGGGTGGGCCGCCGCAGGGGAGGGGGGGTAAAAACCCTGCCTGGACCAGTCGGCCGGGTCACCGGTTCTACCGGCCGAGTTAAAATGACCTAGCCTAGGTAATCTACCCAGTAGATCCGACCAACTCGACTCAAAAAGGCAATCGACTTAGGTTGAACTAGGTCTAACCAGCGGCCTAGTCTGAGTTTTAAAACCATGGTTGGGTCATGGTATGGGTTCGGCCCATATGACCCGCTCAGGTTGAGTCAGATAGGGCTCGAGTTTTTTCCATTATCATCTACACGAAATTTCTACTGAAATTGCATATCACTTAGAAACACCACTTCTTCTTCTCAAAATGGCCTCCTAAGTCCTAACCACCCTTTACGGTTTTAGAAGCCCACAGATATGCCCCACGCCAAAAGGTTGAGACCAACCACTAAAGAAATATTTTATAACTACCACACATTAGTGCTCAAAATACTCGTGGCCGTATTGCAAAATACTCTTTCCAAATTCGTCATCCCCATAAGTAGGTATGTAAAAAAAATTGGAAATCCTTATAAGATTAAAGAGGAGAAAAAATAAAGAAAATTATAAAAATAATGGGCAAAAACGAATAAAAATAAGCGAGATATGACATTTTGAATTTTATCCTAAAAGCGTATATTTATATACATGATTTCATCATGCACTCGATTTCACCATGGACTCGATTTGTAGTGAAATTGTGTATTTAAGTACATGCTTTTATGGAAAGATTCAAAATATTGTATATTGCTTATTTTTATCCATTTTTCCTCAATTCTTTTTGTGTTCTCAATTTGTTATCGTCTTTCATCCAATTAGGATAACATAATGATCTTTAGATACCATCTAATGGATGACTAATTTGAAAAGAGGAGTAGCCCACTCTGCAATGGATTTAATCTAACAAATTTGTCTCAAAAAGATTATTTTAAGATGAGAAAAGAAGAAAGTAGAAATAAGAATAGATGGCTCCCCACTAGTAGGTGTCTCAAGAAATTTAGGGTATGTTTAACACTCACTTTGGTTTTACTTTAGGGTTACTATTTAAGAAAAAAATGTCATATCTGCAGTTTCTTTCTTTTAATGGCCAAACAACCCCTTAGGATATCCTCATTAAGAGATATATGATATTTTAAATTTTTTTATAAAAGCATATACTTAAATATAGGATTTTACTACAAAATTGTGTTAGCATGCACACGATACCACTGCCTATAGGTAGTGCTATCGTGTGCATGATGACACAATTTTGCAATGAAATCGTGTATATAAATACACTCTTCTACGACAAAATTCAAAAAATCATATGTTACTTATTTTTAATCCATTTTCTCTCATTCTTTTTGTATTCTTCGTTATTTTTTCTCCTTTTTAACGCTATGAAGATATATTAAATTTTTTGAGACACCTACTAGTGGGGATGATGAATTTACAAAGAGTAATTTGCATCTCGGGCATTAATACTTCCCGGCTCCCCTACTCTATCTCCTCTCCTTGGCTCAGGCGTTAACCAGAACAGAGCAGAAGCTCTGTTCGATGTGTCTCGACGATGGCAGACGACGATGATAGGGCCGATGGGTTACGGCGGCGATGGGTTCACGGTGATCTGACGACGGCGATCAGGAGGAGGTCAACTGCGGCGAGGGGTTATGGGTGATGCAGTGGTGACGGCTAATTTCGAAATCAGCCGGTGGACATGGCCATGGGTCGCCGGAGATGGAGGAGATGATCGGAAATCCGGAGCAGCGTGACGATTCTGGCTCGATTTGGAAGGGCAAAAGGACGGAAAAGCTCATGCCTTGGCCGGTATCTAAAAAATGGAAAATTAATGTTTTGAGAAGTTTGAAGTCGTGCTGAGAATGGAATGTCACTGATTTGGCTGGCCTCAAAAAGGAAAAATGTTGTTCAAAGAGTGGGCAATCGTCAATAAAAGGAGTTGCTTTTGCAGAGAAAAAGGGAGGCCAGAGTTGTACTGGTTTGTGCTGAAGGGAGTCGACTGTTTTGGAGGAGGCTTGTTTTTGCTGGGCTCTGTTCGAAAGGGGGCCGCCGGAATTGTGTTTGCAGCACAACTCTGTTGTTGCTCGAGAGAGAAGAACAGAGCTAAGGAGAGGAAAAGGGGGCCGGCTGTGCAGAAAAGAAGAAGAGGTCGGCTGTGCTATGGTGGCAGCTGCTCTGTCGAGAGGCAGAGAAGGGAGAAAGGAGGCTATTTTCTGGGTTCTGTTCTAGAAGGCTGGCTGCCGGCGAGAATCAGAAAGAGCAGATTGTAGCCGGTTGTTGATGTATTGCTGTTGATTGAGAAAGACTGTTTTCGCTAATCGGTAGAGAAGGAGGATTGTTCTGGGAAAGGACTATTGCTTTGGTCGAGAGATAGAGAAGCAGTCCTGGTTGGCTCACAAAATCAGAACAGAGAGTAATTGCTTTGGCTCGAGAGAGCAAAGCAAAACTATTTGCCACTTTTGCTCGAGAGAGAGAAGAGGTGCTGAGTCAACAATGGAAGGAAGCTTTGCTTTGGCTGGAATTGGGGACTGTCTGTTCTATTCGAGAGAAAGAGCAGATCGGTTGAGGCGTGCAGTTGAGAGACTGTTGCTGAAGGTGGAGGAGAGAGCAAAGCTGGATAGGATTGCAGACGAACTAAAAGCGGAAATCAGGATTTTTCTTTCTTTGATATTTTGTTTAGTTAATTTCATTTCATTAGTTGAACATCTGATTGATTGATTAGAAAATAAAAATTAGAACTTTGCATTTCATTACTACTTGTTACACATACTCTTAGAATTAGGTGGAATTTCCTACAAGTCTCTAAGGGATCGACCTCGTAGCCATTATTCTACATTAGATTCGTGCGCTTGCGAGTACTATATTAAAATTTACATCAAGTTTTTGGCGCCGCTGCCGGGGACTAAGTAGGACAATTTACCAAATTCTTAGAGTAGTTTAGTTTCAGTTGAATTTAGTTTAATTTTTGTTTCTTATTACTTTTTTGCCTTTTTGTTAGGACTAAGAGAAGACGTGAAGTTCTTTTACCTTCCCCTCGTTTGATTTCTTTTACCTTCTCTTTTAGTTTTCTAGGTGCTTGGTATTTTTATATTTGTTTCTGTGACTGCATGTTTGTTAGTTGTGATTTTAGGATTATTATAGGTATTTAATTTTTAGTGGTGTTAATTAGTGTATGCTTAGTCGTCAGTCACTGGGTGAAAAGCTTGCACCTCTTGACCTAGAAATTGAAAGAACTTTTAAAGCGAAACTAAAACATACAATGGATATTGTGAATCAATTAGGTAACATGGAAAATGAGAATGTGAGGAAGACATTAAAAGATTATCCATCCCCCATTCAATTCGACTCACCTTCCTACATAGTGTTGCCGCACACCACGGCACACCACTTTGAGTTGAAATCAGGGGTGATGCAACTTTTGTCCAAATTCTATGGTTCCAATAAAGAAGATCCCTATAATCATGTTAAAGAGATCCTTGACATTTGTGCTACATTTAAATTCCAAAATTTCTCTGATGAATCTGTTAGGTTGTGCCTCTTTCCCTTTTCTTTGAAAGAAAAAGCGAAAGCATGGTTGAACTCTTTAGAAGTTGGAACAATTAGGAGTTGGGATCAATTGGCTAAAAAATTCTTGAACAAATTCTTCCCTGTTCATAAAACTCATGCCCTTCGTAGAGAAATTACAAATTTCATGCAGAAGGAGGGTGAACACTTTTATGAGTGTTGGGAAAGATGGAAGAATTTGCTTCTCAAGTGTCCACACCATGGATTTTTAAAGTGGCAACAAGTTCAATTCTTCTATGATGGTTTAACACCTCAGAACCGTCAAATGGTTGATGCCGTTAGTGGTGGGTCAGTTATGATGAAGAGTGCAGAAGAAGCGTGGGATTTTATTGAGACTCTATGCGAGAATTTTCAGCAATGAGATTGCTCAAGTAGAGTTGATAGAACGTTTCCTTTTCAAAAGAAAGGAGGTGTATATGAGGTAGACAATAATGCACATTTGATTTCCAAGATAGACAGCTTGACACAACGTTTTGAGGCGTTGATGTCTGCTGGTGGGCCCCAAATGCCATCACATATCAATGTGTGTGCTATTTGCTCTAACCCCTCTCATGTCACACAAAACTGTCCTTCTAACACCTCTGGAGTGGAATACAATAGTTATCAGGCTAATGCTATCAATACCTTCCCTTGACCTAGCAATAACCCATATTCAGAAACTTATAACCCAGGTTGGGCTGGCATCCCAATTTTTCATGGTTCAAAGGACCACATCAAGGAGGACCACCAGGGTTTTCTCCCAATCAGTCATACCCTCAACAAGTTCAAACATTCCCTACACAACCCAAGAAACCATCTCTTGAGGATACTTTGAATTTGTTCATGCAAAGCTCTATACAATTTCAAAAAGATACCCAACATTCTTTACATGCCAACTCGCAAGCAATTGCGAAGCTGGAACTTCAAATGGGTCAATTGCCTTCTGCATTAAATGAGAGGGAAAAAGGTAGGTTTCCTAGTCAACCAGTAGCAAATCCCAAAGGGCAATTTGAAGTGGGATCTAATTCTTGTCAAGACCAACCTCCAGCGCAAGTTAAAACCATAACTACACTTAGGAGTGGCAAACAGATTGACAACTAGGTTGAACCACCTAAGACGGCCATAAAAACAACTGCTAGAAAGGGTGAGGAACAAGAGAGCACTACTAGACCATATGCGAGTCCTGTTACATCGAAGAAGAGCTTAGAAGCTTCTTCATGTCCTGAGTCTAGCCATATGCCACCCTATATACCCAAAGCACCTTTCCCCCAAAGACTTACAAAAACATCTCAAGGCAACAAACTTGATGAAACAATGGAAATTTTTAAGAAAGTGTAAATCAATATTCCATTGCTCGATGCGATTAAGCAAGTTCCCGCTTATGCAAGATTCCTAAAAGACATGTGCACCCAGAAAAGAAAATTAAATGTACACAAGAAAGTGTTTCTCACTGAACAAGTTAGCTCAATTCTTAAGCATAACACTCCTCCTAAGTTCAAAGATCCAGGATGTCCCACAATTTCATGCGTTATAGGAGACCATAATGTGGAGAGGGCATTGATGGACTTAGGAGCTAGTGTAAATTTGCTACCATTCTCTATTTATGAGCAAATTGGATTAAGAGAGTTGAAACCGACTGCCATAACACTGCAACTTGCAGACAGATCAATTAAAGCCCCACGCGGTGTTATTGAGTATGTTTTGGTTTAGGTGGATAAATTTTACTTCCCATTAGTCTTTATTGTCTTAGATACCCACCCTGTGCAGAATCCTGGTAGTAAGATTCCTGTGATTTTGGGAAGGCCATTCTTAGCCACATCCAATGCCATAATAAATTGTCGAAATGGGGTTATGAAGTCTTTTGGCAATTTAAAGGTCAAACTCAATGTCTTTAATGTTAGATAACAACCCCCGGAGTCGGATGATTCTTTTGTAGTGAATATGATTGAAAGTTTAGTACAAGAATCTCTACAAACTGTTTTAAATGATGATCCCTCCAGACATGTTTAACTCATTTTGGCTTAGACTTTGACATCGAAGGGTCCATTAGAGAAGTCAATGCATTGCTTGACTCTACCCCTGTATTGGACCCAACCAACTGGATAGCAAGGGTGGAACCTCTTCCAGTTCCCGAGTTTAAACTTGTCCCATCTATTGAAAAACCACCCCAACTTGACCTAAAACCATTACCAGAAACACTTAAATATGCATTTTTAGGTTCTTCTGATACCTTGCCTGTTATCATCTCTTCAGACCTTAATTTAGAACAGGAAGGAAAGTTCCTTAATGTTCTTCGTGAACATAAGACAGCTTTAGGGTGGACAATAGCAGACATTAAGGGTATAAGTCCTGCTCTGTGTATGTATCACATTTACCTTGAAGAGCATGCAAAATCTTCCTGTGAAATGCAGCGCAGACTTAACCCTAATATGAAGAAGGTCGTCAGAGCCGAGGTGCTAAAATTGTTAGATGTTGGCATCATTTACCCCATATCAGATAGTACTTGGGTCGACCCAGTTCAGGTTATTCCTAAGAAGTCAGGAATCACAGTACTCAAAAATGATAATAATGAATTAGTCCCCACCTGAATGACCACTGGGTGGCGGGTTTGTATTGACTACAGAAAATTGAACTCGGTCACAAGGAAAGATCACTTTCCTTTGTCATTCATTGATCAAATGCTTGAGAGACTTGCTGGTCATAGCCACTATTGCTTTTTAGATGGCTATTCAGGCTACAATCACATTCCCATTACTCCAGAGGATCAAGAAAAGACCACATTCACTTGTCCTTTTGGAACATATGCCTATCGCCGCATGCCATTTGGGTTATGTCATGCACCCGCCATATTCCAGCGGTGCATGATGAGCATATTTTCTGATATGGTTGAGCGGTTTCTTGAAATTTTCATGGATGATTTCTCTGTGTTTAGATCTTCTTTTGATGAATGTTTACACCACTTGTCTCTTGTCTTGGCAAGGTGTAAAGAAACAAATCTTGTGCTAAATTGGGAGAAATGTCACTTTATGGTTCGTCAAGGGATAGTCCTGGGGCATGTAATTTCTAATAAAGGAATTGCAGTTGATAAAGCCAAAGTTGACTTAATTTCAAGTCTGCCTCCACCAAAATCGGTAAAGGAGGTTCAATCTTTTCTTGGCCATGTGGGGTTTTACAGAAGATTCATC